>JASVER010000014.1:5703759-6014842 GCA_030449065.1 Oceanodroma leucorhoa
AAAAAAAAAAAAAAAAAAAAAGAGAAAGGGGCAGTTTCTACAATATAGGCCACTTCTGTGGCTAAGATCCTCTATAACATAATGCTTTTCCTTTCCCTTTCAGCTTGATTTGCTAAATAAATGAATAATTGGACTGTGACACATGGCAGAAGGATATTAATGGCTATTAACATGTGAAATGAGCTGTGTGCTGGCGTAGTTCTAACCCTGCGTAGTGAAAATCTAGGTAATTCATATGGGACTGATGGATAATTAGTCTTCAGCACTGCAGGAAGTCTCTGATGTGTGAGAAATTAGACAAACTTTCACTAAGCTTTCTTCTGCCACTTCCTTCCCAGTCACATCAATATGTTCCAGTTATACACGTATAGATATATGTTGCAAGGTTAAAAGCTAGCCCAAAGGCAGACATAAGTAAGGCAGCAACCCAAACAGCTTCCTGTGCTGCTGGTTAGTAGCCCACTTTCCACATTCTGCTGGGAAAAGCTCTGGAGACCTGCAACAGATTGTGCTGCACACAGCTTATCCAGATCAAACGGAGAAAAGTTGAAGTTACCCCAAAGGCACCAAACGTGAATGAACTTTGTCTTGGAGGGCTCTCTGCAGCTTGGCATAAGTCTAGCAAAGCTTACCCTTTCACACTACCACTGCAGCTGAGTTTAGTTTTGAGATGAGTCTCATACAAAGCAGAAGAAGAAACATAGTAGTAGGGCTCTGTGCTTCCCCTTTCACAGCTCTGAATGTGGGGAGGCATGGGAGCCGTGCCTGGACCCAAGGGTATCCAGACTCAAAATCTCTGACTTGACTTGGTTCCTGGTTACCAGGTTCCCCTTTTCTTCCTTTCATTCTGAGGCCAAGGCAGGCAGGAAGCCAGCAGTGCTCCACAGCATTGGGATAGCACTTTACACTTTTTTGTAATAGCTGTTTTAGTGCTTCCTAAACTCCTGTACAGATTAAACTGAAAACGCAAAATGAGATTAGTGAATAAAATGGTGTTTTTTCTTGTAGAGAAAAAACTTTTTTTTTTTTCTTTCTAGCTCCTTTAGCCTGGGGAATTGCTCTTTGCCAGAGGATACTCTCTCTTCAACTCCAGTTCTGTACTGTGAGAATAATACTCATTCAGACTAAAATAAAAGTTTACATTTTCTAGACTGGCAAGATCTATGTGAGAAATGTTCCTGCTGGTGGATTCTGTTGCTATGCCAGCAAAAGAGACCACACTACAGCTCTTCACATTCTCCCATCCACCGACAAAACTTTACTCTATGGCCTTATTGCAATAGACAAAGCTCTTGGGTCTCTACAGAGTCGAGTCGATAAGAAGCCATCCAGATACACATACTGTTCAAAAACCTTCCATTTGCCCTGCAGTCCAAATATATAATCTAGCACTCCCTGAAGCCCCTTGCAATCCATAAACTGCTCACTGTATAGACAGCCCTGTTTTACCTTTTTCTGGGTAGCATTTTGCATTCTACTTAAGTCTTTGAGAATTCAGTGTGTAAAAGCATGAAAACATAAACTGCTTACAGGGAAAACAGGGTGATAAATTCAAACAGAATACAGGTACAGATTTATGTGAACCAAAAGCACCTTACAAAATATTAATTGAGCAAGAAGGACACTGTGGCGAGTTACAAAGGTTCTAGAAAAACTGAAAATCAAAGAGGAAGGCAGTTTACTCTGTGAAGTCAACTAAAGAACTAGCAATACAGCTTGTTTTGCCCTAACCTCTCTGATTTCCATTTCACATTCTTTTCGTTTATATATGTGTGTGTATAGATACATATATACATATACACACATTGGATAAGCAGCTGAGATTTTCCAGATTCAGCTGGACGATGTTTATTTATTTTATCTTTCTAATCTCTTGCACTGTGTGAACATTTGCTATGAGAATATCTGGAAGGAAAATTTCCAAAAAGACAGTAATGTGTCAGAGTGACACATGTCAACAAAACTTTGTAATCCCTAACATTGATATACATTGTGTGGTATATCTAAGGAACAAAAGGCATCAGAAAGGGTTCTTTCTCATCCTGCATGAGCTTTTTACTTCCCTGAGTTTGAAGAAAATGAAAAGAAATAAGAGCACAACTGAGGAAAGAGGAAGATTTCAACTGAATTTGCAGCCCGTTGGAGATCCTAATTGCCCTAAGGGCTGCTTTGTCCCTTCGTCTTGGCATCAGTACTCAAATGGCTGCATGGGCCAGGTCTTGCCTTCTAAAATTTGTAACACAGTGTATTTGACAGCTACCCGGCACTGTGCTGCTACCACACTGTAAGATTTRTGGAGTCTACCACCATCTACAAGTTGACCATTCATACATCTCTCTTGCTTATCCCTTTCCTTTTTATTAGGATGCACTGGGCTTTTTTTCATTAGAGATCCTATATTTTAACACTTGTGATAGTAGTAGGTAATTATATATTTCTTTCTTCCCTTCTCCTAGAATACAGCTGCTTTGGAGTTAGTTCCTTTGCCTGAAGTTGCAAGGTTTAGTATAATTCACGTTCTCAACATTTTGTTGGGGATATAAACTATGAGTCTTACCCTGCACATGACAGAAATACAGATTTGCTGAGCTATAGAATTGTCAGAGTAAATCAAAAGTTGTACCATTCCACCAATCTATCATATTGCTTTAGTCCCTTTACTTTAGTTGACTGTTATTCCTTTTAATTTTTAACTCGTAARGCTAGTGTATGCAGTAAGTTACTGGAGAATGCCTCATGGAAGGGATTGTCCAAGAGCATCCAGCACTTTTCTGTTCATGCCAGTCATCTGCGTTCTACATTCCCTGCAGCTCATTTGCAAGCATTAAGCTTGTGCTGTAGGTTAATACAAGCATTCGCCCAGCTAAGTTCAGCTTCTGCTAGCCATGTAGCTGCTGCAGACCAATTCAGCTGGAAAACTTGCCCAGGAAGCTAAATAAATATTCAGGAAGCAAGCCCACACTGAGCTCCAGTCTGCCACAGCTATGTTGACAGCAGTATTTCATTTGTCTAGTTTAAAGCTAGTTTCTTCTTCTACGTGTCAGATGCAGTCACAGCAGTGTTGATAATATTCTCAGGGACATACGGAGCATAGAAGTACAGGACTGTAGGGCAGCGTGTGCATGACCCAAGCCAGGACTCCCAGTTTCAGGCAACCATGCAATAGATGTCTGTCTAGTTCAGAAAGAGTCATATAACATCTATTCCACGCCTATGGCACAGGTCACAGAACAGCACCATAAAGGTACCATAGTAAAAGACAGAGTCTCAATCATAATGTGCCTCATGAAGGGAACAGGAGGGGTCAAGGGAAATCACACCTAGAACTTAATAAATAAAACTCATAGTTGACTTTAGGTAGTGATTTTGCAGAGAGGGAGGTGGAAAGCTACAGTGAAACTCATCGGCCTGATCTGGGCCCTCCCTGCCTTCATTGAAAAATATTACTTGAAATAAAGAACGGCTTCTTGCCTACAAATGAGGGTACAGGTTACCATGAAAGAAATTTGAGTTTGCTGACTAGCTTCTTAGTTCCTGGGGCTGAAAATGTTTCACAATTTTCTGGAAAATTGCATCCACATCTCTCTGTCAAGACAATCTGGGATGGAGCAAAACCTTGATGAGTCTCAGGAGCCCCGTTTATTTCAGTTTTGAGTACGGTTATATTTAGCATAGATATGCTATCTTAAAAACAATAATAAAAAAAATCTCTAAAGTAACTGAAGAAAGTTTGTGCCCATATATGTGATACTGTGTCATAACAGCTCAGGCACTGCTCTGAGTCTTAATGAAGCTCATGTGATATCAGTTATAAATGGGAACTGTGCAGAGCAAGTGACATAGTGTATCTGAGAAGGAGTTATAAAAAAATATGCTAATTCTGAAAATAAGATTCTTGGAAGGAAATGTGAATATGTTGATGGAACTCTACAGAAAGCAACATATTCTTCCACAAAGACCTCGCTGCTGCCAAGAACCTCTTTTTACCCGTCTTAAATGATTACTTTATATAAATGCAAAATTGGTATGTGTTTTTACAAAAGAAAGAAGATTCTCTCTTAGTGGTGTTCACATGCTCTTGGAGATGCAGAATCTTTAATTAGCCATTATGTTATACAGCTTTTCAGATGTCTCTTGATCTCCCAAATTCTGATGACTGAAACATGTTTAGAACAAGAACAGCTATAATTGTAAAGACTTGTGCCTTTCTGAAAAGTCATGGCTAATGATAGTTTTTTAAAATGAGCTTCTTGGTACTCTAATCTTCTAGAGGGCTGGTGTGAGGAAGGAATTACGTGTGTTCCTGGTTGCTCCCTTTAGTTCCTCATTCTACTTCTGAAACCTTTTCTATACCTTGCTGAACTAGCTGTTGTGAAAAAAAAACGGAGAACTGAAGCCCTTTGTGCATTTATCAGTTGCGTCTTAACCCATTTGCAAAAACAATATATTTTGGAAACTACTCATCCAAATAGTTCCTGTGAACACAAGTTCTGTCCATTTCTCACTTCTCTTTTTTCTCAGGTGTCTTTTCCCTGCCTTTGTTGAAAATAGAGGAATGGCTGAAATTTTTCAATTCAAACTGTTTTGTGCAGGAAATTTTAGCTTAGCAGTTAAAAACATTTTTTTCAAGAATGCTGGTTTTACACAGGTTGGTTTGGTTTTATATGAAAATGCAATACCTTTTATTATTCATTTGAATTCTTTCTAAAGCATTGCTTTAGTGTTTCATACTACCTACAGTTTGTGTTCTTCAACTTCTTTTCTCCCCTATGAGCTAGGATTCCTCACTGAACTATGTGTCTATGCAATGGCCAAGACTCCGAATCAAGAGGAGACTATGGTGTGCAACTACAGATTTAATTTATCCAATACCAGCTGTACAAAAAGAGCACCAATCCATTTCAAGATGGAAATAGAGCTGTTTTCATTCAAAATATTACATGGGTTATTTCCTGTGGTTTTCATTAACACTCACAATCTAAATTTTCTCATTGTTTATATGCCAGGTAAGATGTAGTGTGGTAAAATTATTCAGTATGGCTGCTGTGATATGGAACCTAATTCATTGTGATACGATTTTTGTTTGATAAACAAGTACAAACCTTTAAGCACAATAAAGACCAATGACTAATAACTGTTAATGAATTAAAGCACAGGTCTGATGTAGTTGTTAAAATTATGGTAGCAGATTATATCTCTCTGTTCTAGGGCTTCCAGATTTGAAGAATTGAACCAGGGTCAGTACTGTTGCCCCTAGAGACATTATGTTATACAGTGCCGAAAAAGTGGAATATAAAATCATGGAAAAAATCCAAAAATCAATACAAAAACCAATGACAAGCTTGTTAATTTCTTTAGTTGCTTTAGCAGCTAACATATTTCTGCCCAAAATGAAGCCTCCGCAGCTTTTTCCCCATGAAGATACTGATAATTAATGTCAGAGCAACACAGAGCACGTGCATTTCTATTACCTAAAATATTTGACCAGAAATACTTCCTGCTCCTTTTTAACTCAATAAAAATCATTAAAAAAGTATTGAATGTCTTTCCTTTATACTATTCAAATGAAAATGAATAATAACATAAACTGCAAACACAAAGTGGGGAATAATCTCACCATGTCAATTAAATTGACAGTGTATGGAAAAATGCTAGTGAATTCACTATGTATTTCATTTTGCAACCATTTCAGCTTGGATAGTATATGTGGGAAAGCTTCTTATGTCTACAAGAGGTTTTTCCAGAAAAGAACATTTATTATAGTTGTCTTGGCAACACGAGCTCTGTGGAAATATAAATCAGAGCTTGAGAAGGTTTTGTTTTTAAACTTTGAAATAAAACAGAGGAAAAATAAGCAACTAGGTGAGCAGAACTTTATCATCTGGCCTCTGTTAAATGCATAAAATGACCAGATCCATTACATGTTAAAGTATTCCTACCTTGCTTAGTGCTGATGAAGCTTTGAGTGGAGTACAGTCTTTAACAGGAGCCAGGAGCAATGTGCGGAGAAAGATGTAAGCAAGCTGCATGGAGCCCACAATAAAACATCGAACAGGATAATAGGCTTAGAGGAACAGGACCCTTGACACAGTCAGAAGGAATTCAGAGTAGAAAATAGAAGGAAGAAGGGACACATGATTGTGATTTTACAAAACCTTAAAGTTGTTATAAAAAGAAGAGTTATTAATTGTTCTACATGGGGATCCCAGCCTTGAGAAGCAATGCAGGGAAAGAGTGAAAAATTCAGATTAAATGAAGCAAAATTTTAAGCTGTTAATTAAAGAATGCCTTTAAACAATGGAAGAAGTTACCTAGAAAACCTCTCTATCATTATTAATTTTTAAGCACAGCCTAAATGAGATTTCTTTACAATTGTTCTTGTTGTAAAGAAATTGCTTCAAAGGTTTGCAAAAATGTAAAATATTCTATCCCACCACATTTTTTTTACTGGAAAAGACACCAATCCTTTCATCTCACACACTGGCTGAGCCTAGCAGAAAGCTGGATGTTTACAGTGCTGCCACCCGTGTGACAGATGAGCCTGGACACAGCTCCACCTGAGCAGGCACACAGCCTGTCCTAGAGAAGTTGCTGCTGCTGTCATTGCCTTCATATTAACATTTATTGAGAATCATGAGCTTCAAATTGGGAATCAAAGTCTAATAACCTTTCTTCTCCTGTTATTTTAACTAAAAAGCTCATCTAGTGGCAATTGCAAAGGGAGAACAGAGATGATGTGTGACCCTGAGGAAATTGCTTAGCCTTCAAGAGCTGCCTGGCTCCCATCACTAGTTTTGGTCCAATACTACATAGGAAATATGTTGTGAAATTCAAAGAGGTAGCTGAAACATTTCTAGCTAAACAGCATGTAAACCTATTTTCAGCTGAAGTCAGAGAAGAAAGTACTGAACTACCCAAAAGACAATTCACTAACCAGTGATTTCAGCCTGGATCCAGGTTTCAAGTAAATTTTGCCTGCACTTTCCCAAGACCCCAGCTGTGGGATGTCACGTAAAGATCTTATTTTCTGTTCATCTTTCTGGACAGTAGCTGTGGTATGTTTGTAGCTTGGCACCGGTCTAGCAAAGCCAAATACATTTCTTTCTTCAGTCAGCAATCACTAGTAAAATTACACAGGAAATAATCAGTTAAAACTAACCTGACATCAACCAGATGTCAGCCAGACTGGACAGGATAAATGCCGTTTTTGTGATCTTATTGATGCTGTTACATTTAAAAATAAACTGTGATCTAAAAGAAACAAAAAGGGGTAGTCAGAGACTGAAGTTACTCTAATTCAGTGTGATTTTCAAATATTTCACTAACACTGAGAACTTTTTTCTTTTTTTAATCTCATAAACTAATCTCATTATAGCTAATGTCCTCAAAACACTCCTGAGGACACTGATAGATGAAACTTAACACAGAAGCAGCATGTCTGGATAGAAATTACTCAATGTCCCAGTACAACATTTCTGTTCTCTCTCAAAGAAAGGATCAAAACCTTCTGATCTTCAGAAACTCTTAACTTGTTTCTGCAAAGGTAAAAAAAATCAGTGTCTCCCTGCACTTCTCTTTATTGTTCTTTCTCCTTTACCACATGTTACCCTAGGATGTAATAAATCACCTCTATGCAGTAGGGCAGATATACAATGCACACCTCTGATCTTGAAACTTGTTCTTGTCTTCGTTTCAGGTGCAGTGAGGGACGGTAACACCAGCTACAGGAAATGTTTTGGGGTTTCACTTGTGCTACATATCACACAGTACTGCTGCGTAAAGAGAAAACTGCTCCCAAGTACAACGCCCTGGGCAGAACAAAGTCAAAGTATAAAGACACAAATGACATAAGAGCACTTACTGAAGCTCTGTAAGGCAAAAAAGAGTTCTCCTGCTTTAAAATATTTTTTCAGAAAGCTGGTATACTTTAAGATCATCCACCGATGTAAGTCTGACTGTTGTCTACTCACAGGTTAAGGATTTGTCTTGACTAAACTTGTTAAATTCCATCTTTCTTGAGGTAGCTGTTATCCTGGATTCTGCTGTGCTGCCCATTACTAAAGTGTCTGTGGAACTTAAAATCTGTGACGGACTTATCTTCAAGGCATCCCAGTGAAACAAAAAAAGGATAATTTTCCCATTTTATTGATGGGTAACAGAGACAAAAGGCACTTACGGTTGTACCTAGGATCTCAGGAAAACTGGCAGAGTGAAGAAGAGTCTTGCAAATTTCAATCTGCCATGTGAAACCTCACTGCATAAAATGTTTTTTCTCTCTTTTTTTCCCTATTTACTATGCCAACTTACAGTCCATGAGTGACTTCTGATAGCAACAGTAAAAGAGCAGGGGAAATGAAACCTAAGATATGTTCATAGCTTCTTGATATACAAGAACCTTCCTCCTGATTTGTGTGGGGATGGTTTGCAGTGCCTGCAGTTTCATTATGTTGAATCAAATTGGACTGCGTTTGAAGCAGTTGTTTTGCCTAGCTTTAGCACCTTATCCAGTGTGATTCTGTGCATCGCTGGAATGATCCTACTTGACTCCAAACTAAGAAGAGCAAATTGGCAACTTGTGGCTGGATCATGCAGATATTCTCAAAAAGGCTGCAAGGCTTTGTTTTGTTTCTCATTTCAAAGGTGGAAGAGTGTACGCTTGCATGATAGAAGTAAGAAGGAAAATGATGTTTAACTTTTAGTTGGAGAAGACAGATGCTGAATTTTCAAAATTTCCTGCAATAATGTGTTTTCAGAAGATTCTAGCCTAAAAGCTGCTCTTTCACTTGCCATATTGTCCTCAGAGACAGGTTTTGCTCATGTCCAGGTTGAGTGATCTCAATATCTGAAATGGCAGCACGACAACAAGCACAGAAGAGAATGAGAAATAGAAGTACTTGCTCTCTATTTTCAATCCCTTTTCATTTGATGCTTGCTGCTGATGCCACTGCAGCTGAAAGCATTATATTTCTGGTGCAGAACCTCTGGCTGGAGAATCAGAGCTGGCAGTTTTAAGAAACAAAGTGATCTTGTTCACTATTCTGATTGTCAAAAGATATTTTGGCTTTACTAATGGAATCCGGTGTGAGCTTGTTGGAGGATTTTCCATGCACGGGAGAATATGGCAACTATCAAAGGAACTTTAACTTTCTTTACTCCAAAACTGGTTTCCTGATCTCTAGCTGTTAAAAAAATGCACAGAATGTGTATGCATTCTGGAGCATCAAAACAGCTGCAGGGGTATGAGACCAGATGCTATACTGATATTAAGGTTGTGAAGTAAGCATCAGCTAGCTATAAGAACATCTAAAGAGAGGAGGTAGAAGAAGAAACCAGCTATTGTAACAAGATGGTTACAAACACTCTCTTAGGCTGGCTGGGGTCTCTCTCCAATTATTATACCTTAGTTAATATTTTTTTTCTTTCAAAACCCATGTAAACATCACATTATAATACATGGTATAAAAGCTCTGGTCTTACAGCTAGAAAATGTCATTGGAAGTGCTGTTTTCACAACGCTCATTCTTATAATCAGAATAAAGGCTGTATTAGTTACTATTTGGGGTTAGTGCAAACACATTAGTTTTGTAATTAAAGTAGTGTTTTCTAAGTGTTGTGTGCTTTTACCAAGTGGCAACTTATTCTTGAAGGCATTAGCAAAGTATATTGTGGCATGACAGTTATAATCCACTGGAATTAAAATGTAGAAGTATGATGCTATACTCCAGCTGAGCAAATAGGTGTTTAAGTGATTTCTCCATTCTTTCTTTTTCTGATTTTTCTCTACAAAGTTCTTTCCTTAGGTCTTAGAGATTCTATAAACCTCATTGACAGCATTTCAGAGCATAGGCATATTAAAAGACCTTTTTTAATTCTTTACATCTGCTGATTGACCTCTTCTCCAAGTGACTGCTCTAAAAGCAGGGGATATTTTCATCTAAAATTTAACATATTGTGGTCTAAACTTCAGATCTGATTTGTGTACTATGTCAACCCATGAAGTGCTACGTAACATTAAGTGCTCTGAAAAAAATCTCTATTCCTGCATATATAAAATAGATTGTCAGAACTAGAGAACAGCTGCATTTCTCAGGTCTTCACCTGTAAATTAGAAACAATAGCATTCATTTTATCACATAGTGACCGTAGTAAGACAAATTAATATTAACACATCATTGATACATTTTAAGGATGAGTCCATAGAAAAGACCTTGGATATGTTGTGACTTTGCAAGAATAAGGTCATGTCAGTTCTTCGAACCTGTTCTTCTCAGTGTGGTTAATTAACAGTGTGGGGAGAGGAGGGAATGTAACTTTTTAGCCTCTGCAACGATATTCATAAAAAATATCACAGAAAYAATTTTTAATGATCAGATACCCCTCTCCCCCCCAAACCCTGTCAGAATTAGCCTTGCTCCACCTAGCTTATGGATTTAATGTTCGTACGTTAACTGTAGTCCTGGCAAACAGCTTGATAGTTTAATATTTGAGCAAGTTATTATGAAAAGTTGAAAAACCTTAACTATCATTGTTTTGGATCCTTCGGTAGTGGGATCTGATTATGCCACAACAAGACTTTCTCTCTTGATTTCAAAAGAATGCAGGATCACGCCTACTGGGAATAATAGTTTCCTGTTCATTATACTATGGTTTACATAGCCTGAAATGATGAATTAGAGGGCTTGTTAATGCTCTGTAAAACAATGGCATCTTTGAATGTGAAATGAACTCAAAATTAAAAATAAAATATTAATACATTAACAGCATTCCAAAACTTTTAATATATTTTAAATATATGGGAAACTACATAATATTTACCCCTTATAGTCTAATATACACTATATTCTGATACATTCTAAATACAATTAAGACATATCTATACCTCATAATGGGAAATTTTCCTCACCACATATGATTCTGTCTTGATAAAAACATATGCTACCATGCATAGAAACCTCTTTTTAAAATACTATTGGAATAATAATGTACACAAAACCCCATTAGCATTCGTGCTTTTCTCATTATAACTAATGGCAAAACCTCACTGATTACAAGAGGAGCTCTTTTCAGTGAGCGTTTCTGCTTACTTTTACTGCAGGCCAAGTTATACCTCTGTAATCTCTGGAACCCTTAGTATTTTCCATTGCCACATCAACAGCTGCTAGCAAGTGCTCAGCCTTTTTTCAAGTTCATGAGTCTCTGCCGATGTCCCCAGCCGGCTCGCTCCACGAGGTCACATCTGAAATACAGATGCTCTGCAGTTTGAGTTGTCCTTTCCCTTCCATCTAATAACTAATCTCAGCACAGATTGATACCAAGTCAAATGAAAGATGCACGTAACATGGATATTTGGGTGTAAATCTCTCTGCATATACTCATTTTTAGGGTAGTAGATCAATTTAATAAAGATCAGTGACAAGCCTATTTTAGCTAAATCAAGATTAATTAATGAAATACAAAATAATAATATAGTCACCAGTTTAAACTAGCTAATGTTTGTTTTAAACCATGCTTTTTGTTAATTTGATTCAAATCTGTTTTGATTAGGTATCATGTAAGGGAGTGGAAGGACAGCAGATGACTGACTCTTTTCTACATGTAGATAAACAATGCACGTTGTTTGCCATTTGTCATGTTTTTTAAGCAAAGATACTTAAATTATTGCTCATTATTTTTGCTTTCTATGAGTGTGAAGAATGTGTTCACATGTAGATACTGAACTTCAAAACCTCCTATCTGTCAGCATCAGTTCCTGTCCAAAAGTGCAAACCTTCCCCTTTTCATGGTCACTCACTCAGGGAGGATACCCACAATATTATCGTTCATGTAACCAAACACAGCTATAAGCAAAATAGCATATATTTTTAAAATTGTAATAGATCCCAGAGTAAAAAAAGTAAAAAGATTTTAAAAATCACTCCCCTTAAGGTGTTCCGGAATTGAAAAGCTCCTAAACTTCTAAATAAAAACATACAATAAAGATTTACGTAAGTTTACAGGGGAACTGCCGTTTGGGATCTCATCCAAACTGCCATCTGATGGATCTAGATGCACACACATCTGTTTCAGATTGTGGCCTGGGTTAACTGCTTTAAAGGAAGGTGCAAGGAGCTATCTACATACATGGGAAGCTGTGAAGGAAAAAAATGCCTATAATGCTAATTACTTTCCAAGCTCTGACAAACTCTTGGCTGTGAAGATCTGTATTTCTCATTTAGTTAGTCCTGTCACAGGAAGGCACTGATTGTGGCAAATTCCTCCTGTCCTCATGTAAGTTATTTTCTCCCTTTCTGTGCTAAAGTTTCTGTACTCTTTTCATTTGTTATACTGAATGAAATAGCCAGAATTTTGCCTTTTGCTGGCACTTCAGCTTCTTCCATTTCTCCGTTGATGAAGAAGATGACGAGTTTATTATTATGATGAAGTGATAAAGTGTATCGTCCTTCTTCAGCCCATGCCATCTGAAGCTATGGATCAACATTTATAATGATGTCAGCTGCAGATGCTGAAGGTACCATTAACCAAAGAGGGGAAAAACTCAACAAAGCTGTAAAACGAAACCATAAAGACACATTTGTTATTATTATTCAGTCTCTTTTAATAAGCTATATGTTCAGTGTGCCAAGCCAGAACAAGTAATGTCAACAAACTTTGGCTACCTTGGAAAGAATCTATTATCATTAACAAAGACATTCGCAGCTTTACCAACAAAGGCTGTAATGACAATGTACAACTGTAGAAAGATTTTTTATGTTGTAACCGAATAAAGAGTTGAAGCTATTACCAAATTGACAAGGCTGCTGACATAAAGTATGCATGCAATTATTTTAGTACATTGATGGCTATACTTCTCACATATAGTATTTAAACATGATAGCTGCTCTTTTCTTTTTGATGCCCAGGTGTAATTCTCGTGAGTATTATCATTAACTATGCAGAGCAGCATATAAACTTGTTGGATTCACTTTGCAAAGGGCTGGGCTCACAGTGTTTTGTTATTATTAAGGGATATACTTTGTACAAACTCACGTATCTGTCTTGTTTTCTTCCCATTCCATTAGGTGTTTCTGCAGAATCTAGAAAACTCTGCTCAGTTATCTGCTGTCTCATTGAAATAAGAGCAGGAAGCCTTGGGGATACATGATACAGGAAGCCCACTTGTGAAGTTTACTAGTTCCACAGGGATGGCAGCAATGTTAGCACGTACTGACGTGGACATGTGTGAAATTGGTAGGAGAAGAATTCTGTGACCAGAACCAAAGTGGGATGAAAGTTTATCACAGAAGCAGTTTTCCTGGCAGAAATGTTGCTTTGAGAGTGGCTAATGAGATAAATTCACATCAGTTCCTGACACAAAAGAAGTTAAAGAACTAAATTACTCCAGGAAACACTGGTTAATGCCTTGTTTCACAGTAGAATGTGTATTTTAATTTTTAATGTGTTCTAGGTATTTTATGTTACTTCATTACATTTGCTGCAGAAATATTAACCTGAGAATGGCTATACTGGACGAGAGCAGTAGCCAGACTCTCTAGACAGTGTCCTCCCTCCCATAGGGGCAACTAGTGGGTGCTTATGAAAGAACACTGCCCAGAAAGGGGCTTCCTTCCTCATGTATTTCTTGCCAAGAACTAGTAGCTTAAGATCTGCTTGATTTGGAGGTGCGTGCAGTTCACATTCAACAATCACTGATGGACTCCTGTTCCAAAGATCCATTTGCAAAACCAAGCATGTTCTTCAGCCCCACAAATCCTGTAGCAATGAATACATAAATGTAACTTTTTTGCTGTATATAAAAAAAAATATTTTCTTTTGTTTGCTTGAAACACAAAAATCTCTTAGGGTGGTTCTTATCTCTTATTTTGAGACATGGGATAGTCCATTTCTATTCACCTTCTCTACATCATTCATGAATTCAGGGAGCTCAGTACTGTCCTGCAGATTTCTCTTGTCCATTTTGCATCTCAGTAGTTACACACCTCTGATAATCCTTATTAGAACTACAAAAATTTTATATGTCCTTTCGTGAGGCTGAGGGCCTCTGACAAGGCACACAGTACTGAAGACTGTGTTCCATGGATTTGTACAGTAAATGTTTTCTATTTTATTTCTTTTCCAAGAATTCCCAACATCTTATTTACCTTTTTAACTACAATGAACATTATACTGACTGTTCAAAAAGTATTCAGAAAGGTGGTGATAGCTAATAAATCGTCTACACACACACAGTTAAACTGTTAGTTATTAGTCACATTAGCGATACACACATATGTCTTTTCCCTTTGTATATTACTTTGCATTTGCCATCCTACAACTCCTTGTAGTCGGCTTTTGAGTCGACCACCTCAAATAACTTTGGTCACCCCACTTTTTCTCTCTTTTTTAGGTAACATAGGAATATGCTACTGACAACCTCTTTCTGGTGGAAAACCAAGCGCTTAGTCCTCCCTTTTGTTTTCTGTTATTTGGCTCTTAATTCGGAAGTGGACTGTTCCTCTCATCCCAGGGTTACTAAACAGCCCTTACAGACCTCACAATGGACCTTCTCTGATGCTTTCTGAAAACCCTAGTACGCGCTGATAATTTAGCATCCTTACCTCATGAGGTCTTTGACAGAGGTGTGAGGTATTGACATCCCTTTTACAAAGGTTCTCTCACCTCTTCTCTAGTATGTTATAGCTACCTGTGTGTCTACTAATTGTATTATTTATTACAGTTTCTACTAATTTGCCTAGTATGTAAGTCAGATTTACAGTCAGTCTGCAGTCATCCCTAGATCCAAGTTGTAGACATCCCAGCCTCTGTGCCTCTGTAACGTTTTGAGGAACGGGTAACATAACACATTACTGCATAAGCAATTTCATATTTAAAGTCTTTTTGAAGATGAAGGTAAATAATCTCAGATCATGGCACTTTTTACTACCAAGACTGGCAGTTTTCTGTAAAAAACACCTCTTTCATGGCTTCTTCAGATTAAGATTTTTCCGATTAATGCCTGGTTTAAAAAAAAAAAAAAAAAAGTACTGCTGGAAGAACTTCTTTGATCACCTTCTCCCTGAATACTGATGCAACCAGTACATTTCGCTTTTCAGCAATGGCTTTTATCTTCCCTGACTGCTCCTTTTATACCTGGATCAACAGTCTGCTCCAAACAACTCTCTCAAAATCTTCCTAGGTTCTGACGTGATAAAACCAGATTTTGTTACTACTTTCCATTTCTCTAACAGGATGCTCCAGTTTTATCTTTAACTAGCAAAAGGTTAGGCTTATTCATGGTTGCTTGCTTTTTTTTTTTTTAATTTCTTAATTACTTCCTTTACACTGCTGTGCAATCATGTTGGCTTTTGAAAGTCATTAAAATAAAATAAAATGCTATTGCAGTGGATTTGTTTCAACATTTCTCCTTAAAAGAAATGCTGTTCTTTATAGAGTACCTCTGCTACCGTTAGATCTTGAACTAGTACATCTCACTTCAAAATGGCAAGTCACAGCATAGTATGGAATGCCATATCCTACATTATGCTCATCATGCCATTTATGTAAAATGTCATAATATGGCATGAAATAGTGCATTGTTTTATTTTAAATACATAAAACATTTTATTTTATTAAAAAGACTAAGACGAGCCATTATGCGATACAGGTTGACATCTCTTATCTGATTTATTGGATAGCTTGCAATACAAATGAACATCAAATACAATGAAACCATTTAATACTAGGAAGAAGAAAAACAGATAAGCATTCAGCGTACTAATTAGAGGAGCAGCTATTTTCTAGATACGTCTCTTAGCCTGGAATAATTTTTCTAGGATATTGAAAACAGATGCTCTTTTAATTAGAAGCAGAAAATCTGAGTTTCAGCTAGCAACACCCAAGAGTACGCTTGACTGTATTGGAGGTAAACCACAAACTTTGCATGAGTTCTACCACCTTCTGTGATGTAAATGTCTGCTTATGTATACATCTGCTAGATGGCATCAGATCGGTTGAAACACGTGCATCTCCACGTGGCTATGACAGTCTCCCCTTCATGGAGGAGGAACTACAAGTCAATAAAATAACGTGAGCTGTTCTTCTTTAACATCAGGGGTCCAGACCTGTAGCTTTTTAAACAGAGAATCCTGGATTCTATCCCCAGTGCTGCCTATATGCAATTTAGTTGGTTGTTGCCATCTACGACTGTATATAAGACCAGATTTATTACTATGGGTGTGTTACCAAGAGAGCAGATCCAGCCTGATAGAAGGAAAAATATTAATTCCATTGAGTTCAAAAACATCTCCTGTTCTGCTTATCCTTCTCTCTTTTTTATAGCCATGACAGCAGTGATAGATGCCTAAAAAATACCTAAGCCAGAATAAATCTCAGCAGAGAACAGAAAATGAAATGTGACCTCTCAAAATTTTTAATTTTACAACAAAAATACAATAAGACCACGTTGCAAATGACAACTTCATACACACAAAGAAACCAAACCCATATGATCACCACAGGTCATTCCATGTCTAAATGTGGACAGCAAGAATGGGAAGGGAAAAGTACAGCCTTGTTTACAATACTGTCTCTTGAGGTTCGGGCAGCCATCCCAAAAATAATAGCCATCAAGTCACAACAAAAAGCGTGGCCTGGACCTTAACTCCTTTTGGCTCTACATAAGGTAAAATTTAACTACAGCATTTTTATTCCTTCACAGTGCAGGGTTGTCCATGACAACACAATTAAGACAATTCTTATCCGCTACATTGTTTTGACTGCCCAAGGTTGCATCCTGTTCACCGAGCATTTCTAAAGGCAGAAATATCCTAACGTTTTAACTTCTCCCTGGTTAAAGTCTCGGTTGGCAGCTGAGAGGTAAGTGCGCAAGAGGTACCCCGTTGGCTGAAGATAACACGATTGATCATGAGACTTGCCTAAGCTGAGCCAAGGAGCTACTATCTTAAATACTCTGAAAGTCCTACAATCACTGATGTCTGAATGAGAAGAGGAAAAAGAACTAATGGAATAGGGCTTTAATTGGCCAGTGCTAAAGACACCTGCGGTAATTAGCTTACTCAACACACTCTCACTGGATTTGAATGAAAAAACATTGGGGTGTTTAGATTGTACTGCCATATTGAACATATGTACAATATCCAGACTAGCTTGCAGACCTTGGCCCTAAGCAGATCACAGGACATCTGAATGCAGACTGTAGCTGTTTGTTACTATAGAGAGGACAGTGTGGGAGGCAAGCTGTAGAGTTTTAAATAGGCTTTAAGACCTAGAAAAAAGCCTGAGTCAACCGCAGAGAATAGGGAGAGGGAAGGGAAGGAAAATTGATATAGTGAGATGCATAAGCAGATTGGCAAGACTTGTGACAGTTGGTGTTTTCCTTAGAGCCTCAGCTTTTAGAATTAAGGGACTAAGGAGGGAGACTGATTTAATTTAATATTAAAATATTTCTAGCTCTTGACCAGGTCATTTCAACATTAAATTTGTAACAGCCTCTCTAGATTTACACATCAGTTTAATGAAAATAGTGAATGCTTTAGAGAGGGGGAAAAGAGTTCAGGAGACATGTCATTTATACAATTTAGCTATTGAAAGCTAAAATTTTCTTATTGCAAATATGGTCTTGTTTTGAGAGTCAGTACTACTTTGACAGAGTCACGTGGAAGTATAAAGGGAACCAGCAAGGTTGCGGAGAGCAGAAGGCTAAATGGGAATAAGATAAGAAAATACTTCATTTCCCTTCCATTGATGTTGCCTTGGTACACAGTATTTAAAAGCTAGCTTCATATTACATAGTGTCATCCAAAGTGAATCTAGAAATCATGGTAGTTGGGGCTAGAGATTGGAGGGTGCAGTGTAGCTGCATCTTGATCTTGTATGCCAAGACACAGATGTTTTCTTCCCAAGGAATGATTTGAACTTTTCTATTGTAAAAGCCTTTTTCTTTTAGAGTTCAAAGAAATGAGGAACGAATATACCTGTGGTCTCCTGCTGATCACTACTACAGCTCTAAGGATCCTCAGGCACTCTGCAAATATGAATTCTTTCATTCACACCCAGGAGTTGCAAAACCAGCCTTATACCTACATTACAGAAGAATAAATGGTGGTTTGGGCATACCATGTGACAAGCTCAAGGTCACACAGCAAAGGAGGAGCAGATCTTGGAATAAACCAGGACAAGCCTATAATTCCTGGTCCCTCTTGGCTGGCATTCTTTCCTATTCCTCTGCTCGAGTCTGATGACTGTACAGCACTGTAAATACCAGCCAGTCCTTCAGCACAGAAGGACAGGGTTTGCTTTAATGCTATTTTTAGTTAAGCAGATCCCACTTTTAAATCTGCAACGCCTTCATTTTCAATATCGTGATTATGTTTAATGTTCCATAGGAAGATGAGGGGATTAGTATGAATCAGAAAGCACAATGCAGCGTAGGCAGTACCACGCTGCCTTCTGAAACACCAGCACAGAGCAAGCAGGAGCTTCGGTGGGGGCTTTACGTGGGGAGGAGGCATTAGGCAGCTGGACGTGTCAGCTGGGTGCCTCATCAGGCAGCTGGTGCGAGTGGAAGGTCAAGAGCACGTTTACTGTTTACTGAATTTGTAAATTACTAATTATTCAGCTCACTAAGCAAGGCAGGCTCATTGCCTGCGCGTGATATTCCCCCTCCCATCAAGTCTAAGCGCATATGGAAGAGTAGGAATTCTCAGCTATATTTTGATAGATGGAAGTCATTAAAGTGCCATAATAAAGGGCATAAAGAGCTATAATGGGTAGGTCACTAGTAAGTCTAAGCACACTTCCATGTTTGTCAGAGAGCAGGTGTAGAAAATAAAGTGCTGCTGAGCACTGCAAAAAGCAGTACTCTGTCTCTGCAGAGAGCGCGGGGGCAGCCGTGCTAACCGGGAGATGGTGGGATGGGGTACCTGTGTCCACGGGAAGCAGTGGCCTAGGAGGAGTTAAAGAAGGGCCTTCATTCACTTTCAGAGCTTTCAGCTGTGGGTGAAGGAGACAGCAGCTGGAGAGACCATCTCTGAGCTGGGGAGATTTCAGAGGTACTGACCAACAGAAGCTGTGGGAGCTACAATGCAAGAAAAGAGACTGCCAAGAAAGGAAGCAAGGAAACGGTCCGCAACGTGAGGGTCAGAAAAAAATGACACAGAGGCCCTTGAACCAAGCCCAAATGAAAGGAAAACCTGGGGAGAATATATCCAGCTTTTAGTTAGCTTGAAGTCACTTACAGTAGCTAAGTGGCATCATCTCCAAAAGCGTATCCCTGTATAGGGAAATCTCTGCTGCAAGAAGAATCAAAACATAATACTTCTGGAATAAATAGGGTTAAAAGATGCAGTTACACTCTTTACAAAGTCTTTGGTTGCTGCAATACCTACAGAGACCCTTTAGGATTGTCCTAGACTGAAAAAAAAGTTACCCCCTCCCTGTACTTGATTGCTCTGACAAGAATGGGAGTGAAGATTAACAAATTAGCAGATCTTCCCGGGATAAAGACAAGGAGAGCAGTACAGAAAAATCAAGAAAAGAGGAATTATAGGTAAAGTCAATGTTTGGCATGGAGAGACGGAAATAAGGGTCAATTGTAGCAGATGAATGAGACAGTGCATTTTCCAGAATATTGGAAAAACAGAAGCAAGCAATCCAGGTTGGGCAGGGATGGACGTACAAAAAACAAACAAACAATGCTTCAGTGGAAAAAAATATCACAGTAATGAAAAGCAGACATTAAATCCAACAGAGAGACTGTGAATAAACTGTATTGTTTCAGAAGAAGTGCTATGCCAAGACACCACCAAGTCAGTCACTCAATCTATACATATCACTAGAAGCCAGGCTTTATAGACAGTGTTCAGACACTGGAAGCAGGGGAAGTGAAGTGATGCATTGGTGAGAGAGAGGTAAAGAATATTCTGCTAGATATGGCAAAAAGAGTTGGGTTTTGTGATGGCAACTTTCATTTCTTGATTCTGGCTGTGCATCAGAAAGGGGATATACAGCTGAAATTACAAGTGGCTTTGAAATGACAAATGAATGTGGCTTATTCCTTTTTTTTCCCCCTCTCATTTTTAGTTGGATTACTTTAATACAGGCTTCCATGGAAAGAGGCAGCTCTAGACTTTTTCAATCACAGTTTGATTTGCAGTCCCTGCATTACCCTAAAATGCATGAAATTGCACCTGACATTTTGAAAGATCTGTTTCAAAAGTAGGAGGCACTATCAGCTTCTCAAAGCATTTAATACAGCTCAAGACCCAGTGGATAGATCCTCACACCAAGGCTCTGCCAAAGAATATTTCAGTCTTGCTGCATATATATAATGCATACGCATGTACTGTTTTAGAGTATATGTGAAGCTGTTCCTCTAAGCCTTCTCAACATAATTTATGACACTAATGTACATCTTGGATTTTTTTGTAGGTGCTGTTGCAAGTTACGATCTCATGTCAATACCTGGTTTCCCACCATGGCTCTATGGTAGGTAACCTCAGTGAAGTTTGAACACCTCTGGAGCACTGGAGCTTTCAAGAACACTTGGAAAACTCTACCAGTCATGATGACATGCTGAGTAGTACATACACAGTACTTCGAAACTGTTGTTGGTACTAAGTGATAGTACACTCCGGGGCCGCTGCACACAGGTCAGTGGGGCATTAACTCAGTATGGGAACTGACTTCTAAGTGACTTGAAGAAAGAGGGAGGGCAGTGGCTCACATTCTGTCTAATTAGAGAAAAGTTTTCTTTTAACTGTTACTTTAACAGTTATAAAAGGTTATAAAAGATGTAACATTCCCATGAAATGACTAAAGAGACCTATGGGACAAATTAAACTGGCAGAACTACCGTGGAATATAATGCAAACAGCAGAGGCAGAAAGGCAGGCAACTATATCCTGTATGCAAGTACGGCTAGAAACTGCTTCTCCCTTGTTTTCATCTTCTCCCAACCAGAAAAGGGCTATACAGAGATCCGGGGAAAATCTAGACAGAGATAAACATCACACTTACGACGCAGTTTCCATATACCCCCTGAGTTTGAGCAGTATCTTGGCTCCCAAAGGTGCATTTCACCTTTGTTCCTTTCTGAAATAAATTTCATCTCAGTTTGCCTTTTGAGCTTAATAGAATAATCAAGAAGTGACACTTAAAAGTGAAAAGCAGATTTAGAGATCCTCAGGCTGTTGAATAATGTGATTATGGATCTTCAGTTGTTGGAAGGAGCAGCAAAATGTGATGGATTAAGTTGCAATGATTTTAGCACATCTTTTCAGCAAACTATATATATGTGCTATAGTTTTGCTCTGTTTTCTACAGAGGAACATCAGTCACTTTCATCACAGACTGGAAGCTTCTTTTGGAAAAGAAGGGCAACAGTGAGATTCGGAGTTTGCATGAACTGCTAGTGACTCCCTTTGCTGTTTTGCCAGCGCCTCTGCTGCACTGCCTTTGAGCCTCACCCAGCCCCAAGCTCAAGGTCCACTAGAAATCAACTGCAAAATAATTACTGCAGTGCTTGGCTCCAGATCTAACTTGGAAAGTGCTAAGTCATCGTCTCTACAAGCTATAAATTATGAGTTCTGGTCAGTCTCAACAAAAAAATAGGAAAGCCACAGTTTCTTGAAAGCACATCTAGACATAGTTTAAATCCAGTCCAAATAAAATAAAAACACGGGATGAAAATGTGTAATGCTCTCTCCAGTGGTTTGTGGTGCCTTGAGCACAAAGGAAGAAGCAGATAAGGGTGGCTCTGAGGCTGAGCAGTGCTCATGCCATCCTGGGCCTGTTGGTTATGGTCTAATCCTGGTCTGAAAAGCGGGGAAGACTTTTATAGTGCAACCATTCCATATTCTTAAGACAAAGATAATCTTGAACGCTTTCCTTTTCAGAGTTCCATGCCCCCTCTTTTTGTGCCTGACTACACAGAAAAAGTAACATTTAGACACAGGACTAACGATCCAGGAGATAAACGTACTAGAAAAAATATTTTGTTTATGAATTAAAATTGAACATTTTCCGATTCTCACATTTACTAATATTCTCCAAATAATTTCTGCAATAAGTTTTTGGCCTAAAGACTCTGAGCAATTTAAATTTTTTTGAAACCCTAGCCTTGCAGAGCACTTGATAAATAGCTCATGTGAGCTGTTTCCATTACTTTGAGTGAAACCAGGCTCCTTTTGCAAATAGTTGTGTCTTACAGTTCAACATTTGCCTTCTTTAAATACTTTACTTTTATTTGTCTAAGATTAGCTCTTTCACAAACATTCTTCGCCATAAATTTCTTCAAACCTCTTTGCTAAAATACTTTTAAGATGAGAATACTGCTCATAGATAAAATTCTCCATTTTCTTAAAACAGAGAAAAAATGTACTTTCAGTTATTTGTCCAGCTGTGTTTCTAGGATATTAATCAGACAATTAAGAAACATTTATCCAGTTATTGTGCAGACGCCGGTACTGTTGCATTTAAGTACCTTGCAATCTTACCCAGAAGGTGTTTCTATGAGGAAAGGATTTACCGATGCTCCTATTTCATACCCTAAGAGCAAGGCCTGGAGAGGCTATACAGCCTTCTAGGGATTGCCTGGAGCTTTTGACAGAAAGGAAAACACAACCACGGACTCCACTGGAATATCTCTTCTTTCTTGAGGGAAAAGGAAAACTATTTTACTGATTGATCCTCTCCAACCAACACCACTTAACTGTTTCTTTTTTTCTTTTTTGTCAAAAAATAACCATATAAACAGAGTGCAAATGGTAAACTACCAGTAGTGAGGCTGGTGTGGTATTTCAAAATTCACAGACTAACAGGAGACATACAATTCAAGTACTAAATAGGGACCCAGCCAGACTTGACCCATCTTGCATCAAAATCATCAAAATGGAAGCGACTAAAAAAACAGATTACTATGTCATACTCCGTATTTTAAAGTTGGGTCAAAACTGTTAAACAGACTAGAGTGTCCTACATTCAGTATATACAAATACTGGAACGGACTAATAGGAGGAGCCAGGAACACCCTCCAGACCCTTTAGAAGTCTGATGGCTAGCTATAATCAGGCACAGATGCTGAGGGCCTCTGGGTGACAACTGCCCAGAGCGGAAAACAAAACCTGGATAGGACACGGTGCTTTAGGAAAGGCAGATGCTTCAAAAGGGGTGTTCAAACATGAGAAAGGGAGCTGTTTAAAGCCAGTCAGCAAAAAAGAAAAAATGCTAAATGTCTGCGTGACTCCTTGAACTAAACTCCCTGTTGGAGTCAAGTCCTCCTGTTCTGAAGGGTCCTGCTTACTCAAGCTTCAGCACAAGCCGAAAGTGCTGTCGTTCCCCTCTCCCAGGGTAAACTCTTTAACTGCCCTTTGAAAGAATGGAGCAGGCCTTGCTGTTTTCCCATTAAAACAAGGCTGCTAAGGTAGAAGAGGAAGTTGTGTTTCCTGTGCCACAACAATTAAGGATTCTCATCCCGAAAATGGGAAACCTAGGTCCTGTAAGGATCCAACAGGAGAGGGCGGGGGGGGTCAAAGCTGCATCTCCCATTCCCTGGAAGGCTACAGGATAGTAGCTGAGAAGGGTCTGCAGAAAGGAACGGACAAGCAACAGCATTTTGAATGGCACTCAGAGAGCACCGATGCTGTCAGAGTCTTTTAGGAGTATTCCAGGCACAAGTCTTTGTTTTAGTCTCTCTGACACTTTGACTAGTTTCTGAATCCCAGTGGTACTAAGGTAGGATGTATTTTGGCACACTGTGAGAAGTCTCAAACTATTGTGAAAGATTTACTTAGATAAATTTCTGTAAAAAATGCAAGAGTCTTTACAAGTATCCCATTTACTTCCAACTTTGAAGTTAAAAAATCACAAATGCTTTAACTAGCTAAATATTTATAATAGCTTGTTTTATGCATGCAATGCATAATGCCTTCCAAGTACTTTAACAAGCTAGAAATAGAGAAACATTTAAAGCTGAAAGAGCCATATTTGGGGTGAAAAATGGAAATTGTTTAAAAGCATCACCATCGGTTAGAAAAGAAATGACATATTTTAATGTATGGGCTATTTTAAGTCAAGCAGGCTGTGAGGATTATAGTTAGAATTTGGCCAGAATGTCAGGCCAGGATATCATACTTGCGGAACAGAACAGCTGTTAGTAATACAAGTAAATAAGCAATAGGAGCCCTCCGAAGAAAGAGACATCTGCACCTACGGCCAGCCTGGAGCCCGAGCTCGGGAGCGACCCGTGTACAGCACTTTTGGTGCTCCTTCCTGCCGTGTCCTGGCTTTCCTGGTGAGGAAGCATCGCCTGAAATAAATACTTACTGACCAAAATTACATGCAAGATGCCCAAGGCATGCAGTGTAATTGTATTAATTTGTCTTACAAAGCTCTTGTTACATGGATGGTCTTCATTTACTGTAGGTTCATCCTCACTCAAGCAGCAATACTCACTTTTCCAGCACTCGGATTTCTTCCCTGAACACCACAGCCCTTTGACAGCCAGACCTCTGCAGGCAAAGCACCAGCACAATAGCAATGTCAACAGGTAAAAGCCCTGGGCTCTTTCCAGTCCATGCCTACATCTTCTGCAGATATAAAACACCTTTGTGAGAAGTTCATGATGCTGGCAGAAACAGCCAAAAGATGTGTATTCCAGTATGCTACAGCTGTCAATATTGTCATTTGACAGTGGTTGGCAGGAAAGCTTACCACTGCAGACCTGACCTCAGCCTTCCCTCCTTTGGGTACGCGTCAAAGATCAACTCCCACTTTCTCCCACATCACAAAATGCTATTTTCTTTACTGGGAAAGACTGAAGGGGCACACATTGCTCTGCAATCACTAAATTGTCTCTAGAGAGATCTAGAGACAAAACGTCGGGTAGACAGACACACAGCTAATTGCCCTAAGTGCTTGAAAATCTGCACTAAATAGACATACTATCTAGAAGTTGTTACATTAACATTTTCTTCCATGTACAGCAGTTCTATAAATTTTCCTATTAGGGCTGCACAGGGGCCACAAATGAGATCACAGCCTCTTTCTACAAGGTGTTATACAAAATTATAGATCAAAAGCTACAGCCTGAAGTCAACAAGACTGGCAAGGAAATGTAAGTGGCATTATTCTTCACCCCAGTGAGACGAGAATGTCACTCTTTTGGGGTGAGTCTACATAGTCTAGATGGCCCAGGGAGAAAATGCATTAAAGAAGATATATACAACTTCGGGCAAAGTTTCTCAAGTTGGGGTA
This sequence comes from Oceanodroma leucorhoa, assembly GCA_030449065.1. Lineage (NCBI taxonomy): Eukaryota > Metazoa > Chordata > Aves > Procellariiformes > Oceanodroma > Oceanodroma leucorhoa. The sequence continues at coordinate 5,729,008 of JASVER010000014.1, forward strand.
GATTTATGCCATTTCAAGGATATTATGACTAACATTTTCCTCTTTTCCCTTCAAGTCTGCTGAGATTTTCATGGGATATCTAATGTCAAGCCTGACTGACTTGCCTTGAAGAAAGTCACCATTTCCCAGAAATGGGAGGCAATTTTCTGAGTCCCCACCTAGTAGCTTATCATCACTTCCTTCCTTATTTCTGCGTCTTCCAACACCACAATACATTGAATGCAACCTCGGCTTTGAATAGAAATATATCAGTTACATACAGAGGGAACAGCAGTCTGTATCCTTTCTCCTTCTAATCATGATACACATCAAGAGCTTCAAAAATGATGGAAGAGAAGTAACAATTTCAAAATTGTGGCTGATAAGAGAATCTCCCATTATATAAATATGCTATATATGTACAGCTCTAGGTGAGCATTTCTTTGGAAGCATACACCTGACATCCCTTGCCATCTTCATCCTAAGCTAGTGTAGCTTCAGATGTACTTATTCACGTAAGTCGCAGTACATTCACTGAATCTCACTTAGTTAAAACAGAAAGGCAGCTACTATGCCAAAAGGAGATGTTCTGAACTGCTCTCAGCTGGGAGTCTCATTTTATGCAGCTTACGGAAAGGCTTCTGAAAAGCAGCACATTAACGCAAAACACAAACGGTAACTGAACAGGATACGAGGAGACTGTTCTCACAAATGTCTCAATAAACATCATAAAAGACGTCCATCAAGAAATAGTACTCCATCTACCAGTATACACAAACCATAGCAAATAATGAAAATATAAATAGGAGAGCAATAAGGAAGGCAGGCAGGGAGTACAAATGATATCATTGAAACACAAATAAAGCAGCAAGGTTACTGGTGAAAACAGAGGGTATTTTGTATAAGGGATATTGTGCATATCTTTCTGCTACAAGAGAGATTAGTACTGGGGTGCAGAGTACAGTGCAGGGATTCATTCTTTTACCAAGATGCTGGAGTTAAGAGAACTGAGTCCTCTGTGTTTGTGAAAAGTCATTTGGGAAAAATAATTTCAATTTCTTTTTAATTGAAGTACTTGCATGTCTCACGTTGCAATGTGAACGCTCTCATCAGAATTCAAGGAGCTTTTGTTTCTGTGGTGTAACTCACTTCAGAATGCCTCTGTTCTTGAATGAGTGTATCCATATTGTCCATTTTGGTCTAAGTAATCAATGTTAAATTCACCTGACTAAATTAACTGAACCCACCTCCATACAGACAGGCAGTAAATGAGAAAGAGAAAACAAAAGATGAAGAAAAGACAAGTCCAAAAGGCTCATTTTATCTTGTGCTGCAGGCCAGGCTTGCCTCTAAAGGTATCAGGTAAGCACAAATGCAGTCTTAAATTCTGCCAACAAATGCACAAACTACATTTGCACAGAAAACAAATAAGCTAGCATTCACGTGAAAAAGGTATTAAGAAATTAAGTTAAAGATAAAAATTGGAATCTATTTATTCTTGAATTCTTAAAGCACACGCATTTTCTTTAATTAGAAGCAAGCATCCACATAAGAAATGCACCCTTGTAACTTTTAATAGCTGAAGCATAAGCATAATCAGTTGTGATGGAAACTCCAGATTACATGCTCTCATCTCTTGACCTTGGAGTCACCACGTTTCTCCCAAGCTGTAATTAATACCCTTCTACTAGGGGGGCAATGACTTTGTAGGGAATGTCAGTAAATACAGGCACTCTAACATCCTTCATATTGCCACAAGTGCCACAGGTCGAGTGTTTAAGGCTGCCACACACCGGCAGCTGGCACTTCTCCTTTCTAGACACAAAGGGTTGACCACAGAAGTTCAATGGGGTGCACACCCCATTTTCAAGCACAGTGAGGAGAGCACTGCAGGGTTGACCCTATAGTCACCTGCATAGCATCATGAAGCTCCTAGTCATGGACTCCCTTCCGTCATTAACAAAAGGGGTGGGATATTGCTACTTGGTACTTGTTGGAAATCAAGGCTGTAATTTCACTGCATTTCAGCTCTCCTGTATGTAGAACTAGAGCTACCAAGAGGCTGCATAACAAAGACTAATCTTCTAGTACCAAAGAGTGGTAAATCAGAACAAACTCCATTAACAAACTAAGCACTCCTGTGGTCCAGACCTTTCTCCTTCAAATTCCTCCCTTTGTTCTACAAGTTTCACAAAAGGAAGAAGCAAGCAGTCTAAAGGAAAAATGTGTACATCTTGTCGGAGAGGAGGATTTATGTCCATCTCTGCCCTTCATCAGGTTAAAACCGACTGATGCTTCCTCCAACTCTGGCTGGAGGCCATAGCACTATCCATTAGGTGGACTGCCCAGCTTTATACTTGTATAAACTCAGCTTTACCTCAAAAAAAACCCAAGCGCACCAAATTTATTTTTCATCAGTCTCTCTGCATTAAAAAAAAAAAAAAAAAATTATGTTTGTGCCCCTACCCCCCCTATTCCTCAAAGGTGAGAATTGTCAGGCTGCTAAACTATGAGAAAAGGCAGCAACAAGTCTTGGCTTTGAGCTGCAGGATAAACTCTATTACCTTCAGTGGTACTAGAGCAAGAACTCAAAGTCTGTTCTGGAAGACCAGAAGAAATAGGAACAGAATGATGTGAAGAGTAAACTCAGAGAAATGCTGATTGTGAGATACTGAGATGTTATTTCCTGGAGTAATTATCTGCCTCAGTGAGTGCACCGAAATCAGCAACACTAAGGTAGTTTGACACTTTACGCAGCATCATGTAGCACAGTTGTCCTGTTAAGCCACATATTTAGGGTAACATGCCTCTCCTCTTTATGGCATCATTTAGAGTATTAATTAGTCATTTTTTAAAAATCCCTTATGATTTCTTAAAAATTGGTCTGTCTATTCACCTCTCAGCTTCCTACCTGCAAAACACGATAGTTTCCTAACCATAAGACATCTGTAAAAAAATGTTAAGCTGCATAAAAGGGACTCTCTAATCTTCTGGGGTGAAACACAGGCTCTTCCAAGAACCAAAGGCACTCAAAAAAAAAAATTGCCTCTGCAATCACATCTGGTAACGTGGTGCTCTGCCTCTCACAGATCACTTCACTGTTGAAGGGTTTGTTTTAATTACTGCCCTGCTTGAAGTAACAGCTAACCATTCCCTGACCATCCCGCCCCATTCCCTCTCTCTATTGCTAGATTTTGTACAAGTACAAACAGGTAAGCCACCTGTAAAATCCAGGTAATTAAAACAGTTTTACAGTACGTCCTCGGTCTCAAAGCAAATGAAAAAATAAAGGTTAGCAAAGAGGGGCTCTGGGGCCTCCAGCAGGGTGAGGAGAGAAGCGAGAAACACAGCCAGCATCTCAGTTCCTTAAAAAACAGCAACCCGAAGCGTACAGAGCAAGCACCCAGCAGGCAGRGCTGGACCGCAGCCATGCTCCTACTCGCGCCAGAGCGAGACGGTTTCTTGTGCCCTTTGATGGTAGGGGTTAGCACTGGCAACAGGGCACTGATCACTTCAAAACCTGTACGCAGAGGTGTCTGTAACTTGAATAAAGAAATTTAGAAGAGAAAGGTCATGGCCCAATGCATGGATCGCAAAAGGAAAGACACGTAGCAACTTCTCATGAGGCACTGGGACAATTTGCATATGCTGCGTACAAGACAGCAACACATGGCAGAGGAGTATGTTAACAAGTTAATGACTGTATTACTTATATTGGTGCCTAAACAAAAGAAAGATGCAAATCTGTATTTTTTTCAAGTAAGAGGAAGTTCTGTATCTCTAACTTTGGAAGCTGGTACCTAAAAATGTACATCTGTCAGTGGGAAAAAATGCTGTTATCACTGAATTCTGGACCTTTAAAGTTTAAAGCTCAGAGTCAACATAACTAGACGCTAGTATTTCAAATACTTGTGTCTTAGAGGGCTTCCTCCGTGAATTTGTATGAATATACCCTGAAGGACTGTACAGAGCTCTGAATACATCATAAAAGGAAAATGCTACTCAAGCTGTACATATGTTTCCATAATGAGAAAAGCGTTGTATCTGTGACGGCTTATACAACAGTGACTTCTGCTGTGAAAGCCTTGTCAAACCAGCATATCAGTTATTAAGGTTAAAACTTCCTGGTATTGCTCCGATTACTCCAAATACTTAATATGCTTTAAATAGAACTTCACAATATGCTTCTGGCAGGAGCATTCATAATGTGAGAGGCCTCAGCTCCTGTTCTTGTTCCTACAGCAAGGGGTAAAGTGTCTATTTTAGTGGGGCAAGGATGGAGACATAAAAATCAAATTCTTTGTTCACTTGTCCCAAAACAAGAATAAAACTTTTTCATTATCAGGAAATTCTGAACACTTAATTTTGAACACAGGTGGATTCAAGTGTTTTCAGGACTTACATCTGACATCTTGATCCAATGCCATTGCATGTTACCTGAGTTAAAAGCAGAGGCAGTTTTAGTGAACTTCTATTATGCCTGCACCCTATAAACACTTCAGGATTTTCCTTCCAGGGACGAGTGCAACAGCACGTTTAACAGCCTTTGCCTCTAAGAAAAACAGAATATAATAAAGTAACAGGCTTTGGAGGTTTGAGGAAGTCGCTTTGGTTTTTCATTTAAAAAAAAAAATCAAGTGGTTTCAAGAAAGAGCTTTACCTATGATAAAAGAGCCCATCCTCACAAATGTTAATACAGAGTTATCTTCTGGAAAAACAGTTACTAATGAAGAAAAACCATCTGTTGCCCATAAATTAGAACTAGTTAAATGTCCATCGGAAAATATTTATTTGACTAAACAAAAGAACTGTCTGCACCCCTTTAAACCCAATTTCCTTGCTTGTGTATTCACAAATAGGTGGAAAATAACTCTCTGCACAGGCTATACACATTGAGTTAGTCAGCATAAACTGTCACAAAGGCTTTCCATTTTAAGTCATACCTTTTATAAGTAGGACTTGACACTGAGCCAGTCAGCCTGATGCTCTCTCATGCTTTTTGCATACTTTAGAGACTAGATTATTATTGTCTGGTCTCAACTAAAGGTCTGTGGCCATACAAGGCTTAGTATGCCTTCATCAATTTAGAGTGATCGTTACAAGAAAGCCCATAATAGGTGTTTGGATTTTACACACTAGAAATGTTGGATTTACAGATAAGAAATATGCAATACTTTTCAATCCCTTCAGAACCACCATTATTTGAAGTCCCATTAATTGTACATTATAGACTGCAGCATACATTATTTTAAGATTTACTTTGTTTTTTCATCCCATGCATGGCAGCCGTTGATTTACAGTCATCACCAAGGCTGCAAGTTCTTACCATTGATTTTGCTACTACTTTCTGTCTTACGGAAGAAATTATCATAGAATACATATTCTTTTACTTTCTTAAACCTAAGCATGATTGCCTTGTTTTGGTTTTTTTGGTTACTGAAGTACTTCATGATTTACAAAAAAGAAGAGAATAATCTTCTGTCAGGCTTGTGCCCTTGAGGATGACAGTTTAAAACTCTGCTTTTAATCTTGCAGGAAAAAAAAACTATCAGTGCTATATACAGCATAAAATGACTGTAAACGAGATGTTGTAACTATAAAAATAAATAGAGTGTCAGAGATGTTTCATGTGTCAGTTTGCATCAAGGGAGAGTTTCTCGAATTTTAAAAGAACAATTTGATAAATGCAAGTCATCTTCCATGTATTATTGTTTCTGCTGAAGAAATAATTTTTAACGTCTTCTTTCATCCGTTGTAGTTTTTGTACTGGCCATATTAACATACCGGGAGAAGAAAGACTTAGTCTCGCTCAGATAGCAGAAATATTTTTTTTCTCTAAGTGTTACATTCTGTACTATACACAGTAAAAATCCCCAAACAAAACTTTTAATGATGAGTAATTATATGGCATAACTCCTGTTTTGAGTAGCTGGCTTGAAACACCTTTTAAAGGGTCCTTTCTTTTTCAGAAACTACTGAAGATTTTCCTGAAAATAGTGAATATCAAGAAATTGATGAAATAGAACAACAGCCTTCTTCTTACTGAAACTTAATGCCTCATTTTAATGTTGATCAAATTAAATATTCCATTTCAACTCATTTACATTTTCTAAATATAACTTTCAGGCCCAAAACACCTTTTTAAGGTAGGTATATTAAAAATCAAACACAAGGCTAAAGAGTTGAAAACCAGAACATCACGGTTTGGGTTTTTTTTTTAATGTAACCCATCAGCTCAATTCTAAACAATTTTGCCATTTTTTCTGTTCCACATTGACTAACAGACCATATATTGGTCATTTAGTTATCTGTGGTACCACTGATTTTCAGGAAGTGTTCTTGGTGTGTGTGGTACTTGCAGAATTAGATTTAAAAAAAAAAAAAAAACCAACACCAAAACCAAAACAAAACACCAACAAAAAAAGAAAAACAAAACACCACACTCAGAAAGCACAGGAATATATACTCAAAGGGGAATCCCACATTGGACAGGTTAGCTGACCTAACGTCCCCCGTCCGCCCCCCATTGAGGAATAGGACACTTTGGTTTGGAGTGACTATAGAACCATGAATTCACACCATCAAGCAGGACAACTCAATGGGTTATGATGGAACAAACCTTTATTTAAACAAAAAACGCACCTGAGAAGTAGCAGGGAGTAACAAAAAGCCATAAAAACCAAATCATTGAAATAGATCAGGTTTACATCTGGCATACTTGAAAGTTGTCTCTGGATTAAAGACCTCCTTTAAGAATTCAATGGAAAAATAGCAAACCATCTCTGTTTTAAAGGGCAAGATAAGATTGTGGCAGAGCTAGGAACTTTCTATGAATAGACTCTTCCTTGCTCCAATAAATTTCATTGTTCTGTGCTAGGAGAAAGAAGCTCTGTTCCTTTACCAATGCTATTTTTAATGCCTGGAAAGCAACATTTCCATTTGATCATGTGATAGTAAACTTTGGCTATTCGAAGTAGCTTCATTCAATCTAGAAAAGGTGCAGAAAGAGGTAGCAGGAACGAAGAACGCACCATTTAAGAGTCTAAAAGGTAAGTTTGTTTAGCCTAGTAAAACAAAAGCTGAAACTGCTCTGCATCACGAAGTACATATACTGAGGCAAAGAAGTTAAAATAGTATTTTCACAAGAACGAGTATTAAGGTGCCACAGATGCATTTGGTCTGGACATCAGATGATTTCTAACAATAACGGAGTTGGATTTTGAAAGTCTCATTATCAGAGCACTGAGAGCAAGAAAGAAAATGACTTTCAAACTCTGGCTTAATTGTTTCATGAAAGGGTTTCTGTTTCTAAGTACCTCTTGCTGCAGGTGAGAGAACTTAAAAGGAGTTTAAGGGCCCATGACTTCCAACATCCAACACTGGTTTGTTCTTTCCATCATATTGTGTATTACAGACTGCTTACATCTTCAAATGACTGACAGTACAGAGGGTGTAAAATAAAAATTGGGCTTTAGTGCAAGAGTAGGGTGGGAAAGAAACAAGAAAAATATGGTTACTTCTAATGAGTTCCAGCATTTCAGAACTCTCTTTATAAACTGACCTCTTGTAACTTCAGTAACACCCTAAGTTATAGCAAAAAAAAGCTAAAATTAGAATAATGATAGTTTATTTCTAGCGAAGGTCAAGCACCATTTGTGGATCTCAGTAATTTGTAGCAAGTCAGTTCAGCTATACTTCTGCATACCTTACCAGTGCTCTGTTATCACACAGTCAGAACAGTGCAGAGGGAAATCAAAATTAATTCAAAGATTGCAGCCTCTGTAAGCCAGCGGAGGTCATAAAATCCTAAAGGCAGGTGTGTGGACTTTCTCAAGTCGTCTTCTGTTGCTTACCAAGTAGGTTATTTTACAAATGTACTGCTGACGTTGCTGGAAACATAGTAAGGCATCACTTTCAGAAACTGCAGACGTTTCTGGAATCCTTGCTAAAACATTATCTGAAATTGCAGGCTGCTGAATACTGGAGTGGATCAGCCGCTGCTGTTCACAAGTTCATCAACAGTGAGCATAACAAGCATCTAGAATCAAATCAGTAATTAATACACAACCGCATAGTACGCTTTATGAAACAAACAGACTTTACATAATGTCCCAAAATACTTTAGTATTAGATAACAGGGCGAGGAAGAGAGAGATTAGGTTGCATCAGCAATGGAAAAAAATATCTTTGAGAATTTAGGTGTACAAGGAGTTGAGAAGCAATGACACAAGTGAAGCATGAAGCAAGGAAATGGGGCTGCACTGGATGGGAGACACACCTTGAAAGATGATTTATCTACTAATGGTGGCGAGTCTATAAAGCAAAGGGAAACTAAAGCCGAACATAACAGCAAAAGAAGGGGAAGGCTTGTGATGTATCCATAACATGGTTCTCACATAAACTAGAAGCTCAGTCCTATTCTGAGAAAAATTTCATGGAGCACTTGCCAAAATTATACGTCTGTGTATGGTTACATAGCAGAAAAGGGACAACTGAAAGGAAAAATGCAGCAGCAATTGCTGATCAGAAACCGCATTTCAGCTCCGGAGGGCAGAGAACTGCCACTGTGGAGCCAGGACTGGAAGCATCTCGCCAGGGTTAACTCATGCAAAGACTGAAGCATTATGAAGTATCCCATGGAGGTGCACAGCTGTGGACCCCAACGCTTCCTTAGCCCACGCTGTCAGGAGACAGCTCTGATCATGTTCTGCGCAGGACAACAGAGCAGTGTCAGCATCAGATAGGAATTCACGTGTCTCTTGGAGTTCAAATCTTGCAGCTCTGAGGCAAACTCTGCCACGTAAGGCCAGAAGGAGGGGGAGGATATGCAACTGATTTTTACAACTTCATTTGAATTATTTTGCAGCTGTAAAATAGTCACTCTGGCACAAAATATGTGGTACCACCTTGAAAAATGAATTCTAAATAATTCAACTGCAAATCAGTCAGAGCAGGTCTCAACAGATCACACTATAATTGCAGTTATTAAACACACATTTTTTACTACAGTACAAGTTAGGGTATAAAAGTATGAGTATTCATTTGAATGTTAGAAACACATTTGCAGCCAGAAGCTCTGCAAGGCCACACAGTTCAGCCAACACCAGATGTAAGTGATACACATTTGCCACCATGGGACCAACCTTATGGGTTGCTGAGGACATGCAGCTTGTATCACCATCCTGGAATTCAGCTCCATGTGTTTGGTTTCTTCAGTAATTGCACTTACTCATCTTTGCATCACAAACCTACTTGTTACTATAATGATGCGAGCAATTGCTAGCACTCTCAAAATGATTCTTCGCAGCAGAGAACAAGTTTCTATCTCTTACCTTAGGATCTTTTTGCTGACTCCACTGGAATTATCCTCTCAAAATGCTATAACTATCCGTTATTTTCATCACAGAACTGTAAGACTTACAATCGCATTTAGACCCCGTGTACGTATTTAGATGAAGCAATGCATTTTCAGCCTTTCATTGCTTACACTAGCCAAACATCAGACAAGCTCAAAACCTAAAACTTTAGGTTTGTCACAGGTGGACCACAAATATTGTCTTAATTAGGCTAAACAACTAGATGATTTGAGCATCTAAATGCTAAGCTCAAATGGTAAGCATTTGTGGAGCAGGCAGATTTTGCAAATGAAGGAATTATGATGATCTTAATTGATTGGCATTATTGCTAATGAGATAAGATGAATCTGCAGCAAAACCAGATGCAAAAGTTGTGGGAAAAGTGTCACTTCCTCTGAAGATCAAAGCCACCATCTTCAGAAAGCTGATCATCCCCTGCCTTTGGAGGAAGGGCATAGGGAAGATTACATAAGAAATGTCATTCACATTATGATATGGCCTCCAAACTTACAAGACACTGAAAAAGGACCCTTGTCTGATGAGGAGAGGTTGGCAGCTGTCGGAGTGTAATTCTGGATCTGGCAAACACTTGCCCTGCAATTCAGGTCAATGTGAACAGAATGCAAACGTTTAAAAGCAAGTAGATGCTTGTCAATGTATTAACAACAGATCATACATACGGGCTGCAGTATCTTCAGCCATTTTATGTCACTTCAGCTATGGAGAAATAAAGTTAAAAGATGCTGATTTCTAGCCAACTCCTTACCTGCAGCCATACATGCTGCATGGTGGCTTATAAGCATGAGGGTGAAATTTTCAGACTTTCACTGTCTAGCTATATTACTTTTAAACTATTTTTAAAATACCCAGAGAACTATATTCTTTATTTAAACACCTGGACAAAATTACTCTTTTCAGAATGATGGCCAAACCTAGCTCCAGCATGTAGTATTATAAAATAAAATGGTGTATCAGGAAACTCTTGATTTGAGCTAAAGGAATCTTTCTAGTGTTTAACCAAGACTTCAATTCTACTTCCTTGTGATCAGAAGACATGCAAGGTATGGTTGCTACTGACCTGCCAGAACCTGCCTACTCTCATTTTCTTTGTCCTTTATTMGAAGATGGCACCATGGTGGTTTTTTTCAAGAAAAGCAGATAAGATGCAAGCCCTGTCTTATGATGGAAGGCTATTAATAGATATGTAGATTACAAGACAACTGACCATCCACCAGTCTGGTTCATGCTGAAGTTGACTATTTGACACCTGAGAATAAAGTAACTGATGAAGCAGAGAAGTTAATACACAATAATTACCTTCCCTAAGCTTTCAGATAATGAACAGAAGAGGCTGGTCTGTCTGAAGTGTAAAAATGAGGCACAGAATTCTACAATGTGCCTTTAAGCTAATGATTCACGTTTTTTCAGATTTTCCCTGGTTTCCAGTGACGTGCTCTTGAAAATAACAGTGACAGACTCGTTCTCCAGTTAACGCCTCCATCCAATCAATTGCATTTCCGCTTGAAATCCTTAACACCACTGGGCCAGAACGTTAAAAATATGTTGACACAGAACAACATCTCACTTCTTGTGTCCAGCAGTTTTTGAATGTCTTTGGTATTTACATATGCAAGGCTAGGCAAAAACACAAACCCGAAACTTGTTCCTCTCAAGGTGGGCACTTGAACCTATATGCGCCAATTTTAGTCAGAAAATAAAACCTTATATTAGGACTCAACTAAATAGAGCCAAGGAGAACATTAGCTATACGCACCTTTTACACACAAGTCAAGTTATAGAAATTGACCTTTATTTAGTAATCAGTTTCTTTAACTTTTTTTTTTTGATACAAAGTGACATTTTCATTTTAGTACAGAAAATCCACGTCAGAACAGTACCTGTCTGTTTCAGTTGTACCACTAGAGTCTACTCTGACCTCATACTTTAAAAAACAAACAAACAAAAAATGAGATAAACAAAAAACAACTGCTGTCCCTCACCATGAGAAGTACTTTGACTAGTAATTCATCCATACCGTTTCCTAGTTTTTAATTTATATATATATATACAGTATTATAATAGTATGGTATAATACTATATAAAATACTATATATATATTATATGCATTACAGTTCAAAATACTCTCTCTATATAGTATATGACTATATAAATACTATATAAAGTATTTTGAACTATAAAATAGCATCTGTAAAACAGAATTTAAATTTAGGACCAGATCTTTCTTTGAAGAACTGTGCAAGAAGAATCCCTTTTTTTAATTAAAAAAGCTGCAAACAGAAGCAAAACTACAGCCTGTAGTGTAAAACTAGAAACCCTACATAATGAAATGTTAGGAACAGTGACCGAGAAGCAGTTCTACTCAAATGATACTTTAAAAACAAATACAGTACCCAAGAAACACGGCACAAAAGACAGAAGAGACAGGTACAAAACCTGTGTTAGGAACACAGAGTCAGAAGTGCAAAAAACAAGAAGGGAACTGATACAATGGAGTTTGGTACAATAGGTAAATAAGTATTGCAACCAAAACTAAACGATCACTTATTTTTTGACAGTGAAAACATTAACAATTTAGTAACTTTCTAAAGGCTTTTAATCAAAGCCCTAAAACTGTGGCTGCTCTTAAATAAAAACAATCTATGTGAATGCTACACACTGAAGTACAAAGCTTAAGAATTACCCTGCAAAATTGCACCGACATAAGCTTTCCATATTTACAGTATCTAAAAGTGACAGAACACAGCATGCTACTAGGCCTAGCTTATGACTCTTCCCCACCAGTACTTAATCCAGGCCCAACAACCAAAAATTATTATTTCTCAACACACATTAAGCTTGGATTGTTCAGATATATTACGACGTTTAAATATTAGAATCATGCATAAAACAAGAAACGATATCTTTGACAGACAAGCGTTGACAGGATATAAACAGTGGTCTGCCCTGTAGAGGAGTGTACTTCCTTCTGAGCTTACTCCCAAGACGTACCGATTCAATCCCACATTATTACCTGGTTGTCAAGTCAACAACATGCTTAGAAATCGTCAAAATTGCAACTGAGAGTCACATTGTGCATAAACCATTCGCTCATATTCAGAAATTTCACTCCGTTTTGGAGAGTTACCTYACTAAGTGAAAGGACACAGAGTTAAAAAAACAAAACAAAACAAGACATTCAAGTAAACAGCAACAACCAAATACTTTGAAAAGGTTTTTGTAAACTTGTCATTCTACAGGGTTTTGCAGCATTGTTAAATTCATCACTCGTGGACAAGCACACGCAGGTCGCAACCCCTCGTGACAACCTGTCATGTGTACAACCTGTACACGTATGACGTAAGAGACAAGCTGGGTGAAGTGATCTACCCCTGCCCACATGCCTCACCGGGTCCTTGTGTGTTCAGTGTTATCATTCCCCTTCATGAAACAGAAATCACTTACGGATATCTTTATAAAGACAGAAATGGACAGAGTCCGTTGGATAGAAAGTTAGTTGGTTATTTACATCTGCAAAGTAGTTTCACAGCGAAATAAATCTACAGCGGGCCAGCTGGGATCCACAGGACTTTGTTTTGTTCTTGATCGACAGTTGTCATAATCTGAGTGCAAATGCTTGAAAGGGCTCCTCCCTGGACAATGCCTGGAGAAAAAGAAACATCCCCCCACGAATGAGACTGGAACTAACAGTTATGACTAATTACAAAGAGCAGTCTTCTGCATTTTTCTGCAAAGTGTTTATCAACAGATCAAAATTAATCTACCCAATTCAATATTTGCCAGATGCATGAGTCTATTAAAACAAGAAAAAGAATAAGCAGAGCAAAGAGGTCAAGCATTCAATATACAGTTTCTTCTGCTAGCTCTTAAAACAGCGCAGGGAAGTCGCAGAACTGATGGCTATAATCTACTAAGACAACTGGTTTTGTTAGAAGCCTCCATATACTATTTTCAGAGGCATCAGGTGGCAAAGTTTAAGTCTAAAGATGGTCAGAACCTGCTATAATAAACCTTCTCTGTTCAGCTTGTGGTGTTAAGAGTTTTATATTTATGTGGTAATATACATAGAGACTACAGCTGTAGCAACTAGACACTATTTACAAATATTAGAAGTAAATTATGAGGCAGCTCACAGATCATAGAGCTAAATAAAACAGCGGCGGTTTCTACTCCAATTCTTATTGTCAACTACATTGAAGGAACAAAAGGCCAAGAGCAAGCAACTCCCTGAAAATCAATTCAAAAGATAAATGAACACCTTGCATTCTACCCTTGCTAAACATAACAGTCACAAAAAGTAAAATGCCAACACTGACACAGGAGAGGAGAATGTATTAGCTTTAAGACTTAAAAAGTGAGGAACTTCGTGACTTGAGAAATATGTCAGCAAAGCCTCTGGCCTCAGCTACCACTAACGCTAGAAAAATGTGGGAAGTCTTATAAGGCTTAAGGTATAATTTCCATTTGGAAAAGAGAGAATTTGATCTCACGTAAAATATTACTTGACTCTGCAGTATATACTACAGTTAACGATGTCAGGTGAGTTTGGATACAGAATGCAGTAACCAACAAGGTCTATGAAAGGTGACAAATGGCAGTGAGGAAGCGATTCAGATTACACACCGTACTCAACTTGGTACAGGAAACAAAGCCAACTTGCAAGAGTCATTAGTCAAAAAATGAACTTCATGAAGTAGTCAGAGCTCAGGTCTGAAAGAGTGTGTCATATAGCTTCATGAGGAAGCTACCATGTCCAACGTGCCTATCCACAGGTTTATTTTATGCACAACATTATAATTTCAATGAGCTTAAATGTCAATGCAGTTTGAACACTAATCCTYTCTGACTAACAGCATCTGGAAACGTTGATGACAGCTGGAGTCCGCTGTATTTGGCACTAGAGAGGGAGGCCCTTCCCACAGGGCAAGTGAGAAGATACACATAGGACTCTCTTGGACTGAGTGCTACTTTCACCATCAGGGTGAAATTAAAATGCAACAAATGACTTAACAAGGAGCAGAAGATAATGTGGTGATGCAATCTGGCCATGCACATGTCAAGTTCTGTGAAGCTTTAGTATGTACCATTTAAATGAACATTTGTACGGCTATTACATACCAGGTAACTGATTTGGTTGAGAACATGCAGCTTCTCTGAGGATGTGCTGAGATTGCTCTGTACTAAACACATCCTCCCTTCCCCCCTGCACTTAGCAGGTATGCCTCAAAATATTTCTCTAAGAATCCCATTGTTCAGGGGATAAAAAGTTTGGTTTGGGCTGGTTTAGCAGTGTTGTTTTGGGTTTGTTTTGTTTTGTTTCTCTTTAAGTTTTGTTGCCATTCACATCAAGATGGCTAGAATTTTATCCCCACTCCTTTGAATGTATGTGGAACCACATGGAAATATACACTGAAATAAGCAGAGACAGTCTTCAAACAGTTTTCTTTCTCTGGTAAAAATACAGTATTAACTACAATCCAAGATTCATATAATATACTTTGTTAAGTTAAAAAGGCCTCTGAAGTTGAATTTAATTATTCCAAATTACAATGCATGCTCAAGAAACCTTTAACAATTCTTTTTCTTGAAAGATTTAAAGCATGTCTCACAAATCATTCATTAATTTACACTACAGGGGGTTTTGTTGTTGCTGTTTTGTTTGTTTTTCTTTTGTTCCATTTTTACAATTATAAAACAACTTATATTCCTTACATGGTATAAAACTGACAACACTGTGTCAAATTATCTTGACCATACTTCCAATACTACTGGCTTGTAATAAAACATTTTCAGAATCTCTTTAGGTTGTAAGATTCATAACATGCTAAAACAAAAACATATAAAAGCAAGGGATAGTACTTATATCTTGAGATTTCCTCTCCCAGTAAAATAAAATACCAGAGCGTGAGTTTGCCAAAAAGGAAGGCAGAATGAAAAAAAAAAAGCGCTCTTTGAAGAAACATGGGTTCCTTTTAATTACAGTGTAAACGGATTAAATTGCCAGTGTTCCTAGTGAAATGTTGATTAAATACTAACCTGTAAAGTACTTGCTATACTCTTGTTCTATTTTTTGAGCTGTCTCAAACTGTTCTTTGGAATGTTTTTGTGTAACTTTGTCCCTCAGGAAGATTGGGTCTTTTTGCTCTCTGCAAAAAAAGAAAGAAAAAAAGAAAAAACTTGTATAAGAGTAATTTTTTTTTTTTTAATGGACTGGAAATGATTACCTCCAGTTGGGTGAATGTGAAAGGCTAATTAATTTGCAAGCATAATCTGTGCATAGAGTGCCATCTACTGTGTTTCAGCTGTATCAGCATTGTCATCAGGATCATTTTGGCACTAGCAAATAAATTTGTTATCAGACCAAGATAGTATTCCTTTAAAGTCTCAGATATTGGGAGGGGGTTGAGGGAGAAAGAATATAATTTTTTCCAGTTCATGTGAATCAGATAATTATCTCATATACACTCCAATACTCCCTACACAAAGCTGGGCTCAAGTACCGCTCTTTTAAGGGCTTGAAGCATCAAGCATTGAGCAAATAGAATGTTTGTACGTCATCTTATATATGACACATTTTTGAGATGACTGGTTTTCTATTATAAAAGCTGTTGGAAATAAAATAAGAAAAAAATATAGAAAAATACAAATGGTAAAAAAAAATACTTTATTTCTGATCAAGGCTTGTAACACTCTCCTCCAAATCTGACTTGGGGTCCCCAGTAGGGGATTCCGTTTAAAAGGAAGCAGAATTTATAATCAACTAGTAAGGTCATATAGATAGGCACTGAAACAATATAAGCACAGTTTCTTATAGCAATGAGAAAAGAAGCACAATTTTATTTTATAAATAAAAAAACCCATCACTACTAAACTAACCTATCACTGCTGTGTAGCATTTCAGAGAATGCCAATAGAATCTGTGCTATATCAAAAAGGCTGTTTGGAGAAACCTTTGGTGCTCATAACAGGCAGAGACAATGTGCCACTGCATCTTATTTTGATGACTGCTAGAAATTGTTGCTTGTCTAGTTCAATCGCTCTCTGTCACTTTCCAAAAAAAAAGAAATAGCTGTAATGGTCACCATTCCATTTCCAAAGGGGCTCAAGACATGACAGTTCCATTTATCACTCAAGTGCATGATCCTATAGTGGTAATGAAATACACCACATTGCTTTATGTCTTGCTTCTACTTGAAAGTGGTGATACTTATCTTCTTTATTAAATAGCCATCAAATTTACCTACAGGTCAAGAATATAAGTCGTCTTCAACTTTCAAAATGAAGATGACACAAGATCTCTCAACAAAACTGTTTCTTAATACTTATGTTGGGAGATTATGTCACTTCTTGCTAAATCAATCTATCAAAATGTGTGAAAGCTTACTTAAACATTAGGGGAGGGACTGGGGTTTGTAACTCCCGTGTTCTGTTTCTGGCTATATTCGAGCAGGAAATTCCCAATTACTGAAAGAGCACAGTCCGAGAAGACTATATACTCCATGGCAAAAGGGGACTTCCCTTGCTGTTTTCAGTGGAGAATGAAGGTGGAAAAGCTGAGGTTACAAATCAATTGGCCCTGCATCCACATGCTTGGCCCCGCTGAGAAGATGAAGAATAGCTCTTTGTCACGGTCACCACTTAATCCTCAATGGATCTCACCCATATCTGTCTTACGGTTTAATACAAAGGTGAGCAGGAAAGATCTGAGTGCCTCTTGGAGTACACACAGTTTAGCCTACATTGTTTGATTTCTTTGGAAGATTCCCTTAATTGTCATGCAGTCAAAACGAAGTTAAGACCATTTACCTCACAGCGGTTTTTATGAAGATTAATTTCCACATTTTAAAGAGATTTAAAATGACTAGGATGAAAGAAACAATAGAGGTAACAAGCTTATTTTAAGCTAAAATAAACATCCCTGAACTATACCCCTCACAGACTTACTTGATTTGTTTAGCATTTTTGTAGCGAATAAAAATTACAATAGGGTAGATATGAACACTGTGGAGCCGTTCGATGGCATGAGGAGCGATGTCAAGCAGACAATGACAATCCTAAGATCAAATGTAAATGCAAAACACTCATTCAGTTAAAGAGCACAAGCACACATGCAAATCCCCCATTTCTTCCCCTACTTAAATCATAGCAACCCAACAGAATTTTGCTACACATTTAGCATTTTGGGGCTGAGAAATTTGTACCCAAAGGATTTATAACAAAAGACAGAAAATGAAAAACTGCAATAAATTCCATTCATAGTACCAAAAGCATGCATTGATAGAAATAAAAGTATTTGAAGAACTAATGAAATGAAAACTCAGATTGAAATATATGCAATACATTTTTTCCAAATTTAAATATTCTTACTCATTTTCTCTTTCACAAGTCATAAGCAAACACAAGCATTAAAGTAATAAGACTTTCTGTATGGTTTGACAGAGAACTATAAGCAATGTGCAGATTTTAATTAATGTCTGTCTCCAGGATTATTATGCTGTTTATGTTCTAGATGACTGYATTAAATGGAATAGTTAAAAACCCTAAATCCTCGTTTTGGGGGGTGGGGGGTGGAATCTATGGAATCAAAGAAAATAATTTCTAACTTTTTTTAATAATATCGTAAAAGAATATGGACATTCTTAGTTTCTACAAAGGTGAGCTTGCATAAAATAATCTTTAAACAGTTACATGCCAAAGTAACTTTCAATTTACTCGGATGCCTGGGGAACAAATCTCTGAATGCCTTAAAGGAGGACAATGCTAACATAATTTCCACCCCCGCAACATAGTATGACCATATATTGCAAACTGTACAAAGAACTACAGCATTAAAAGTGACTCACCTTTTCTGTTATCTCTTTTATTGAAGCTACAGTTGTCACATCAAAATGCCCACTCCTCCGTTTATAATCGATAAACAGACAATCCTTCACACCCCGTTCAATGGCTTGTTGGGAAGCTTTCATAACCTCTGTTTCATAGAATCAGAAGAGATCCACTTTCATTACTATTCCTTAGGCACAGAACAAGGCTAGCGAAACAATGTCTGCAAATTCAGATTCTTGGGTTTTTTTTTCCATGTTTGCACTACCATTTAGTTCACTTATAGAGATGTTACTATCATGTATTCTAAGCAAGAATAATTTGCTTATATTTGCATACTTACCAAGAGGACATCTGCAAAATTTTCCAGGGGATTCTTTGACCAACATGTCTTTCACAGCATCAAGTAAAGGTCCTAGAATAAGGACAGGCCTAGGAGAGGTACAGTCCACTTTCTGTACACGCTGATATGCCAGACTTGCAGAATCTACACACACAGAAGATTTACTTACAGAAGTATAAATTACTTTCTTGGCATGCCTCAGGTAAGCAGAAGTACCCTAACAGTAATTATGAAAACAACTTCCTTGCAAGGGATGAGGGCCTTGACAAGCACAAAAAAATGCTCACTAGCTATTATTGCAATTTTCTCCATTTGACAGCTTAAAATAGATGTTTTTCTAATTGAACCTGGTGCTTCTCCCCACCCACCCTTACCCAAACTTTAAAACCAATCATTCCTATTTTTTCCTAAAAGTGTAAACACGACACAGTATTTGGTTTCTCTGGTTTGGTTTGTTGAGCTCTTCCAAGGAAGTAAGCATTGTAATCAACATGATTTTTGTAGAGGAGTGAAGAAATAGAAGTGAAGATTTTTGAGTGGTGCCCAGGATTTCTGTGTAGACTAAGTGACCTGGACAGAAATTAGTTGAAAGGAAGATCAAAACCATGCATCAAAAAGCAATCTCCCTCTGTAATTGACACATTAATGCTAACAGATCTAGGAATAAACTACCAAAAAAAAATTTGAAACACTCTGGCTTGTTATTTAATACAAAAAAAATTTGTTATTAAAAGTAATGTACGTGATGGGACATATAATCACCATTCATATTCAGACCAACCAGAAAGCAACAGTTTTCATTGTGTCATGCTGCAGCTGTTTTAAAAATGAAAGAGAAGGAAAGGCAACCCCCTCCCGAGTATAACAAAGGTACTTGCCATCCAAGAAGGGAATTGAGTCTGTACTGATTGTATCAAGAGCCAGTAAATCCTTTCCGTCTTTGGAACCACTTCGCTTGTGTTTATGCTTTCTTCTGAAGAATGACCTCCGTGCTGCTGCTGACAATGTCTTAGATGAGCTGTTTTCATCTTTAGCCTCAGACATGCTGTGTCTCCTGTAGAATTCCTGATCCATCCTATAATGAAACAGACTAAATGGTTGGTATTTAAACTTATCTTTTTAATTTTTTTCGACAAACGATATCACCGCTGCTTCTGAAACACAGTGGAAATGCTCGTCTCAAACCTTAGCTCGAGTATCTTCATCACAGAAAATTAATCAGAAACAAACGTTAACATAAATCAAATTATAAGCATCTGAAAACCTCACACTACCATCATTTCCTCAGGACTGTTATAATATAAATAGTAGCATGGCACAGAGGGTGACCACTCTGACAGGCAAGGCAAAATTCTCCAAGGCAGAAGCAGCAGTATGCACCTACTTGCCAGTAAAATCAGCCTTGCACAGAAGTGAAGATCCCATTCTTTCTATGAAGCTGCATGTTATACTCATCCTTACAAATAACTTATTAGCAATCCAAACTAACAGTTTTATTTTATGCAGTTTTATTTTATACGAGCACAAATATTTTGGCCACATAACACATGTAAAATGTAGTTGGTTTTACTATCCATCCTCCAGTAACAAGTCTATCATATAACAACCTATGTATATATTGTGCTTCCACACATTCCACATACTACCATTGTTCCACTGTCAGGATGAATTTTGAGTTATGACATGGAGAAAAGACTATTAGAAGAAAAGAAAACCAGAAAACCAGTAATCTCAAAATGAAAAAAATATTTTAATCACTGTGTGATAACTAATGTGATTTCAATAACAATGTAAAAATCTTCGTTCCTGCATACTCCTCTTAACTGCTCTACCAACATTACGAGATTGTGGTGGATACACAGTCTTATAATAACGTTGCTGTCCATAAATAACTAAAAACACTGATGCTTCCCAAGAACGACTGTGATATCCTCGGATTCAAGGATATTTTTGCTGTGGTTACTCTCACTTTTGTTATTATCTGTCACAACACTGGTCTATGTATCATTCCCATTTCTACTTTACTATTTAGTAGCATTAAAAACAACTTGATAGAGCAATATATTGAATTCAATGTTATTAAAATATGCCATCCCTAAAATGACACATCTAAGAATTAGTATGTCCCATAAAGAATAGAAGCAAACAAGTCTCTCATACCACATCTCACTAGTCAGACTTTTAAAGACTATAAGATAAATACTGTAACTGAGGTCACTCACATATATTTACTTGGAATCTGTCCTCTTTCCAGCTTCTGAGCATTCTCGTCTAGCTGCCAAGCCATCCAGCAACCAAAGTTTCCCTGTGGTAGAGTGTCATCAACATACAAAATGTCATCCTTCTTAAAGCTTAAATCCTGTTCCACCTCTGCCAGACGGTCATAAAGTGCTCTGGAATGGAAAACATAAATAGGCTCTGCAGCTGATCTCCGTCAGCTCAAGGGAAGAACATGCACACTTATTTTGAAAAAAGTTAACAGATTAGTGGCACACACTACATTTCAAGAGCACACAAGTTTACAGCGAAATGTGCAGACTTACTGTGCTACATATTATGTACTCGCTGTCAGAGACTAGCTGGGATGAATTAGTAAACTTTGTATTTAACAGACATGGTAAAAGTGATTTACTACCTCCCTGACCTCCTCCATGGTCAACACGTTACCCTAACAGCCTTATGCTGTCATTACCAGTCACGCTCAAATACCTGATATAGAATCCATCTCCAGGAAGCTCTTTTATCTTATTAAACTCTTCTATTCTGTATTGAGTCTTTATTTTGATGTTTTCTCCAGGCTTCAACATTTCAAGATAAGCTTCCTCAGCTGTTTTATTTCGCATATCAATGGACCCATACTGCAAAACACAGAAACCCTTAGGTGTGAAATTATATCTTAACAGGCAATAGAATTAGGTTAGCTTGAAAAACATGCAAAAGACTTTGTTTTACCCACTGGCAGGCTCTATATACAAGTAAATCTTGCCATTTAACTCTAGTACAGTTTGCACCTTAAGATGTCTAGCAGGAGATTAAGACATGGGGGTGGAAAACAAAATACCCAAGTGAACACAGCAGACATGCACCATGAGAGAGAGTCTGCACTTCTTTGAATAGTTTGCAAAGTGTAAGCTGAGAATCATAAAATTCACACTGGAAAGAATTTAATATTTTTAGGGAAAGCAAGTGGTCTGAGGGAAGTCAGAAACACAATTACAAAGCAAAATCTCCATCTGGATACTAAAGGCRCAATGGGAGAGTCTCAGTGCTCAGACAGTCTCAATGCTCAGTTGTATCTGAAAAGCTCATAAACACCTATGTGTTTATCACCTTAACAGTCCTGCCAAGTAGATAAGTATTCTTGTTTCAGATATAGAAAGCAGAGTCAAAGACATATTGCACGGCTTCCCTAAACTCTCCTTAGAATTTTATAGTGATAAAACCAATATTGTTCTCTGTTTTGCAATATCTTTCATATCCTTGCCTTCCTCCTATGTACAGCAATTGGATTCAAGGCTTCCTATTTAGATGAAGAGAGCAGGTGTTCATAATTCCAAGTGGACATATATTAGTCCTGCAAACTTGTGGGCAACTTGTGCTCTCAACAGTGGTAGTTCTCCAGGTCCACATCATCTAGCTCTTCATGTGTCGCAGCCAGAATGAAGGTTATGCATTCTCACTATTCCTACCCAGGTTTTGTGGCAGGAACTCAAGATTCACAGAACACCTCCCATTGCGAGACAGCACGATTCTTTGTACAACTCCCTCTTTATACCATCCTAGATATTTTGTCAGTATGCTGCAGACTTTTCTTAATAGCTTACCTCAAGTATCATGTCACCCAAGACTAGTCCATCAGGTCCTTTTGCTGGGCTATCATCATCTACATCTGAGACAAATATTCCATACAGGTTTCCACCACATATCTGGATCCCAAGATCCACTTGGGATTTTTTAACAACAACAGTTCTAGGTTCAGGGGTCCTTTTGTTTGTGTCCACAGGGCCCCTTTTGACAGGGAGAAATAACACATGTACTTCAATTTAAAAACTTGCTTTACATACAATCAACTAGCCACCTGGAGAATATATATTTACATAATTATTATTCAAAATAGGTCACCTACAGATACAGTCTCATAAGACAAACATCACGTTCCTTGCAGACCTTCTTAACTAAACCAATCTTGCCGTAAACTTTCTTCACTCCTTGCAGACCCATCTTTCAAAAACAGTCTGAAAACATGTACTTTTATCCTGGGGTCCACTTAACTTGTCTGCTGACTTATTTCAACCAGACACAGCATTCAGAGAAGTACACTTTGTTTTTTAATACCCTTCACATCCACCTTGACCATTTTCTTTTCTTAAGGCAAAAATTCTACTCTCTACCTTAAGGAATTCCGGGGACTTGTAGTTGGTGTGGTTTGTTTGGATGGAGGTGTCATTGTTCCCTCATCCTGTTCACTCACAGTATCGATTACGGAATGATTGTCAGGCGTTGCAGCTCCACTGCCTTGAGGGGTGGAATGATTACTCACAGGTTCTAGCCGAGAACTAAAAGAAAAAAAAAAAAAGAATAAAAGACTGGGGGGTTAGTGTTTCACCAATGCCAAATATTTTCCATGCAGACAAAGTTTTTAATTTGGCCATAAATCAAGTATAAAGTAAGGAAAAAAAAACCCCAAACCAGCATGCCAAATAACATATGTTCACCATAAGTTTAAGAGAAAGATAAAGCTCAGTATTGAAGTGCGATCATGCATCAAAATGGGATGGATAATTTCACTAGGTCATATGCCTTCTCTAATTAGTTTTTGGAAACTCCAACTATAAAAAAAAATTCAAAACCGATTTGAAGTACTAGAATCTCATAATCCTAGAAGTCATCTTGGGTTTTAGTTTAACGTATCTAAGGATTATGCCCAAATAAGAAAGAAAATATAGTAGTTGCATCAAGCACTTTTCCTTTGTGACAAGCATGTATTCACACATTACTTTTCTAAGCAATCACACTTCTTATCAGCACAAATGTGCTGATATTTGCAAACACATTACCTGTACAGAAGTTATCTACTAGCTAAATAACTGCACGGACCAGAGAGTATTTTTTTCAAAGTCTAGCCAGCCTTACCTTGATCGTGAATGATTGCCAAGCTGATACATATGTGGGTTATACTGAGCCAGAATAGTAATGGTGTCACACTGCTGTCCAATGATTAGTCGAGCCTGTTGCTCTGTTGCATTTCTCAAATTTATTCCATTAAACTACAGAAAAAACGCACAAATCAGGATGTCAAGTCTTCAGATGGAAACTAGCAAAATCATTCTTTCAGTCTCCTAACTAGTTTAATGTCTAAATGCTGACTTATTTCCACTGAGGTAAATAGGAGGATGGAAATGCTGCTATACAATTATTCCTAGGGCTTACTCCTTGGAATGAATCACTGTAATTTTAAAATATTTGGTAACCTGACCATGAGTTTAAAAATCTTTTTACTATTGAAAGACATATGTATTCTGAGCTGTGTTATGATTTGATATCACTGATTAAATACAAGTTGGTTCAGATCACCAATCTGAATAAATTCAGGATTTAAAGATAAATTCAGATCCATGATCCATTCATGTCCATTGTAGTATCATCCACACTCTATGCAACAGAAGATGCTTTAACATACACAAGTATGAGCAGATCTAACATTTACAAAGAAGGTCTGTACTTTACACATTCATCTAATACTGTAGGCAAAAACATGACTGTAGTTAATCTAAAGCCTACCTGAGTATTTTTTAAACCAGGTATCTCAGGTAAGGATATGGCACAGCAACAGCAGCATGAAACTCGGTACAAGCCAGCTGCTTGAATATTTACTCACCTTATCAGGCAGAGTATAGTGTTGGGACTATATTGTTTTAAGTACTGAAACTAGCTAGCTTGAAATTTAATTATATCTATATATGATGCAACAGAGATCTACCATCAAAAGACATTATTTTGTGATAAAGTCTGGCAAAAAGTCACAACAACCACAATTACTGGAATATTACAATACAGAGTACCCTTTGCTACACTTCACAGCACACAAGCTTTCACAAGATACTCTTTTGGGGAAAGCAGTTATGGCTGGAGTCACATGAACTGATTCATTAAGCCATAGGAATAGTAAGCAAACAATTACCTCTAGTAACTGATCACCATACTCAAGGCCAGCTTGATGGGCAATGCTCCCACCTGTTACTTTAGAGACAAATATTCCACCATTTTCTCCGCTCACAATGGAAATCCCTAGTGGCTCAGAACCCTTCTGCACTTTAACATGACGTGGCTCTTCCATGTAGGGCCTTTTAGAGGAGATAGTTAAAACTGATTTGGACAAAATTGCACTTGAACCATCACAATGTCAAAGTTACATGCAATACTTTATGTCTGTCTGAACTGTAATAATAAAATAGGTTTAAACAGTTACTTTAAAAAAAATTTACTGTCAACTGTCTTAAATGCATTCCTTTAACACCATGCAATGTACAGTGGCAGAAGTATATGAATACCAGGTACATGACTGCTCTAAAACATTATGGTAAATATGAATTATAAATAGCATGGTGGTGAAGTTGGTAGGAAAGAAGCTTCCAGATGCATATTATATAAAAGTAATTGAACTGTATATAATATGTCATTTACAAACCATACTCCAGAAAGGTACATTACAAATATAAATGCTGGGAGTCTTTATTGCCAGTGAAAATAAACATGATAAATAATAAGGTGGTAAACCAAAGGACAACAATGCACAAATACCAAATTTCATATTTGTTTGCAGGGAAACATAAATTAGTAATGAAAATTAAGCAGTTGCAAACCCAAGCCATTAAGACAGCAGTTTGCATGGTAGCATTACAATTACCATGCAAATTCGCCTCAGGGCAATTATCCAAACATGTAAAATAGCACAAAGTGCGCAATATTGCTCAAGAAGGACAACCTTATATCAGGCCAACCTCAAACTCCTTAGTGATGAGAACCTAGGCCTAGGAGCCACAGGGATTCTCAGAAAAGACCTATTACGGAACAGATATCTGAAAGACGTAGAAGATTTGTGAAGAACAGAACACTTTGAAAAAGACACACAGTAGTAAGACACTAGTAAGTATAACAAGAGAATGGCTTATACGGAAGAAAACCCTGATACACTCCCCTTTCCTCCCCCCATTGTTAGGATGTATCCACCTGTACAAACAGGGCTGGTCCCTTCATGGGGTGTATAAACAAACAGCAGCCTCCCAGAAAGTGCTGGTTCATATTACTATGAACTTAATAATGTCTACACAGCAAAAGGCATCACCAGATATTAACAGTTGAGCTCGTTCTAAATGAAACAGCTTGGGTACCAGGTGTGGTGTATTTTTTATTTGAATAGCATTATACTACACTTGACATGCATTAACTTGAATGTTTTGTTTCCTAACACTTCATTATATCATATAGACATCCTCTAAATTGCGCCAACTGCTTAAACGATTTTAACTGTGGTCTTCAGAGACCAGATGCGTTCACCGGACTTCACTCGCTGCTACTCATGTGAGCCAGGCTGAGGAAAGGTGTTTTCGGAAAGAGTAGGATTTGGGGCTGGGGCAGAGGGAAGACGACATAATTTCATAAATTATGCTTATTGCCACCGTCTTTGAAGGTAACTGTTTGGTAGMCTTCTGCAGCAGGGGCATAATAGTTTGCCAGCTTATTAATGCATAAAAGATAAAAACTGGCTGCTGATACGAATGCAACTCTGGAACCCAGTCACCTTAGAACATCGACATCACTGTTAGCGGTAACGCCCTCAGAGCTTGTCTACTGATGTAATGAAGATAAGGTAGGTTTACTACCAGCAAACTTAAACTGAAGCCCACATTTTTTGTATGTAGCACATCTTAACTAAACTGTGCTAACTCCCAGAAAACTGCAATTTATGAACTTTTTTTAAACTCATTATGAGCATGTAAATCATGATGTTATATGAAGCTTCTTAATATCACAAAATTTATCAAGGCATACTACCTCGTTAAAAACTAAAATTACACGTTTCTGAACTTTATTTATCGTACCTTTCTGCTTTTCCATCTACCACATGCATTTTTAAATTTATTTTGTTTGTTTTGGATTGGAATAAGAAAGAATCAAACCCACACAAATTGCACAGGATCATATCTTAGAATTCTAGTAAATACAAAATGAAAGGTAACTAGTAATGCATGTAGCAGAGAATCAATAATAAAGTAAAACAGAATGATAGCATTAAAAAGGTGTCTTACTTGATAAGCAGTGTTATTAAAATCAAGTGAAGCGCACTCTTCTATAACATTCAGACTGCCTGCCAGAATCACTAAACACTGATTAGAAAAAAAGTCTTAATTGATCAGATCTTTTAATGTTCATTTAAATTAAAATCAACAGAAAAAACAGAAACTTTGATTTTTTTAAAAAAATCTGTATTATTATTATTGTTATCTGGGGAAAGGCCAAGCAAATTACTTGTGTTTTGTGGGGAACAGGAAGAATTAACAGACCAAGTAACCTTTAAAATGCTACCTAGGCATCTTCAAACATTTTCTTAGGATAGACTTAAATTAGCTACTTTCCTAAATTAAGAACTGTCTGTGTGTGCTAGGTTTTTGTTTTGCTTTGTTTAAAAAAACAAAAAAAMCCCAAAAACTTAGAATTATATTATTTTTAGAAAGTCAATTCAGACTACAGTTTATACATATGCACACCAAGAGTGAAGGGGCTGGAACCTGACTGTACTTCAATTGTCTGATCAACATTAACAGAAATGGTTATTTCCCAGAGATCAGAACACGTATCTTGTGCTCAGAGATACAAAGTTATAGGGGTATCAAAAACCTAGCTTTTTCAGCTGAACATTATAGATTATTAGTCATGTGAAAGAGAAAGGAAATTCTGACTTTGAATTTGCAAATGACAATTAGAGAAACATTTATATGAGAACACAAACTGAGTACACGTAGTACAAAAGTCACACTGAAGAAAGAATGAAAATTCACAAAAACCTCTTTACATTCCCTTTCAGAGTAACACTGTCCTTTGTACACAATATACATTCTAGAGCTGTTACAATAACTTAGTTACCGATTCTTTAAACGAGACAAAAGTTTCATATAACATTTTATGAMTAACCTTTTATTACTACCAGAAAACTTAGAATACAGAATATCCTTATTACTTTATCATTCACATTTTTTATGGTCAGTCCTTTCACATAAATCAAGCAATACAAAGGAGTCTTGAAGTCCACATAAATGTAATCTATTCCAACACATCATAGCTCCTTTATACTGCCAGAATGGCATTTGGCTGCCTTACTGTAAATAAAAAGCCTAATTCAGATTTGTGTCTTACTGTTCAATGCTTTGAATTCATGCAAACTTTTTCATATATTCAGTCTAGCCAGATCATGATAAAATGAAATCAGATGTCCAAGACTGATACCATAAGCAATGTATCTTGAAAATATTCATCATGAAATATAGAAAGTTGTTAAAACACAAAGCTTATGTTTTCAAGAAAGCTATCATATCAGGTTCAAATTCTGCAAGCAGCTACACATACACGTAATGCTATCGCTAGCAGCGGTCCAGGTACAGCCAAAGGGATCAGTCACAGTAGTAAAATCGCATCTGTACATATGGATACATTCTTGCACAGTTATGCCCTCAATTTTTCATGTTATCTGGCTAAATTGAATCAAGGCACAGCGGTTAGAGCGCATATTCTACAACGCTAAGGTACCTGACATTTAGCTATCATATGTTACTAGGTCTTCATTCTATTCAGTTTTCCAGAGTACAGAACAAGCCCATCATAAAGAAGCATCTGAGGTAGTTCAGCTGAAGCGGTGTATCGCAATTTAGACCACTCTTATTTGGTGTGGCCATTAAGCTAACATGGAAGAAATAAAACCCTTATGAAATTCCTTAATTTTCTAAACTCAACAATCTACTCTTGGGTTTTGAAGAAAAAATCCACACAAAGATCTCTTACATACTTTGTAAAGAAAATAAAAACATCTAGTAACAGGACCTGAGATGCACCTCTCTGCCTACATACTTTTCATTTAAATTAAATGTTCACATTCCTTCAGCGCAATAAACAAACGTACAAAATTTCCTCAGACACATTTGTATTAAAAGTAAGTAATGTGGGGGCCTTACCTATCTTTTCTACGTTCTCCAATAGATACTGGGCTAATAGAAATCCTAGGTAACGTAGAAAGGGAGTTCTGAGACTGGCTGCTGGCGAAGGAAGACGTTTCCAGGTTAAGAGGTGACTGTGGAGGAGTTATCAAGCTGGGACTGCTACATTCAGAGTGTGACAAGGAACCTATGGAAAATCAACAGCTGACTTTTAGTATCCTGCATCTGTCATAGTCTGGAGATCTACACAGACATAGTGAAAGACGCCATACACACCTGAGACAAGAAAGAGGACTGACTGTTCACTAGCACTTTATTAACCATGTAAGGAGCTCAGGGAGACCAGGTAACTAATTTCAGACAGTGCAAACTTACGTCGTTAATGACTATGTGTCAAATCTGTCCTCTGTAAGTGTGCATACACCTACTGCCATTCTCAACAAGGAGAGGAGGTTACAGACAAGCTATACCATATGCATGTCTGAAAACACTTAGCAATGCAAAGTTAAAGAAAAATAATAAAAAACAGGAAAGGAGAAGCAAAATAAAAATTTAATATGTAGGTTTATTTTCAAATAAAATATTTATGTACAGCCCTTTCCTTTGGGTAAGGGATACATTATGAAACACCTGAAAACAACAATAAAACTCCAGCATGAATCATACGCAGAGGCAGGAAAGCTCTACCATTTCAAACAAGTTTGACATGACTTCGTTTGCGTCTATTCCCTGGTTGCACCCTCCCTGAGTAATTTACTGAACAAGTGCCCTGACAGAAACATTCAGTTTGCTTCCTCTGAAAAAGCTACAGAAAATAAACCTCAAATTACTAATCACAAATGAAAGCTGTTTGTAAGAACTGTATCTGCCCAGTTACGAAAACCACTGCATACAATCCATTAAGGCTACACAATATTTGAGCAATGATGGCAGCAAAGAGTTGCCGTCTACTGTCATCAAACTCTGAATTCTACAGCTTTCCAGAACTCCAACTGGTATTTGTATCACGTCTTTAAATATCCTCCACCAAGCAATTTTTAGTGAAGTACTAAAATTTTTTCACTGCATTTCAAAATATAATTTACAATCAGTAATACAATAATATGCAAAAAAAATACTTAAAGAATCAAAAAAAAATAATGCAGGTTATCTCACTGTTAAAACTTTTAAGACATCATTCTAGAAGAAAACTACA
This sequence comes from Oceanodroma leucorhoa, assembly GCA_030449065.1. Taxonomy (NCBI): domain Eukaryota; kingdom Metazoa; phylum Chordata; class Aves; order Procellariiformes; genus Oceanodroma; species Oceanodroma leucorhoa. The sequence continues at coordinate 5,758,930 of JASVER010000014.1, forward strand.
ACTGTAAAACATACAGCAATGCTTATTCTTACTTTTTTGGTGCACTTTTTCATAGTGTGCCACATCCTAAAGTCAACTAACAGAAAAAACTTTCATTATAAAGTTACTTTTTTTTACCTTTCTGTGGCAAAATGCAAATTTTCTAACCTTAAAAAAACTGACATATTTAGATTTTGGTGCAAACTGATTTAACAACTGCTAAGGCTTTGGATTGGTAATACTGAAAATAGTACGACTAAAATTACTTATGAAACAATTCACCTCTGTCAGAGCCCATCATGGACCTTGGATATCTTGGTGTTAAAGGGATCTTAATTCGTTCTGTTCTGTATTGCAAGTTACTCGAAGAACCTATTTTTACAACAAGAAAACAACGACAAAAAAGCAATTACATCGAACAAAAAAGTACATTTAGATTCTACTTCTTCAATGAGCGTTTAAATGGCCTCTGAATTTATGCACAAGCCTTGATGATTCCCCTCGTATATATTGTGTATATCATATTTCTAGTAAATTGTCTTGATTAGACAGTCAGTATAAACAGAGCACAACTCAGCCATACAGTATATAAGCACTGTTCATTCTTGTATGAAAAATATTTTGAATATTTTTCAATCAAATGAAACTTAACTTGAAGTCCAAGCAAGTATCTAACATCTCTGTTTACTAAGAACCCCTGGGACTTTCCAAAAGGCATTTAAAATATTCTGATTACATTCTACTTGGATGAATACATAATTTTTTGACACTGGTTGCAAACTGTTATGCCATTCTTTGCTGTGGTTACAAAGCTGCTGTGCTCTGTTCAGATGCAACTGCCAATCATTGATGGAACACAGGAACACAAACATGCACAAAAAAGTTATTACATAATTTAAAATTCAAAAATATCCTAAAATGTTAAAATGTCATTGCTACAAAGCATGCATTTGCTTTGGTATTACTAGGATAGGCATAAACAATCTTACATGTCAATCCAGTAAACGTGTAAGTGTAACTTATCTTCCAACAATACAATTTACATTAGGCCATTAGTCATCTTTGATTTTTTGTTCTGAGGGCTCTCTCCTTTGCTCCTCTTCTCTCCACCTCACTGAACCTCAAAAATACTTTGGTTGGGCCTCCCATCTTTATAAAAGTACTTTCAAACAGTAACAGGCACAGAAAGGAGAATCACTCACACACAGAGCATTTTAAAGAGACTGTAAAGAATTAAACACATCTACTTCCAGGGAACACCTTTAGTCATAAAAAAGTCACAAAAAATGAAGCCAAGGAACACAGGAAGCCTTTAGGCCTTGCTAGCTATGACAATCCCATAACACATGTACTTAAGGAATTTTCCATTTATTCTTTGTCTCCCACAGGAAATAAATCCGAAAAGCTAGTTACCAAGTCTTGCACTGGATGGTAATGAATTTGAGCCATGAGATGCTCTTGTACGAGAATTTTCAGAATAGTCATTGGAGTGTTTATGACTTAGGTCCAAACTCAGGCGACCTTGATGCTGGGAACTACATCAAAAGAAAAGGAGAATAAGGCAACAGTTAGAACTGAGCAAAGCACCTCAGCAAATAGCAAATTGGCCAACAAAAAATTTTGGTTGTCCCTGAATTACTGAATAAAATGAATGCTCCTCTCCTTCCTACTTCCCAATTGTCCCATCATTTTATGAATTAAGAGAAGTCAGAGGAAAAATAGCCTAAGGTGCTAAAAAAAAAAAGGGGAAGACGTTATTTGTTTTGGCAAGGACAAGAAAAAAATTAGAAATTAGTTCATTAAAAAAATTAATTCCTTTGTCAATATCAGCCAGTGGAGCAGAGGGAAACCTAATCCATCAGTTACTGAAAGATATGAAAGCAACTGGCACATCGCTTCTACCCAATAAAGGTTTTGAGAACCCTGGGTCAAAATAGCACACAACAGCAGTGCGTTTCACTCTGCACTGTATAAAACAATTACCAGAAGCAATTTAATCCTAATGAAAACAAAAATTTAAGGAGATATAAATTTCAAAACACCTGGGATGCAGATGCTGATGGCATATTTGGCTGGCGACTGATGGGCAATTGCTGGTGTGAACTCTATGGCTCCAGGCAGTGTAGATTGGATTCCTCATGACAGCTGTTACTGCAGGGCATGGTGCTAAGCTTCTTGGTACAGTACCTGCTTAAGATGATAAAAACATGTTCTTACCAACATTATTAGCATATAAACTACAGATTTTAAATATAGTTAAATATTTATACAATTACTTATTGTAACACTTACATGTATAAACATGTATGTATAAACAAAAATTATTAGCATACAGACAAATACATTATTAACCACCATGTGACACCTTTTAAGTAGTACATGCATATTTAAAATCTGGATTGTAATTTTGTAATTAGTCAGTAATAAAGTGGATTAGATTACCAAAAAATTATGTCATTCACAGTATATCATTTTAATATGCACTAGTAACTGCAAGATTTTCTCTGTTTTCAAGTATCAAACTTTTTCATACAGCAATAACAATTCTGCTTTTCTCTCTGAATAGCCATCTGACAGGAACACAAGTTTTTATTTGGTATTTGAACTGACTGCAGCTAAAATGGTTCTTGTTCCTCTTCTGTTGCCTCAAAGACTCCTACTTCTAGTGTGTCCTATGACTTTAAATTATAGTATTTCAATATTTATTTATGAAACTTATTACTCCAGCTGTTCTTTTGAGTACACTCATCCTTCAGTACTCAACCAACTGAGAGCAGGCCTGCCGAGAAGGACTTGAGGATACTGGTGGATGAAAAGACATGAGCCGGCAATGTGCACTTGCAGCCCAGAAAACCAACCATATTCTGGGCTGCATCAAAAGCAGCGTGGCCAGCAGGTCGAGGGAGGTGATTCTGCCCCTCTACTCTGCTCTGGTGAGACCCCACCTGGAGTCCTGCATCCAGCTCTGGAGCCCTCAGCACAGGAAAGACATGGACCTGATGGAGCGGGTCCAGAGGAGGGCCACAAAAATGCTCAGGGGGATGGAACGCCTCTCCTATGAGGAAAGGCTGAGAGAGTTGGGGTTGTTCAGCCTGGAGAAGAGAAGGCTCCGGGGAGACCTTATTGCAGCCTTTCAGTACTTAAAGGGGGCTTATAAGAAAGATGCAGACAAACTTCTTAGCAGGGCCTGTTGCGACAGGACAAGGTGGGATGGTTTTAAACTAAAAGAGGGTAGATTTAGACTAGATATAAGGAAGAAATTTTTTACAATGAGGGTGGTGAAACCCTGGCACAGGTTGCCCAGAGAGGCAATAGATGCCCCATCCCTGGAAACGTTCAGGGTCACGTTGGACGGGGCTCTGAGAAACCTGCTCTAGTTGAAGATGTCCCTGACCATGGCAGGGGGGTTGGACTAGATGACCTTTAGAGGTCCCTTCCAACCCAAACTATTCTATGATTCTACATTTCAACCCAAGTCTATTTGACCAATTTCCTCTTAAATGAGTTATTAGCATGGAATACAATAGCAAAACCTTGTTCCCATTTCAAGACATACAATCGTATTGTTGAATGTAGGTTTGACTTTATTATGTTATTATGCAAAGGTATCATGATAAGATAAAGCTTTTAGTTAGAAATAATAGCTTTTAATAGTTTTTCTACTATCATTAAAAGAGAGAGAAAAAGAGAGAAAGGAGTAAAAGAAATCAAAAAAGAGCAAAAGCATCTTTGATCTGAGCTACTCTTGAGCATATCTTTACATTCTGAAAGTTGATTGTGACCACAGGGTTTGAAGCTGTCCATTGTTCCAGATTCACAAGTCATTACCTCCTTCACAGTCTCCAGTAAGAAGCAAGTCTTCCATAATTTCTAGAACATGCAGGAGTTTGGAGCTTTTCAAAGAATTGAGGGTAAACTCATAAAAATCAATATTGTCTTGATTTGAAAATCAAGTTTTGTGTGCAACTGCTGAAGGGAGCTACACTAAAGACCGAACAATCTGGCAACAAGTTTACCAGGTCTAAGCAAATGCGTATCGACCACTTCCAAAGCAACTTGCATACGATACCCTAATTAGCTCCTGAAGCACTCCATTTAGTCTTTGCCAATTTAAAACCTGCTAACATGAACCTCAATACCAACAACTGTTCGATCAACTGAGACAACACGCTAATTGTTTTCTGTTCTACCTGATGATACTGATTTCTGTGTGAGGTGCTTGTGAGTCCCCTCTTCAGCAGCTTAGTATCTCAAACACACTGGCATTTAATCTTTAATTTAGATTAAGATCACAACCAGTTTGGGCACTCAACTTGATATACTCYAAGCATTTGATTTCCAATAGGCAGAAATTAACATGCTGTACTTTCTGAACATCACATCTTTTTCTCTCGAAGTATTTCAGAAGTTAAGCATCTAAAGCTTGGGATGCCTCCATTTACTGTTTGCTTCCAAAAATATTGGAAATCTTACTTGTGTCCCTAATGTATAGGCTACACCTCGTTCACCACTAATGTATTCAAAACTCCTCTGCACAGAAACTGACGAAACACAAGTCCTTCAGCCAGGAGCTGGCTCAGTTACCGTAATGGTTCTTAAACAGCTCTCACTTCTTTACAGTCCAAAAGTTGAGCAGACCATGTTCAGATTACAACAGACCATGGAAATACATTTTGTGAGTCATGTTTGTTCTGCAGTTATCACAACTAATCCCCAGTATTGTCCAATATAGACAAATTCCTTGGGGCATTCCTAGAAAGCAACTAGGAGTTCTGTCACTCACCTGCTGACATGCCACCAGCATATAAGGTGGCAGGCACAAAGCCATCGCTGTGCCTAGCAGACCGTTTTGGTGAATATGGTGCCCATTCCTGTAGCTCTGGAGACAGATGCTCCTCACTAGCTGGAGCATACTTCTGCACCTACAAAGACATAGAAATTTGATTACAGGAAGTTGGACATTCAGAAGAAAGTTTCAGAAGAAAAATATTGGGAAAATAAAAAAAAAAAAATATCTGTATCTGCCACCTGAACAAATTTGAGACAGTGGACCTGAAACTACATTATTCATTTTGCCACTTTATGTAATGTAGTCATGTAAATAGGTTCGTCTTCCTAGACCACATAAAACGTTTCCTTCCACCTACTCTGGTAAGACACGACCCACAATCTCCACAGCGGGGTTGTTTATTCTAACAAATTATATTCTCGTTTTGAACTGTATTATTAAACCATACTCTCATAAACAGTCCATCTTTAGAGTGTAATGTGCCCAATGCCCTATGAATTTCAGATTAGATGTACAAAATTATTTAGACACATAGAAAGACTTACAAAAAACAACACCGTGAATGTTAAACCTTTTTCCATTAATTTGTACAGTGAGCTGGGCAACCAATCTGATTTTTGTAAAACTTAGGAGGCCCTATTTTCAGCTTTTATAAAGCTGCCTCCTTACATTTTTATTTCTTTTTATTTTTTTTTTCAGGTTGTCAAAAACATACAGGAAAGAGCGCTGATCTTCCATCAAAGCAGCATTAAAACCCAAGATACGGCTACTAAGCCGAACCTTATCATTCTGTTTGGTGGCCACCACTGCCTGTTAAACACTGCAACTCCATGAATTGGTTTTGTATTTTGTGATAGTGTGAAGTGACAACTGAGTCTGGGGTAGCTTCTCAAGGGACCTGGATTTTGAGAACAGGCTATGCTTCTCCTATTACAGTATGTAACTGGGCACGCAAAACCACTCTGAAAATACAACTTTAAGGTTTCTAGTTTTGTGCTTCAATATACCAAGTTTCTACCTGAAGTGCAGGACTAGGAATAGGCATAGGGGCCATTTTATGCCTCAGTGCAGGAGCTGATTTTGGCCTTGGTCTTTTAATCTCTGGCTCTTCAATTCTTTGAAAGCCAATATCGTCTTCACAGGATTTCCTTGAAGAGAGATGAGTGCAGTCAATACCCTCCTCCCGATAATAATGCCCAGCGTTCCTGCTGCGCCCCTTGAGAGTAGCAGAGTCCTGTTTAAGTGCCAAGGAAACCGGAGCTTGGGCAGTGGCTGGGCTGGTGGGTGGTGATCCCGTTGTTACCGTAGACTCTGATGCAGAGCTTGTCTGCTGTTTATGTTTAAACTTGATAGAGTCACTTCTCTTAGGAGGAGTTGGAGGAGTTGAAGCCACTTCAGCTTTTGATGGCTGAGGTGAATGGCCTGTCACCTGATTAGGCGAAAGGTACTCCAGCTTGGGAGGAGTTGGTGGTCTTTTGAAAGTATCAGGATCAAAGATAGATTTCCTTTGTTTTGGCTTTTTGTACACAGAGAACTTTTCTGTTTCTGTTGCTGAGATATTAACCATGACTTTTGGCCAGGTACCACCACTATGCTTAGTTCCGTGTCCTTTGTCAAATGCGGTCTCAACCATCATACAGTCAGCTCCCGTAGGTTCATAAGGCAGCCTCCTGTTGTCCAAGTCAACAGCTCCAAAGCCTTGGTCCCCATATGTCTCTGGGCTGAACGAGCTGAGACTGTGTTCTGAATTACTGTGGCAACTGTGCACTATGTTCCTATGAGAGTCTACTCGTAACGTGTTATTAGGGAAAGGTTTGTGATCACAGAATGAACCGCTGCCCTGATCACTCTGGTCCTTCTTGCCATCCATGATGTCTGGATTGAAAATGTCAGTCTGTGTTGAGCTGTTGAGTTTCAGATTTCTTTTATTTTGGGCTTGTATCTCTGATGCATGAACCCTACAGTTTGATATTTTTTCTGATTCCTTCAGATTTTCAAATATATTTTGACCACTCCAAGATGAACTCTGAGGAAAAACCTAAAACAAAACAAAAAAACAAAATAAAAAACAAAACAAAACAAAAAACCAAAAAACCCAAAACAAAACACACAAGTGATCACCTTATTATTATGGTTGATTTCTGTTTAGTATGAGGCACATTCTAGTGTCCTTGATTTACCTATACCTGAATATACACCAACATATGTATAGATACGGCTGGGGAAAGTTTAATAAAATCTTGCAGATGCAAAGCACTAAACATCAGATAAAATGAAGCTACAAAATTTTTTGAAACACTTTCAGAACAATTCCAGAAGGGCAACTCCACACTGTGGCAGAAGCACTGTACTGACAGTGAAGGGACCTGCATTCTACTTTTACCTCTGTTAAGTGATGCTAATAAGTCATCTTTCATTGCCCATTTTCCCTCAAACATTTCATCTTTTTACTTTTTTAAAACCTCAAGCTCTCTGGAGCTGGAATTATCACTTACAAAGCCCGTGTGACAGGCCCAGCATAATGGGATTCTAACCTCAATACACAACACAGAATAGTATTTTTACAGGAATAAGCCTGAAAAATAAAGCCTTGTACTTAATCCTCATGATAGCCAGAGTTCAGTTTTCTGCGCAACTCCCTCCTGACTAAAAGCAAACCTTTCTGTAGTCAGGAGGCAGTTTATCTTTCATGTACAAAACTGCTGCAGCTCTGAAGCAGAAACCAAGAAGAAAGAAGCAATGGTGCTGGAAGTAATTTCACTTGACCAGCAAACAAATGGGAATAAAGTAAGAAAAATAAATAAGTTTCATCTTCTACCAGATGCCACAATAGCCTTACTTTGGAAATAACTGTTGAGTGTACCACCCGTGAAATGTATCCACATGGTCTTATTTTTGTGGAAGTGGAGACTTTACCATGATAATGTATTCATTTTTTCATATACTCTTCCCTGAACAACTAAAATAATTTTGTGAAAATTCAAGAAAATTCTGCAAACTTAGCTTCTCCTACTCACCTTCATCAGTGACAGGGTAAGGGAATCCCTGCAGTTTCGTAGCAAAGCTTCACATTCAGTAAGCGACTTATTATCTAGTGCAATGCCATTGATCTAAACACAAAAAAAGCCCAAAACAGACATCCATAAATCAAAGGTAGCAAGCGGGGAGCATCTTAAAGTAGCATCTCTGAAACAGTGAAAACACTAGTTTTACATGACTGAAGTCTGGTTGACCTTACCCTGTCTTTTTCTGTTCTCCACTGAAAAAAACAAGCCTCTAACTACAATTTTGCCATTCCTACTAGAAATGCAGTGTAACAACACCTGTTTCACTACATTAGCCTCTATGCATTTGTACATCGACAGTAATCACCTTGCGTTTCACAGGAGTGCATAAATCAGACAGGTCATTTAAGGCTGCAAATGCACACAGAGAAAAACTTCCCCTCCAAAAGGATGACATCTGTGATATAATAATTTAAAAGACAAGAAACATTTCATCCAGCCAAGGGATGTCTTTTTGGAACTGATCTTTCCTATTCAGTAGAAAAATCACAAATATCATTATATCTAAGCCAAGTGTGAAGAGTAAGTCAGTGCCCCTGTCAAAAATTCTCATATGAATTAAGTGTAGGAAATAACCTGCACATTATATTAATTGCTCAGCCTACACACATTAATTTATAATATTTAGTAAATATACAAAAAGGGTATAATACAGCGAAAGTAAAAAATTAATTGGAAAGTTTGGGATCTTAAAGAGTAGCATCAGTGATGACACTTTAAAATAAATAAAAAACAAAAAAAGGAGAACGCATTCTTAAGACTTACAGCAATTATTCTATCTCCCACAGTAAGGGAACCGTCTTTGGCAGCTGGGCTTCCAGGCACAACAGCAGCAACAAATACTCCATTTTCTAGACTGACCCCACTATCTGAAATACACAAAATAAACATGAATTTACTCCTGCAATTCAAATATCTTGCTCAAACAGCATGAGAAAGAAATATAACTACCAATCCAATTGAGTTTCAATTTCTGAAAACCCTTTTAAAGAAATAAGAATACAGTGGGGCAAAATAGGGATATATCCCAAAATTTAAAATAATCATAGAAAGCTACCATGACTGATGGTTTAAGAGTCTTGTTTAGACTCCCAGTAACACTCCAGACAGGCAGCTAACTAGAACTAAGTATTAAAAAAAGAAAAAGAAATAAACACAAAACAAACAAAACCCACCCAAGAACAAAAAAGAAAACCTGTACTTAGAGAATAAAGCTATCATCAATATGAGCATTCTTAGTTTGCTAAAAACAACTAATGAAACTCCCTATCTAGGAGGTAGTAACAGTTCAAGTGGGATTTAAGCAGAGGCTCAGAAGATGTACCTTATGTCAAGCCATTTTTGGCTGAACAAACATGTACCATTTATATACAGCCTTTATAGCCATTACCTTTATGTCCAGAAACATTGATGTGAAGAGGTGTTATCACTCGCCCACCTAAGGACTTCCTTCTTCGAACCACCATGTTAATAACACCTCCTCCATTTAGAACAGCTTTTATAACTTGCTTTTTATCCTTATTAGTAAGATCTACATCATTTATCTTCAGTAACCAATCATTCACTCTGGCAGATAAACAGAAATAAGCAGGTCAGTGTTACAAGCATACTTTGCTGGACGCAGCACATGAATTAATGAAAAGGCACGTAACGGAGCTGATCTCAACGTGCTAATCCTTAATTATCTGGAGTTCTCTATTCCTGAAAAAGCATTAAATAGCAGCTAAATGAAAACCAGAACTTCTAGTCTGCACTTCACTAGCAAAAGTATATCCTCAAATCAGTAATGACTAGTCCTTATTTAAAAGCAACTCTTTGGACAAAGGAGAGTGGTTAAAAACCTCCTATCGACACTAAGAACAGGAGCAAGTTTCAAATTGTCCCTTGCTCTACTCTCCTTTCCCCCTGCTCTCCCCCAATAGCTCACCCTCAAGTCTTTCCCAAAATTTAAATACATAGATCAAAGTTTGAGGAGATAATAAACAGAGCAGGTGAAACACAGAGAAACAAAAGAATATTGCAAATCCTGGTGAGTTTTAAGGGATGAGTCAAATGGCGTTTAATATCTGTAATGCTTTTAGGCATTGGTCTTCTCTGTGATTTCCCAACCAACATTAATAATATAGACATGACCAATGTTAAAAAAGAACTTCAAAAAGTGGGAAAAACTGAACAGAATTTACAATATGCTTATATTTAGTTAATTATGATCAACAAAAGACAAGTATCTTCCAAAGTCAAACCCTACCTTAATCGACCATCAGCGATACTTCCTTTGTCTACTTTGGTAACGAAGATCCCACAGTCTCCAGGGAGATATGGTTCATTCACGCCTTCTGCCACATCAAAACCAAGTGCTTTCAAGTCCATATCATCCTAACAAATATTATTAACAAGTGACTCAACCGCCCTGGCAACCATTGTGTTGCTGTCTGTCAGCAAGAGGCATTACTGCATGTTTTATACTATGCACTTAAATTTACAGGGTACCTGTTCTAGGCAAGTTTTTATATTTTGTACTTCAATATATAAGCTCCCAATTCCATTAGTTATTAGGCATCCTCTGGCATTAGAACGATCCTTCTCTCCCTCAGATTAAGGCTGAAATAATGCAGAAGGGGAATTTCACCAAAGAGGAATAGGAAAGCAGAAGAGCATGCAAGAAAGCACGTTCAGACACGTATAACCTGTTTTAAGGTATCATGCTGGATGTGTAATGAGAGAACAAGGACATGATCCCCAAGAATGAGCATTACCTGGGGAAAAAACAATTGTAAAGGTAAGGAAACAGCATTGTGTCTTGGTGATGAACTCAGAAAGACATCTGCTTTGATATGGCTAAAGATCAGAATTAAACAGGAATGAAAGCTCTAATATCATGGGGAATGATTTCTAAATACAGATTAGAGGGGATATCCTACCAACCCTGGCCCAAAACAGATCATCCTTGATATGAAAAGTGATAAATATCTTTAACAAATCAGTCATTGAACCAAACAGGGAAATTTTAATTTAGCCTTTGCTTTAGTAAATGGCGAGGTCACTGTAAAAATTCTGGTTAAAGAAAATACACTGGGCACAACTGATCACAAACTGATTTATTATTGCTATTTTCAGTGTTAAATAGTACATTTAAAAAAATTAGAGAACTCTGCTTGAAATCAACTGGACCAACCATCTCAGTATACTGAAGGGAGATGATACTTGAAATTTAAGATCTAACATGCAAAAATTAAATAGAGCTTAAATCAGACATGTAAGGGATGGTTCTAAACATGGTTCAATAACTAATCCCCTTAAAATCAGAAGAGCAGGAAGTCTTCAGGGAAGCTGAAGATAAAACATGCAAAAATATGAATATTTACCAGAAATTAAATTGAGCTAAACCTGCCAAAAATATACTAAAATCCTTATGATTCTTCCAAATGTTTTATGTAAGAAAAAAGTTCATAGGGAAGAGCATGGGGCTGCTATAAAATAAAGATCGAGTAGAGATCCCAGTATGATTGCACAGCCTCAGAGCTAAAAAGTGAATATAATTTCTGTCAGTTTTGAGCTGGGTAATTATGTAGAACACAAGCAGACAGGTGAAGTTGAAGCAAAAATAAAAGGATTTAAATTTATTCAACTCTATAATCTCCATCCTGGAATTCAAATGCTGGTAGGTCAGCAAGCATTTTCCCATATATCTAATCAAGGTTGGTACAATATTATTACTATAATTTGATAGCAGCAAGTGTTTAGGAAAGGGAAACATATTCACATGACAAAGTCTGCACATTCGATCTCAGTAATGCAACCATTTAGAACAATCTTTGAAGCAGAGAGTAACTAAATAACTGCATATGAATGGAAAATTCATCAGGCTGCAATGTTGTTTACCACAAGTACAGCAGATGCTAGACTTACTAACTAATTTTCCAGACAATGGAAAAGCGAAATTATTAGTTATCAGTTAAAACAGAGAAGACAGCAATGCACAAAATCTGATGATGAAGGAGCTGGTCAAAAGAGACGAAAAAGTATGGTGAAAGGGGAATTGTTACCCCAGAAAGAATTTACAGACGGTGGTCCTGATGGATCAGCATTGGCACTTAGTTCACATAGTCTTTTCAACCTATATGTTTCAACATATAATACTACTAAATAATATTTTTAGTACCAAAAAAAGAATGTCTTAGTGATTCTGTTGGGATGCACTGTCAGAACACAGACAGATTGGAAGAGCATAAAAAAAGATGACCCCAAATATTGCAATAAAATAAAAGGGATTTAATTTGACAGCACTATATCACAAATTTTGTCATTGAGGAATGCGAAAGCAATTCTGGTATATGCAGAAGCTGTTATAAAAGAAACACAATCTGGAAGACCACCTGTGTGTTCTATGTGGTCAAAAAAATTAATATTAGCAAACAATGTGATGTGCCAGCCAAAAATTTCAAATAGAACAGCATTCAAGACTTGCATACAAAGCAGTGAAATAAAAATTCTAGACTACAATGAAGAAAAATAAAATTAAACGCAGAAAAGTACTACTAGGATAATGAAAGGATGTAGAGGTTATCTGGAAAGCTAAACATAAGAACTTTACTTAATATGCCAAAATGGAAAAGGGATTTAACTCCCTCTACAGACAAGCAAGGCACATCAGCATCTCCCTTCATCCCAGATTTGTAAGCTGAAGGGCAATGTTGCAATATTTTTAATACTTTCTAATCATCGAATCTGAGCAAAAGTAGGAGAAATAACTTCATGTAAAAGCTTAACTATTTTATGCATAGATTATAAGTGATGTTGCCTGTAAGAGTAGAGGACTGGGCTGTCTGATGTCAGTGTTTCCATCACATCTTAAGTTTTGGCTGCCTTAGCACTGCCATTTCTGCAATGAATCATTAACTTTAAGAACACTACGTGTGTAACTTGAAACATTTTTTTTAGCACATGGACCCGGGTACCCTGCAAGATCAGAGGGAGGAAGTATTTTTATTCATAATTCATATGAAGAAAAATACAAAGCTTGTGTATAACAGCTTGATTTTGTCAACTACTTTCATCTAGACGTTACTGTACTTGCTGCATATGTACGTGTGGTTCCTAGCACAACAATAAAGAACTAAAAAAAAAAACCACAAACCAGATTCGAGTTATTTTTAATCATACCTAGTATCAAGATGTTACAATTGACTTCAAAGCTACCCAATATATAAGACAATGCAGTTCATGCTTTTTACTTACTCTGTCTTTTTCAAATTCTACCACTTCTGTTTCCCATTCCAGAGAATCTGTGTCTATGGCTGAGTCATGGGAACTATGGGCCATCAATTGACGGAATCTGGCCTCCTTTTCCAACTGATTCTCCATCTTCTCCCTAGGCAAAGAAAAAAAATATTTATAGACACAGACAACCCTTTTAAATAAACTAACACATAATGTTATCATCATGACATACCTTATATTTTGTCTTCTAAATCAAAAATCCAAGCTGTGCCAGAAATTTGCCCCATGATTCCATCTTTCCAATATTCTTGGGCTGCTATCAAATTGACTTTCCTTTTCTATATATTGTCCTAACATAGTCTTACATTTTTTGCATTATTTTTTTTTTACACGATTGAAGTGCACAACTAGGTTTCCAACATCTCCCAAAATGCATCTAATTTACCATCAGATGAGCTGCATCAGCATGCTCATGACAAGTGGGGCATGCTAAATACTGACAGCAAAACCTCTTCCACAACCCACTGAGATGACTTATGAAYGCAAGGAAGACATGCATCATACATCAGTGAGAATACAGTTGGGAGGAACTAAATTGCAGTTAACCCAACTCCAGTGAAAGAATTTTTCTTGCTTAAGTGTATCTCTACAGTACAAAGCCTAGAATATGTGACTCATTAATAAGATAAAAAGTTTAAGATAGTAGCAGTTTGATCATTTCTCTAACATACTTCAGTTCCTTCAGTTCACGCACAGCGTCGTTTTTCTGCTTTCTCATGTCATCCAGATTGCGAAGAGCTTCAGCCAAGTCACTCACAGCCCGGTCTCTCTCCCTCCTTAAGTTGTCACACAAAGTCCTTCAAAAGCAAACAGGTTTCCATTTAGTTTCTTAAAACCTTATCTAAGTAACAAAACTAATTTTACCACATTGCATAGTTAATGCAAAATTTAAAAAAAGCAGTTGCAAAAGATCTCTCTCTCAAAAAAACCCAAAAAACAAAACACCAACCTATAAGGAAGAAAAAAAAAAAAAATTACATATGCTAGGTCTTAAGGAAAAGCTTGTCAAGGTAACAGAAGCTTCCTTCATCTCTTTCAAACCTTTATTTCTACTTATCTGCTTTAAACTAGCCGAAAAAATTTCTGATTGAAGTACTTTCCCTTAGTTCCTTGCATATGTTTAGTAGCAAATATGTTGGGTACTTTTTGTGAAATGTCCCCACAGGTAAAGAATTATTTGCAGGACTATAGCAGGATTGGGTATATCATGCCTAAAAGAACACGTACTTTGTTGTTCTTATGTAGCAGTGCTGTTAGGCTCTATGGTATGTACTAGAGACATATTATGGGTATGAAAGGACAGACAAAGCAAAGTATCTTGTAAAGTGCCCTCAACTTTAAAAAACAAAACAAAACAAAACACCATGTGACAGCTAATGCAGAAGTTCCAACAAGTCGAAGAAAGTGCTTGCAAAACCCAGCAAGTCCTACAATTGCATCAACTGCACACAAGGTGTTACAAAGATCACTCATGTACCATCTAGCATTCATTTACCGTATGCTTTCCCTTTCTGCAACAATCTTATCCCGCTCTTGAAAGGCCCAATCTCTCCTACACTTGGCTACTTCTGCTTCCTGGACAGCTTCCTTCAATTCTTGTGACATTGCCTCATATTGTTTCCGAAGCATTTCAATTTCTTTGTTTGCTCTTTCTATGTCCAGGGTAGCAGAATCTTGTATCTAGGAATCAAGAAACATTGATAAGTTTTTTAGGCACAATTTTTAGATAAGTATGCACAAACAGCTTTTACTACATGTGTGTTACCTGATGTATTCAATTCACATGTTTTCATGAAAAATGTTCATTTATCTTAATGGCAACTTTGGGGGAAAAGAAAAAAGATAAAAACTATTGTAATATATTTCATTCAGTAGCACACAAATTTGTGCGAATACAATCTACATGAATAAGAATCCTCACTTCAAAATAACATCAGTGAACATTTTGTATTTCAGGGATGACATTCCATGCTTCTATCTCGTTCTGCTCAGCAGACAGAAGAAAAACTTCAAGGGTATTCAGAAATCAGATACACTATTATAAGCAGTTACAACACAGATTTCCTGCATTAATGTCTGTTATTTACCCCGGGGACAACTAGAGGTACACGTTCACAACACAGATCCCTTAACTCCAAAGCAGAGCAATGGAATTCAAAAAAAGTTTTGTTTGAATGTTCCTTGTTTTAGATAAGAATTACTTTCTTCTTAAATTAACTTATTCCCCTAACATTCTCTGTTTTTGAACAAGAGAGACGGTGACAATAGTAAGACAGATACACAGAGACTACTCCAAGCTTGCAGCACAATAAACACAAGCCAACTACAACGGTACAGCCCACCACAAACGCTGAAGGCCATGGGCTTGCAAACAACTGTGTGTGGTTAATTTCAAGAATATAAATAAATCTAGTGAATCTGACTACACTTGACATTTAAAGATTAAACTTTGGAGGAATGTTTTTAAGACCTGAATGCACGTCTATCAAAGAGAACTACTAAGTCACAATTAATGCACTTTAAAGGCTCTTTTTTTCTCTAAATAAGTTATAATTATAGTCAAAAATAAGAGAGCACTGAACCTTAAACCCCACATTTACTTTCTCACCTCAACATTAAAAAATAAAAATTGAAACAAATAAGACCAAACAGAGGCTATGAAGAATCATGTCTGGCCTTTTGATTGTCTCTCTCATTTCCAAGGATCACCTTCTTCTCTTCCAGTCCACTGGCAGGAAAAAGACAATCAAAAAACCCACTCAGATCAACAAACAGACATTTATATTTGAAATGACAATTCTGATTTGGAATCTGCCAAAGGTGAGCATCTAAGCGGGTCCTTTGCTAAGTCACAGCAAAGTTCATCCATGCTCACTGGGCTTCCTTGAGAAAAGCACAAGTTTCCAAAATCCCACTAATTTGGCCATGAAGAACCAAACACAATGAAAGATTTATTTCCAGTAGAATTGAAAACATAGTTTAATTGCTTCTGCATACAATCATTCAGGATTGGGAAATCAGTGTGACAGGCAAGACTAAAAACTTTTTTTGTACTGTTAAAGGGTTGGTATTCAAAGAAAAGAGAATACAAGTTTAATGGAAACAACCCAAAATATCTAGTTTAATATTAAATAATTTTGTATTCCTTAGTTATTTCAGGAGCATAAAAGTTTGATACTATGTATTTTCATACCACATTATATGTAAGCATTTACAGTTGTATGCAAATTAATGTTTATTATTGCACACAAGACAAGAGCATCAGTAAGTGTGCAGAATTCGAAGAATGTTACTACCCACACAGAGACATAAATTGTCAGAATAGCATATTTATACTAAAAACGTGCACAGATTAGAAAATTTACAATTACACTTCAATTAACTTCCTTTATGAAGTATTAGAAATAGCTAACATCCTGAGCAGGTCACAGGCACGAACACGTTATAGATGGCAACGAGCCTCCCAGCAGGTAATAAACTGCCTAGCCACCTGCTGGATCACAATATTTCATTTGCCATTTCTTTTTACAAACAGAAACTTAATATGAAGCATGACTGTATTTTTTTCAAACAAGAATTTCTGTCATTACGTCTTGAAGAACATAGATGCGTTTATATGTAGGTATTTTAGAGCGACTAAGAGAAAAGGGGGAAGACACCCAATGTGCCCAGACCTTTAACTAATCTCTTGAAAATTACTGACCCTTTGAAGCTAAGAAAGAAAAAGTCACCTGTGAAAACTTGCAATACCTGACGGGCTTGATAATATTCCCTTAGTAGATGGTCTCTCTGGATGATAGCTTCCGTTCTCTCTTTCCTGGCAACATCTCTTTCTTCCTTCACCGTCTCTATATCCTTGCAAGCTTGGTCAAGTTCCTTCTGGGCCTCAGCTTTGTCCTTCACTTCATGACAGTATTTTTCCAGCAACTCATTCCTCTCACAAATTGCTCGATCTCTTTCCACTAGAGCTGAGTTTAGCTCCTAAAACAAGATCCATTGTTTGCAGTAGGTTAAGTACAGAAGGAAATAGTTCATCTTTCCAACTGGATACACACTGATACCTTAAAAGCCTAGAGAGTTTACCACTAATGTTCTGAAAAATGGGAGCAGAACAGACTCTGCTCACATTACATACACGTAAGTAATAGCAAAGAATATTAAATGTGGTATTAAAGATATCACACCATCACATTAGCACAGTGCTATGTCAAAAGTAAGCAAGAATCTGGGAGCACTCACAACTTTGAGGAACCTAAATGAGGGAAGGTTATTAACCAGTCAGACTTGGTGTTTTAAAAAAAGGCTTTAAACATGGCAAAGGGTAAGAATATATTGCAAATATTTTTAATCAACTGCCTCAATTTTATAGGACTGAAATAATTTAGACAATCCAGCTACATTAAGTATCTTACAGCTTCCTAAGTTTTAAAGGGACATTAAAGTCACATGCCTGTAAGATACCAATGTGCAAACTACAGAACGTTCAAAGATAAAACTACATTGTGCTGTACAGCAGAATGACAGTACATCTTATTAAATGTGGAATTCAACTGCATCATAATAAAAAAGATGAGTAAAATGTAGCTCTAAAATACAATCTGTCCTTTTAAAATAGTTTAAACTAGACTTCCTATTGGAAGAATGCGACACTGAAAGTTTAATTTCATGCCACTAAATTTTTAGATGGTCCAGCTCTCTAGAAGCATTCAGCCAACGGCTACAAAGAAGTCCTTCTACATATAGGCACTTCTAGCTGGAAACTATTGATGTTTTGATCTCCAGAAGATTACCAGAGACAGGTGACATCTGAAAAGCAAAAGAAGGAAAGGGTCCAAATACTTAAGGGTAGAAAGACACCATGTCATAAACTGACTTCCATTCTATTTTCCTCTACAATTTGCAAGGAATAAGATTGAGTATTTAAAGCATGGATGACAATTGCATTTTGCTGTACTAACAAAATTGTTTTTGAGATACGGCATCTAATTAAGGCTAGTCAGGCTGTAAAAACAGTTCTGCGATGGTATTAAAACAAGTATTTTTGCTGTAGAGTAACAGACAAGCACTAGAATTAATGACTCGCTCTGTGAACTTTAAACATACCAGTGAATCGCAATTACCAGAGCACTCAAGTTTTTCAGCATCGGTAAGAGCTTCCGTTGCTTAATACCTCTGAAGAGAGAAATCCCTGACCCATCTGGTGGTGCAGACAAGTTTCAGTACTGGAAGCAACGTTTTGCACAGCTTAACTATAGTCTGTATAAAATGTGCATTCAAATGTGTGTATAAAACTTACACAAAAGTATTGTCTTTTCCAGCATGCAGCAGAGATGAGAGTCATCAAGTATCAAGGCAGAGGGAAAGTTCCCAGACAGCCCTTTATTAAACAGGAATTTACAGTACTTTAAGGTGATTGGAAAAAATACACATTGCCACAGTTTATTCCAGCATGCTCGATATAAACTATCTGAATAAGAGCAGCCATTGCCTCCAGTGGTCAGTAGTAAAATTTCACCTCTGTCTTTTTCCTGTGACATTAGCACAAAATTACAACGTGACAGCACAGGGCAATATGCCATTTAGTGCCAATTAGAACAGCTTCTGTCTGGAAACACTGAAGTGGTTTGGTTTGAAGAACGATTCTGAATTTTGTGAAGAATTCTTACATTTGAAGGAAGTTCTCGCATCTGAATATAGTGCAATAACATCATACAGGATAAAATACAACAGGTCTGTTAAACAGAGGGGAAAGCTGACTACCACTGAGATGAAACATGACATTCTAAGTATTTACTGGAGCAAAAGATTATGCCAAACAAAAACACCACTGGGCAAGTAGAGGGGGAAATCTGTAACATCTAATCCCTAGGTTTGAGTGGTCAAACTCACAAGAACTTAATCCAAAACTGTCCATAGTTCTTCTATCATCTATAAATGTCAGACAATTATTACATTTTGGATATACATTAACCCGTTATGTTTGAGCATGTGTGACCAATAAAGCTTAAATATCTAACTAGGAAACTGACTGACTGACCTCATCACTAACTGCTCATGATATAATGCCTCTTCAACCTCAATCAATCTCTTCTCCATTTCAGTTGCTTTTGCATTTCTTTGGGACACAAAAGGTACACTAGCAAACCCAAGTTTCACAGAAGAAACTACATCTAAAATTACCTAAACGGGTTCAGTGCTGTTTCAGTCAATGGGCGCTATGTAACAGGGCACGTAAAGCTGCTATACATCACAAGGAGAGCGAAGAACATGAAGTTACATTTTGATGAGACCAACTATTCCATGACAGGATAATCCCACTTATGTAGGGGCATTTTTCAGGATACTATTTCAAGTGAATGTATCACTTGATCAATATTTTTTTTCAACCTTTCAAACATTTGCCTTGCCAGAACTAGAAAATCCCTTATGCATTGAATGCAGCTGCAGCGAGCCAGTACTTTGTGACACAGGAACATACCTGTTCACGAGCAGAAGAGTCATAGCTACAGAAAAGGAAAATAGGAACAAAAAGAAAACTCACAGTACTGCTATTTTACACCTTTTAGCACATTACAGAAGCAGTTATTTCTGCTTTCTGATGGGCCAGTTCTGGGGGTGAAGAAAAATGCATGCCTGTGCGCCGCCAGCATCTCACTCACCAGTCCTAGGCTCTTTCCTGTTCTTATTCAAACACCCCTTCAAGTCATCTAGGGAGGAGGGAACACCCACATATTTAAAATTTTAATTTCCTGCCCCTTAAAGCACTTTGGCAAATTACTTATAATGCCACAGATATAACAAATTGGAGCAGAACGACTAATTGCGGCTATTTTCATCAGTATTCCTTACGAGCTACCCTGATTCCACTGAAATCAACAACAGACATTTCCATTGGCTTAATGGCTTTGATGGAAGTAGAACAGGTATGAAACATGTATTAAAACCTCAGTCACCCTAGAAGCTAAATTACTTAGCTGGCAAATATGCTGGGTTGAAAACTATGAATTCTTAAAACCAGAAGTTAGTTATTTTTAAAAGCTCTGATGCCATATGTCACAATCCACATTATGTCCCTCAACAATGGTGTGATTTAAAAAAAGCTCCACACCTTAATTTTTCATAAAGGGCATTTTGTTCAGATGTAATGCTGTGGAAAAAGTAAAATGAGATCTATAGGCAATGGAATACATTTGCTTGTATCTATTTCATGCTAAATTAAGTATTTGTAAACCAAAGGGTCAAGTCAATGCATGTCAGCTGAAATGAAACTGAGCAGTAAATTGTGTTTTGGAAATCTTAACAGCATCGTTATAACATGGTTGTGATATAAGCATTTCAAGAACACATTGCTGAAAAATACAAAGTTCTGGTTTCACACACTTTAAGGCATGCCTGAGTTCTAGTGAAAAATCTTCAAAATATCCTCTTTAACTTAAAGGCACAAGGAGGGCAAATGAGTAGGAACATGCATGTCAGCACAGGCTTTGCATAAATATTTGAGACTACTTTATGATGTACCGTTTTAAGTCACAGTAGATAGTATCCAGTGGTTCCTGTAGAGGTTAGAAGTTTAAAATAATGAATATTGAGAGCTGTATTGTTACAGAGAGAATTACTTGAAAAAGCATAGAAGACTAACACAGTAAAGGAAGGATTTATAATCAGCAGAACAGAATTAAGTCAAGTGAATAGCAAATTTCAACTGACAGGTACTCTATCCAAACATGCAGTCTTAATAAATTGATAGTAAAAAGGACTGCTATAGGAAAACATCAGCATGGAATTTCTTCTTTGCAGTGCATTCCTATTTTCCATTAATCAATCATACATTTCTGATTGTAGCATCAACAATGTATACTCATTTCCCTTCCCCATCGAAACAATAGGTTAGTACCTGTCTTAAAGCTTCCATCTCTTCACTAGCCACTCGCTTCTCAGAAGAAGTGTTCTTCAGTTTGGACTCTGCAAGCTCCAGCTCTGTTTGAAGCTTATCTACCTCTTTAATTACTTGATCTCTCTCACTCATTATGAGGCGGTATTCATTGAAAACTGAATCCCTTTCTTCCTTATATTTTTCTGCATCCTTTGCTGCCTTCAGCTGCATTGTTTTGAACCTTGTCACCTCTGACTGTAATCGCTCCATCTCTCTCTGCAACTCTTTGTTTTGTGCTGTGGTGTTGCTTAGTTCCTGCTGTACTGATTCAAATCTAAAAACAAGCAGAAATGCCAATAAGATACTTGTTCCTCATTTTCCTGTTTCATACATTAAGGATTTGGCCGGATAACCAAATGTATGCATTGGTAAAACACAACTGCAGAGGACATCTCAGGCAACGTACTCTCAGTGCTGCAAAATAAAAGTCAGACTAATTATTGCTTTAGGAATATTAGTGAACCTTTAGGAACTCTTTGAGGAACTGAAACATAAAAATTGTTAAAAATAATTTAGAACTTGTTTAATTATTAAAAGTAAATTTCTATCAAATTATTCTAAAAGGAATGCAAAACATTGCCATTATTTAATAGCACAAGTTTAACTTTATTTATTGCGTTTATTGCTCTGCTCATCTTAGAAGTTAATTCCTTCTCTCAACACACACTCCCAGGCGTGTGGGAAGAAGGGAAACAAATGCAGAAATTGGAAAAAACAGAACAACTTCCACATGCCCAAATACGCCACAAGGTTGGTAATGAACAATTTAGAGGAGAAAAAAAAAAGTGGGCTTGCAGTAAAAATGCAGACAATGGAACTAAAAACAGG
The DNA here is from genome assembly GCA_030449065.1 of Oceanodroma leucorhoa. NCBI lineage: Eukaryota > Metazoa > Chordata > Aves > Procellariiformes > Oceanodroma > Oceanodroma leucorhoa. The sequence continues at coordinate 5,780,804 of JASVER010000014.1, forward strand.
TAATTCAAACATTACTGTTTGTTTTCATCAGTTGGTCATCCAGTAAAACTGAAATGCAAAATATCTTAAACTGGCAAAAGTATTTTTTTTAAATTTAACAGAGACTAAACCATATGCACTTTATCACTACAACCTACTGAAGTATGGCACAATCAAAAAAAGAACATAAAGAGTTTAATTTATAAGTAGTAACTTTTGTGCTTATATTGACAAAGCATTCTTAAAAGTGGGAATATAATTCCACAGACAAGTTCACAAGTAGGTTTGAAAAGGAACTTCTCCTGAGAGCAGTGTTTTACCACAATTGGACACTAAGATTTCCTTGCATGTTTTTTCAAAAACTCCCAGGTAAATGCCATTGATGGAAACACTGTACCTAACCTGATGGACAGGTGCCCACAAACCGTTGGCAGACTTTGTTCTCTCTCTCTCTCACACACACCGCCCTCACACTGTTTAAAAGTGCAATTTCTTGTCTAATCCAGCATGTTGCCTGACCTTTCCCAAGAGAGAGCTGTAAACCCTACTTCAAGTATTTCCTTGAAAGCCTCCGTGTATTCAAAGCATTGCCATAGCATTACTGAGGCATCTGCCAGTAATTGCAAAACCATCACCCTGCTCCCTTCGGGAAATTCTTCAGTTCAAGAGATCATCGGGCTGGCAGTACAGAAGACCTAACATATTAAAATCTGGATTTCTTTTGTCTTTTCAGAACTGTGAGCATGAAGGTAAGAAGAATATACTATAGAAGAAGTACAAGGATATATCAGAAATCTAAGATAGAGACTATGCCAAACAACCTCACTGCCATGTGAGAACCCACAGTACATTTGAAAACTATTTGGGGGTCAAATCCAGGACACCACTGGAAAGATACAGGAGAGAAGGGAGGAGAAAAGATTTAAGGCAATGTTTGCCAAACAACAAAAAAAAATGTCATCAGTAAGTAAGGGAAAAAAAAAACCCCAAAGAAAAAAAACACGAAAAAACAACCAAACCATGACAAGCATATGAGCATGGGGAATTGATCAGAAAGTCTCTGCCATAGAGGGACATACAAATTAAATAGTGATAAAAACCTGCATAAAAACCTGAAAGCAAAGTTCCAGCTGAAACACTTTGGTCCTGCTTGACCTTGTATTGCCTCCTAAGAAGGAAATACAGGCAGCTGGATCACATCTCCACAGATGCCTTCTGTAGAGAAAGCCCATTTCTAACAACTGTTGTGAATGGATTGCAAGGAGCAGGACTAGATGGGTCAGCAGCAGTAAGCATGGGTTTATAAGGAGCAACCAATAGTGAAAAAACCCCTCACCAGGACTACCTGCTTTGTCTTCAACGCAATTGCAAACTACAGGCAGATCTGTCCCAGTGCCATAGTCCACATTCAAAATGCAGAGACACACATGTAAGGTAAGGTTTAGTGCATAGGAATTAGACAGCTRGTATAGCTAATTTGTAATCTGCAAACTATTCACCAACTAAACCATCTTGGTAGCATTCATATGCTGTGTATTATTGTGACAATATTATAGATAAAAGAAAAAAGGCTGAACACGTCTCTGATATTTTTTAAGACCAAAGATTCATTCAAAATGAGACCTGGGCCACCACAGGAGTCTTACTCTTCCTCCTCTCTTTAAAACCTATTTTAATTGTGTTTACAATTGATATTAATAAAAAAAATTAGTGCTGCAATTTATGACCCATTCATCATCAAACTACAAGTTTGTTAAGTCTTATATTATGAAAACTATACTCACCTAAAATGTTTTTTAAAAACTTCTGGTCAGTCACCCGGAGAAATATGGTTTTGGTTATGAAGAAAGGGTATAAACATAAGACAAATAAAGGTTTCTATAAATAGAAACAAGTAAAAAAGAAGTCCAGACCCAAAGCCAACCGAATAAAAAGCAAAAATTCCTGAAGTTGTTATATTAATTTAGCTGGATCACTGGTTCACAGGAACATGAGTATCATTCATGAAGTTCTTAAAACCAACCTCCGCTCAGTATCAAACCACGCCTTCCTCAAGAGGGACACCTAAATCGCAAGGCCATAATACAAATATGTTGAGCTTCTGCGTGTATCAGCATGGTTGCAGTGTTTCTTGTAGTATATATTAGGCTTTCCCTCACTTTCAGGAATCCATGGCAGTCTAAGTTACATAACTTATTCTCTTATTACTCAAATTCTCCTATAACTTAATTATATGTATCACAACTATGTTCATGCTATTCGTGTGTACATTATTATCTATGCTCAATCTCACCTTTTTTAAATACTAAAAGTCTATGAATGTGGAAAACAACATTTTTTGGCATTAGTCTGTGGGAGTTGTGTATTATCCCCAATTTATGCTAGTGAAAACATTCTCAACACGCCCATGGATGCTCTTTGAAGTCCTTATGTATATTAGCATTCTTCCTACCCCATGCGGGTATCTGTGTAGACTGTTTCAAGGAGGAGTGGAGAGAGGTTAAGTGTGGTGTGACATAGGGTCTGTGCCCTTCTGTTATGGCACTTGTGCTGCTTGTAGCAGCGGCACTTTCCCAGGGAAGCAAGACTTCCAGACATCTGCATCCAGTGAACTCCGCTGCCAGCCTAAAGCTCTGTCTCAGAGTCCCACACGGTCTGCAATTCTAATGTCATGAAAAGTTAACATACTTGAGAACATCTTCATTTGCTAAACACCTTTTAGAAATTATATCCTCCTATTGACTTGTTTTTTATATTTAAATAAAGATACATATGTTGGTGGACTCGCCACCCATTGAGGAGTTTGTTTGGAACACCAAGTCTGAGGTTTAACAAAACTTTGGTTGCTGACTCCTGTGTCTACAATGACGAATAAACATAGCCTGGAAGGCAGACTATCCCTTTCTCACATGAGCTAAACTGGTTAAAATTCCTTATACAACTCCAAAACCCTAACTGAGAAATCCTTTTCTCAAGAAAAAGCACCATTTCTCCAAATAAACATCCCCATCACACCTTCTAGGACCTTCCAGAAAAATCTTATATAGAAACGCATGCTTACTCATCACATCAAGATAACATAAACTAGGGAARAATTTTAGAAAAAAAGTTAGAAAAGTATTTGTGATTCTACCACAGAGAAAATAAGATGCTACATTAGAATTGTTACTGCTTTCACAGTGTATCTGAAGGTATCAAAACCTGATTATACCTTCTAAGAGAGGTCGAATACTGCTGCTGAAAATGTATTGCTGTGTCCCTTTGCTTCATTAACATGTCAATCTGTTTCTGAAGACGTCTGTTCTCCTCCTCAGCCTGTTCTAGGCGGCTCAGATCTGTATTGTGACTTGCAATCTTCTCATTGTACCGTTTCCTTAGGGCATCGTAATCCTTCTTCACACCCTCTAGCTTGTCCATGGCTGTATCATAAAGTTTATTTAATATCTCTGATGACCCATTTTGTTTCATAACCTAAAAAAATTGCCAGAAATTGTATTAATAAACTCAGTTTTTAATGAGTCCAATAAATTTGATTTACAATATATATAAGAAACAATATTAGGACAAAAATATATTAAGCAATTTTAATAACCGTTCTTTCTAATGACTAAGGAAACACTGAGCCTCTTCTAAGCATTACTGTTACTCTAAGCATTACTGTATCTGCTTAATGTTAACTGCGAAAAAAATCTGCTTTATCACAACTTAGAGTGCACAAGTTTATAAAAATCTCTAATGATAACCGCTACCAACAGTTATTAAGCTCACGTTGTTTTCGAAGTACTTTGTAGTTTTAGCAAGATGTAATCGTTATTTGATGACAAAGGTGATAGCTGTAATTTAGGAAATGGCCACGAGGTGGCATTCATGACAGGCTGCCTGTATGCTCCATGGACAAATTAAATAACTTAAAACTTCAAGAGAATAAAATCTACCCTAAATATGTTATACACATAGGCATATATTTTAATATTCATACAATATTTCATCTGAGAACTACCCACAGAGGTTTGTGTTTCAAAAGCTATCCATAAAATATGAACAGGAAGAGAAAAATCCATTTAAACATGAATAAAGTCTGACCTGAATCTTAGTTTCAAATTAATTTCCATTGACATAAGAATCTTGTTGTAAATAGCAAAGTTGATGATAAATGACCAGCAACCACAGAAATCCCCTAATGAGCTTCAGCAAATCTAGTCCTTCTTCCTTCTCAAAAGGCAAAAAATGTGCCTGAAATGAGGCCTTACCTCCCACCCCACCCCTTTTTTTTTTTTTTTTTTTAAATGCTATGCTCATTTTTTCTGTTTTTGTCTTTTAAATTGAAATTTGGCCTTGATGGAGCAGTGGGAAGAAGCAGAAATGCTCTATAGAGAGAGGTGCCAGGAATTTACATAATCTTAACATTAGCCTACAAAGGTATGTCCCTAACTATCTGAAAATAAGAAGTACTAAAAAATTAGAAGGAAAAAAAAAAAAGACAGAAAACATGAGCTCTATGAAAAGTTGAAGCCAAACACACAGCAACTACCATATATGCACAAATTGGCTCCTCATCTTCTTTTGTGTCTTATATTCAGAGTGAGGACCAGTTCCTGAACATGGAAGAACCTGGATGCCTGCAGACCAAAAAGGAAGGAGACCGAAAGAAACTGCCCGCTCTTTGCCCAATACTCACTGCCCACAGGTAGCGGATAACAACCGTCACTGTCAGGAAATCACTGCTCTACACAGGCAAGGTAAGAGAGACAAAATTCTTCAGCCCGACACTGGTCTCCTTTAACTAACCAAGATACGTAAAAGCAGCGAGTTTCTGTTCATAAAGCAGTCCTGGAACAAGGCTGCACTTTGGTGAGAGTTTCATCGTCATGGCTATTTCCACATACATCCTTACCCTCAGCGGATTCAGTAGCATAACCTGCACAGAGCTGGACCCATGATTAGCTAGTATGCTTCAATGAACCATTTCAGATACGCTAAACGTGATAAACTGTAGGCATATGTGAAGTGTAAATACATGTTGATTTAAACCCGCTCAAGAGAGTCATTTTCCTGAAGACTACTTCCCAAAGCATTCTGAGAACAGGTTTGAGAACCAAGTATTTGAGAATCCAAACAGAAAAAAACCACTTCTCACTGTCTCAGGCATATATGGAATGACTTCTTGCTGAAAACACAGTAAATAATTAAAGAAAAGAAGGATGAATATACTAGAAGTTGGATGGAATTCAGCATAAACTTGCTAACAGAGATTTGATGAAGGAAGGCAGAAACGCCATAAACAGGAAGCAGTGTAATAAGGAAGGTCTCCCATTCAAAATCCCAGTCGGTGAAAAAGTAAATAGTCCCAGCTGGGCTGAGGAAGACAGCCATGGCAACAAGAAACTTCATATGCGAGCAGCAGAAACTTAAGCTGGTCAGCTGCTACATAGCAAATCCATGACAATCCCACACGAAGAGTAACCTGATCAAAAGTTTTTGCTCTCTGAGGCCACCAAGATGTCGTGTTTTGCTACGGCCTGACGACGAAACAACACATCAGAGGGATCAACATAAATAGCGTTAGACTAATTCAGATGAGAAATGACAGAGACAAGATAAGACTCTTGGCGCCCTTTCAAGACACCATGATTCACTCCGACATGCTGAGAAATGGAGTTACACAACTTTCTCATTGAGAGTCACATACATCGTTTTCTTTAAAGGTTTAATCGTGATGTTGACACGAGACTGAATTTCTTTAAATAAATACTGACAATGATACTTCAGCCTCCTTCTGTGCTGCCAGATAATTTCAAACTTCAGGACACAACCTCAAAATATAATAGCCTTCTCTGGGAGGTTTTACACCCCTGCTTTGCAGACTGGGAAACTGAGGCACAGAACAAATAAGCAATTTGCCCAGGCTTACACAGCAAACCATTTCTGCTACACAGAACATCAGCCATCTTCTGAACCAAACCATTTCACAGCAGAACTCTCAAGATAACGTCAGAGGAAGGGACCAAAAGGAAATACAAATCTTCACTCCTCTTTGCACTAGCCCTCAAGCACCTCCTAAAGCCCCATTCAGCACATCCAGCTTGCTTTGACCTTTGCCCCTCCTACCCTAGCAAATAATTATTTCTGTTTGCATAGGTTTTGCTTCTGAAGCCTAATGTTTGACTTGCACATTTGCCCTGTGAATCAGCCTACACACAGTTAACCGAGATACTCTGTTTAACCATTGCACGTTACTGTAACTATTCTAACTAAATGATCAAACTTCCATACGTGAACCGTGGACCTGATATGACCAGTTGCTCCTTATTATTACTCTTACTTTTCTTTCTTCACAATGTTCAATGTGTGTGAACAACCTTGTCCTAGAGACAGCCTGTTATATACAGCTCTGAAATGTCCACCTCTTCCCGAAAAGCTTGTCTTCTTTTAAGTTCAAAAACATTCATCAACCTGTAGCTTTGTTCTAACTGAATAGTGTTCTAACTAAATAACCAAACTTAGCTCAATCATACCCCAAACCGTTATGGTGTCACTAGAATAATTTTTAAAAACCCAAAAAAACCCCAAAACTCCCTATCTGTCACTCATTTTTTTTACTGTGATACTTGCCAAAAAACAAACATAGCATGCAAGTTTTAAAGCTAGCCCTGTCCCATAAAATACCCTAGGAAAATAGCCATCTTTTTAATCACTTTGCAACTTCAAGCTAGGATTTTGATGCCTCTCCACCCACTTAAAAAAAAATATCATGCATATACAATCTTCCGCATGTACCTTTTTCTCATCTCTGCATCAAAATTTCTTAATACCATCTAATATTCTATATCCCTCTTTCTTTTTTCCAGCCAAACACAGAAAATCCATTAGTATTCAAAATATCATTTTCTCCCCTAGTGCTGTAAAATGTAAGGTGGATGTTTTAGAATGAGTAAGATATAAAAGGCAGCAACACTGCACATTTGGTTTTATTGACTTATTTATCAAAGGAGCAATTGATGACCTCTTCTAGCACTTCCAGTACAAGCTGTAGCTTACCTGCTGCTGCTGGCTGCGCAGGTCCGTTATCTCTTTCTGATCCTCATCGTGAAGTCTCTTCATTTCCTCACATGACTGCTGGAGATGGTTATGTTCTCGCACCAACTGCGTGTTTTTCCTCTTCAGGGTATCCATGTCCTCCTTCAGCTGTGACTGGTCACTCAGCAGCCGACTGTGCAACGTGCTGTCATGGCACACAAAAAATGCTCTTAGAGGCCAACTTGCCAGGACAAAGTCCTGGACTAATTCATTTCAAGCATGAGTCTCCTACCAAGAACGCAGGTCAAACGAACTCAATTCTGCATATTTGAGTATTCCAAGCACCAGGAAAAATAAAAATCAGAAACAAACACATAAATATGAAAATACATGAAAGTGCACAGTACTCAAACAGCATCAGAAGAGATGGTGGATTTATGCCACCCATCAATGCCATTTCATAGCCATTCTAAAAGCAAGCAGATAGACAAACAGAAATGGTATAATGTGAGCATAAGATGATCCTGGAGAGAATAGGAATTATGCCACTAATCACCTCCACTTTCTCTGGGGCCCCTCAGCTGAGCAGCAGCTAACCAAAATACAGATGAAAACTACAAAAATCTCCTTGTATGCTATTGTTTTAAAAAGAAACAAAAACCCTCCAAACAAATAAAAAACCCCAACAACACACTAAGTATGTTTTGACTACATTCAAGCAGGTAAAAAGCTATCAAAGTTACTCCAAACTTCATTATGAAAGCCATATATTGAAAGAAATACACCCTCACTTAAAAATTAAACAACTGAGAGCCACATAATGAGGCTATCATTCAGATTATAATTCAAGGTAGCAGTCCAAAATTAGACAAGACCACTGCTGAAAAAGAGCAAAAAAAAAAAAAAAAAATCAATTGAATGTATTTTACTACCACAGATCAAATAAAGAGTGACATTTGGATACAGACAAGTATTTTTGTTGTTGAAACAGAATGATTCAAACTGAACTCTCACACCTACTGGTAAAGTGTTTAAAGTCCATATTTATAAAAAACCCACATACAACACACAACAATGAATAGAATCAATTTACATTTTAAGGTACTTTTGTATTCCTTCCTTATGAAGTGAAATACCAAGATTTCCTGCACAGAATGACCCAAAGCATTTAAAAAAAAAAAAAAAAGTCTTTCCTAAAATTAGGACAATCTGCTAAAAAAATGCCTTTGACAAATTATATTCACACAATTAAATATACATAATCTTTACATGTAGGTTATTAATCTGGTATCTGTTATTCAGATTTTGTTGGAAACTATAAATTCTTTGGAATGGTAACTTTTTTTTTTTTTTTAAAAAAAAGCATGGGGTTCTAAGAATTACTGCAGGAGAAAATAACATTCGAACAGCGCATTCTACTTGATTCCTTTCTTTACCCTGAGAATTACTCATAGGATGAACAGGAATTGCATGCATGGATTTCAACGTGTGTTGTCATGTTTTGGGCACCTAAACTCCAACAGTGAGTTTCAGCCTCCCTAAAGTTTTAAGTAGGAAACTGAATTATTCAAACCCAAGTAAAGAAGTTCTTACAATAAAAAGAATTAGCTCTGAATCAATTAAAACATGCTGTACTTTCTTCTGACCAGTTAATCTTAGTCTGTAGCAAGTGTAAATGTGAAAGCTTGTACTTGTATATATGCATCATTTTTCAGAAGCCTAAATTCTTGGTCTCTCAGGAATATGGCTATATTCTTGGTATACTTGAGTATTTCAATCAATCACTCTATCTTTTGAAACAGAGTTTTTCTCCTCATATGAGAGGGTAAATCCTTTTATACTATCATGAAAATACTGAAATAAACAGAGTGTAACACAGTATGGTTTCAGGGACTACAGAACTCCTAAACAAGGTAAGCAAAACGCTAATTTTTTAGGCTATAGAATACAAGTGTTTCACATCAGCATTGGATAGACATAGGTAATTTAGCTCTGAAAAAATCCATCTACAATGTACAGAACACTAATGCTTTGCACAGAATTCCCTAGCAAATTTAAGTACTTGAAAATCCTCAAATGAAACTAGGAATAAAGCTCTTTGTAAGGAAGCCACACAACTTGCTACATCTGTACCTGTTGACAATCTTTAATACTATTTTCAGATTTTGGAAGAAGAACATAAGGAAACAATGCCTATCTTTAAAGGCTTCAAGCGTTGTGGGTGAAAGTGCTATGTAAGAACCAGCAGCCCCCAATGAAATCAACTGCTGTCATTAAATACTAGTCATATTTTATAGTGTAGATTTAAGTGAAATAAACTTCAAACCAAGACTTTATCTGCATTTCTACTTCTGAGCTGTCTTCCTTTCAAGTGAAGAAAACATGTTCCTACTTGCATCAATACATGCTAGAAATATTCTCCAATTTCCCCCTATTTTATTGGATTTTCATAAAAGCTTACAATTGGTCTAAACCTGTGTTAAAACTTAAACAAGTCAGCATAAGAGCTATAACAACCTATTAAAAAAAACAGCAACAAATTACATTCTTTCAAATTATATTCTGCTCTCCAGCCTGACTGTAAACTATTGAATTGTAATTCCAAGTCAGTAACTAGGCTTTCCTTGTCAGTGTCCCATTAGACATCAGGGATTTCCATCTCAAATTCTTCAAAATAAAACAAGCAATCCATACTTTATCATTTCAAACAGGCCAGAAATGTTTTATCTGATGCATGCAAACATTAATCTTATGATTAAAGTGGAAAAACAGAATTTAAAAAAAATTATTTGATTAGCATGATCTAATATTTTATGGTCTAGCACAGACTGGTAAACTCTTACCTCATACAGCTTTACTAATACTTACTGATAGAAGTCTGCCTCTTTTGCTGCTTCTTCACACCTTTTTAGTGTCTTGGTGTGCTGATTCTGCAGAGACTGTAGGTCTGACATGGCCTTCATGCACTGAATCTTCAGTCTTTCATAATCATGATTTGGTTTTGGACTAGGCCTAGCATGGAAAAAGAATATGAAGTTGAACATCAGCTACTAAAGAGAATGAAAAGTCTGGGAAGTTATTATCTAAGAAATAAATAGTATCACACAACTGTTGATACTTAGGTTATATCATGCTTTAATTTAAATACTGACCATTTCACATTAAGATGCAACCACAAAGAAAAATTCACTGACTTTAACCTGTATTAGTTTTATACTGAGGCGTAACATCTTATAATGAGATAATTCTGTCTAACACTAACACAGCCAAAAATAGTCCTGAGTGTGCACGTACCTCTCTTCTGAGCAGTCGTATCACAGAGCAGAACTGTCACTTGATACAAGAACAAGTCAATCACAGTACGCTCGGCTGTCCTGTGCTACCATGTCAAAACTCTCAAAGAAAAAGCACAGAGCTGCAGTGAGAGTGGGGCTGAAAAGAGGCTGCCAAAGTCAAGTGGGGGCTGCATGGAGACCTGGGCTAGGAAAAACTTCTCATCTGGGCAGCAGCTGGAGGACCTTGTCTACAGCTCCCTAGAAAAATCAGCATTAGGGTTGAGAGAAAGAATTTCAATGAGACACCAAACACATACATCTGTGCTGGCAGAATTTGACCAGTTTGCCTAATCGAGCATTGAATTTAACTGATCTGACCAAGTCGTTCTGCTGAATTACATATCTGACTGAGCGGTACCAGGTTCTTTTACACTACTATAAATGAATGAGAAAACATCTCAGAATCTACCTCACATTTCCATACGATAATCCAAATTTTGTTCAAATAATTATTAGGAATCTCCAATACAATATAATCTCCAATAAGCAATTTTCAGTAAGCTGAACAAAGTGAAAGCCAAAGTCAGTCAAAAAAAAATTTTTGACTGAAATTTTTTTTTGTGTATCAGGATGATTGAGAGAGGAGAAATCTTCTAAAATTATCTACCTTGTCAAGCAGTTGACCAACATAGATTATGTCTAGAATGTGTGGTCATTGCACATGATACCTTTATTTATTTATTAGAAAAATCATAAATCATGCTAGAAACGAAATTATCAGGATTATGCCTTTTTGTTTTGAAGCACCAAGCTTCTAAAAGAGACTAAATTGAACTGTGACTTTACACAGTCACAAAAGTTTTGCACCATTGAATTTTCTAGTTTCAAAATGAAGCTTCTGACAGCTGTCCCTGTGCCATCTCCTGGGTCTCTTACAACTCCGCAGGCAATGAAAAAAAAAAAAAAAGAAAACAATTGCTTTCTAATTTGACTCTGCTTATTCTCATATGAGATTAGCTCCGTTGCTGCACAGAACACCCTTTCTCCCTCCCACCTCACTCTCTCCCAAACGGCTTCGCTGTAAGCGCAGCCTGAAAAGCCACCAGAATTCTCTTTGCTTCATACAAAAACAGCAACATGGATTCTGGAACTGAAATGCAGCTGGCAATTGAATCAAAATGAAAATGGTTTCACACTGCTGCAGTGGTGAGAGTTGTTAAAAAAAAAAAAAATGCCAGCCACATCTGATTCACAGACTTTTAGTAAGTATGTGTATGACATGAAGGTGCTTTTTAGCAACCCAGCTGCATTTGGGTTGCTGAGTAGTAAGACCTTCAATTGTAATTCCTCTTTTTTTCCTTTCTCCAGAGAAGTGCTCTTGGGGAAAACAAAACCAAAAAACTCTTCCTTGACTGGCAGACTTTAGCAACAACTAAAAGCCAAATTCATATAAAGTAACCAAATATTCAAGTCACATTTACAGGGATGTCTTTTAGGGTTTTTTTTAATTCACTGTTTAGGGATGCCAAAAGAAATAGTATGTTATTCATACAGTATTACAGACATATTACCGCAACTACTGCAGTATTATTATTTCAAAAAACAACCCTAGTTAGCATAAGTAAAACTCAATTTGAAATGTTCACATCCTTGACAGAATCACTAAAAACCCAAGTATTGATTTAAATTAGACTTTAGGGTGAAATTATTGAAAGTAGACACCATCTGTCCACCACAGTCATTAAAATTACATTAACTGAAACACAGTTTAACTCTCAGTTGAAGCGTTAAGCTTAGTGAGACCCACTAACACATGTTCATACTAAGCTTGTAATCATAAATTCATATTTGTGCAAAATATTTCAGTGTATACATTTTTACTAAAGGAGAACTATTAGGTCAGTCTCAAAGCTATGGTAAGAACTTTTTCTACAAGTCTAACATTAATCACATGTATTTCATATATTGATGGAKACCATGTAGGTAACTACAGAAGTTAGCCTACCTACACAATGAGGAAGGAACAAAAATGCCACCAGTAACATCCTGCATTTGAGCTCATCTACATGAAATGAAAAACACCTGGATAGCCAAGGCCATATGTTCCACAGTGCTGTTCCAAAGGTTTATCTCTCAGCAAGAAAAACAGGGATACACACAGGAGGAATATTGGTCAGAAGTCAAAAATCAAAACAGTTGCAATAAAGCAGTCCATTCAAACGCATGTAGTGGTTGACCCTTGTTTAAGTAAGACCACCATAGTTTTATGCTAAAATGCCTTACAAGATACAGAAAACTGTGATTTCAATGAAGGAGAGGTGTCAGTTAATATTTTGGAAGCATTGGTTCAAACGTTAACAAAATTTAAAATGCTAGTGTCAAAGGCCAGACCATTTTTCTGATATTCATGTAACAACTCTAAAAATTCTTTGTATTCCAGTGGAATTACCCTGAGCATAAATCAAGGCCACAGTGAGACTGACATTTACATGTATCTGATGCTGACATAAAAGCTAATGCCAACGGCAGATCCAACTTCGTGGGCACTGCCTACCCAACAACCTGAAAATGTTTTCATTCACTGTTACAATTCCAAAAACAACAATTACAGATTACACATAAAACAATCTCTTCTCAAAGACAGTTTTCAGGGGGTTTATTTGTATTGCAGTTCTCTTCTACTACTACATAAGTAGCAAGAATAGCAAGTTTAAGACTATAAAATGCACCTTGAGCACACCAAATTATTTGCTCAAATCTTTGCTTAGTCATCACAACACGTGCACACATACAGTCACTGTCGAGTGACACAAGCACGGCATGAGCAATCCTACTCCTGTCCAGCAGGATGACACATTTTTATCTGATTCAGCACATCACAATCCACTTCTGTGGCTCCTCTTCCACTGCTCTAGACTTAGTCAACACTTGCTTTGGAAAGCAGCTCTCGGTTTTGCAACTGCCAGCCTTCACAGCCAGCGCAGTCCAGCCTACGAATGTGTTGCAAGCTGCAACTGTTTTGAAGCACGCCATCATGACGTGTCAAGATTTGCCTCTACACCACCTGTGTTTGGTACAGCCACGGTTAAAGCGGCATACACAGCCAGGAAAGCAAAAGCCCTTTTSGGTCGTAAAAGTCACCATCCAAATAATAATCTTTCAGCTTTCACACTTCAGCGTAACAGTTTGCAGTGTCTGTGCTTTGACTCCTGTGAAGCTGAAGATTAGTTTTGTATGAGGAAAGAATGCAAAAAAACATAAAAAAACCCTACCAGCAAGCTTTCAAAAACCATAAATGTGTATGCGGATGGAAGGAGTAGTTGCTTTTATACTGAAGGAAAAAAATGTCAACTAATAATCTTCATTCATTTCCTACTCTTCAAATATTTAATTGTTTGGAAGGCAGCATCCTCCATCTAACTTACACTGTCCAAGCACTGCCCAAATGCAATGTTTATTTTGATGAGTTGTTCTTTAAGTTGTAAACATTTATATTTTCCACAACATACAAATCCTGCACTGGCAGCAGGAGATTGATTTGACAATTAAAGAGCAAAAACTTGGGCAGTCTAGAGGACAGCTCATCAGAACTTTATTAATAGCATSCTGGATTATGGAGAACATTATTGTAAGCTCAAGGCCTAAGCTGTAGTGACTTCAAATAAGAAATCCCTATGTATAAATAAGTAAATGGAAGCTATGCAAAAGATGTTGACATTTGACAACCTTTTCCTCTCCTGTCCCCACAACACTTGGAGACCCTTAGATAGAACACAATGCTCTTAAAGTAGCACTCAGAACTCACGGGGGGATGAAAGGGGCATTAAGATGGGTAGCTAAGGAGTGAATAAAATGCCCAGACTCTCTCAATTCTGGTTCACTGGTTCAAATCTTGACCTTATCTCATAAGGACAAAAAGTTTAACCACCCAAGCACGTACAGATAGACCTGATGAAGTAACAGATACAAACCACAACAAATAAAACATTAAAATTCAGAGAAGCTATGCATCTTGGCAACACCTCCCAGAAAATCTGTTCTTTGCTCTTATTTCAGATTCAATGACAGACAATTTTTTCCAAGGTTCAAAAAATTTCTCTTGCATGTGCTTCCTACAGGCAAAAAGTACCTGCTCAGTGTGCCCAAAGTCGCATTTATAAACATTAGCAGATCTTTACCCCTCTAAAATAAACCAATTCTGTTTCCTACCCAATAAAACCCTCATCTACAATTAACTTACACATTCCCCGAGTACTATCTTCCTCATAACTTATCAACCCTCAAATTAGAATGAGCTGCGTAAGGCTGCTGGGCATTAACTGACTTTGAACACATTACTTTAATTTGGCAGCACCCATAACTTCTCACTGGAGTTCCTTACTCTCAACACGTTAATGCTACACAGTCGTTCAATATATGTATACCAGAAAGCGTATCTCCTAAAAAACACTTACTCCCCTCAAGAGAAGTCCAACCTTCTCTCTCCTTGCAGAAGCACAGGAATAGCTTAGATTCTTTTTCCTCTCCTAATTTCTGTCCTCCAGCCAAGTATTCAGAGCTATTTCCCTTTCTTCTCTCTTGTTTTCAAAACAGMAAATGCTTCAGCCACTGTCATCTTTCTCTGCCCACAACATAACCCAGGAAGCCTTAACAACTTGTTTTCTCTCTCCACATAGAGATGAGCCCTACTCCCCTCATTCCCACAGCAAAATTGCTGGAGAAAACAGGAATAGGCAGTCAACGGGCAGCTCTGAAACCTGAATGTGGTCACCTACATACACATGCATCACCAGGACACAGGTAGGTTACAAGCAACATATATACATTGCAATATCCTTGCTGCTTTACAGGCAAGCGGGAGTCAAGACACTTGAAAACACTACCGAGGACTAAATTAAAATGGTATATTTCCTTTATTTTTACCTGCAATCATCAAAAGTCGATCCAGGAGATGAAAGTGCAAGTCGTTTGCGCAGCTCATCCCTCTCACGAGTTACCTGACGGAGCTGATATAATATCGTCTCCAGCTTATCACTCATTTGTCTCGTGTCTATTACAGGTGGTGGAGATGATGCTTTACCAGTCGTACCTGACCAAGGGATAAATAATTGGCAGTCAGAGAACTCCTCAAAAGAACAATACAACTTCACTAAAGAAGTTAACACGAATTTAAAAAATGCTATATTTTTGGTTGCAGAATCCTGTTCAAAAATGAAACAAGTCATGGAAGTTTTCATCAGTGAGTTTACAAGAGTAACTCCAATTCAGTCAGACCCCGTGCTAGCAGAAAGACCCTATCTGTGCTGGAAGTTAGTTTGCATGAGTAGGTTCCTTGCTTACTCATGAACTTACAAGTTGCCTAAAAGGCAAGGCAAGTTYGCATTCACAATTGCAAAGACCTCAGAAACTACCATAGTGACAGAAGTAAATCCCACCCACAGTAAATCCCACCCACATCAACTTATCCCAGCGACAGCAGAGAAACTGTTACAGCACTGGAGCTCTTTTCCTGTTCCTTTATCTAGCAGTGCAGACATACTATTCTGCTATGTGCTACTGCCAACATTTATTTTTAACACAATTCTATGCTTTCACATATCGCAGTTTATCAGTCCAGTACATGAAGTTAAAAATTTGACTTTCCAACAAATCATGAGAAACGAGCTTCATTTTTAATAACATTGGCTAAAATGAGCACATTACAATCACTGCAACTGGACTACACATCGAATTTCGTCTAAGGGGCAGTCATACATTAAAAAGTTTCGTGGGATCTTTTAATTCTCAGCCTTCTTAATATCAGAGATGAATGATGATGCCTACTGTCTTCTCACACAGCTACAGCAATACAAAGAGGTCTTCTTCCACRTGAGAGATGAGAGCGTGGTATATTATGTTTCACGACATGCTGGCAATTAATTCAACTGTAATTTTAGTTGTGCCCATTTTAATCCCAGACACATGAGAGCAAACTCAAAGATACAGGTCACGGATATGAAAGTTAAAGGCCTAAATATATACAGGAGATTACTATTTTCTACCCAAAACAGAAATTCTAGAAATAGTTTGCATAATTATACAGTTGAAACAAGTTCCTGACATACGTATTAACTTGTTAGGATGTAACTTTATTATGCCTTTTTTTTTAAATGAAGAAACAAGATACAATAGTAAAATAATGCGCTCTGATCACTGCCTTTTCAAAGAAAGAATTTCAAACAAAGTAATTTCATCTGATCAAATGCTAATGAGTTGCAAGGATTGGCTTTTTATCTCTAAACCCAGTTCAGGAAGGTATTGCAGAATGCAAAAACTCCTTCCAACTTTTAAGTAGAACTACCCGTGCTTTAAAGTTACCACACCAAAATAACTGCAGAGTCAGGGCTATCATACATACAGCATCTAGAATAATAGGATCCTTGTTCTTATTCCTTTCAGCTGTTACTGTAATTCTGTAAGGAGAATTTATGAGCACAGACTGTTCTTTTAATCTAACTATTGCATAATAATGTATGTAAATGCTCTAATAGCAAACTGAAGAAATAAAAAGTTGCAGGAACAGCCTGCATTCTGTAGAAAGACACAAACTCGCATCGCTCAAAAGAATTCTCAGTGGAGGCTGCATCTGGGCTTTCTCCTACTACTTTGTTTCACTCCTCCATCCAGATGGAGCCCCTTCATCCATAAGGACTAAGGATCTCACTTTTAAAACGCAGCTATCCTTTCTTTTTCTAAAATAAAAACCATTCTACATATTTTTTAAGGCAAGACTATACAGAAACCAGTAAAAATACAAATGCACTATCATAGGCTCATGATATAGGGAATAAATAGGGAAAAAAACAAATGGACAGATAAAAAAAGTCAGAATATGTATTCTTTTGGAAGAGTTTGGACACATTAACAAGCAGGGAATTTCATAAACAAATGAAAAGGTAAAGGCAGACAAACCTAATTCAGGTACTGACAGGCTGCATGGTCTTGGGTAAATTCAGTGGCAACCTGCACATCCTCTCACTTCAGCTGACACATCAGAATATGTGTAACACTGAGAAAGTCCCCCTCCCATCCTTACAGAGAAGTTCAAAAGCTTATCTGTCATCCTGGAGCTGCTTGTGAGCACAACAGATGAACAGCATGCGAGGGGCACAAAAGGGAAGAGGAGATAAATCCAGAAGGCTGGTGYGCTTTACATGGAGGAAAGGGCATTGGATTAACAACCGTCCATCACTAATATCAGTGCTAACCTCAACAGCAGTCCCATGGACAATGTCTGCTACGCAAGTCCTACACAAGCACGCAACGGCAGCTCTGGGAATCTAAAACATAGTAAGAGGAGGTAAGGGTCATACCTCTTCTCCTTCACCTCTTCCCCCCCCCCAGCTTTGACAACATCCCAATGACAATCTTCTTCAGGCGAGGAGAACATTTGTGCACACAGTCCCAAAACTGTGCCAAGCAAGACAAGACTTCTTTAAAGACAGGCTAATTAGCCTTAGGAAAGAAGCTTTCTTTCCTAATGTGAAGCCATTAATCTTAGTACCAGAAAAGGCTACTTTTCATTAACTTGTCACTTTTTACAAGTACGTCAACAAATACTTACATCTCAAATGCAATGATATCGTTGTCAACGCATAATACGAGCCAAGAGAGGTATGCCTTTTAAGTGCTGTAAAACCACAGATCAATACCATCCAGATATTCCTCCTCTTATCCTTAAAAGTCCAAAAAGTTTGTCTTTGCTTGATTTACTAACAACCTTACATTTTCAATAGTTGTACAAAAGGTCTCATAAATGTTAAATCAGATTTGTGGATGCTCAAAAAGAAAAGAAACTAAAAACTTTAGTAAAATCCTCTTTCATAAGAAAAATTCAATACTCTTCATTTCTTTTATAGGGGCTTTTATAGCTGAATGCTAAAAGCCTTTTATTGCATCTGACATCCTGACGCAGCAGAAGGAAAGTGACCTGTGCTTCCAGCTTTGTATCTTTTTTCCATCTGACTGCGTATTTTACACAACAGTACTTCCTTTCTGCACTTTAACCAGTCAAACTGGTCTTAAAATGTACAAGCCTAAAGGCTAAATCTCCATTATCCACATTATGCCACCTTTCAGTAACTCACCTGCTTTCTCAGACAACCTGGATTTGTGAAAATGTATTTACTGCATGTCCTGCCAAGTGCAACTCATTCATCTGCTTCGGTAAGCCTCACGACTCATTTTTCACGTGAGAACCCAACCGTATGGAAGTCACCTCCCTGGCCAGCCTCCAGGTAAGCAGTGCTCCACCAATGTCTGAAACAGCCTAACAGCCGGGATGCGTCGCCCATAATGCAGTACACGCATGAAGTCCCAAGTGTGCGTTGACTTAGTCTAAAGCAAGATTTTGCAGAGTTTCCATCATATGTTGTATAAAAGAAAAGCCTTAAAAACAGAAGCTGGAGCAATTATATCTTCCATAATTATAGTCCAAATGTTGGACTTCACAGAAACCACAAAGATCCATTATTGTAGTACATACTAAATATAATTCTTGATGATTACTCTAATCATCACCAATTGAAGAGACGATACAGCCAGACAGAAACCACTGCTCAGTTAGCTTCATATTTGGGGATGGGGTAGCACACTTTTTGAAGAAAAAAGAACATTTTAAGAGAAACAGGGCCGGGAAACTTGTTAAACTGACCAAGATGTACCATAATGCCGAATCAATACAATGTTGAGGTGGGAAAATGGGTACCAATGCATAAACAGCTACTTCTAAGAAAYACCATTAACATATTTTGCATTATAATAAACCCATTACTTTTTAAGAAATACACTTGTATGACCTGTTCAACTAATTCAAAAGGCAATCTGTCACAAGCTAACAGAATGCCTGAATTTTATGATGATTTTTTAAACTCATCTTATGAATTTGTGCCAATTCTTGCTTGCAAACAAACAGGAGACTATTCATTGTACAGTCAAGCCTTTTTCATTGCTTTCTTTCGTAAAAAAATAAAATCAATGGGACGTTCAGAAATTTATTTCTTTATGTCTTTGCAAATCATGACAGAAAACGTTAAAAAAGTCTTGCAAGATGTGTTGATCAACAGGGTTTCTTCCCAAGCTCAGGAAGGTGTTGGGAGTAGACTTATGCATGCTGTAGGAAAATGTGTGCTAAAATATTTACTTTCTTTCAATAATTTATGAAGACTAGAACAGGATTACATATCAGAAGTTATCGTTTAGATACATTTCTTCAGACATATCTTTTGAAGTGGTCTTGAATAGCGGAGAGCACAGAACAGAATTGCATGTAGGTGAAATAAAACATTAAGTAAGAACAAGCAGCAGTACATTGAGGAAACTGAAAGCTAAAATAATGAACTGTGGAAACAGTTTCATCTGACAGACAGAAAACCTAATAGGTTATGAAAGCAGTGAGGATCATGTAACATGCAAGGACAAAAGAATAGGTAGCACTTCAGTATTTGTTTTAGTGCAGAATATAACAAGCTAAACAAACCCACCAGCATGTAAAACAAACTTTCATCTTCAGTAAGTTTAAGACTTTAGAAAGAACTGAACAGTGGTTCTAAGAAGATCAATATGACAGAAAATCTACAACCTAATATTCAAAAATAGCAAGGAGGGGGGAAAAAGGGCAGATATGTCAATTCATGAAGTCCCTGCAGAACTTTGCTGAGCTAAAACACAATAGAGAGTAAAAACTGTTAGCGTGACCAAGGAAAATACAGCTGAAGCTTCTGGGTTTGAAGATTCAGGAGCTCCCTGGTGGGAAAGCTCAAACCCTCCATTTGCCAGGCTTACAGCTGCACACTGAAAGAATAACCTAGACAAAAGTGTCCAGTCCGAACCCAAGGGTCAACTGCTCTTTTTACAAGAGGACATCACGTCCGTTCAGTAATTCTTGGGTACCTCTGAAGTGACAGAAGTTGAGAGAACACTGTGCATGACTACGTGTCAACCCATAGCTGCCTGAAAATGTATGCCACAGAAGTCAGTGGTAATACAATAAAGCTATTCAAAGTGCTTAATACTTAAGAGAAGATGGTTATTAACAAACACACCAAAAATTAGGTAAATAGATTAAGGATCAATCCTAGAGACACCTACCTGATTCATGAACAGAGTAAAATAGAAGGAGAGTGAAGTTACTTTAAGTCTGTGGAAGAGGGTTTTTATTTCCTAAGTTAAAAGTCTTGTTTCCAGTAAACTAAACAAGTACTCTTCAGATCAGAGGACAAGAAAATTACATAGGAAATAAGTCTACAAAAAGAGGTTTAGTACAATCATTGAGGCCAAATTTTACAGGGAAATGACTTCTCAATAGAGAGACTGATTGGCAAGGACATGGAACATCGAAGGCCATCACTGCAGTACAGAAAAGGATTCTTATGTGGTATGCTGGTAGTGGTTCTAGCACCTTTTCTCATTCATTTGTAGCCGTTCAGCAGGTGTAATATTGTCACTTGTTCCTTCACCGGAATGTGTTAACTGTTGAGGTATTTTTACCAAATACAAATTTTATGTTTGTGACAGTAAAAAAAGCAAGAAATACAATGAGAGATTCTTATAGGCTTCTGGGGGCGGGGAGGTGGGGGGGGAATTTTCAGACAAGGAACAAGTGTTTATCTTCGACTGAGTATCATAAACCACACCTGCAACTGAACACTTCCTATGGATAGTGAAAACAATTACTTTGTTATATACAGCTGTAGAAAGTGTGAAGCAATAAACTGAAATCACAACAACATAAAAGGACAGTTGTCAAAATGGCCAACATGAAAATGGGGAATGAAAGACTACACATTGTTGGGAAGGAATTATCATCTGATGGAAGTGGGGTAATGTTTGCTTTGGAGTAAGAATTAAGGCCCTCAGATTAAGTAACTTGAATTGCAATTAGTGAAAAACTATCTGTAAATAGCCCGTCAGGCTGATAAGCTATCAAAGCATTAAGCAGGGAAATACTGTCAGTTGAAGTCAAGGTTGGACAAGCTTGGTAGCATCAGATATATGAGCACCTGATGGCTGCAAGCAAGAGTCATAAAATTATAGTGCCAATGGTGGTGTTTGTTACAGACTGGTATGTAAATTCCCACAGGAAAAGGTAGTACAGTGATATGAACAGTGAAGAGCAAGGGAAAAAAAAAAACAACAAACACTTATGACTACAAAAGTGATATCATTTGCAAAGAACTGAACAGCTGGAACAATAACAGTCTGTTAAAAGTTAAAAGATAAAGGTGATAATATGTGACATGGAATGAAGAGGGTACAAGATTGACAGCTGTCATCACAACAATGCAAAGAGATCTAGCTGTGGAAAGAAGGAAGTTATACAGTTATACAGTAAGACAGAAGGCCTTTTCCATTCCCAAAATCCTTTCATTAGCATCTCAGTTATTTTCAAAGAATGGAAGAGCATGCAATGCCTTTCTGTTAAAAACTCATCATGAAAAAGCATAATGCAGTCTGTCCTCACAGCCACAGCCTGACTCCTGCATGCGAGCTGCTGGTTTCTTTTAAACAACATTTCTTAAAAGAACAAACAAACAAAAAACCTGTGCATTGAGGCGGGGAGGAAGAATCACATTTTTAAAGCACTAAAGGAAAACTCTGAAGTTTCATTATGGTACTAGGGTAGGTAAAAAATGGCTCAATTCCAGAAACTATAATCCTGTCATGGCATCATATTGCTCAGGTCAGTAATGTGTTACTGGAGGCTGTAAAAGTAGTACTGGCTATCAAAAGTCTTGAAACATACCCTTTAAGTCAATTCACAGAGGCTTTTGTAGGTGACATGGGCCAGAACAAGAACTTACCTGGCTATTATAAAAAGCAAGAAAGGAGCCTGATTTGGGAAGAAAAGAGCAAGGAAAGTAAAAAATAAAAAAGATGGAAACTGGAAGTAGAATAGATAGTAAGAGATGCACAGAAACTAATAAGGACACTCTGTTACTACTTCCCGTAGCAAACAAATTTGATGATTTCAGACTGAAGTATCATATAAGCAGGGTGATATTTGGCTGATATTATATCACCTACAGATAGTCTTTCAGAACACAGGCCTTCCATCTTTCCTTACAGGTCCAGAAGATTATCTGTTGGCATACAGAAAGAACAACCCCCTGATCAAGCAGGACCACCTAGAGCCAGTTGTCCAGGACTATGTCATTTAAGTTCAATTCAGTGCTTGGTGAGCATTTATCTTCAAAATTATAAATGTCAAACTGGTGCTTTTTTTTTCTTTTCTTAAAAAGGGGGTCTTTATTCTGTGTTCTTTTCTGCTCTGTTATCATGACTGGTCAAGTGGGAGACTAGCCAGCAACTGTCACGTATAGCTCTGTTACTGGTTTCTATCCAATTCCTAAGTGACACTGTTGTTCYGTGCTTGGCACGCCAGGCACTGGATCTCCATAAATAATTATTCTGATGTCAGAAATGCAGGATTGTAGCTTCATTCAGAGAGTCTGCCGGGCACRGGGGGTGGGCAGATGAAGGATGCTTCTATTTACACACAAAAAGCTTTGTGATCAGCCCAGAGCAAAGAGAAAGGAAATACAGAGAGAACATGACAATTTAATGAGGATTTGTTCCTTTCGGGGGAAGAAGGTGGGGCTGAAGCA
The DNA here is from genome assembly GCA_030449065.1 of Oceanodroma leucorhoa. Classification (NCBI taxonomy): domain Eukaryota; kingdom Metazoa; phylum Chordata; class Aves; order Procellariiformes; genus Oceanodroma; species Oceanodroma leucorhoa. The sequence goes on from JASVER010000014.1 coordinate 5,803,719, forward strand.
CAATGGTGGGATGCAGGGATTACAGCAGTTTATATCGTACCTCTTTTGGAAATTAACAGTGAATCTTTACCYTCAGTTCCATCAAAACTACCTATTTTACATGCACAACATGAACTTTATTAATACACAGGAAAGAAAAGGAAGGAAGCGTAAGGGAAAAAAGAAAATATTGTCAACCAAACCAATTTGGAATGCTGAGGAAAATACACAAGAAAAACCTGTAAAGAGCAATGATTTGTCACTCTATTTTTATTTACATATRTAGATACAAAAGAAAAAAGGCAGATACACCTATGGTCAAGGCAGATAAACCTACGGAGTTTCTTCTCCAAAGCTGCTACCCTGCTGCTACACAGCTGGGAAAACTGGCTTCCACTCAACTGCTCATTCTACTACATGCACATGAGGCTGGAAGTTCATTCTTGCTGCATCGCTCATGCCCTGCAAGCCCATCTAGGCAGGGAAAGAGAAAAAAAGCTTGGATGACAACACAGTACTCGGGATAGACTAGCCGTAAACTCTTCTGAGTCACATTATACATCACTATATATCACATCACTCCTCGCTCTCCACTAATATTAGGACTATGACATTACCAAAGACTGAGAGAACCCCAGCGTATCCAGTTGTTCCCCGTACAGAAGCTGCTCCATAACCATCCATGCTTGCTGCCCTCCTCTCTTTCAATGGGAGAATCAAAATTGCAAACATACCCAAGACTCGGGCACACCAAGGGTTTATACAGTGATAAAATTATGTTCTCTCATCTTTCCCTCTTCCTTTCCAAATCCTAACATCATGTTTCATTTATTTGACTGAGACTGAGCCCATGTTTTCTTAGAACTACCTTTAAAGAACAGTCATCTTAGTACTATTTAAGCTTAGTTCTTCGATCAGGGTCTTGTTCTGGAAAATAAGCCCATTGTTATATACGTCAGCTTTATAAATTAACTCTGAAATCCAGGATAGCTGTAAAACATATAGAATCATCTCAATTTCACAACATCCTGGCTTCCTTGGAAGTATTTCAGAAAAAGATCRTTTAATTAAGAATGCTGGCAGCAGAAACTACCTCCAACAATAGCTAGGGTGATTAAGGTTGGGAAGAAAAGACAAAGCATATGGACATACCCATGTCTAGTTACTTTTATGAACTATGGAGTTATGGAGTCCAAAGACTGCAAATGAAAGATTGTATTATCTCCCCTAATTAGAAGATGCTAAGATTCACTCTCTGCTTCTTTATCTGGGCTTAATTAGTGGCCTCAATACCTTTCTCATTTTGTCTGAAAGGTCAAATGTGTAAATGTGGTTCTGAGCTGCTTGACAAACAGAAGCAAGGCAGACCAGAAATAAAAATTTGTTGAATATAAATGAAAACCAGTGTTTTGAACTTAGGAATAATAGAATAGATCCCTTTTCTGCCCCATGAGGAAGGCACATGTGAGTGGGGAAATGAAAATATTCCTTTACATGCATGCATGCGTACATGTAACTATAAATGTCAAATGAACATATTCCAAAGCTTACATTGTCTCCAAACCATGAGATATTTACCTTTTTTCACTGATGCATTCATTTCACAGACAAAACTTATAATTTCCACTGCACAGAACTACCCTTGTGAAAACATATTGCAGTGAGATGGGGACGGGGGGCAGGGGGAGGAAGATGTATGTAAAATTCCTGAAATGCTATAGCAACTCAGTATTTGTTGGGATTCCATTCAAAGAAGTTATATGAAGCCTCCAGGGAGCTGGCATGCAAACAGTTTCAGTTATGATGGTTTGTCATTCAACAAATCAGTCAGTATTAAAATAATCTGATTGCAGCTTTGAAGGGACTTGCAAACATGTCTGTAAAGATACATTGGTTATTAAGCAAAGAAATTTTGCTACTGATATTAGATCACATTAAAAATATTATCTCTTGCAGAACAAGATGTGAGGGAGAGAAAATGATTGGGGGAAAAAAATTATATTCATGAATAACAAGTCTATAACCAGACTATAAAATAAACATGCCAGCTTCAAACAAAGAATTCCCTTGGTTGTTAATGTACTAAATATTAAACACCTAACTTACTTCTATCATTTGAATAAAACAAAACTATGGAGAATACTAGATCACAAGTTTTGTTTAATAGCAGGTCACTTAGTTTTTAGGTTATTAATAACTTTGATCACTGCACACACCAAYGGCATAAAACACTTCCAAGGACAGCCCTTTAGGTAAAATACACAGATCAGGATTCAGTATGAACTTCAATATTTTAAAACATGAACAAAACATAGTTCGGAAAGAATTAAGTTCTGACTCATATATGGGAATAATGGATGTCTCAGAAGTAACATGCCAAATTCTAAATAAGTGTTCAGAAACAGGAATCCCGTAAGGTACTATGCCACAGAAAATTAATAAAATGGAAAATAGAGGCCAGGTAGCTTGCAAGTGGCAAAAGTTCTTTTGTGATGGCAAACACTAGCTGTTCATGTACCTACCTTTACTTCCAAAATTGTAAAAGGTCAGGTACAAAGAATCAAGTATGCGCATTCACAAAGTTGCAAAAATTACAAAAAAAAAAGGTTTAAGTGTACCTTTCCTTTGGGACTAGAAAGGACCACCTTCATCTTCTATCTCAGGCACCACTTCATCCAATTATTCCACAAACTTACTGGATTTCACCTTAGAAGAACTTCCTTCTTTGGAAGGCTCCTTTTTTGAGTCTGGTTGTCCCAAAAATTTAGAAACTTTCTTCTTCCTATTTAAAGCCCCAATTTATTCACAGCAAATTAAATCATACCCTTCCTTCAGGTAATAGCATACAAGTGTGATCTTGATAAAAATCAAACTAACATGTCGCAGCTTCCTGTATTTTCAGCAAATAGTTCAGTCAACCCTAAAATCTTGTTCCTACATGCTGGAGTTAAAAGTTCAACTCAATGACTGCAACAGATGTCTACCCACATCCTTAAACAGACAACTGACTTGCCTGGTGCTGTCAGGGAAGTCTACAGATGCCTGACACAACATTGGAACTTTAAATATGCAAGAGCCTACGTTCCCTATCCAAGGCAAGTGACTTTTACATAGATTTCACAATAAAAGTATTTGTGTAAGTAAAGAAGAGGAAAACCGATAGCTAATATGGCTATTCCAAGATCATCTTGTTGTTAGAGGTCTTTTGTCCACATTTCTTTTTCCCCTAAGTTTTTTTTGGTTGTTGTTTTTTTGGTTAATATTTTGTCTTTCCCAATGACATTAAAAACAGAGAAAATGAAGCCATTCATTGCATGCACGACAAAAAAGGGTTAAAGGTTGCAGCCACTTCTGAAAGTTTAAAAGGCTATGACCTTGGCTAATAATAATATTTTTAATTTCTATGATGTTTCCAGATTGACTACAATTTTCACATCTACATAAATATATACATACACATATATGCTTGCCTATATATATTTTTATATGCACAGACTTGTAGACAACTAATATTGCCATTTTTACATCATTTTACTAAGTAACTCAAAGCATAGTTACACCATTTAACATATCCAAACGTAATAGGTTCTATTGGCAACAACTGCAAACTACACAGAATGGGTATACTTTTTCCTGGTGAAGATGCATGGTTACATCTTMCAGTTCAACTTCTTTGATATTGTGACCTGAATCCCTCTACACTTCCCGAAGGCAACCTTAAAAATGTGTTCTCCCAGCTCCCAAAAGGCACACTCATCAAGGTGTTAGATTAATACTTTACTCACCAATGCTACTCAGAGAACTGCTGCTTTCAGAATCAGAAGGCATTATGGACAGCACACTGTACGTAGAYCCTAAAATTAGAAAAATAAAGACAGTATTACTGTTTTTCTTTTCCTCTCCCCAAACCAAGCTAACCATTTATTTTCTTGATACTGTAGATGCCAAATACGCAAAATTATTGAGAACACACATCAATAATGCATAAAAATATAATAGGAAAAGAAAATAGAAAAAAAGAAAATAGAAAAAAAAAAATATAAAAAAAAAATATAATAATTTGTAAATTAACATCACACTATATGCTGAGTAGGAAACTATTTTAGATGAAACGGTAAAAATGAGTTCAGCAAAATGTTTAACTAATACAATGGTTATTTCAGATACACTGATAATACAGTTTCTTCTCTACATTATGAAGATTATGAGTGATACCTGTGACAACAGTCAGAATCTATTTGGTTTCATATCTTTTTACATGTACCACCTCCTATTTCATTGTGTAACTGATTTGTATTCTCATCCTCAAATTTCCTTSCCTTCGAAATTTCATTTCATTGGTAATTAAACTTTGCTTGCATCCACTTACAACTTTCAGTATCTGACCTTAAAAGCAAGGACCTACAAAGCTATCTGCTGTTACTGACGATGCCAACAGCAAGTTTTTTCACGTAYTAATAGATCAATATAGAGAGGTGCCTTTTATTTTAGTTATTTTGGAAGTATGCTAGATTTTACTTACCAGAAGAACTAGAARAACAGATCCCACTTCAAAACCTTACAAACTAACCAGCTCCACCATCCCTCACAAACAGGATAAACACATCGCAGTAAAGACAGAGAGTGATTATCCGCAAAAGCGATTTGAAATCTGGTCCATTTTCAGCACTAGCCAGGATGCGAGACCTGTCTTCGCAACAGCCAAGCTCAAAGACAGTTTCAGTACTTTCAGGAGCTGCATTTCCTATAGTTCTCCTTCTTATGTTTCAGTATTTGTTTCTTCCAGTCTCTTTGAAATTAAGAAATAAAAGCTGAGAAGCAGCATGAGATTAAACGCCACGGATCTACCTTTGAAATACATTAAAGAAAGGACAGGCTGGAAAATAAGAAAGAAATCCTAGCTTTTGCTCRTCTCTTCTGCTTCTTACTAGGAAAAGACACGAAATCTGTAACTACCATGGTGTTAGATGAAGAAAAGACAAGATGTGAAAAAATAAGTGTACTAACAACACAAGCAATAACAGCAAAGTGAATTAAAAAAAAGCAAACACACTTGGGGCCTGATCTAGTAAAAGTGACATGGACCCCAACTTCAATGGGGTGTGTTTATTTATCTTGACAAAGAATGAGGCTCCTACATTTGATAGAAGGAGTGATGTCTAGGCAAAAGCAAACTTAATCAAGTATTTGAATATAAGGGAAAGTCCCTCCAAGCAAATCCTCCGGTTTTACTAGCAGACGTTGCAGAAAATAAGTACCAGAAAAGGAACTGAATCTTGAAGTAGACTGTTCAGCCTGACAAATCCCTGTGAAAAATGACTCAAAATTCGTTATGAATAATGCTAGTTGATTGCACGGGATGTAAGTTTTTTTGTTTTGTTCTGATTTTTAAAGAAAACATGACAAGCATGTCACTGACACACTAGCTTCAGAGGACAAAACCCTGCTGTGTATTTTTCCTTCCATTTCAAACATTTTCACATAACAACTTAAGCTGTGTTCCTATTTCATTAAAGCTTATTAAAAGCAAAATAATTTCTGCATTAATTAAAATCAACCTCTTTGCATATTCTAAACTCATACTCKTATTTCCTGTAGTGTGGACTAGAAGGATTAGAATCATAAGGGAAGCTGAAAAAAGCAGATCAATGTACTAAACAAAGCAGGACATCTTTATGACAGACAAGGTGTACAGAGATTGGATCAAAACTGCGTGGGACTTAAGCACCATAAAATCTTGTGCCAAGAAGTGACACTTGATTAATGTTGGCAATTTAAGGCAAAATTACCCAGTTCCTCTAAAAGATTACATAGGAGTCCCACACCTAAACAAACTTTTACTGATTGTTAGCTGCTTTTGCTTCTTTTTAAGAATGGAGAAAGAAAAGACTCAAAATCTCATAATCTTAGCTGATCTTCCTTTTATTTATCTTCAAGAAGCACTGATGCCCTGTGTCTTCTTTTTGTGCATTAAAAGCCAGAGCCAGTACTTAAAATGAGTTAAATTCTGCTCTCTGGAATAGATAGAAAATTTTTGTGAAGTTGACTTCATCAATGGAGACATATGACTCTCCCTAGCGGTGTTCTTAAAACATGAGCTCAGATTTGTAAATGCAAGATCCGGTATGCACGGCATGTTATCACAAGAAAACATACAATTGTGAAGAGGGGAGGAATCATCTGACCCATACCTCACTTCTAATAAAAAAAAAAAAAAATAATCTAGTAGCATTTGTTTGGCTTCCAAGGCTGTTTGTGGGTATGTTTGGTTTTGGTTTGGTTTTAAACTACACAGGATGTAAATCCATAATCTGTAACACGTGCCACCTTTGCCATCAGAAGCAGTATTAGTAAGTGTCAGAAACAATAACCAGAGGACTCTACATAGCTTTCACAAAATTAGAATTCATCTTTAGGTACTGAACTGATAGACATCCATGTATTCAATTCAGGCTAAAAGTAGCATCATACTTGACGTATTCTGCTTGATCAAACTAGCAATACCTCAGTAGTACCTGAAAACGCTCCAAGACAGTGTTTCCCCACTCTATAGGATGCCTTCTCACATAAATGAAAACACTCAAAATAACCCCAACAGGAATCCAGATACAGCCAAAAAGGCACAGAAAAAGGCACAAGCTAGTTTCTATAGTCAAAGGCACTAGAACGCCCTGTTCATGAGCTACACAACCATGGTATTTTAAGAAATTTGTTGCAAAACCATCCCCCCTCCCTTGCTAAGCAATTTTCCACTGTATTTCAAATTCTTAAACCTTTCTGACTGTCCATCTTGTCAAATAGCACAAAAAATAAGATCAGAACACAAAACCCAACAAGAAGCCACGACTACTTTTTCAGGTTAATGTTGAAAGTGCTTCACACCGAGGGGTTCACATGCCTTTCACCATACTTTTCCAAATACTTGTCTTTCATATTTTTCCACTAGTACTCAGCTTGCATGCCAAAATCCCCCAGTACAAAAACTTGCTACATTTGATTTCAAGTCACTGACTCATAACAATTGCTGACATATTCTTTAAGTTCAAAATTACAGCTTGAAATAACACTATTCTGAGAAACACAATAGATACTATGCATACTTAAATAAAAAAAAGTGACCTGTCTTTTACAGATACTCATTCGTACAGAGAGGAAAAAGAGCGTAAGCGTCCTGTCTTTGCATGGCAGACTTGCTCTTGGGCATTTCCTTTTTGCTCATCCAGATTTAAGCTTTGGATCAGTTCCTGGCTGTACTAAACAGCTTTGGCAAAGCAGAGGGATTTAGAAACTGCTACAGTATATACTTGAGAATCTTAAGAATTCCATTTCCTTCTGTTTTCAACAATTAGAACAACTCAAATTTCCTTAAGTTATTACTGTCTTTATTAGTCAGATGAGAGGAAGGTCACTTAAAAACTCGCAAATTCAGGAAAGGAACTAGTTGCTTAACTGGGGAAGCCACCTCCAGGGACAGCAGAGGAACTGGATTCTAGTTCTCCTCCACCTTTCACACAACGTCCACACAGAAACAGTGATGTATCCTTTCCTTGTTAAGAAAGTCAATGATGGGGGGGAGGGGAGGGAAGAAGAGTTACATGTCCTAAGATGACACCAACTGTCTAACCAAGTAATTTCCTCATCAGCAATGCCAAATTTAGACTGATGGAATTAAATTATTAGCACAAAATTAAATCAGAACAGAAATCTCTTCTGTCTTTCTAACCTTTGAATTGTGAAACACCACGTAACACTGGGCATCACCTGTACTTCAAGGAGAGACTAAAAAAGACAAGCCGGCTAATCTCAACGTAAAGCCTCCAAAACAAGTTTGCACTTGGTACCTTCTGCAAGAAAGCAGCACAAAGGATCAAGTAAAATTTCTTCTAGGACTAAATGCTAAATTATTGAATGACTTCTGAGAAAAACACACTGTGTTCAAATTTCATTATGTGCAGATAAGCTGAATGTCAGGATTGCCATGGCTGCGTAGAACCTTCTCATCCTCCTCCACACACATACGCACGCAGGCTSTGCTCATGGCTTTAAAGCATGGCGTATGCAAGGGGACCGTAGTGGCAAAATAAGATACAGGGACTCAGCTTTCCAAAATTCATTGCACATATGCTTTCAATTCATTCATTTATACTTTTTTTCTCCAAAATGTATATTTTACTCTCAAATATTTACAAAATTATATTTATAATTCAACTGAAAGAAGGCTATTTAATCTTCCAAAATTTGCTATATTAACTAGATGACTGTGTAGAAATAAGAATTATTACTCCCTCAGATATACACCTTCAGCACAGGGCCAAAAAGAGCCAGGTATACTGAACCTGTTTCAGTGTGTGAAGAACCAGGGTTTAATTCAAGGAACATTAGGTGTTTCATCCCACAAGATGAAGAGTGCTCTGTGCCGTTAGCTGCACAGCTCTTGGCACRTCACCCATCTTCAAGGATTGCGTTAAGATCTGCAGTATGGCTGACTCCTAAACTAGGCATGTTTCCTAACTAGGAACACTTAGCTCATTGTAGGACTGAGCCCAGAAGGAGCRCTTTGCCTGCACGAATTTCTTTTGCTACACCTCTGCTTCTAAGGATGACATGAAACAACTCTCCCTGCTCCCCTGCTGTGAATTTCCATTGTTAATTAAATTCTGCTCTGCCTCCCCCCTCCCTCCCCAGCRGTGACTGCCAGCTGATTCAACTTCTTGTCAGCAAATGATTTTTCTGATGGAGGTCCAACGCACCGGATGAGAGGGCAGCGTGACAAACATTTGTTTATCCACATCTCCGTGCACCAAACCAAACCGACTTTGGCAGGACTCCTACTTGCTGTGGGGAGTGAAAAAGTTTGATTAAAATTGGAAATGACCCCGATTACAATGTTCCCACTGCCTTTACAACAAACAAAACTGCCCAAGAAGCTTAAGATCACATGGATCTGCCATGCTGTATCTCTGAGGCTATTCCTTTCTTGGCAGCCTGCGTAGCCAGGTTTGTCAGAAACCATAAGACACGGTCATTTCTTGCAAGTTGTATGACGTTCAGATGCTAAATTCTGACCTCACACAAAACCTTTGATTAGGTATTTGTTTCCATCCAYGTCATATTCATTTCAGATGTTTCACAGTCAGTCACCTTTAAGGATATGAGTAACGCCAAGAACAAAGGTACAAACTTAGCAGTAAAGGTAAAACAGTAGTAGAGGTCATATCAGCAAAAGTTTGCTATCTCTTCCCCCATCTGCTTTTAAACATGGCTTTATTACTTATTCTGCACACTTACAGTTCCTTAATACTGTGCCCTGCAGCATAAAATCTTCTTATTTTTAGGACACCATGAAAACTAAATGAACATTAAAYGGCTTTTTAATAATCAAGCACCTAAACATTTACAATTTTTATTTCCCAAATGCCTCAGCCTATAACAGTTTCACAGAGCCAGTGAGGGTCAAAAMGTTTATTTTCCTTTTACAATGGAGAAAACATTTTACAATAACCTATTTATGAAATATTAAGATAGTAATATTAAAAGTGTGGTTTTGGAAGAGATAGATACTTCAGTGCTTAAGCCATCTTTTAATTTTAAGCGATTAAGAATAAACTCTTGTTAAGGACAAAACAGTTCATACATGAACAAGGACTTTGGCACCCTTCTCCGAAACGTTTAGTAAAAACCAGCACTGGTGACAGAATAACAAGTCAGGCTAATTCTGATTTAATATGACAATTTCTGTGTAGGTTTAGATTCAGAAAAATTAAGTAACCTGTCGGAGGCCAGAGACATCAGTAAAGAAGCCCTGAGTTCAGATCCTTAAGTTCCTAGTTGTCAGTCATACAGTCCAGTACAGCATCTGATTTTCAGCTGTTAAAAACAAGACTAGACATAAATATCTGTAAAATTCCTATTCTCTTAGCAACATGTGTTCGAAACACTTCATAGTAGAATAAACCCACAGATTGGTATTTCTAAATATGCATTCCTACATGTACCTTCTCTAGCAATATCTACACTCATTGCTATAGATATTTTTTCTTYACCCAGGAAGAAATACAGTGAGTTATACTGAAAAGAATTTACAACCTATCTTTAAGAGAAATCTAAGTCACTGGACCATTGTTGTGCATCTTACCACAATGTGAATTATGAAAGGAAGCAGACGTTGGTGCCTTCAACCAAAAAAATGGAAGAGTGGCAGTGAGAAAGATAAGAGGAAAGGGCAAGAGACAAGAAAACGAGGTAGTTCATTTTCCTACTTTATCACTTTGTCATTAGGATAYACTTGCTGCTGTCCACATACTTTATTAGCATTCTTTCTTCTTGTTTACTGCATTCTGAGCATTGGGTCAAATCATCCTCTTTTCACACAAAAAAGCACAGAAAAGATTAAAAATCTTTACAGATCTGAATTTGCATAGCTTGATTCACAAAATACACATGATGACAGTGCTTCAGCTGACAGCATTCAAGCTATTTTGCCATAGACATGATGCTCTAATAATGCCTTAAAGAGGCGGGACAGAAGCAATTTTTAAGAGCCAAATTACCGTCAAGTTTTATTAACAGGATAGCAGCTATTACCAACTGGTAATTGGAAGCAAAGAGGTACGAAAACTTATGACTGCTTAAAAAACAAACAAAACCACACCTAAGTATATCAGGTCAGCTAGAAATAATGCTCCGTGCTACCCTCCAATCTTTCATTTCTTTCTTCGCAATTTATAAAATTACTAATTTAATCTCTTGCACTCTGTGAAACCACATCAGAAGTGATTAAATATATCTGCTGAAGCAGTGGGACCAAAGATGCAATCATAATTGCTACTGCTATTACTTATTCAAAAAGTCCTTATTCAAAAAGTTCAGGTTCTGAACCGGAAACAACTGCTTTAACCTTTGTCTTCGCGCTTTTTGACTGGGATGGCTTTTAACTTAACTTTAGCRAGAGCATTTTGTCTTGACAAGTCATTTGTCTCCAACACTCCATTTCAGCTGAGGAAAACTGCAACAGCAAATGACCATGCCCTCCTCTTACAGCCCTGACTTTCCATTAGGTAGTGCAGCGAGATGGGTGAGATTTTTCAACACTTATTTTTTAAGGCTAACAGCAACATACCTAGCTACTGTGAAAATAGCGACAGGCAAACTTATATTACTCAGATTCTGGCAAAAGAACAATTTTCAGTTGTAGAGCTGGACGCACTGCCTTCGCTGCTAACTTTCTTACAACACAAATGCATGGTAGRGTGACACTCAAAAGGCGGAGAAAAGAATAACTGGCTCCAGATTCTTTAACCTCAGCATTTAGTACAGATAGGAAAAAGCTGCATTTAAAGTCAAGTCTTAGTAAAACTGCAATGCAGATGGGTGAAACAAATTGCCACACATTTCAGCTCATGTGGATTATACAAGTGGTCCTTGCATTATTATCAATGCAACAGTGCTGTCTTCTATTCTACAAACATGATGTGGTATTACAGTTGACTACCTTATCAAACAAATACAGAAATAATTTTTACKAATTATTTTTAGCAATGCCAGTTAACCTATTCTGGGAAAACCCATCTCCATTCCCCTGATAAAAAGCCCAGTGTATCCATTATTTTTTTCTCGCTTCTAGCCATCAGGAACATTACATTTGTTTGCTGGATTATGTATGATAAAACAAGGAGGAGGCGGAGGGGGAAGAGAGAGGAAAACATAATAGCATTTTACTTTTTTAACAAGCTTCCTGCAATCTCAAACTCTGTTTCTCTTAAAGCTATCTTCTTAATCTAGATTACTCACTAAATTATACATAAGAGGGTATAATTAACTTTGTTTATTAAGGTAGAGAGATGTAAATTTTCATTAAACCTCCCAGATTACTAAAATGCAGTAGAGGACTCCACCAATCCCTTTCCCTCTAGGAAAGGAAATCGGATAACCTAAGGCCTAAATTCACTTGCAAGCACGTGTTCCTTCAGTACTCCACTTGCACCATGTCCGGCAAAATGGCATTCTGACCATTCGCTGGATATTCCAGGTATTGCTGAAGGGCCCAAGGCTTCTTCAGCTGGGCAGTGCAGTGATGGCAGTCACCAGAAAGTAGCAGGCCCTCATGGACCCACATAATCTTGAGCAGAGTGCTCTTTGTCCCTACAGCCATCAATGAGATGCCATCTCCAGCAGGAAGCAGCTACAGACTCCTCTACCTGTACACACATGGCAGTGAGAGGGCATCGGCATACCACCCGTCTACCCCACCCGGGGAGCATCTGTAAACTTCACTTTTTTGTTCTCTGTGTCAGTGGCTCAAAACACATCCCAATTCTGCCCAGCCTTACACCTAGCCTGGTCCCATTTGGTCCCAGCTGCCTATTCCTCAACACTGTCCGAATAGACTCTGGTAACTCAGACCCATCTATTTCTAAAACGTTTCTCATCTGCCCTGTATCTAGATAATGATCGGTTTTCATCTGTCAGACATTTAGAAAGTGTCATTTTCAAGGCCACTACTCAGTCCTTCTGGTCCATTTTCTGAGTTTTATTGCCCAAGTACAGGGAAGATGAGAAGTTAAGGCATCTCGGCAAATAAGAAGTTAAGGAATTGTCCAAGTACATTGCTCTTGCTATGAATGGTCTCTATCCACAGGAACTCACACTTCAAACCTGCTGAAACTGATACTGACTATTAGAGCTCTTCTGGGCTGTAAATGTACAGTATGTGAAGAGCTAAAGGGGCAGCTCCAGACACCGACACTGAAGAAGCAGAGACGCAATCTGGACTCCTCCTAGACCATGACTGAAGGCCGGTATTGCTCACTACAACCGGAGGAAAAAAGGTGAATTGGGACATATGACAAGTCACCCAGAAAAGTCCACCCCAACCCCCTTTAATGCTGGGGTACAACATTTTTAAGAACATCACCAAACTRAGAGTTGAGTGACAATTCTTAAAAATAAGGAAATAATATATATCCATTTTTAATCTGGAGGAAAAAGGGATAGAGAGATGATGCACCAAGTCACATTTGGGCTGGGAACAGACACCTCTTAGAATATCCTTCCCTTTCATTAGGCTTTGACAGAAACAGTATTCCTGAATATCTTCAAAACTCTTTGCTAGCTTCTTTTAACCCCAGATAATAATATATTCACACCTATTTTTCCTAGCACGTTAATCAGTTCTTAAAGTTTGAAGAAAGACTGGTTGGTCATCCATTTTGTTATGCAGCACTCCTTACAGGGAAAGCTCACTTTTTGCAAAGTTATTTCCATATCTGGAGGCAATTCTTTACATCAAGCTATATTCCAGAAGTCTTGCAAACAATCTGGAGATTTCTGGAGGATGACACCGCCTGCCATTTGCAACTGACCCTAGAAGATTTAAGTGAAAGGTAATTATGTTCAGAAAATACCCACATGCTATGCAGTCAAAAGCAAGAAACTGTTGTGGGATGAAGGTGGTAAATACTAGATCCCTACAAATGCATTCTCAACCAGCAACAGTTGCTTTACTAAATTTGCAATGGTGACAAGAAATTTGAACTTAATTTGGTTTGCACAGATATACACAGAGCTTTGTAGCACATTATTTCATCAAATAATTGTACAGTCGGGTAATATGAATGGCAAAATAAAACTTAAAAAATAGCATTATTAACTCTACAACTAAATGCTACATTTAAAATTTAATTTAAATTTTGGAATTAAATCAAAGTAACCACCTAATTATGTTCGTAAAGAGGCCATGCCATTAAAAAAAAAAAACCTACATGGAAGAACAAAGGGAAAGACAAATACAGGTATTTAAAACTGCAGATGCTGACATTCAACAGACTAGAAATCTACCAGGTAACAAGGAAAGCAAGCATTAATTCCTCAAGATTAGCCTCTTAACACATCCAGTCCCTTCATTAACTCACTCTATCTTGCAACYGGGTATTTTATTTCCTCTGCAGAAGCAGCTGGGAGCACGCCTGGAACTGCGGGTGACGAGAGCGTCCATCACGTGCCTAACTGGAGCTTTTTTCTAGCAATTCAAACTTTGCCCATAACAAACGAGTATTATGTTTTAAACTGTTTTTTTAGGACAAGTCATTAAGAACACACATGTACCTACACCCATCCATAAACATAGTCTAAATATAAGAACTGATCTGCTTCAATGATAATGGTACAGTTAAAGCCACATACTCTGCAGAGACTTTCAAACAAGGACAAACAGGTTTAACATATTTCTAGCTTACTCCTGTACAGCAGGAGAATTAGGCACACAAAGAAAAAAGCACCTCAACACAAACATAACCACAATCACACCAAGGGGTTGTGCTATTTACAGCTCAGGAAAGAAAAAGGTCGCCTTTGGGCCAGTCCTGTGTGATTCCAGGCAGAGGAGTAACATATCAAAGTCCAAAGGCTTTTTTCCATCTCCCCATACCATCTACCTTATCTCGTGTACAACTGAATCTTGTAAAGCTACCTTCTCTGAGTATCCTTCTCTTTTCTACAGCCCTAGCGTATTGATAAGGACCAAACTTCTCTTTCTAACAAGAAATAGAACAAAGTAGATGGAACGCTCTTTTCAAAAAGCAGCCCCTGTTACTATTCAAAAACTAAACCAGCAATTGATTAAAGAAGTTATGGTTACACAATATCTCCTCATATGCTGTTTTGCATATTAAATGCTATAAATAATAACTAATTAGGAAAACTTATGAGCCTGTTGTTTCTAGCCTCAATTCCCCATTTTCCTACAACTTACAAACCAGCTCACATTTGCTGCTCATAAGGATTTCAAGAGATGTATCAATACAATCATCCAAACTCGGACTATGTGAGAGTCAGTACTCAACACACCTCCTTTGAAATTCAAGTGGCGTCACGAGATTTGACTTTTTCAAACCATGCACCTCTAGAAAAAGTGATTCATGTTACTTGGTATGAAACCTGGCATAATGCTCAAGTAACCTCCTTTCAACCTTGAAAGGAGATGCATACTCCCCAACTAAGCTCCAAAAAATTAATTCTCCTTATATTGCTCTTCATAGTGTGCTTCAATATTCAGCCTCTAAGTATCCCCCCTTCAGGAAAAAGAGAAAAAACGTCCTGAGATGGTTTCATTAAGGTATGTCAGAGAAGGGCTTTAAATTCAACTTTATTGTCGTTACAATGGAAAAAACTACACGCACTTTCATACAGAAGAGGGCTCGTATCCAAGCTGCTTCTGTCTTTCTGTTTACAGCAATTGTTACTTGAAATGGTAATAGAAAATATATATCTAAGCTAAATCATTTAATCTAAGATTTCTTGTCTCCTTGGCAAATTTATTTTTTCTCCAAYTCTTTACTTCATTTAAGAAAGCAAACGTAAGGAAGGCTAAAACATACAGCTTTTTTTCCCCTCCTAGTGCTATACAGCAAGAAATCCTGCTGCCAGCAGTAATTCCATATTAAATACATATATACTTATTCTGTAGGCACAGAGTCCAAGGCTCTGCTCAGTAGAAGAGATATAAGTCCCTGTTACCTACAGACTTGAGGCCTAAGTCCTCTTCAGGACATTTGCAATTACAGGAAGGTCATGAGAACTGCGTAAATGCTACTAGCACRCAGCAAGTGCTGCAGAACAAATGAAATGTTGAATCCATGGCAAAGTGACTGAGACTCCTCTCTAAAAACTGGACAAATTGGAGCAAATATTCTGTGTGCATCTATACAGGATCTTTCCAGAAATTTACAAGTTTTCACAAAGTTAATAGCTTAACCAGACAACTTTTGAAAGTGCCAAGCACTGATATGACCTCAGAAGAGGGGGTGGAGAAGGTAATGATACCAATTAAGACTTGAACCATAGACTGTACTTTTTCAGAAGCAAACACACAGATATAAAAAAGAAACCGCACCTACGCCCTCATTTAAACAACACAATTAAGTATGTCCTTAAGTGCTCTGCTGTACTGAGTGATTATTACAGAAATGTATTACCTATGAACTATTTACAAAAATAATTTGTTGCAGAAAACCCCAGGCGTAAACTTCATGCCTCTTCTGGTTACAGCTGCACCACCCACAAGAACTTTTCATCCCTCACCAGAGGTAACCTTCGGCAGTGATGATGGCAGCAACAGGCTTATAACCTTCTTCACTGGCACAGGCACCGCCGGAGCATGTGTGAGCAGACCTCTCCCTGACACACACAGGGAATAACACAGGAAACTGTTGCTTAAGCTGCCTTATGGCAAAAGTAACATGTGTAACTAAATACAACAAAAAGCCATCTTCCTCCACGTACCAGGCTGCTCATGCATACAAATGCTCACGCTACCTGGGAGCTAAGAGCAGAGAATGCTAGAAAAAAAAAGGAACTCATCTGGAAGCAATTATGGCATGCATTCCTCTCTCCCTCTTTTTGCCTCTTCTCTGCAGGACAGGAGTGCTSCTACTTTTCCTTCTCTCACAGTCATGGCAGGGCAGGAGGAGGCAGCGTCCTCAGCCTCTGCTGTGGCTTGACCGAGTGGCGAGGCAGCCCTGCRCGGCCACATGGTGCTTTGCAGCGCTGAAGGAGTTTGCTTGCTTAGACATAGATATTCCTAGGGGCTGCTTCTTCCAGCTTCATCTTTTACATAATTCCTTGATGACAGACCCTGTTTGGAGCCTAAATCAATTGTAGAGTCTAGAGTGGATTTTTCCTACATAGCAAGGGTATCAACATGCTAGATGGGCCTTTTAGCCTTTTTGAGATCATTGTTTTGGGAGAAAGCAACTGCAACAACTCTAGCAAGTCACAGAGTGGCTAATGACTTYAAATGGTTTAGCTATGACCTTTTAAGCCAATAGGTCTGTGTTACCAAGCAAGCAACTGCAGTGAGCGTAACTAGGAACTTGAGGTATTAGAGACAACCAGGCAGATCTTAGTAATGGGAAGATTTTTAGAAGCCAAATACTCACCGTAAGATCAATTATAAGGAGGAAAAAAAATGCCTGCAACACAGGCAGCCAAATGCTATCAGCTCCATCAATTCTGGATGCTTAAAGCTTATTGCACTGAGGATGTATCTACAAAAGACTGAAATCACACTCTTAGCAGGAAGCGGCAGCATTAGCATTACATGACAGCGTACACTGAACTTCATGGAGTGCAGCAGACCTCCCTGGAGTCTGTGGAAGAGGTGCAGGCTAAAAATTCAGCAAATGCACTTGATGTCCAGCATGCTACTCCAAATGCAAATACAACGCCCT
This sequence comes from Oceanodroma leucorhoa, assembly GCA_030449065.1. Classification (NCBI taxonomy): domain Eukaryota; kingdom Metazoa; phylum Chordata; class Aves; order Procellariiformes; genus Oceanodroma; species Oceanodroma leucorhoa. The sequence goes on from JASVER010000014.1 coordinate 5,820,923, forward strand.
AGTCCACTAAGACAGTGACAGGAGAGAAGACAAAAGAAAATAAGACTACAACACTGAGGAAGTAGAACATGGCATATTGGACAGCACAAGTCAGAGCTGTTGAGGGGAGAAAGGGCGGCCTCCMACCTGAGAGGGGTGACTGAGCCAATACACAACTCAAGGCCTGTCCTGCTTGGAAAGTCACCGGCCTGTCACAGAGCTGTGGCTTCCCCTCAACCTTGACTCACCTACAGCTCTTGGAGCAGAGGAGCAGATGAGGGGGGAAAAAAGGGGGGCGGAAGGGGAAAAATGGGGGGGGAAGGGGGGAAAGGAAAAAAGAGACATCTATTGTTTTCCTCACATACACAGCGCTTTCAGTATGAAACACTAACATACAGTTAAGCACTGATTAAATCATTATCAAAATCGTGCAACTCTTACACAGTATGAAAAGGCTTCCCCCCCCAAAAAAAACCCAGAAGACCCACATTGAGATGAGTTAGCATGCTACTGTACCCATAACCATCACATGTTTGAAACACATTACAATGAAGACCAAATTTAACTGGTCCGTAATACGAAAAAGTGCTTAGGAAATGACAATATAAACACAGGTTGAGACGGATCACTGTTTAGAAGCACAGGATTAAAATCTACCCTGTCATGATTTACAAAAATCTTTGATATTGCAACTCTTCTCTACAAGATATTCTCACAATTTTTTTATTTATTCTCGCATAGTACTGCATCATCTCCTGTTGTTACAGAAGTATTTTTATTCTATATTTCGATTAGATAAATCAAGAATATTCAAGATATTTAAATTACAAACAACTAGGTTACATTCAGTTACAATTTTTCCACATCCATCTGTTCTTACRTTTCTGTGGGATTTTCATGTTAAGAATACATGCTTGGAAAAAAAAAATAGGAAGTTTAAATGTGTAAACTGAAGTATGTAAAAGCAAATAGACAATCGGAGCTAAACTGAACAGTTCTGACCTTTCTAATCATGCTGAAAACCACAAGTTCCTCAAGCGAAATACTTTATCTCCTCTCTGCTTGGGTAATATCTTCCAAAAATTGACATTTTGAGTACATTAAAAGATTTGTCACCAACAAGTGTGAATATTAGTTTTGATCCATTAGAAAGTGGTTCACATTTCAAAATCCACAATGCAACAAATCCCAAAAGGGTTTAAATTTGTATGGAAGCATATAACCATCTCTCTTCTTTCAAAAATAACATCAGTGGGAAACTTCAGAGACAATTAAATTATTCGACTGAAAAGAAGGTTGATAGTATGTAGCTCTTCAAACCATTGCTTTTCCTTCCTGTGCCACACTTTATCCTGCTGCGAAAACAAATCCTGCAACTTTTCACTTGAAGGGCTAAATTTGCTTTATAATTAGTGATGCTTATGCTGATTCTGTTTTATTTAAAGAGCAGAGAACCTTCCAGAAATATTTAATAAATCAGTACTTTAAAAAAAAAAAAATTAAATGCACATAATGGAGATAATTGGAAAAAAAAAAAATGAGCGAAAAGAAATCCAAGCTACTGTAAAGATCCCTGAAAGCAAAAAAATGAAAACTTGTTTCCAACCAGAGGAACTATTTGTAGACTTTCAGACAAGTCCAGACATTTTTGATCAAGGGCAAAGTCAGGTAACCTACATGCTGCTATCCTCAGTATGAGGACAAAACAGTATGGGATAAAACAGTGAGATTTAATCCAGAGAGCACTCTTATTTCTTAGCATGTGCTCTGTATGTATCCAGTAGCATATCCTGACAGGTGTGAGTTTGGAGGTTGGTCATATTAATTTATTTTTCATTTTCTCCATTTTTCTTCATTTTTCTCCATTCCCTAGACAAATTATCAGAGGGAAGGGACTCAATGCACAAATGTAAATTAACACTTGGGAAAACAAACAAAAAAAAGCCCACACAAACCCTCACCACGCACCTACCTAGAGTTGCCTATCAGAGTCTCCTGCACTATAAACAAGTACAAGCACCAGAGTCCTACAATATAATAAATAATAGAATAAAGTTGCTACCTTCAGGTAGACTATTAGGAGAAAGAAGAGTGTAAACTGAGGGAGAGTTGATAATGTCTCTGCCCTGCCTAGGCAAACTCCCTGTGCTACCCAACCACTTCACCAGAAAATGAAGCTGGTGACTTGCCACCAGCTCCACACATATAAAACACAGGAGCTGATTGTTCAGTCTTTGCAACTATCCAAAATAAACTGAGCAGGAGCATCCTCCCAGGCATACAATTTAAAACTGAGCTCAAGTTGCATCCAAGAAGATCTGGAACCTGTTTCATTTTTAAAACCTCAGAAGTTTCCCCATCAAAAAGCACAGTCTCAAGTGCTTTTTGGCAGCGCCATCCGGAAGCAATTACCGCATGGAAAAGGGAGCCATCAGGAAAGTTTTGAAAAATGAAACCTTGACTATCTGAGCTACCATAGCCCTTTGGATAGGCAAGCAACATCCCTGTACGGGAAACCTGTAATAAGCAATCAAGTGTCCTGCCTGGTTACTGCGCTTGCCTCCCTCCTGCTACTTTTAGGCTGAACCCCTGTAAGCATTCCTAAAAGTGCAAATACTAACCACAACTATTACTCACTTCACGTTTGGACACAGTAGATCAGCATCATCTTGCTTTCAAGACAAGAGGATTCTAGTCACGATTTACATGCTTTTAAAATGCAATCTCCCTGGTTCCTCAGCTCGCCATAAGAAGGGAGAATATTTACACAGATTAAATGATCACCCACTGATTCGTGCCTGCATGGCAAGTATGTGCCCTCTGGCCAGCGAGGTTCAGAACTCATCAGAAACAACACGTTGGCAGATTTGGACTTGGGATGATTTCTCCCACACACATACGTAATTGCACATTTATCACCTACACAAATTAACAGCAGATACAAATAAAGGCAACATCCAGCAAATAAGAAGCAGTGATAATGAGCAGCTAAAGAGAACAGAAGACTCAATATTTCAAAGAAATGCTGAAGATAAACATTCAAGCAGAAAGACTATAGATCAAACAACCAGGCCATCATGTTTTATTGGCACATATAGCGAGGCACTGGAATTTGCTTTGTGTTTTCAAAAGTACAGTGGATCTTACAAACCATTCTCCTCCCATCAGATAGGGAAGAAAAACAACCAGGAGAACTAGTAGAAACAGGATAAGGAAATCCACGCTGGCATCAGCAAAGTTATTCTTGGTCCATTAGGACACTGGAGTACAATGGAACCACGCTCCTCCATGCTCCCCCACTAGCAGAAATCAGAGCCCTAGGGAACCTGCTGGCCCTGTACTATTCTCATCTCTCCTAAGTGGGGGTGGCACCTATGGCCTCCTTATATCTCACTGTAGAAACAGATCTAGTCCTAGCTCTTAATCATCATCTTTCATCTGCTTTCCAAGACATTGCTTATCTTGTTACTGAAGGCAACCTCTTTCATTTTCCTACTTTTTAATTTTTGTCTGTCTTAGCAAGAAAACGGTAAAAATTTTCATCACTGTGGGGAGGGGGAGCTCTTATGATTAGTATTTTTGGAGAAGAGAAAGAAAAGCTGTGTTCTAAAAAGAACACAGGACCCAAAAGTTGCTGCCACGGCCCTTGGCTCCAAACACACCCATGATAATCTTTCAAAATATCCATCATCTCATCAATATTCCTAACTGTTTCTGACCCAGAAATCTTGTATTCTATTTTCAAAACAAGGGACCATGCCTATATCTTCTACTTTCCAAGGAATGAGGGAAGGAAAACACTTGCACACTTTTCTTTATTTTCTTTTTAAATGTAATACTGTATCTGGATAATGTATGTTCATAAAGTGGAAAAATTGAAGTCTGATGTGATAATAAGTAGAACACATAACCAGTAAGACAGGTGGATTGCTTATTTGATTCCATTTACCAAGGTGTTTTTTGCGTTACGAGTTAAACAAACAGATGTCATTTGGAACAAATGACATCATTTTTCTGTTGCAAGTCTTAGCACAGGACAATAAGAGTGGCTGAATTAATTCCTTAAAAAATAAAAAAAAATTAAAAAATTAGAGTGTCACTGCTGATACACAGAAGCAAGGTTAGGTTTAGGCTTCCCTTCCCAAAACTATAAACTGTCAAAAAACTTAATTTCCCTATTCCAAACCTCTATAGTTGCAAGATCAACAGCATCTTAAGTCAAGTGCAGCAGCCTACATTTAGAACATGAATATGCGTCTAGTGATGACTGAAAGCATTATTACTGTTTTTAAAATTCCAGATGAAAATTTCTGTTAGAACACAGTATGTCCATTCATTGTACACTATACATCTATTGTTCTTCCCACAAACAATGAAAATAAATAAGATAGATAACTGATGGTTTTAGACAGCCAGAAGTTTTAGCCAGCAATATTCAACATGAAAAACAAAAGAAATAAACCTTCAGAACTGTTAAATTACTGGGCATTTTCCCCAAAATTAATGGGAAGCAGAAAGCTTTCTGAGAAACTGCCAGCACAGTAACATCACTCACAGTGGCTCAGAGCCTCTTCACCAATGGTAAAGCTTGGAAAGACCAGAAATATCCATAAAACATTGTGTTGTTGTGAGTGATGCAGGCATGGAAGAAGAGTATAAAAAAAAGAATGGGGAATAGACTATTTGCAATGCAGTATGCTAATTAACAGCAGGAATAGGTCTGGATTAAATCCTGTGGTGTGACAGGAAATGCTCACCTATCGAGGAGCAACGTCAGTGCTAACACATTCTTCAGTGTTGTACTCCCTATGCCAAACTTCCAGGGCACTTGAAGGAACCTCTTGTGTCCCTGTGACCAGAAGGTATAAGCACAGATAGCCTCAAGTGTCGTGAAACTAGTGCAAAGAACGAAGGTAGGAGGGATAAGTGGGGAAGTTTTCTCGACCATGCACTCTGAACCGTGTTACGGCACAAGAGCTCTCCTGCCACTGTGACCACTGATCTCCTTGTGACAGCTCAGCCTAAAACACAGCTCTCTCAACTTCATATATCCACAACAAGAAGCAGGTACAGTACAAGAAAAATCCAGAAAATAAATCACAACCATGTAGGGCACAGTAAATCTCTAAATGGGTGACATCTTCTCCATACATTTTGGTATTATGCTAACACATACTAAGTTAAAACCTAGACAGTAAAACACTAATTTGAAAACCAAAAAATTAATGTTAGCACATGGGCTTTTTTCCCCACTAAAAAACTTTCAGCAACCTCAAAGCAAAAAAAATCCTGGGTAGTACAGCATGCATACGCTTTCCACAGGTGTAGTCAAGCAACATTAAAGCTGTAATAGCATGTTTTAAGAGGAATAAGATGCATGAACTAGAAGTCCTAAAGAACAAACCACAACTTATGTTTTAAGAAGTCCTGCTGCCTCTGTGTTTAGCTGTGAATGGCAGGAAAGCTGTCAGCATGGCTTGTATACACACATGGAAAAGAAAACTGGAATGATAAAACCACTCTGCTACCAAGACAGCAGCTTTGATACAGCACTACTGTGGTTGTTAAAAAGGCAGGCCTAGAAAATTTTGCTTGTTGTCTGAATAAAAATACCACAGAGGAATGGATGTAGCAAAAATTTTATAAGAGCGAGCTTTGAGAGTGCTTTTAGACTACTGGAGAAAGGGATGAAATGGAGAACCTGGAGCAATCTGAGCTACAGCTGGAGGCAATGTTCGTTTTCCTTGATATTCCTATGTCTGCTCAGACAGCAAATGATGCCACCAGAAGGGGTGCCAATTGCCATTCACTAGACTAAAAGACAAATGTATATTCTAACATTTCACCTTTTACCAAATCCATGAACACAGTAATCTAAAACAGCAAAAGCAAAGTTTATTTCTGCCATAAGATGCATGTCTCACATAACTTAAGTGCCATGTCAGTGAAGAGAACAGTAAAGCCAAGCGTTCTTCACGCTGTCGCAGGACTCTGTCCCTACATTTGCCTGTGGACTGAAAAGAAGCTGCTGACTGTTCAAATCCTGGTTTTCACACAAAGGTGACTGTGGTCCCCTTTCTGCTTATTTTTCCTCAAAACAGCCAGAAGATCTCTTTATGACCTGCAGGAGGTATACCACCATCTCAGTACAGCCCCAGCAGAAGACAACTGCTGTGCACCACCTCACTCTTATTTTCATCCTTTGTGACTTCTTTTTTTTGTGTGGAATTAGAAGCTGATAGGTAGGATGAAATGCTATTCATCTTTTCAAAACTTAGAACCGTGTTAATTTATTGCAATTTGCTCATTCTGAAATCTGTTCTCACTACTGAAATATTACACTAACTATTGCACAAGTAAAAGGACTGAGAATGGGTATTATTTAGGTTTCATAGCTTCAGTAAGATAATCTCCTTCGTCTGAATATCTTGCAATGGTATACATTACAGATGTGCCTAACAACATGTGTGAGTCTATGTGTAAGTGCAAAAAGGCTCTGGAAAATGTTTCATCATCAGCTACACATCTCACTTTTCTCACTAAAAGTATTTTTTTAAATAAGCTCAATTATGAACAAGAGTTTCATAAAAGCCAACAGCTCCAAACTGCAGCCCTACTTAAGCCTTCAATCAACCAGGTCTCCTAGAACAGCCTGGCAAGCTTCAGAATTGACGCTTTCAGCTGTGCCCCATTCAACACACACTGTGCAGAACCAACATTGTGACAATAAACTAACTTATACAGGAAAAGCCATACATTAATGCCCCTCGCTCCATCCAAAATATAGGCTGTGGCATGTCCAAAACATAGCAATTTCCATTTGATTCCGCAGCTGCAAACTCAAGACTTCGTTACAAACAACACCGCCGACACAAACCCTCCCATAGGATTTCCAGGAAAAGTTCYGCAAGACCTTTAAAGCAAAGAATGAAAAAAATCGGGGGAGATACAGAAATGAAAACACCATGTCTGAGGATGGTGACCAGCAAGACCTCCCTTTAGACAGAAGTCACTTGTAGAAAGCCCTAGTTGTCAAAAGCCAGGTTTGTAATGCCTTGGTTTTTCAGTCTCAGCTGCAAGTAAAAGTATATCCTCTATACATCATTACAAATGTAGGAAAGTATAAATCGATACATCACACTTGCACATCCAGAACTTCAAATCACACTTAGAAGGACCTTTCCTTTCTATCAACTATGATTTAGGTATGAGACACATGCAGACCAATGATGTTCTTGAAAATTTTCCAACAAGCCATTTCAGCTATTGCCGATCTGTTACCAGAAAACATTTAACAGTTTGTCTCTAGAAAGGCTGACTGTGTAGGAAACCAACGTAAGATCTGAAAAGATATGTAACAGCATTGCCTGCTACAGGTTCTGTACAGCGCTAAAAAGGTAATATTGGTCAAGAAGAAATTACTCCACAGCACATATATGGCTATAATACATATACCCAAAAAAATCAAATACTTTTCTTTGAAGGAAAAAWGAATTCTCCTCCCCCATGTGTGGCTTTTAATCAGTCTCCAAACAACCACAGGAAGCCTGGGTGGTTGGGACTTCAGCTGAAGAGCTTCCCATGCTACTGAACACTCAGAGGGAAGTGGGTTATGACACTGCCACAATCAAACCACCAGAAAAGCCTGATTTTGGTCTCAGAATGTTTCTTCACACTACACAATTCTTACCAGGAACCATATAAGGTAATGGCTGGATTGGCCATCAGACTGTTTGATTTGCCAGTAAAAATGTTTTTCCTTCTTTAAAGGAATTTTGGCAATTTATTTCAATTACTTTTTGCTTGTAAACAGCAACTTTCTGTATTTTACAGCCAAACTCCTGCAAAGAATGGCTGAAATACATTAATCCGCTGTTCAAGATGCAGATCAATGCTATAATCAAATCCCTCAGAAAGAGAGGAGAGTAGCATAGAGGAATTATAACAGGAAAAAAGAAACATTATTCCAAATTTTTCACATCCTTTTTCCATTTCCTCTCCAAAACCAGGCAGAAAGCCAAAAGAATAGCCAACAAAGAGCCCACAAAGCTACTCAGCACCAATGCAACCACTCAACTTTCCAATACCTTTCAGTGCAGCTTTACAGTAATGCATTTCTGCTTCTGCTCTCTTCCAACTCATCTTCCATCTCAACTCCAAAGATTACAGGTTGATCGTACAGACAGTATCTCATATATGCTGCTCCCAAGTCCTCCCAACCCAGCAAAGCTTTGTCATTATCACGTTGCTATTGTCTTCCTCATCAAGTCTGTGTTCTGCAAACAGGTCTCTGATTAAAGCCAGACAAGTTTGCTTAATAACCAGTCATTATCACCTGGTTTCAGGTGCTGCCTACGTAACACTTGATTTTCATTATTTTTACTGTGTTATAGCAATAATATATTTGTTGCACTCTTCAGCATTGCTTTTGGGATGAGTGAGATCAGCAAGCAAGTGCTCATAAAATAAAATAAGCCTTAAGCTTGAGTTAATGTAAGCTTGAAAAAAAAATATCAGAGTAACAAACGATCAAAAAAAAGCATAGGGGAAGTGTTATTAGAAGCAGCCATACTACTTTTCCAAGCACTGAACATGGACCAACACATATTCTATGCATATGTATCAAACTATTTAGCTTAGTCCCTGTGATTTAAAAATATAAGTTGATGCTACGGGGGCGGGGGGGTATTTAAAGAAATTATAGTTATGTACACTGAACAACCAAGTATTACTGGTACTCTATTAGTCAAGCTGCACAATGTATTTGTATTAAAGTGGGAAGAAGATACAAAATCAGCACTAACAATCCTAGAAGCAATGTCTGAACAAATGCAACATGGAYTCACATCTTGCATGCAAATCAGTTTAGACACAGTTTCAAAACACTTCCTATGCTTCCTGACATGGCAATATTCTTATAAAGCAACATCTCCGTAACAAGCCAAATTATTAGTTTTCCAATCCTTGCAATCATAAGACAGTGTGCATGTACCAACATTTTTTCTCTTTAAAATTTTACTCTCAATACCAGGACATTTATCCATACAGGTCTGGAGAAGGCATCCTAAGATTAATTTTAACTATAAATGAGTAGAAGTCTTTGTCCAAGAGTTGCTGAACAGAAGTAGTTAAAAACAAACAAACAAAACCAACAACAAAAAAAACCCCAAAACCTCCTAGTAAGCTTTTACAAGAAACRCCACTGGTATAAGCTAACACATAAGCAGAATACCTGTGAGAACACAGATTGACAAGTCTGTCTGCTAACCCACCCAGGAAATACTGTCATACTTCAGGCACTACAAGCTGTGCATATAGCACAGAGCAGACACCTTCACAGCCAAAACCAAACAAAACACACTGTAGATATCCCCTGGACTTTGTGCTACTAGTGGAAACGTAACCCAAACTGCACGCTTTACTGAAGCGCAAGTCAACAGGAGGCTGGCTGGCAGGTTCCCCCGTCCTTAAGCAGCGCAACCAGCCCAGCGCACAACAAAGGGCTGTTGTTCTATGCCAGCACCAGGGTGGCGGCTGAACCAGTTGGCCCAGTACCCTACGTTGGTCTGTGGGACAACAAAGGCTGGCTGTGACCTGAGCAGACAATTAGGATGTGTTGGTGTAGAGTTACAAAGTYGTAAGAGGTCACTCACAGATGAATTTTAGTACTGCAGTACAACCCCTTTATAAAGCAGTATCATTGGCTTCTTTGCAAAACTAGCTTTCAGATTCCTCCCAAATCTAGGGAAATAACTGCAACACTGGTTTTTTTTCCCTGTATAAAGCTTACTGCAAAATTAAAGTGCAATTCCTGACATGAACTAAGTAGCTTTAACATACATACAACATAATTTTAGTTTGTAAAGGACAAATACTGTGGTTCTTTCTCTTAAAGATCCAAGTAACCATGTTATGATGAGGAAGGGGGTGAGCAGCTGTGGAGTAATTAGCCAAGACAAAAATCACACCCTACTGCCAAAGACACTCAAGCTACAGCAATAAAGTACAACATTCCCTTCAGAAAGTATCATCAGCACAAAGTAAAGCTTGTTGGTTTCGTACATATGCTATAAACAACAATGCAAGACATACCTCCTTACAAAGAAACGCAGTTGTGCTTTCTTCTCTGTTAAAGACACTGCCAGTGTCAATACCACCTATCCCACCACAGGGCACTGCCCTTCTCATCAGCTCAAATCCCGTGGTGCTTTCCCAGAAGGACTAGTTCCTCTCTCAGTAACACTGCTCCCCAAGACACAACTTCCCCTTTTAACCATCAGTTCCAAATGTGCATGCAAAACTATTGAAGACAGACCCAAAGCAAGCAAAAATAGGGCCAGGATGTCAAGACACCTCTACACCATACCAATCTTTAAATCAAATAAAAAGTTCTTCGATGATCCAGTAGTAAAAAATCAGATCAGATTTCTTAATTCTTCACTAACTCTTCGCATGGCTCCAGTAAGGCTAAAGATCACTCGCTAATCAGAGATTAGCTCGAGTCAGCTACTCTGAACAGTCACATAATCAAGTCACAGCCTTATGGCAGGCCTTCACGCAATCCTGTACTAGGGGGTTCACAGCGATCACCTCTGGCCAGCTGTAAAACACCCTGAACATTAGAGTTAGTTGGCTTTATTCTCCTCCCGTGGCAAAATGCAGACCTTGTGTAGACTGCTACCAAATGGCAAAACGCATGAGAACTTGGTATCATAAAAGGCATTTTAAAAAAACAAATAGGAAAACAAAGTTGTTAACACTTACAATCAGTATACAAACCTGCATATTTTTATATTTTCAAAATCGACATTATGTCTTGAGTAAGAAGCAACTTAATTTTCCTAATTTTTTAAGGAAAATTTTTTTTAAGTAACTTTAAAAATTATTATCGCATGTTTCAGGTGCTTAATACAAAGTTCCAAATAAAAATATACAGAAACCCTGAAGTTTGAAAAACATTTTCACGCTTTTCCTTCAGTCCAGCAGCTTCTTTCACATGTAAGATCATTCCCCTGTAGGATCTTCAACAGGAGCAAGGAAGCACCGAGCTAGGGTATTTAACTTTCAAATGCTGCCAAGCAAACTGGAATGCAACTGACACTATGAGAAAGCAAATTTTGTTTGCAAATTAACATATCAGGAACTCAGGCACTGGTTTAACAACACTAGGGTCATACTTAATCATCTTAACTCATGGAAGCAGCAATATCATTATAAAACCCAAGACAGGAAGTGTTCTCTTGCTTAAGAGGAGCATATGCTTATGCACCTGGTTAAACTGAACTGAACCTTTTAAGTGATGCTGTTTAATGAAGGTCTTTAAGACTTCCTCCCCTTTTTCTTTTTCCCTTTTTTTTAAATGACATAAGAGGTTATCTTATTGAAACTCACTTCACCTGAAGAAAATATCTTGGGCCCAAAACACTGTTTTAACAGAGTTTAAAAAAACAAACAAACAAACACACACAGCCACCACCAAACAACAAAACAGTTCTAAAGTTACATTGTAGCACTTGAGATTACATTAACCCAAATAAAACATAAGTGTTTATTTTCCTTCTCTTTCTCCTCTTACCCAAATCATTAGAACAGACAGAATTTCTCTATCAGTCTTCACAAGACTGCATCATGAGAGTTCCCAGAATAAACGTTAACTCCTGCACATTTAATTAAATACTTCGAAATCACAGCTTTTAGAAACAGATCCATTTGAGCCAGGACACCACCAGAATATAAGAGTTAAACACAACCACCTTACCATTACAGTTCAACCTTAGTATTGTAGTTCAAGAACTGATCTACTTATTTCTGGAAAACATGGTATTTTTCAGAAAAAGTGATTACTTACACTAAGTAAAAATATTATACACCCAACTCAGAGGGATTTAGTATATTCATATCAGTATCAGAGCTATGTTCAACAGCAGTAAATCTCAAAACATAGAAAAGCACTATTTTTCATAGCATTCAATAATCTTTGAAATGTTACTGTGATCACAGAAAAGTCATTTCTACTTGCTTTTTCCTACTAATTAAAAAGGCAAAGAGCAACAAGCAAGATGACAGAAGCCAAGAGTAAGATGAAGAGAGAAATAAACCAGATGGCATGGGAATATATTTATATATACTTAAGTTATTCCCAAGTGATGAAAAAATAAAGATCAAAATGTTTTCGTTTCCCCTATAATCAGTGTTCTTTTAAAAAAGAGTTTTCAGATATTTTTATGTAAAGTGGATTGTGAATTCTAATTAAGATATAGCTGTAAGCCAGGATCCTCTGTCATACAATTAATCTTAAATCCAACCTCTAGCTGAGCAGGGTACAGATGGAGTGAGACAGATGTAATTACAAAGTCCATCAGCAGTAAGCCACTGGGAGAGGTTGCAGGCTTTCCTGTATTTCTTCTTTGTACTGGGTGGTAGGCTATTTTTGTCAAAATACACCAGGAAGACACAGCTACTGTGATACAGTCACAGCACTTTAATATTAGCTTTAGTTTGCATCATGTATTTTAAGGCACTAATTTTGAAAATAATGACAACTGCACTCCTATTTCTGTGGGCTGCACTGTCTAGCAGAGCGCTGGCGTAGGTACTGCATTCCCAGCTTCGGTTCTGTCCTTCAGGATGAACTCCTCCCTTTTCTGCTTCAAACCTCTCCAAGTGTAAAACTGCATTTTACCACCATTCTGAACCTGTAAAGTGAGATTAATTGTTGAAAAAAAATCACTTTGAACATAAATTCTAAGAAAAATAAGATGTAACTTGGCAAATCATTTATGTTTTCGTAATGCACGATCTGCTCTGCCATAGTGTTCACATTCCCTTATTAGTTTCCTCTGAATGACAGAAACCCTCTCCAAAAGTCTTCAATTCATTACTGTCACTATAATCCATACATTCCCGGAAATTAGCAATTTTTGCCAATTTCGAGAAAAGAGACAAAAATACCCTGTTCCAACTAAAAATCAACCTTTCACATGAAAGTGAACTGACATCTTTACACCCAGACTCAGAGGACAAATTTTGCAATCCCATGTCTAAACACGGTATAGCAACTATAACTCGACTATACTTCCATAATTTCCCATTTTCTTACAGCATCAGCACTGAAGAGGAATATCCAATAGCAAGGCATGACATCTAGTTTGAAATTTTCCATGCAAACCCATGAATACGCTTTCTGCTTAGTGTCTGAAAACAGTATTAAGATTGCACATTTTAAGTGTCAATACATTTCCGTTTCAGATCTGCAAGTAGCATTTAAGCACAGCAAAAAAAGAATATTATGTCTTCGTATAATGCAGTCAATTCACGTTCCATCATCGTATGTGAACCATTTGTATTATCTGAAAGTAGCAGCAAAGATTATCAGTAAATTTGCACTAACCATTTTACCACAGTTATCCCACCCAAGCTCGGGAAATCAACTACATCTCCCATGCACTGCAAAGGGCTTTTTGTATGAGTTTTACACAGTAGTTGAAAAAGTAATCACAAAATAGACTTATGTAATGGAAGTCAAATCTAGTAAAACTCAGAGGCAAATTCTTAACTTTAGGGTCATGAACTGACAAGTTTAAGAACACACTAGAGCTAAGGGTATTCATACACATTTTCAATTATGGATCACTGCATATCTGGCCATGCCCAAGCCCTAGACTTCGGCTCAACAAACATCCCAACCTTGAATTTTTGTGTTGAAACTGATATGCCAAAACCAGATGTATTTTACTAGAGTGGCAACAACTACAACAGCACTGGTAAAAAAAGCTTTTTTAAACATTTCTTATATGTGGCAGGGAATTCTTCATGCAAACTCTAACTAGTGAGGATAATCTCAGGTAACTTAATTGACTTTGTATCAAAGCAAACAGGGAATGCTCACAATCACCATTGCAGAGGAAGTTCAAGAAGTTTGCTCTCGCCTCTCTCAGCCACCACTCCACCTCTCGGCCCTAAATCTCTGCGAAGCTCATCATCACCCCACCCATGCTACAGAGCAGAGAGATCCCACACCCAGGCTGGCTGGTGTGCTCTCCTCTGACCCAGAGCTCCCGGAACACCTGAGTTGCAAGGCAGGTTGAAAACAGTGTTAAATCCTACCCCCAACTTGAGCCTATGAAAGGTCACCTAGCTCTGCAAACAAGCTCAGGGCTTAAGCAAGCACATATAATTGCCCATGGTCTATTTTTTTCCCCTTACAGAACTCCACCTGATTTTCATCACGAAGGGAGTCCTTGTGATGAGTTGCCTCATACTTTATTAACAATACATTATTCACATCCTGCTCTGAATACACATCGTTTTCCCTCTTCTCCATGGCACAAGTCCCCGAGTCCTTCAGAGGTGGTCATTCCATTAACAGCATTCTCACACTTACCTCCGCGATGTTTATTCCAAATTTTTGCACTAGGAAACTAAGGCAGAGTAATTAACATCAATAATACTGGATGTTCAGCTTAGACATCCACAAAATGGCTGAAATGAAATTATACAGAAGGCGGTTGGCAAAGAAAGCTTCTCTCTAAAAGGCCATTTTTAGGAGGATTATTTGAAGCTGAAATTGTTTTTTATGCTAGCATGAAATGAGCATTCTTAGCTTAAACATTAGCAGATTCACTCTTAATGAAGCTCTTAGTGAACACAGAGCTGTCTAGAAGGCTCAGAATAACAGCTTTTCCCTGTGATGCCACTTCGAGCCAAAAATGCAGATATGCACTATATCTGATAGAGACAACAGAATGAAACTTTCAAGGACTCAAAGTTACTTTATTTAAACTCTATTCTTGATCTTAGAAAGGTTATAGGGAAAAAACAATTTATATATTTCATTATGCTAATGAATCCATAAAAATCCCACAAAACACTTGCTTTGAAGTAAGTTTAAAAAAAACACACACACACACATAATTTCAATAAGACCTGTGATATGAATAAGCATTTTGACAAACCCAAATTTTATGTTCAGAGGGCTGCAGATGTACTTATTTATAATGCATTTATTAAAAAAAAAMAACACACACACACACAACACACCCAACAAAAAACCCCCCCAAAAAAACCACACCACACAAGTGTTGGAGCAGAAAGAATAATTTCCCTAAATCACTTTTGTCCAGCATAACAGAACTCAAGAACAAATTTATTTCTTCAAGAACTTTCAAAAGTCCTTTCTGGAAAAGCCTAGCCACTGGTGTACCTTGCGATCCAACAGCCAAAGACACAGATGCTTGGTTACAACTTCCCAACGTGCCACACCTATTTATTACCTTTATTTACAAGTGGTCAGAACAACTTTGCTATCCAGAATAACTTCAGAACATAAACATTGGACATCTGTGTTTTATCTAATTTCTTCAAATCAGAATTTATTTAATTTTGAAAAAAGTGTAACCGATCATTATCCCTTTTGAGTCTCACTGAAAAAGTCGTTAACATAAGGATATCTCTTAAGGGAATGCAGAGTTATTTGTCCTACTAGCGCTTTCTTACATGTTTGTCTTCTACAAAGCAAAAGTGGGGATCACAGAAGTGACTCCTGGGTTCTTTAGTTTACAACATCATACGATATCTTACCATAATTATAAGCTCTATTTAAATCACACTGCTGAGAGGGGCGGGGAGACCAACACAAAAAAATACATTTAGATTAAAATTCTGTAGTACTAAACAAGATTAAAGAAATCACTTAAAACAGTAGATTCCATTTCATCTTTTAAGATGTGCAAGTTTGTGTGTGTGTGCATTAGTGCATATACATAACAGGYCCCCTAACACCCCCATCACGAAAGGATACCGAGTGCTCAGTTGGGAAAGCTGAGAAGCCTATCTTCACAATACACCCCATGCGAACTGAGAAACACATGAGGACAGCAGAAAAGAGAGAACAGAGATCAACCAGCCAAATGAGAAATACACACCCCCCCCCATAAGCTAACAAAGTTCTGTTGAAATCATTAAGAAAATTAAGCATACTCCTAGTGTTTTTCTGAAACACATCTAGAAAAGAAAGCGTTTTTAATACTAAGAATTCCACATAAAACGCAGATACTATCCAACATCTGATACTAGTCAGAATTAAATCAAAGGCCAAGGTCACATGATCTAATCTACAAGGTCAGAAATCCTAAAGCCCCAATGATCCAAAGTCACCTCCTCTCACTGTCATAAAGACCAGGGAAGCTCTAGCCACGGCAAATTTATTATCTTTCACAGGCTATTATTTCACCACAATGTGCTATAAAATGGTTTTAGTGATTACTGTGGGTTCATGTCTTACACAATAATGATAATGTATGCAACCATACTTCAGCAAAACTTTAATTTGGGGGTTTTCTTTTTTTCCTTTATTGTACTCTTAAATACATTGTAGGAATAAGCTAAATCATTTTGATAAGAGAGAACAGRTCTTTAAAAGTCTCATCTACTTTCAATATAAAAATTTCTCCCCCCTCAAAAGTGTTTTTCATTACTAAAGCAGCATGTATTAAAAATTTCCATGCATAGACATACACATATAAATGCATCCGATGAGATGAATTCACGGAACATTTTATGTGGTTCCCTACATCAGCTACTATAACCCTCAGATATGATCTGGCTCATGTGCCTGTGAGAAAGCTAAACAGATTCACAGCAAAACCAATAAACTCAACACTGTATTGTTGCAATGCAGAGACGCAGAAGAATTAAAAAAAGAACTTAACTCTCCAGAGATGCTGAGCAACACGCAGTGTAGCACCCTGAAATTCCTTACACGGGAGCACACTGTATAGCACAGTACACGCAGTAAACTGCTCATCACYATAGCCAGGTAATAGCCATGCTGCAATCCCTACAGTTTCACCAGTCTGCCTTTACATTCCGGTTATCACCGCAAAGGAGGAAATCAGAGGCCCCAAAAAAGTAAAACTTCAATACCAAAACCATACTAACAACCTGGCTTTTTGCAGCACTTAATGAATTTGCTATAGTTGGCTTAAAAATTAAATTGAGATTTCACATTCTAGACAATATAATGGGATACTCCCTGGCAAATGAAATTTTACACAAGTCATGTATGCACAGCCTATCATTGAAGATCAGCTCAGCCAGAGATAGAAAAACAGCTTAATATTTACACATTGTGTTTTCTTCCAGTCCAGCACACATTACACACAGGTTTCAGCCTAACAACATTGTACAGAACAGCACCATCACCAGCCTTGCCACACGAAGATTTCCTTCATATTCACTGATTTTCATATTAATACCAATACTCTTGATATCCTACCAAGTCCTAAAAACCGGAGGCAGAAAGTACCTCTGACCTCAGTATCTGAAACTGCTTCTCAGCGTTATCAAGGAACGTTCTCCTTCTCAGTCAAAACACTGCTCTGCCACTTGCAGCAATGCAGCTCACAAAATACTCCCGACTACTGCAAAGATGCCAGAAGAACAATAAAGGTTCATGAACCAGGGTAACAGATGAATATATTTGAATTATGAGCTACTGTAGTGTACCTTAAAGTGCTGGCCTACACGTTTTCAAGGCCAGTGATTTAGAAAAATAACTCACTAAATATCTCAAAGTTCGTGTCTGCAGTCTATACCTGTCAGCCTCGTGTTACTCAATGGGGTGTTTGTTTGGTTTTTTTAACCCATTAGGGTAGACTAATCAGACCCTTAACCTAAAGAAGTAGTCAATACATCTTGCAGAAATTGTCCTTTCCTAATATGCG
Source organism: Oceanodroma leucorhoa (assembly GCA_030449065.1). Lineage (NCBI taxonomy): Eukaryota > Metazoa > Chordata > Aves > Procellariiformes > Oceanodroma > Oceanodroma leucorhoa. The sequence goes on from JASVER010000014.1 coordinate 5,838,625, forward strand.
CTAATGGCAACTAGAAGTCTTGGAAACTTACATTTCTCCAGCAAAAAAAGCAAAGGCTGCCTGCACACTGGCAGAGCATCAAAGGAAAGCTGTTGCAGCATATCTAAAGAAAGAGGAAACAAATAGGCAGTCTGAGCATCCCAAGGACCATTGCCACAGAAAGCAGGAAAGAGGCTGAACAAGAAAGTTGTATTTTTAATACTCCTTTCTGTCAAAAGGGAAAAAAAAAAAAAAAATGCCAACACTTTCAGTTGAAAACAATATAACTGAAAGTGAATTCCCTCTTGAGAATACCTCTTTTGTGGTTTTTGAGGGGTTTTAGTATTGCTTATTGTGATTTTATTATTTCTAAAATTCAGGTTGTACCTACATAGCTCATTCCGAGTCTAGCCCAACTCAAGAACTACATGATGGAGCAGCTGATGACAACAACAAGCCAGTTGATCAATTACAAGGGAAAGCCTACTATTGTTTAAGGCTTGTTTGGGTTTTTTTTGTTTTCATTTAAGACTTAAGCTTTTTACAATATTTTTTAACCAGACCTACTTAAGCCAAATGGCCTTTAACAAACTGAAAGAGCAAATCTGTTAAAAATACAACACGCCCCATCTTCAATTAAAGGTTAAACGAGCTCTCAAATAACACCACTCTTTCTCATAAAAGCATTCAGAAGGGGAAAACCAGACCGGACATTCATGATTATTTTAAAGATTAAGTGAAGTTAATACCTGAATATTTTCATTGTGGTGATGCATATAGCCTCAAAGAAAACCTTTAGATAACATGATTTTACCACCATCAAACACACACTCACTTGCAGACCACCTGAAAAACAGATCATCATGATCTAAATGCAAAGTAGACCTTCTTAAAAATCATTGCAAATGTTCACAAGATCATGCATGAATTGTTTAAGAGAACTTTAAAACTGCATAACAAGAAGCTTTCCTGAAAGAGTCACTAAAACCACATCTGTCAATCTCCTGTCAACTCCTAGTTGAAGAGCTCCCAACAGCTCAATCAACCCCTCTTTCTGCAAGATGATCATAAGTGAGGAAGACAAGCTGAATTTACTTAAGTGCTCCAAAAGAGCAAGATCACATGGTTACCCAAGTCTCGAAACTATCTCTTCCTAGAGTTTTTTTTCCACAAAAGCATGCAGCAGGAGAAAGCTATCCACAAGAAAAACAAATACAAATAAGAAACAGAAACAATAAAGGAGATAAATACAATTTTATGCTTATTAAAATAACACATCAACATCTACGTAGCAATTTAGCAGCTATATTTGGTAATTTTTATATGGATATTTACCACACCAGCTTTATTTTCCCAAYCCAAAAGTTCTGATGCTTTTAAAGAAAACCATACATATACACACCAGCCAGCCTGTCTGTCTCGGAAAGAAAGAATATACTTGAAAAGCAAGGATTTTGGTGCACCAACTTCAACAGGACATAGCTCACCTGCACCAAGTGAGTCCAGAATTCCAACTACATTTTACATCAATCCTCAAGGAAAATACATCAACCTATACTACAGCTATGTTTTCCTACACAAACTCCATTTTGAGCACTACTGAGAAGCAAACAGCCATCAGCCTACTGAGGCCCAAGCGGTACTTTACTGAAGACATTGTCTAATCCAAAGAGCTTAGTATGCGAGGCCTGGATCCTGCCAACACTTGCACATGCCTAATCTGCATATAAACCGGGATTACTCACATGCTGGAAGGTAAGTACATGAATAATAAGCATGTTCATGAATCAGCAATTATGTTCAGGTAGAATAAAAAGTCAAGGTGAAGGGAGAGGGGGCACAATAGGCAAGAAAATTGTCACAAGGCATATTAATAATTACAAGAGTGAATGCTCCCTACTGGATTTTTAGGAAAGCTAACTTAGAAGTAAGTTTAAAGAACATTGGCCTTGAGGGTTTGGGGGTGGGGAGGAGGAGAATTTCTTGGTTTATCATCCGAATACACAATAAATTGACAATTATGTAAAAAGTCTGCCAAAAACCAACCCTGAGACTGCCCCTCTTTRTCCAATCCCCCCAACTCTCCAGCTGAAACACTTACTGGTTTTACATTCTCGCTTGCTTGCTTTCTCCAGCTACAGGCCAGCTGCATGCCTAGAAAGCTTCTGAATCAGGGCAATATGGCCTATTTAAAATTCAATTCCTKTAGCAGCCAACTCAAAAAAAAAAAMCACTAAGATTTTTCTACAATACAAACTGCAGCTGAGCAACTCAACCCAGGAATTGTGAAATTGGAGGCTTTAGAAGTTGTGAGGAAGAAGGTGGTAAGGGATAGAGAGATATAGATATATATATATAGATATATATATATATATATAAATATATATATAAAATAGCCTGCTCTTAACTTCCTCTCACACCAGTTTTGGTAAGAAGGGCCTTCCAGTTCTAGTAAGTTACTCTGTATTGCCCAGTAATCATACATCATTGAGAAAAATATCCTTAAGTCTTCACCCCAAGTGCTTCCATCAGCTTCTTCAAGATCCATCAATTCTAGGTACCCCATCTGCTATCCCCAGCTTCTCAACCCTGCAAAGATTGCCCTGTGGACATCAGACTCCTCTTGCACAACAGCTTACAACAGGAGTTCCCAAATTTAACCTTATCTGTTAGCTACAACAGCAAGGGATGCTGGTATTACCACCTGTCACGATCAACACACCTGCCAGTGCACCACAACCTATGGCAAGCATACAAATATACCACCAACTATAGAGCAAACATTGTACGCTAGGTATTTTGAACTGGTTTCTAAGCTACAGTACTATGGGCTGCCTCCTCCTCCAATTCTATCCTGCACTGACAAGAATTCATATACCAGAGTAACAGTGAGAACTCCAAAATATGGACCTTTTGGAGGAGCCAGGCTCCAACATTCAAGATGCACTAACACCACTTGTCTCTGCAGGCGACAGCACCCTTCCTTTATGCTTTCGTTAGAAAAGTATTGGTTAGCCTCAAGCCAAAGCTCAGTCGGTGCGACATTTCCAGCTCCTACATCAGAATGATTCTACATTACCACCGTTCACAATAAAGCAGCCAACGACTTGCATCTTGAAGGTCACAAATAATGTTTCAGCATTGACTACTCAATATAATTTGCAAAGTCACAGAAGCCTACATGCCTTGACTTCATTACTACAGCTCTTCTCATGCAATGTTATATGCACTAAYGAGTTTTGCCATCTCAATCAATACTATGAACACTTTACTTAAGGAAATGTTTTTGCTTTATTATACATACAGCATTTTAAGATTGCTTATATAAAAAAAAAAAACACAAACAGGAACTAACTGCCTCACACTGTAACACCCAAAACATGCTGGGGACTGAACAGCTCTGAAAGATGGAACCTCTGTCCTTGAGATTCTACAGCATAAGAATTTTTAGAAAAAAGTGAAAAGTAGAAGGAATTTATCAAGACTTATTGGTATCTTTCTAATGACAAGGGTTTTGAATAAGGAATTGTAATGCTATAAAGTAATAATTGAAATAACAATTAGGACTAAAGGGAGAAAGATAAAGAGACTTAACAGGAGCAAGGGAAGCTAAGAAGCAAATTGAAAGAAACAAAGAAAAAAAACCAGAAAGTGGTAAAAGCAAGCAGCAAAGGAGGGAAAAAAAAAAAAAAAAAGAATACTTAGCTCAAATTGCAAGCTTCTAACAGAACTGGAAAGCCCAAAGTCACTACCCATGTGGTGGCTGTGTTCTTCACTATCTAGACCAAAGGTCCAAAAAACTCACAGCAACCAACACTGGTTAAAGCTACAAGACAACAATGAGACTGAGAACGGTAGTTAAATCAAGCTAAAAATCTGAAACCTCTGAGAGAGGCAATCTTTAGCTTTAACAAATAAATAAGGAGCTAGTTACAGAAAGTTGTCGGCTTTCCTTACTGATCATGTCTGGAAGTGAAATTTCTGCTTCTATTTCAGGATACTCATAGAAGTAACAAGCTAAGAGAACCATTCAAAAATGTATGTCTCTCCTCTTTTCTGTAATATTGTAAGACACCAAGTCCTGCGTGTGTCCAAAGCAGCTCGATAGCTGTATCCACTGATACCAAAAAAATTATTATTTTCCATTTTATACTGATGAAAACTGTCTCCCCATGAGTTTACTGTGGTGAGATTTCCTTCCACCCTCTCCCTGAGCACAGCAAAAATTTAATTGAGAACTACCACCCTTGGGATTTGTGAACTACTAAAACATACACTTCCTTCTTTGGGATCGAGAGCCTGCTTCCATTCACTTACTATTAGACATTTCATTGGGAATACCCCTCCGGACACTTGCCAGAAACGTCCTGCATTTTTTTAGCCTGGCGATTCCAAGAGATACCACAAATCCGAGATCATCAGAAGACACAGGTAGCACAAAGCTAACACTGGGTATTTTATGACATTTAATTACTGCTGAAGACCTGTACTTCTCCTATTATGACTTCTGAATGCTGCCTGCTTTTTCATCTGCACAATTTAAAAAATCCTGTAACAAGGCTTGCAAAGCTACCCTGGGAACTAATAACAGGTCTGGAAAAACCCAGACATACTGCTCTACTTCTCCCACTCTTCAATTTTCAGTGACGGAAGGGAATGTAAATTGTACTTAATTGCAAAATTGTCAGTTCGGTCCTTGAGTCAGTAAATTATGCTTTTACAATTTCTCCTCATTCTCCCCTCTCTCCTTTCCCAGGGAAGGCACACTTCCAGCACTATTCCTTATTTTCTCTGAGCACTTCTACTGCCTTCTTCCCCTACCTCACCCCACAGCCTCCCGAGCCCCCCTTTCCTCTCACTTGCTCCTACAGGACACCACATCCCGCCTCTACATCTCACACCCTTCCTCCATACAGTCTCTCGGCTCCTCACTAGCTCAAGTTCTCACTCCTGCTCATGAGCTCCTCTCACCAGTCAACATTTTGTGGGGACCGGTCGGCACTTTGTGGAGGACAGGGAAGAGGGGGCACAAGGCAGCGGCCCCAACACCCGCCCCGAGCAGTCACGCTCCCGCCGCCTCAGGGACAACCCTGCAATTCCTGCATTTCTTGTGGGTCTCCTCGGCACTGCCAGCAAGAGAAGGGGTCCCAGCTCTCCATCTCCTAAATTCATACATAAAGAGCTTGCCTTTTGTGTTTGTTTTTAAATACGCTGAAAGACTTCGCAATATTTAAAAGTAAACTTTGTGACTTCAAATCTGGTATTGTCTGAAACAACTTGCTCCTTTTTTTATAAAGCAGAGGGAGGAAGTTGATATAATCCCTCTAAAAAGCTATAAAAATTTGAATTCTAACTTTTTCCTCCTCCTATAAATGCCCGCATTTACTTTTTGGACTGGAAATTAAGACTTGATCTCTGACCAAACACAGTCAGAAAAGTAAGTCATTAAATAACAGAAGGAAAACTTTCAAAGTCAATCTACAACCATCTTCCTTCTTTCCTACTTGACCCCTTAAAGACCTTTTTAAAAATGTAATCAATTTGGAATTTTAAATTTTGAAGTTTTAAAACTTAAATTCCGATCTTGAAACTGTTAAATAAAACACCTCTGAAGCCTAACACGCTCTGCTTTTAAAATCCAAAATGGTGCTAAATCCTTACAGCCATTATGTTATGGTTAAGCTCACAGTCGCACACTCACTGATCGCAGCTGTATGGGTACAGAAAAGTAGGAGACCAACTGCTAATATAAAAGGAAACTCTGAACCTAAAAGTTTAACAGTTGTGAAACCACCAGCGAAGCTTTTTATGTTCAACAGTCTACTCAGCTTGAGGATAAAGCACTAGGAGTGCCTTTGTAACCCCACAAGTTCATCTCAAAAACARATTCCAAGCTTGACAACTAAACCCGCCTTTTTCCCACTTTTCTAATATCACAAAAATGTAAGTACAAAGCTCTACATTATCTGAAGCAGTCTAAAGACTACATAGTTCCATTAGATTTCTGTTCTAGCCCTTTAATTACATTTAAAAGAAAATACATTTTTAATAGTACTTGTCACAATGAAGTATCTTCCATTGTATTCTTGTCTTGGACACATTTTATGTCACAAAATTCACATTATATCAACTATAAGAATGAAATATTATCTGCTTAGCAAGATATCTAAGAGATAAGTGAATGTTCAGAAGTCATTTATTTACACATTAGAAGGGATATGTTATTCTATCAGGACGCAGAATTTCTCACATGCATGACGGAGGTAATTTGCCAAATCAAGTATTTAATAATAATCCATCAGTTCACCCCAAAATAAATAAATAAAAGCACTTGGCACACTACTTAAAGAATTAGTCCCTGTGCAAGGTATTGGGAGATTTTAAATCAGCCAGTCACCTTCACATGGACAGAGCCAATTTCTCACACAAACATTTACACAAAAGCGTAATGTAGTAATCGAAGGTCTTACTCAAGGAAGAACTAAAGTCTCTGAACATGACTAAGTGAAACAGAGCAAATCCCACTTTGTTTAGCTTCTGCTTTGACAGAAGGTAGCTTCCTGTTAGACATTGCACTCTGTTTACTAACACTGTTAGGCATGCTACTCTCGAATTAGAAACAAAATAAGCTTAAAAAATATACATTTTATTGGAGAACTTGTCATCCACAAACCACTATACCGTTTTAGGTTTAAAATGAGCAATTAGAAACTACTATAGAAGACATATATTTAAACGGGGACTGAACTGTGGGAAACTTTACAAAGAAAAGCAAGCTCCTTGTAACGTAAATGTCGACAGAGTTACCCATACTGGAAGTGGTTCGGCAGTTACTAGGACCCCAGTTCTTTCCCTTCAGCAGTCAGACCAGTTGTTTACCTCCCTCCCTGTTGCGTAGATAAATACTTATTAAAGTGTCAGCCCTACATTGTCCAGCCAGCCACAAGAACTGTTGATATAAATAACAGCCTGAGTTTCCATCCGAGTTTACATACCACCTTTACAGTCCAATAGGAGGTGATATTTAAAATGAGAAGGAAAAAAACACAAAGTAAAACACAACGTAATGGTACACGTCACGTACATTAAAATGGAAGGAGAATCACTCATTCCAGTGTAGTGAGCAGACTGTATGCTGAATTCTGCAACTTTGAACAAAATTATGTTGCTGATTACCTTCCCATTTCCCTCACAACAACAGCACACTGGAAAAAGAAATTAGCAAACACTACTACAAGACATTATTGGTTATAAATAATTTTCATCTCCAACAAGCATTCAGGGGATGTACTTTATATTAGCCTCCTCTTCCAAACAATACTACAATTAAGTGTACCACTGTAAACTGTCATTTTCTCATACACTAATGGTAATTTTAAAAATTAATTCAGCTGGATAGGTTCAATTAAAGGGATGTTTAAGATATGTATTTTTTGCCTTTAAGAATAGAGGCATTTTACGTAACGTACGCTGAGGACAATTTCAGTTAAGTATTTTAAATACAGAATTCAACAGTTGTCCTTCCTACCGTGTTTACAGTTTGCTACTACACCCAAAGAACAAAAAGCAACTTGACTCATCAGCCTTCAACAGTGAAAAGGAGTAAAACTCCTAAATGTAACGAGAAGAGAAGACGAGTGGTCATACTTCCTACAGGGAGATATTAGAGTAAAACCCAATTACATCTGAATACAGGTTCAAGCAAGAACCCTTCTATCACAGTTACACTCAAACATTAACTCTTTGCATAACAAATCCAGGACAAACTCGCACATAGACCAGGATTTTTCAGAGGCGTTCAGTGGGCACACAAGCAGCCTCGTGACTAGTTACCATGAGACCTCCCCAGGCAAATAAATTTGGAATATATACAACAGTGTTTGAAGGCTCAGATCCTTTACCTTCCTATGTGTGTGACGGTTTATTCTTAGGCTCACTGTTAGCAATCTTCTGTGTACTAGTATGTAAACATGTTTATCGCAAGGGAAACAAAACCGTAACTCTCAAAGTTAGCTCTTTATCACTACAGATAACTGAAAGCAATAAAATTTTAAAACCCATCACGTCAGGGGAACATCCTTCCCCACTCGGATTAGCCTCATGAACGCATTCAGTCAAGGAGGATATAGTTCCTTTTGCCAATCAAACTACTTTTCCCTTGAGAGCTCAGTGTTTCGAGACATTTTGCAATTCCGACTTTTATTTTAAAAATAAAGAGTATTACTATATCCAATGCCTACTTCATTTTTTCCTGCCATTCATGTTTTACACCTTTGTTTTTAAGGCTAGGGAATGTTAGTAGCCCAGTACCATCAATGCCTCTTCTCAACAAGACAAGACCGAGCATTAATCTAATCATACAAAAACATCATGGGTCCCATTCTGAAAGGCAGTGAGTGCCCTCATCTCCTATTGATGTCAGACCACATAATGTTAGAAGTGTTGAGGTCTATTGTTCAGTCCATTTTTCCCCATCCTGTGAGGTCCTGCCATATATTCATTAGAAAAGGCTATACACTATAACACACTGATATAAAACAAAACATAAGACCCTCACCATTTTTTTTGTGTTTACCAAACTCCTAACATCAACAGCATAATTAAAATAAGGGCAGAGTACACAGCGCAACTGCACATGCAAGCGCTATTTTCCAAACGGAAGCAGCTCTTAAAGGATTTTATTTTCTTAAAGAAATGGTATCGTTTATAAGAGCCAAGAAGCCCTCCCAATGCAGTTCCTTACGTAAACAGGTAGTCACCCTGCAATTCCCAAATCTGGAAACAAAACCAAAAAGAGACCCCACAGTTCTGAATCAGTCAACTTGGACACACGCCGGAACAGAACACTTACACATCACTTGGACAGCTGCATATTCTTTATCTGTAATCTATAATACAGATTTACCATTTACTTCAGTTGAAGTATTTCTCATGTAGAAACACAGCTTCACTTCCAAGGCCTTGTGTATTATCACCAAATCTTTTTTTATTATTATTATTTTAAAGCCTGGTATTGTCCACATAAAAGTAGACTGTGGCTTGTTTTGGAGGGAAAAGAATAGGGGAAGACCTGTGGGTCAAAGCCCAACTTAGTTAAGAAGGTTTACACTCAAATTCTTCTCGCCTGGATTTGCAGTTAAATCAATTGTTTTCCTGTTCTAACCAGCAGAAAGAGTTACAAGAAGATAGCCTCAAACAGATGTTTGTCCGGAGAAAAACAGTTACAGTATTTATTCAAACGCACATCTGCTGGAGTCCTGCCAGCCAGCCTATTCCAGCAGACCGGCTGCAGGGGCGATTTCACAGCTTTGCCCGGTCAAGAAGCGACTGTTTAACACTACCGGCGGCCCCAGAGGAGCTCAAGGGAGAAAAACCCCTTCGGGTCCGGTCTTCCCTAGCCCCCAACCGGCAGCCGGCTTCAGGGGGTGGGAGCAGCAGCAAGAACCAGGCTGGGGTGCTTCTCCTAAGGGCACACCGTACAGCATCCGCGGCACCTCGCGGGGACCTGCACCAGCGCGCCCGCCAGAAAAGCAAGGAAAAGGGGTCGGGAGCCCAAAACAAGATTCGACAGCCCAAGTGCAAATACGGGCGAGTTCTCCCCAACCCCCCGGAAAAGGAGGACCCCCGCCCGCAGCCGCCCCGCTCCCTTCCCACCTTCCGGAGGGGAGCCCCGAGGGCCCGCGCTGCCCCGGCCGCCCGTCTGCCCCCGCGGGGGTGGGCGGGGGCAGCCGCTGCCCCTCTCCTCCTCCGCCCCCGCACCTTCCCCCGGCCCCGCCGGGCCCCGCGCCCCCCGGCCCCACTCACCGGCGGTCTCGGCCGCCGCCGGCGCCCCCGCCACGCCGTTCAGGTAGAGGATGGAGAGCAGCTGGGGCTGTGTCTTCTCCAGGGCCACCCGCAGGTCCTGGAAGTGGTCCCGCTCCTTGGCCAGCAGCAGGGCGATAAGCAGCTCGGCCTTCCCGCCGCCCGCCGCCTCCAGGTCGCGCAGGTCGCGGGGGCCGAGGGCGCCGGCGGCCTCCAGCAACTCCACCACCTTGTCCACCTCGGTCATGGCCTGCGCCAGGCTCTGGCGGCACTGGGCGAGCAGCTCCTTGTGCTTCGGCTCCATGGCCGCGGCAGGCCGCCGCCGGCCAAACTTCGCCCGCCGGGGCCGCGCACCGCCGCCGCCCCCCGGCCCCGCCGCTCCGCCACCACCGCCCCAGGGAGGCGCGGGCCGAGGGGGGGCGCCGCCGGCTGCCCTCCTCCTCCGGCAGCCGGCGCCCCCGCAGCGGCCCCCGGCGAAACTTCGTCCCGGGGAAGAGGCGCGGAGCTCGGGCAGGACCTGGGCCGAGGGCGGCTTTGCCTCTTCCTCCTCCTCCTCCGGGCCGGGAGCCGCCGCCGCCGCGCTCCCCCTCAGGCAGACGGGGGGCGAGCCGCCGTCAGGGGCTGCTGCTCCTCTTCCTCCTCCAGCTGGCGCCCCTCTCGCCTCCTTTCCGCCCCCCCGGGCGGCGAAACAACTTCTCCTCCTCCTCCTCCCTCCTCCTCGCCCCTGCCCCCGGGCGGGCGACAGCCGGGAGCAGGAGCTGCGGGAAGGGCCGCCGCCGCCTCCCGGGCACCCCCCACCCCCCCGCGGGGCAGCCCAGACAACTTCTCTCCGCGGCTCGCTACAGGCCACACGGCCGCGGGGCGAGAAGGGGGTGGGGGGAGACGGCTTCAGCTCCAAGCGCCTCCTTTCATTCGCGGGCGCACGCAGCCATATTGGTTGCACAAGGCTGCCGCCTGTGCCGAGAGGGAGCTGCGGCAGCGCATTGCCCGCCCGCCCGACCGCTCCTCTCCTCGCCTCCCCCGGCCCGGCCCGGCCCGGCCGCGGCGGCCGCCCGCCTCCCGGCCGTCAGTCAGGGGCTCCCCGCCGGCCCCTGTAGGGCGCGGAGGCGGGGCGCCGGCACCCGGGCGGGGCGGGCCGGTGGGGAAGCGCCCGCACCCCCCCCCGTCGTGTCGTCCGCCCCCGCGGTGCGGGGCCGCCTGCGGGAGGTTTCGCCCGCTCCTCCCTGCGGGCAAGCGGGGCTCCGCCGGGRCGGGAGGCGGTGACCAGCCTCCGGTGTCTCGGCGGTGAGACAAAGGCTCCGCCGCGGCGGGGCGGCGCTCCTCCCCGGCGGCGAGGACGGGGGCTGCCGGCCTCCCCCGCCCTGGCGGCCCGGGCCGGGCCGAGCGGGCCGTGCCACTGCCCTCTCCTGGAGAGTGGGGAGGCGCTGCCGGGGGTGCCCGCGGTATTGCTGCGGGGGCCGGGGGCTTCACCGGGCGGGAGCTTCAAACGTCAAGATTTACTTCATCCTAAACCGGGAAAAGCAAAATATCAACATAGTAACAGACCGTGTGGGGCTTTGTCCACTAGAATTTACAAAACTGAAAGTTTTCAAACAAAAGATTAGTAATATATACGTTGACTCATCCTCCCCCAAATGCAGTTTCACCAGTGTTTGGTGAATAACCAGAGGCCAGGTAATTTACCGATCGAGTACAGATGTGTCAGTACTCAGCAGCAGCAGGATGTAACTGTTTAGCAAAGAAAAAGGAGAGTAACAACGTTTCTGTCTGAAAGTAAGCAGCCTGCCAAACATCACTTGCACTKAATCGTACCTTAAGTTGCGAACAGCTAGGGGAACAGGCTGCAGAATGACCACAAGCAATTATAATCTTAAATTCACATTTTATATTAAAGACTCTTGTCTTGCCATGCAGGTAGGTTTCTGATGTCCTGCAAAAATAACGGTGGCTGTAATGACACAGAAAGAGCATTACCGGTATTTGTGTTAACCCCGTTACATCTAGTAGCAACTGAAATTATCTGAAAGCCTTCTGTCCAAGCACTTACATGCTTTATCTAGTGTCCAGAGAGCTGGACACGGTGAGGTACAAGGGGAACCAATTGTTCCCTAAAATTTTCTGTTAACACACCCTTTTGGAGAATTCAGGTGCTGAACTGAGTTTCAAGTCACGTTATATGGTTCAACAGATGATGATGATGATGTGTCTCATATGTGAAAACAGCCTTGGGTTATGTGCATAATCATGATATGCATTCTACTGCTATTAGTGGAGGCAGATTCAGAATAAAGGGATGTACGGATTTTTCTCAACCTTAAAAGTCATTATTTAAAACAATACTTGAAAGTATGGCATGATTTTGAAACAGGTTTTTTTCATGTTTGGTCTGTTGTTACTTACGCTCTTGTAGATTCATTTCTTCTAATTTTGCATCCATGGTTTTCTTAGCAACTTTCTTTACTAGACAAAATACACAGAGATTAGCTTTTTTGGCTAATGACGAATGTTGTAAATTCCTGCAAACTGTGTTCTTTCTAGACTATTTAAATTTATCAGAAAATCTGCCTATTTCTCTCCAACAAGTTGGGCAGAGTTTAGCCAGTAGAGTGATCATACATTCCAGAAATACTAGTTAACGTCGGGATGCATGATTTGCTGTCTTTAACTCAGCAAAACGAAGTTGAAACAGAACAGAGTGAAAAACTACCAGTAGGAAGTGAAACCTGCCTCGTGTCACCTAGTGCAGAGCCGAAGCAGACACCGGCGCCAAGGCAGTCGCCCTCTGTGCCTGCAACAGAAGGTAGGGCAAGTACTCGTGCAATTGAAGGCTTTCGTAAGGCAAAGGCACAAGAAGACTGAACAAAGATTGCACAAATCATTCAAGTATTTCCTAGTTTTTAAGACTTTCTAATCTCAGCAGTCCTTCAACAATATCGTTTGATTGTGTGTGTGCTTATATAGTTTCCTGTTAAGAAAAGGAAACAAACCACCAAATTTCATTACGGGGCTGTCATGGTTTAACCCCAGCCAGCAACTCAGCCCCACCCAGCCGCTCACTCACTCCCCCCACAGTGGGATGGGGGAGAGAATCAGAAGAGTGAAAGTGAGAGAACTCCTGGGTTGAGATAAAGACAGTTTAATAGGGAAAGCAAGAGCCGCACACGCAAGCAAAGCAAAACAAGGAATTCCTTCACCACTTCCCATGGGCAGGCAGGTGCTCAGCCATCCCCAGGAAAGCAGGGCTCCATCACACGTAACTGTTACTTGGGAAGACAAACGCCATCACTCCGAACGTCCCCCCCTTCCTCCTTCTTCCCCCAGCCTTAAATGCTGAGCATGACGCCACATGGTGTGGGATGTCCCTTTGGTCATTGGGGTCAGCTGTCCCGGCTGTGTCCCCTCCCAACCCCTTGTAGACCTGGCAGAGCATGGGAAGCTGAAAAGCCCATGATTAGTGTAAACACTACTTAGCAACAACTAAAACATCAGTGTGTTATCAACATTATTCTCATACTAAATCCAAAACATAGCACTATACCAACCACTAGGAAGAAAATTAATTCTATCCCATCTGAAACCAGGACAGGGGCATTATGATAAGAGCCATACTTTAGATCTATGCAGCTACTTGAAATAATAAAGAACGATCTTGGTTTTCCTCCTCTGCCTGACTCAGCACCCTGATACACGTTCTTCGCCAGCGTAACACAGAAATGGCATCGTTCGGGCAGGGCATCTTGAGTCCCATTCCAAAGTCTAGAGGGAGGTGTGCCTTGGCAAGTGTGTGCTCTGGGCTCGATTTACTCCTGCCTTTTCCAAATGTGTGTCTTACTCCTTTGCCTTCTCTTCCAAATGCAACATCAGTCTTCTCATCCTGCAATGCCTGCCTCGCCTTTTGCTTGCAGATCCACATCTCCCATTGCCATGGCTCAGATAGTGCCAGGTAACAGGTAAATCCTTGTTGTTTCTTTCTTTCTGGCAATGCAGTTTCTAACTTTTTGTCATATCTGAGTCTCTTACACTCCATTTTTCTTGCAAATGGCAAGTMTTCTTTGCTCTCAGATAAATTCAGATAAATTTCTCACTGCAYGGATAAATTTATCTTTTTCATGCGTTCGGCCGGCAGGCAATTGCCTGCATAAGAGAGGGACCTTGCTGTTACCTCAGTTGCTTGACTCAGTATAGACCTTCCCCAGCAAGTGCCGGGAAAGTCTTCCTAAGACTTAGGCACATATGTCATCTTTGAAGACTGAAACTATGAAACGTGTGCAAACTTATTATGCCAAAAGTTTATGAAGTGACCAAAATTCAGATTGTCACAGTACCCCAGAATCTACAACCTTACTGCCAAAATAAGAAGCAAAACCAATTCTCAAGTAATTCCTTCCTCCCCTCTTCAAAAAAAAAAAAAAAAAAATAGGCAAAACCCTTTGGTTCCCCTGCCAAGTTTTCAGAAAAAGAATATATCTGTGGAATAAATTTTCAGCACTAACATCTAAGCTAATCGAAGACAGATCTCTGAAATGAGTTAAAGTCTACGATTTGCACAGACTATGCAAGAATCAACCAGGTGTTTATCGAGTACCAAAAGGAAGGCAGGTTTTTGTTTGCTTGTTTAAACTAAATAAGTAAAAGGATTTTAAAAAATGTAATTAAATATGGAGCTCTGACACAGGATGTCATGGGTGCTTGTGTAAAATTGGACTCAAACCACAACTTGGCAAATTAACAGAAAAAGAAGATCAGTAGATTTTTCTAAACTTTGGAAAAGCTTTCCAAATCTTCTTTGTTAAGATTTAGAAACTAGGCTACTGAGGGTGTATGCTTTGGGCATTAGAAAAAAACTGACTTTCTGAGAGAGCATATTAGGCTAGCTATACCTATGCCTATGGAATCTGAAAAACATTTGGGGGACAAGATGGGGACATGGAGGCAGAAGTTGTTGGGTTTTTTTTATGCAATCTTATATCTTCTTTTCAGAAAGAAAAGAAGAAACACTAGTGTTGCCATGCAGAAATGAAGCCTTTCAAATACAGATAAAACATGCAAGGCTTAAGAAGGTATCAGACCATGGGAATGATTTTCAAAAGCAGAAATTGGAATTTGAAAAATCAAGGTGGGTATCTGCTTGGTGTATCTGCCTTTGAAAAACCTACCTCTGTAAATTTAAGATGGGGTCAGTGAAGTACTTTTAGGTCCTTGTCTTGCAGAATTTTCTTTTGGGAGAACAGGATCATCCTCAGCACAAGCACAGCACAGCAAGCCACAGTCCCGCAGCTGAAGACTGTTTTTAAGTCCATATAACTCTGTGCAGTATATGAAATCCCAGCAAATTCCATAACATTAACTACAGTATAAAAGAAAAAAGCAAACATGCAAGCCTTGGAAAATATTAAGATCAGAACCAAGAGCAGCAAGAGCAGGATTCAACCTTTAGTACAAGAAAATTTTGTTCCCATAAGTGCCAATACACCTTTTTTATTATGCAATAATCCTCATGCTTGTGTATGCAAACTCAGCACACTTCCTGAAATACAACATTGTGTCATACATTCACATTAGAAACTAAAGAGAGATTCAAATTCACGTAATCCAGCACATAGTTCTCACTGTAAAAGTCTATCTTCCATACAGATCAGAGAGCTTCAGGCTGAAACCAAGAAGACTCTGAACATCATGACAATCAAGTGGGAAAGGGAAAGGGAAAGAGGAGAGCAGAGGAAAGAGAAAGAAGAGAAAGAGAAAGTAGAGAAAGTAGAGAAAGAGAAACAGAAAAGAAAAGCCTACCTGCCCTCAAGATGGATTTCGACAAGATAGCATAAAACGTTGCACCTGCAATGGCAGTGACTGCACCCAGTGACTGTTCTTCTGCCTTGCAAAATCTTTGCTTCCAAAAGCCGTTAGGTGAGGAGATTTATATTCTACATCAGTTATCCACATACTGAGTGACACTATTGTATTGTTTTAGCTTGGTATTTTCTGATAAGGCACCCTTTAGAAACATCTAGACTTTAAAACAGATTTCTTATACTCACTATAATAGGAGTTTTTATAGGACAATAGACTTCTCTGCAAAAAATACCTGTCACTCCTTCTCAAATACTTCCTCCTTCTCCGCACCTACCTGCTTATTGCTGCCCCAGTCACAGCAGCAGCCTTGCTGCTGTGGTTTTACTGGTAAATCCGCTCCTGAATATCATCAATCTGAACCAGTCAGAAGGTGTAATAGCCAAAAGTAGAGAATTTTATTTAGGATTAGGAGGGGGTTTTCTATTATTTTTAAATACACGGGAGACATTTTATTTACTTATTAGTTTTGGAGCCCTTAGGATACAGGTCTTCAAGATTCATTGGCAGCCATGTATGCTAGAAACAGTTTTGTAATGAAAGCTAAGCTTCTCATGTAATCATATGATTCAAGCAACTAAGGGTTTTGAGAAAAATATTGAGAGATTTACAATAAGTTAATGGAAGCTGACAACACTGTGTGGATCCTGGGAAGGAAGATTATACAATCTCTAAGACAGGTATATGAAAAATACAGTGACCATCAAGTTAAGATTAGAGCTGTCTAGATACAAAGTAAACACCACAGAGATTTTGTAATAGGTGTTATATGAAACACTAGCAGCTAAGCAGTTCTCAACAGAAGCTTATTTTTTCAGATTGATGTAACTGATAGAAAATTAATTAGCATTTTCAGGATAGGAAAGTGCTGGTCTAACAGGCCAGCAGATCAAAAGATCTCATTTACCCATAAAAAGGAAAAAAACCCCAAACATAACGTGAGCAGTCTCGGCATTGCCCAGGCAAAATATTTCGCCTGGCAGTATCATCTCCAGGAACGGGCTATGCCCATAAATCCTGAGGTCCTCAGCGCTCCTGCTGAAGCTGCGGACCCAGGAGCTGCTGTCGGACTCTCACAGAAGCACAAGGGTCATTTGTCTTCCTAAAAATGTGTAACTGTGAACTCCAGGAAATGGCTTAGCTCTTTCTTAAGTGAGCTCCTATGACATATAGTATGAAGGAAAGTAGGCCAGAGGATTMTATTGCTTTATTTCTTCCTGTAGCCTTAAAACCTATCAGTCATTTCATCTTGCACTGCACTAGGCAGTTTTCAGATAGTAATTATTTTGGACCTTTCCCATTCTGGGAAGGGGCTGAACTGGTAATTCAAATTAGAATGAAGAAGGTCAGACAGTTATTTCAGTCAGCTTCGACAGAAAGAAAACACCCTGTCTGCAGAAGGCTTTAAATTTCCCGGGGCTGTTGAAAAAGCAAATTATTAAAAAAAAAAAAAAAAAAAAAAAAAAAAAAAAAAAAAAAAAAGTTTTACTTAAGTAACTAAAGCTTTGCCTGTTACAAGAGGAAGAAAAGGCCTTCCTCTAGGGCAGAATACCTGGCAGGAAGGGGGCGGGGGCAGAGAAGAAAAGGTTAGGTAAATTGGCTCCTCCTGGAGCTGTGAACACAGACAACCACTTCTGTTTCTCAGACAACTGCTTCCAGAAACAGGCAGCAAAAGAAAACCAGCAATCCTACAGAGGCACATTGGTGGTGATCCTACAGGGCTGTAGGAATTTCAGCTTTCGTAGGGAAAGCACCCTGCACGCACCTCCCCAGTACCCCTCTGCTTAGAAAAGAACTGGGGGGCGATTTAATTTTCTTTGGGAGACTGCGCTGATTTGTGATGTGGTTAACTTCTATAAGCGAGCAGATGTTAAACAACCCCTTTAAAAGCTGTTGCTTGCAGTTTGTTATTGGTTTAGTTTCTAGGTCAGTTTTCAAGTCAAGCCAAGAGAGGCAATTTATACCAATCATTTGCTTTTACTTCTTTTAGCACTAATGGGGAGATAAAAGCAAATGGGTGCCCTAAGCATCCCTGGGTAACTTCTATAAACAAGCCATGCACAAGCTGGGAATTCGTAAGAAGAAAACCCAAACTGCAGCTGAAGGAGGTAGACAAATGTAATAGTAAGGACCTCTGAGTAAGCCTCGGCACAGTTTCACCACCTTCATCGGTTTTCTGTCAGCAATGAGCATTTTCAAACTGGATTTGAATCTAAAGGTTCTTGAAGAAGGAAATGTATTTTCTTGTGTTCCATTTCATATTTGAAGCCTCAGATCTGCTAAGAATTACATAAGTACTTTTAATAGCAAGTAGTTTCCCTGCTCACTGACATGCAAAGGTTTAAGAGTTGAATACATCTGAGTTACAAGCTAAGTTTTTGAGGGTCTCCACGTCAATGAAAGGACCTAGGGATTAATCCAAGACTCTTTGCAGATAACAGTGATCCTCCCATTGATTTTTAAAGGGCTTTGGTTCAGATGTCTTGCTCATTATCTACCAAAATATACACATTTTATTCTACCATTAGAAAATGTAGTATGTTAAAAAAAAATGCAGCCAGAGAGAAAGGGAAGTTGTTTTGACAGAATATCATTCCTGTCAGACATGAGCCCGATGGGTATAGAAAGCAAAAAAACTCTCATCATGCCTAGCAGGCAGAAATGACAAAGCAGAGCTTTAGAAAGACTTAGGGGCAGAATGCTTGCAGAGCCACAGGAAACGCTGCCTGAGACACACAAAAATGCACACTTTTACAGGTGGTGAGCATGGGGCAGTGCTTTAATTGTGGGACAGCTGGACTTGAAGAAAAAGGCTCCTGATGCTAAACAGATGCCAGTAATCCTTGAAAGCTTCAGGGCAGTCCAGATATCTCTAGTCCAAGCCCAAAGAGCTCCCTGAGGAAATGGAGAGAGGTATGCATGCGGCTGTGGTTCTCTGTTTCTCTAGATACCGTGCAACACCCGGCTTTTCGCACACGCCTGAAGAGCTAGTGCCACAGCTTGTCTGTTTTGCAATGCTTAAGCTAAGGGGGGAACAGAAGTGGCAGCCCAGCTCCTGAAAAAACCGGTACCCAGCAGATCTGCATATGAGAATAGACCAATACTCAGATTTGGTTAGACTCCAAAAGCTTTTCATGCATGGAAGCAGATGAGCAGGATTGTGGGGAGCATCCAGCTGGAGGGGATTATTATTGCTTCATAATTAAATGCTCTAGCATTCTGAATTCATCTGTTTTATGATATAGGGGAAGCATTTCTAGTGTACTTTCATTAATTGTGCACAGTTTTACAAGTCTTTGTGAAAACCAGACAAATGTGGATGGTCAGGAGGTTGAAAAATACGTTGGTCTTTAAGCAGATCCTGTGTGTCATACCCACAGCTAAGACTTTAACTGCTATTTGACAGTGATACATTGACTTCTGTTTACATAAATACTGCATAAATTCCATATGCTTCTGATTTGAGAAGAAATTTTTACTTTTAAYGTTGCAGGATATTCCTTAGGTGGGAGGGGAAAATGATTTTTGTAGGAGGTAAACACAAGACTGGGATTAGAGTGAGAATAAAGTCAAAGCGAAACCCTTGTACAACTTGCTATAGTCAATTTGCTCAAGCAAAGCAGAGTATGGGCCAAGATGCAACTAAAGACTGAGGAGTGTTTAACATGACAAAAACACTGGACTTAACTAAAATCAGTTCTGAAAACAGTAACTAACATGAAATGAAGTAACTCCTAAGTTACACTCTAATTTAGAAGGCAAAAGGAATACAGTCTCTGCGCCAGTCTACATGCCTTGGCAGGGATGGGAAAGCCATCAGAGACTTCCAGAATGAAATAATATCTCAGCTTGGCACGGTGGCAGCTGCATTACCAGCTTCCACAAGGTTTGGTCATCCAGTTTAAACCGAGCTACAAATCTTCAACACATCTGTATTTTTTCCCCTCATAACACAAATGTAAAAATTAAACATTCAACAGTTCAAGTAGACCAGTATTTTTTAAAGAAAAATGCCATAAAAGTAATTGAGAATTTAAACTATTATAATTGCTGAGATTGGTCAGAATTGAACAACAAACAAAAAAACAACTCCCAAAACAAACAGAAAATCTCCACCTCAACACTAAATGGAAAAAGAACATATACAGCACAGCTCAGAATAAGCAGAAACATCTGAGACAAAATCCTGAGCAGCMTGGAAGCCTTAAAAAGGATTTAGGTTAAAATGATTCTTTCTGCATCAAGTCTGCATCAATGATGTTTAGAGGAGTGTTGTGCAACTGTTGGAAACTTATAAAGATTCATTAACTGGTGGGAGCTTGATGGATAGAAATATTTAATGTAATGCATATATCAAAGCTCATCCAGTTCTGCTGAGTTAGAGTTCCCTAATTGGTTTCCAGGGGACTTGGATTAAACCCCAATTTGGTAATAAAAATACTGTGCGGAAGAATAACTGAAATAAAAAGTCTCCAAGTCTGCTAGGGATATTCCGTGAAGGACAAATACACTTCATCAGCAAGGCAAGCCAAATATTATCCTTTTTACCATGGGCTATTTGTACTGTTAGAATTTTTTTCCCTTAACTCATCTTCAGAGCTGCCACCCTCCCCCTCCAAGAATATTAATGGCAGCAAAGAGCTTCACTACTTTGCCCTCTCCCTTTCCTGCTGAAGTCAGTGTCTGTCTTGCAGCTGACTTCAAGAGCAGCAACTTCTAGCCTTTTTCCGCTTTCTTTGGAAGATGAAAGAATAAGAACTATACATGGCAGATGCTAATCACATTGTTTAATCCACACATCCTGGCAATAAAAACCTAGGAAGACAAGTACATGCCATTTACTAAGCCTTCTGTATAGCGTGTAAGTTTTTACAAGCACAGTCCCTTCACTCACCGTGACAATTCTATCATCTCTTCTCACAACCATGTTGCTAAGGAGAGACTATTATCATTTAATAGTCTTTAATAGACTGAATCTAAAGTACAGAGAGCCTAAAGATTTCCCCAGGTCATACAAGCGTGCGGCAGCAACAGGTACTGATTCTACATGTGCCAACTACCTACCAAGCTGCTGTGCTGATCATCGCTCTCCTGATTTTTATTCTCAACAGAATACATACAAACACGAGCGAGGGAAACATTAGTGTCAGGTAAGTGGGAAGGACCAGAAGCAGGCTAGAGAGAAAAGTAAATGGAGAATTAAACAGCTGAATACAGTTTTCAGTGCTGACAAAGAGCCACATGAAGCAGGGATGCCTTTTGTTTCAGTTCAGAGTACAACTACATTCCTTTATATAATAAGGTCATTTTTTTTTCAAATGCTATTTGACCATAATTGTAATTTTGATGGCAGTAAATTTCCACATCCAGATGTGCTGAGGAGATGTTTTTTCCTTGAATGGTTTAATTATCCTCCAGGCAAAGGTTCRCGGTAACCTTGCACGGCTGAGTTGAAGCCAGCCAGTGGCACAGTGTGGTCGCCGTGGCCCTGCTGCGGGGAAGCGGTGTCACCAGCAGTGACAGTCACTGCGGGCCCAGGAGGGAGGAATCTGTGTGAGAAACAAGGACAAGGAGAAAGGAACAAATGTGAAGGGGAACTAGAAAATGCACAGCAGTGGCGTAAGTCAGAAGAACTAAATAGCTTCTTAAAAATGGAAGTTTAAAGGAAACCTCTGATGTAACTGGAAAATATCTGCATGAGCTGAAAATCTGGAAGAACRCCATATGGGAAAGGGAATGAGTTGTTGTGTGGGCTTGTCAAGGTACCTACACGTGCAGCAAACATTTCAGCATCATTGCACTGGAAAAGTGCAGGGGTCAGGGTAGGGCAAGGAGCGAGGTGTGGCCTTCCTCCCAGCGTGTGCATGAACGAGGTCCCCCGGCCACCCTGCCCTTCAGCGAGCCACGCAGCAGCACTGCTGGTGCTTCAAGCCCGCACCATGGTATGGCCAAGGCCATCCTCATCACTCCAGAGACAACCAGCAGTTTACAATAGAGATGCTGTGAGTCAGCCTGAGTCAAAGAATCCCCTGTCTGTGATTGCGTATTGCTCAGGCTGAAGAACTTCATTCTGTAGAAAAGGGGACTTTAAGAAGCAACTCCTATATGAAATAACAAAAGAGAAAATAATATCACAGGATTACAAACAGGGATGAATCACACCACACTGCTAACCAATTCTTCTCAGAAACCAATAAACCCCTGAATAATAAATCAAGTCAAATAATTTTTAAGTCTCACTTACACTTAGTTCTTGTATTTTCTGGTACTCCTAAAGTTTACCAGCACAATCTCACTATTGCTTTTGCATTTCTTGGCAATTAATTTTCTTTATTTTGCTTTTAAAAAACTGCACAATTTAACATTTAATAGGGGTGCATGCAGATAAAATTGCCATACGTATTGAAAGATTAGCCAACCAACACCCACTTTCACAAAAGGGAGAATAAAATGCCTGTGGTTAATAATCCGGATACCTGCTGCTTTTCCAACAGCTTCATTTTTGGTCAACGTCTCCAACTGACAAAACATAGCCATCATGGAGGAGAAAGGAATTTGGTATGAAATCCTGTGGGGTACCCCACCTTTCGGTGGACCATGAAAGCCACAGTCACGGAGGCACCTGCATGTCCTCTTTTATCCATGGACTAAAACTCCTCAGCACTATCTGGCTTGGAAATGAACAAGATGATAGGACTGTGATGGCAGACATTCATTGCAAATAGTCATCTTTTTTTAACAACAACAACAAAATCTATACAGGATAGCTTTCCTTTTCAAACTTTAGTGAATTATCCATCTGATCTTCATAGATGTTGTAGCCTTTCTTCTCGTGGGAGACACAACACTAGGAATTTAATTGATTTAATTTCTGTAATTTCCTGGCCAGTAGCAGGACTTGCATATTGTTAAAAACTCTTCAAATGAGGATTTTCCAGGAATGCTAACTGCAGGTATCAACACTAAAAGACAGATTCCTATTTGCCCCCCAATTATAGATATGATCTTCCACGGGGACTGTACCAGAACCCAGCATGCGCAGCAGTTTTTACACTTAACTGTAGCATATCACTGTAGTTAAAGAGCTGTAATTGTGTACAGTTGGTTGAAAGAGTATTATAACCAAACAGATATGATAACTGAAGGAAATAATTCAGAGTTATTACTCATTATTAATAGTCACCTAATGAATGAATGATGATTTAACTATCAGTTATCACAGCCAGTGACAGTAATCTCCAGTACAAATGACAAAATCTTAGTTCTCAGGAATACACATCCTTTTCCCAGCTATTTCCATCACTTCACTGGGACTCCTTGTAGAGAATATGAATATCTATGTGTCACTTTACCTAGCCGGCACCTTTCTGTTCCCCCCCCCCAAACAGACAAGAACTTCCACTCTACTCTGCTTCCATTCCCCCTTGCTTATCTTTGCATTCCCTGTCTTTTCAGCTTTCTTCCCTCTATCCTGAACACCTGCAGAAACCACCATATTCCTGTGCAACGTCAGTCACACCTACCATCATTGCTTCCAGAAGGAACATGCAGTTATTCCTGATCTTGCAGGCTTGGACTCACAAGATAGACTCTTTGGATTAAGAAACACCTTTTACCACCTGATGCACACAGTGCCTTTACATAAAACTAGAAGAAACTGCGGTAGTTAGGACAACGCTGTGTTCAAAGAAGCTCACGGCCGACAGAATCCCTATGCACGGCCAGTCAATACTAAGTTCTCACTCAAAAGACCGCTGTGAATCGAGTTACACATGTGATGGGAACTAACAAAGCTACAGGTTTCCCTGTAGCTTTCAGACATTAGAGTGGAAGCCATCTTCCATAAACCTTGCTGTTTTCGGCTGTCTGTACACAGAGAAGACCACCTGTTTCATATTATTTTCAGTCCTAAACATTGGTCTCTTGCATCTCTCAGCATCACCTTCAAGTGTTTTTTAATACAGCCTTGCTTTGGGGTTCTGCACCAGCTGAAGAATGTGAGACGCTACCCAGCAAGCTGCCAGAACTTCACGCTTCAGAGAAGCTCTCGGAGCTATATTTAAGTACTCACTATAGAGAACGAACACAGATTGTGACAACCACTGCTGCATGGAGAACGCTGTGACAAAAGACACGTCCCCTTTCACAGCGCAGGTACGCTGTGCTCCCACTTGCCAGGAGCAACTTGCTACGTTCCTTTGGGAATGACCACAGCCTTCTCCTTAAGGGCTCTGTGTTTGTTTGAAGCCAGATGGGGCAAAAGATAAGCAAGTCCTGACTAATTTGTGAAAAAGCATGTCTGGACTCTGTTTTCTCCTTCTTAGGAAAATGAATTCCCTTAATCTCCTTCCTCAGGTATATGATTTTAACAGGTAACCTTCCTTCTCGTAGTTGTATTTCAGCTCTGATATCGCAAAAAACATTTTTAATAGAAAAATAAAGAATTGCTACCCAGACACCTCTTTTCCCAAAACAAAACACTGCTCTCTAGTGGAAGATGATGATATGATCCAATTTCATTAGAAGGAATGTTTTAAATTTTTCTTTTTATCAGTTACAGGAAACCTTAATTCATTTTCACAAGCACTGACATACAAGAGTAGTAGGGCTGGTTTGTTTTATTTCAGTCTTTGAGATTGTCCTGTAAGATTTTTGTATTTATTCCTCAAGATAAATTTGCTATGCATTTATATCAACCCTGTAATCACATCCAAACAACCTGTCAAGTATTCGTGCATTAAAATATTAACACTTTTTCTGATTTGATCCCTTTTAGTTTTTCTGTTCTTAGACAATACAAAAATCACAGGCCTATTTTCTTATTTTCTTATGTTTTTTCCACATATTTAATTACTGACAGACTTTTCTAGGTCTGAATACATAGCTTTAGCTAACCATTTTGGAGAGACAACATTCATCAGTTACATTCACAGAAGAATTTCAGCAAATACGCAGGTACTATGGAAATCTTTATCCTGTTTGCTATAGGTTTCTAAAGACATTCCTGTCTGCAAGCACAGTGATACAAAATTGAGGAACTACCTGTTGCAGTGGTTCCTTCAGCTTATACTGAAACAGTGACAAGTGGTCAGACATCAAGGAGTATTTGTCCTAAAGGAACCAAATTTTATCCTACTTGTAGTTAATTTATAAAATACAGCATTCATTTGCTTTCCTTTTTATTTTTTAAAAGGTATAGATAAAGCAAAAAAAGGAATAGCCCTCCATACTAAATTTCTTCAAGTTATGGACCAAAACAGCACAGTTCTAGATTTATTCCCAGCTTCCCATATTCACAACAGGAAACCTATATAGCACGTGCTTCTGTTTTCTTATCTCTCTGCAGATAAGAGACATGTGTAAAGTAGTTTCCTGATAAACATACTAAGAAAGTACTTTATTACTTTTTTTTTTTTGTGCCTTTTAAAAAAAATTGCTCTCCATTTATTGGTTTACCAATTAATTTTAACTACAATTTTTGCCTGCATACTTCTTCCACCTTAAGTACTCTTCCCATCAAATACAAGTACTATGGGGAGAGAACAGTAATTTGTCAAAGGATATACGTTAAGCAATCACAGATTGCTAGTTAGCATAACCCTCATCTGTAAAAATTATAGTCCTGTCAGGTCTGTATCTAGTCTTCTGTCAAAATTACGTAGGCTATCTACATCGTAGAATAATATTATACAGGCTTGCAAAAGCACTCCAGCTTCACTTCAGCCACCACCGAAAGGCTGTGGCCCCGGGCCAGGCGCTTCTCTTTCCTGAATGTTCTCAGCTGCACCTGGCCACCCATGCAGCCGTCACCGAAATCCCGCGCCCTCCTGAAGGAGTCTCAAGCAGCAGAGCTTTCCTTACCCTCAACACTTGATTTCTTCCGTGTCCTCTCCCCCTTCACTTACGTTTCTGCTCATGTTCTGCTCTGTTCCCGTCCCTGACAAGATGCTGCCCCCACCGCCGGGCCCAGCCGAGCCCTTGCCACGAGCAGTGCCCTTCAGCAGCTCCTGCAGCCTTCCGCCTAGGGCCAGGCCCCCCGGCCCTTCCCTCGGGGCCGCCACCGGACTAGGAGGCCATCTTCTGTGTTCCCATCGGAGGGACCGAAGGTGGGTTTCCATTTGTTTGTTTTTAGGGCAAAGAGAAACATACAGAAGCTCCCCCACCTCCAAGTATCTACTGAAGTATTTTTAGAAGTAACTATTCAGCTACTCCTACTGTTCGACAGAAAGAAAAAGTGGAGATGGGGTTTTTTTGACCCACTAAACATAAAATCCAGAACTACTAATCTTGGAAGAATACAAATGAACAATATATCTGCCCTGCCATTTACTTGAGATTAAGACAGAAAACTTTTCAAGTTCTAGTGCAAGTCACACAGTAAAGTAGTATTTTTGGTAAACCTCACCGAGTAAAAAAAAAAAAAAAAAAAAAAAATCAAGGATCGGTTTATAAATAATGACTTATTGAGGAGTTTCTAAGCCTGACAATTAAGGAAAGGATTACATTTCTTTTAAAACAGATGAAAAATACAGAGAAATTAGAAATCAGGATATGGATATTCATAACTAACTTAATGAATTTTGGTAGCTTTCTTAGGAATAGGCCATCAGCAGCACCGATGCGGATCAGGGTTCCCACCTCCGGCCGCCCGACTGCGGCACCCTTGGCTAYGCAGGTCCTGCCTGAGCTTCTCCCAAGTCCAGTGCCTATGTTCTACAGGAGATGGATGACCCTTAAAATTTTAAGGGCAGCTGGTGATCAAATYTGAATGATAGTACCTAATTGTTCCCATAACCCAATGGCTAGAGATTTCAGCGTTTTTACTGTAATAAGTACACAAACAATTCTGAGACATAATTGAATCAGCTTTTCCATGCAAAGACGCGTTGGCTGTCTGGGATGTTCTGTTCTAGGGCTTCTACTGTTATCTAGTACTTTTTCAGAAGTGAAATTATTTCTTGAAAATTTACATTTAACTTAGTATTTACTTCAATTAGCACATTAATTAGAAAATAGAGGAAAATGTGCAAAATAGTATTTATTTTTTAATAATGAAAGCTGCACTAAAGATAGGAAAATTAATAAAAATATAAATTTTAAGAAATATCCCAAAGTCCTATTTCTTTGACCATTAAAACTGACCCTTAAATAAAAGCTGCTTATGAGTGAAATCCAACAGCTAATTTGTTTACTGACTGCACAGAAAGCCCAAACAGTAATTACTAATTCAGACTGCTCTTGTAAACAATCTATTTTTGGCTGAAATACTTATAAAGCGCATAGGCTGCTCAGAGGGCAAGATGTGTTTGTATTTACTTTAAGCAAGATAGCTTTTATATTACATATGCATTTAGGTTGTAAATACCTGAGATTTAAGCTCGATAATTCTTAACTGCCTTAGTAACTAAGTAAATGAGGGAGATGGAGGTTAGGTCATCCATCAATTAGTTATCCACAAATATAATGCATCAATAAAGAAACACAAGGTTTACATTTTCTTTACCTCTGCCTCTTTTTATTGTCATATTAAAGACAATGGTAACGGATATAATTTACTGAATACTTTTAACACATACAAGAGAGTAAACCCACCATTTCAACAGCTGTTTTTTGTAAATATAGTGAAATACAAACAAACAAACAAAAAGAACAGAAAAAAAGGAAAAAGAGGCGGTTACTCATTCCAATACACACTCCACCCATTTACACCTTCAGAAGAATCTTTATTCACAAAAATACCAAGTAGAATTTCCCATGATAAAATGAAGTACTTATCCACAGGAAAGGTTTACGGGCTTCCTCTCCATTTGGCCCCTACCTGTCGTATACTTACACCTTTAAAAAGCAATAGAGCTAGACTTCTATACAGACAAATCAGGAAGTGGCAATCTCACTGAGATCACAAAGAAAATTTTAATTTATTCTGAAATTTCTATTGTTAAAAGGCAGATAGCTAAATATATATGGCTTTTAGAGCAGATATTAAATGCATTACATTCTCAATCTTTACTCTGCCAAAATCTAGGCAGAAGTGTATCTTAGTATCACATTGAAAATTCAAAATAATTTCAGAATAGCTATGTTGAATTTCACATCAGGTCTTCTCTGCATGGAGGATGATTGAAAAAATAAACACAGTAGCACCTTAAGACTTAAACCAACAGATTTACATTCTCTGAATGTAGCCTTACACTTTCTTTTGGTTGCTACATGCAGACAAACCCATTGATTTTCAAATGCTAGATCATTCAGCAGCCTGCTTTTACTTCATGAGTGCACAACCTCAGCTCTTCTCTCTCTCTGTTTCTCTCCAACCTTGACCCATGTTATGAGCACACTGAATATCCAAACACTGCTGACAACAAAACACTAAGATACTTTCCCTCCATAGGACCAGAGTAAATTTAAACATACTACACCGAAATAATTTAAAATCTATATTCATTCTGAAAACTGCTCTAGTGGGCTAAAGATTAAAATTATTTCATGGCAGTGCATGAAAACAGCTTCCCTTTCTATTTCTACTTTATATATTAAAATAAAACTAGGTTGTTCAGATGATCCTGCTCAATTATGAAACTTTCCCAAAACTAAGACTGCTGTAAATTACAGATTCCAGCAGTTTAACAGCTGCTATAATATGAAAAGCTATTTATAATTTGTAATTTTCTTATAAAAGTCTTCTCAGAATTTAGTAGCAGCTTTACAATCTGCAGCTTCTTGCAGGTACGTCCCAAAGCAGAATCCTGGGGAGGAAAACCATTTACTGGATAATAACTTGGGATAAAAGAAAAACAATTAAAAAACCACAAGCAAGGAGCAAATATTTCAAATACTTTCAACAGCACTCCTGAAGTTTAACTCGGTATGAATTAATCAGAGACTCAGTTCTAGCCTTCTAAAGTGTCTGTTCTTAACAGTTATAGATTGACCTCTGCAGCTCCTGCTGAAAGGCCATTTCCAAATGCACTCTGTGCAAGCTCACAGAACTCTCTTGCAGTTTTGGGCTTTTTTAATCAAATCTGGATACATGTGTCTAATACTGAGTTAATAACAGCTTCCACCCATTAACATTAACACAAAGATCTAATTCTAGCACATGAAAAAGAAAATTTTATCAGCTGAAATCCACTTTAAATTTATTTCCACTCTCTGGTGCAGAGGAGCCTCTCCTTTCAGGGTCTGTACTAACAACAGGTAGTAAGCACTTGGGCAATTCTTTTGATAGTATTTCACTTACCAATTCACAGTTAGAGACACACAGAACTGATAATACACATTTCTTAAATGATGTTTTCTTGCTATTTCTTGGTTTGCTATCCTGTATTATGTCCAAGTGCTATGTAACAATGGGAATATGAAATTCATTATTATCAAATATCAGAGGCCTCCTAGGAGGGGTTGATTCTTTGTCTGCTTTGTGCAACAGTTTAAAAAGTCCTGTTCCAATATTCATCGGAATTCCCATGATGATGCACTCAGAAACACCTAGGAAAAAAAAACCCAAACATGTTAAACATCTGAAGAGTAACGATTTACAAAACTATTTTCATTTGCCCATTCTGTATGCGTTGCCTATCAAATCTCAAACCTCACATGTCAAGACCAAGGTCTCTTCACTAGATAAAGTTAAACGTTATGGTCATCAGATCAGTATGTTATTTAATCTGTGTTATTTAAATTCTAGACAGACACCTTCTCTAGCAATGGAAAAGCTTCAGAAGGTTTGTTTTTGGAGAAGACACATTCCGCTCAGTGCCAATAGCAGAAGATGCAAGCCAAAGTTACTTTGTGTTCATTCTCTGACTCAGTGCTAAGACTTCAGTCAAATCTGGCCAAGTTCCCTTGAAACCCCTGCAAATTCCCAGCAAAAGCGGCATGCCGCTACTTTAGCTATACCACTTTTTACATTTTCACGATTCAAAAAGTCCTTGTCTTGAAGATTTAATGTCTCAACTATTTTTGATAGCTATAACATTCTCACAGCAATGTGCTGACACATTTATATTCCAGACCTACTGATGTATATACAACTTTTCCAAAGAACGTTCCACATTAAAAGCAAGCTATCAGATACCAGTGGTTTTTTTCTCTGCATACTGTTATGATCCAAATGACACTTTCGCACATTCTCAGGAGTATAAGAATATTGTCCTTCACATAAATGTTTAAGAAAATAACCATAAAAAGCTGTACCTTTGAATATACAAAGGATGAAAATCAATTTGCTTAAAATTCTGGCAAGACTTGATTTAAATGTATATGAATGAAGATTCTGTATTTTTGCTCTTAGACCATTGCTACATTTCTACTACATATTTTCCAACATTATGACCTAAAAATCTTGTGCAAAACAGAATGCTTAGGAGTTACTGTATATTTAGGCCCGCTACTTTGTACAGCCTCTACAGCACGCAGGTTACAATGGATAAGGGAAATACCTTTCTAACACCTAGCAGAATAAAACTTACCTGGTTTTGCACAATAACCTTTCAACCTGAGCCAACCACTGAACCATGGAAACTGCATTTAGATTTTGGGAATCCTTCTTCCTTGGCAATACTTCCATGTATACAACCAGAAGCCCTTCCTCCCCACCTCCCTTTTGCCTCATGGACAAAGTAGTAGTTTGCAGCATCTGAAAGCAGTCATGTATAGCAGGAAATGTTTGAACAGAACACGCTGCTGTAACAACTAAGTGTATGTTATATATCTGCTCAGACTGATGTAAACTAGAGGCCGATGACAATCATATCAGATGGGTGAAGACAATGATGTTGTTGATGGCAGAACTGCCAGGACAGCACGCTCTGCTCTAATGACCATCSAAGACTCCTCCAGTGCAATGTCTTGTAACACCACCAGTAACAATCTGTAGCAGAGCTAAGCATCTGGCTGACAGCTATGAACTGCTGCTCTTTTAGCTGGAAGAAACTAGGGAGGAAGCCAGTCATACTGCTCTTATTGCAGAGTTTATCTTTTTTACACCTCCCTTCCAGACCACCTCCCCATAAACGAACATCACAGCAGTGATCTATAGCTCTCAGTTCCCACTCTTAGGTTAAAAATGAGAGTGCTGTTGGCTACTCTTTGGGAAGGGGACAGAAAGATCAACTGACTGTATCTCTAAGCAGTGGCTTGCAGATAATAGCACTTCCTGCTGATCCTGCTTCCAGCATCCAGTGGATGCTGCTGGAACTGGATGTACTCCTCTGCTCAAGTTTCAACCCGCTCTGCCCACTGAAAGGTGGCATCAGCAATTCTCAAAAGAAAATGCTTGCTTGTCTTTATGTAGGTAAAGCAGGAATCAGCTGTTCCCCATTTTCTTGGGGGGAAAAAGCATCTTACAAGTCAAAAGGGATTCAAAGGCCACACGGTCTAAAACTACACCCACACGTTCAGGAGAAGCGCTGATTTGAGACACCATTCACTTCAGCACCTATAGTTGATTTTGGGTACATAATCATTTTTCTTGGCAACATTTATAATTTTTTCCTGCTCTGGAGATGCAAAACCATGAGTGTGTAAGAGTCTTTTTATAGCAATTCAAAGAGATAACTAGTGATAGCCAGGTCAGGCAGCTGCACAGCACTTTTTCATACAAGCAAGCCACTATCATCTCTTCAGTTTTGGAAGACAGACAACAATTTTCTGTTTTGTTCATTCCATTTCCTTATTTGAACTAAAACATTTATATAGAAGGCAACATGAAAAGATCTTTGGTTTCCACATTATTCAAAACAAGATTTTTACCAGCTCAGAGGGGACTTAAAGAAAATCGTTTCTTTTCCTACTGTCCAGGATGGAAACAGGCTCCCACAGGATCTTTGCTTTAATCATGGGCAAATAATCATTAAATAAAATAAGAAAAATCCTACTCACGTGGAATGCTGGACAGCCAGAAAGTGGCAGAGTTCTTAAAATGCAAACTAGTAATACAAAGGTTTCCAGCAATTCTAGCAGTTCAGAAAATATACTGTCCACAAAGCCCTGCTTGAAATTGGCTACACTTTCTAAGACCATCCAGAAATATACACAAACTAGCAAACCTTAACATAATACATTCATATTTTTATACTTCATTAGCACCCAGAAACTCCAAATGAGCAGTTACAGCTCCAGGATGGTAGGCCTTACATAAACAGATGATGAAGAGGGTGAAACCTGCTTGACTTCTCCTTTTCTCTGTTTAATCTACTAGATACAGACTTTTTAACAAATCATTCCAAAATGTATGTAGCTTAAAGGAGAATGAAATCTGGTAGGAATGGAGGCAAAGGAGTTCAAAAAAAGAAAAATAGTTTCAATTCCAAATATTAAAGTACATGGCAGAAATGCAAAATTAAGAGACAAACAGAATGACAAAACTTCTCTAACTGAATTTTCTGTTTGGCTGTATGTACGTGTGCATGCATGCACTTGTGTGCATGTGCACATATATTTTTAAACTCTTTTCAGATTCTTTCACAAATTCAGTGAGAAGATGATTCAGTGGATGTTAATGAACTTAACTTTAAAACTGAAGAACAGATACATTTAAAAAATTTCTCTGGACAGGGATCTTCTCTGTTAATGAACGGAGTACTAATAAACAAGGCTTCTAATTTAAAAAAATACAAACACAATTTTTATCTATTTAGATCAGAACTAACTGAAGAAGTCAAGAACTTTGCCTTTCTGTTTATTTCTAGGTACAATTGACAAATCACATAAGCAATCATTATGCACAGTATGATACTCACCTATGCTACCTGAGACATATGTGTCTCCCTACTTCATAGTAGGAATGAAAACAAAACCTAAATACTGAATGGGGTACTAGATTCCTTAATCAGCTCTAGGTGTTGAAGATACACAAGCTTCCAGAAGTGAAAAAACCGAACTACTAGTGGGACAAATTTCCTGGTATTTCATTGAGCTATGTGGTGAGAAGTAAAACCAAATTACTGAAAGTCTATTTTAAGAAACATATAACAAATGCTCAACTGACTTAAAGATCTCTGACTGAGATTAGAAGTAGAGAAACATCCACCAAACTTCTAGGATCAAGAAGTACGGATCAGCCTCAGACCCGAAGTTTTTGACATGTAAGCTGAACAGAAAGCTTAACAAGGGCAAAAATCCAATGCTTTGAAGAGGTTTACAGACGCTGGGTAAGGACCACAAACTGCAACAGAATTTGCAACACCTACCACAAACAGAATCCTTCTGTCCAAAGTAGGCAGCATCAAAGAGATGGTCTGCAGTCTTTTCAAAAGAAGCCAGCATCAACACACTTTCCTTCATTTTTGCCAGTCCAAACCTAGTAATGCCCAGCACTTCACCCTTGATTGATGGAAAAACCCAAAGAAAGACTATCACAATAGTGGCTGGAGGTCAGTTATGTTTGCTAAAGAAGCAAATCAAGTGAGCAACAGAAATGTAGTTTTTATTCTAACACACATAAAACAAGTAGTAAGTAAAAAGGTTACTATCTACAATATAGCGGTCATAATATGCTGCTTCACAGGTAAACACCCTGAAGGTTAACAGTTTGGTAGTAATCAATATTTAAATAAAACAGAAGGGATTATTCATACACAACTGTCCTGGTTTGGACAACAACAGAAGCTGTTACAAATGGTTAATAGATATTTTTTTTTTTAAGCAAGAATATTGGAAAGATTGACAGAAACATGGCCATGAGAAAAACCACACAATTATAAACTAGTTGCTGAGCTATAAACTTTAGTGGGGTCTGAGAGCACTTTGCTGAAGCTACTGCCTATTGTCTACTGATAAATCTGACTTCAGCTGCCAGGAGATTACAGAAGATGTTAAATCTTCATTTTTTCACTCTCCAGAAGAAAAGTAATTAGCTTTTTAAACTAACTTGGTTTATTTCTGCCTCTGTTTCTAACGAACGTCCTGTTTAAAACAGACTGTGCACAGAAGCACAAGTCAGAAGTACAGACAAAAGAATGCATGCTAGCAGCCCAGCAAGTGTAAAACACCGCACTCTGATGCCCTTTTCCACTATTGTGTTGCAGCTCCACACGGCCAGCCCTGGGGACTGCTGCAGCTCAGTACAACAAAGCCCTACAGTTTTGGGAGAAGTCAGAACTCCTTCATCCATTTTACCCAAATTAAACCCTTGCACTCTGGCAGGCAAAGTGGAAAATCTTACTTCACTGAGTGTACTCAAATCTAAAAAACATATCAGATGTGAAGGAAATAAAGTCAATCAATAAAGCACAGATACGATTTTCTACTAACAAGTTCTGGAAGACTGTTCATACTCTACATGTAATTTGATTCTATTTGTAACGTCTGTATCCTTTGACTCTTATATACAGTGCAGCTGCTATGAACCACACCCCATGTGGTTTTCTGCACAGCAAGTCTTAAATTGCATGCATGGTTACCCAAACAGTTTATTTTCATACTACAATTTTTAGGATTCCTATTTCCAATACGAAATTATGATTTCCTACTCATTATTATCAACTTGTTTTCGGTCAAAATAGACCTTCTCCCCCCCACCCCCAAGAACTAGATTAATTAAGCATTTTGTTTGATATCCTAACAACAGTATTTTGTTAGTACAACTCACAATTCTTTAAACCTCTAACTGATTTCCATCTCCCTAGCTCATCCGTCCTTCTCAAACATAGCAAAATTAATTTGTATAAACAGGCCAATGTAACATTTAGAAAAAGCATAGTACAAACCTTGTAAGTCATTAGATCAGA
Organism: Oceanodroma leucorhoa; assembly: GCA_030449065.1. NCBI lineage: Eukaryota > Metazoa > Chordata > Aves > Procellariiformes > Oceanodroma > Oceanodroma leucorhoa. Next base: position 5,872,983 of record JASVER010000014.1, read on the forward strand.
CAGCAACATAACATGTCTCCTGTCAATGCTCATACCATGGTTCACCATTGTATACTGAATCTCATTGATAATGGTTGTCCGAGCAGCTTCAATTCCTAGTGTCTTCTCTACCTACACAAGAGATTATGTTAGATTAATGAAGAACCAAATGCTTGGAGCAAGTATATTGCCGGAACAAATACCATCTGATGTCAGATAATACTCCATTTCCATTACTACCCTTTTGCATTTCTCCAGTTTAAAAATATTTATAGAAAAAGCTTCTCTGAAGTAAACAGTGCTGCCAGTTGAATTATTCTCTTGTGTTAATGCATTCTGACAACTACTAGTGAAATCAGGCTTGATTAGATATCAACTGCTGCATCTGAGCACAAACAAGCACTTGTAATAAAGATGCTATGGGGAAAAAAACACAGTACCCATTTGAGCATTACCTCGTAAGTGTTGTTAGAGGACGTTTTTGTTCCTTTCACTCCATGAGTAGCCATAACAGCTCGCAGATTATCACCTTCAACTAGAAGTTTATATTTTTCCTTTCCACTTTGTTCATCAATATGAATGACAGCTCGGGAAACCTCTGGTATACCTTGTACTACAACCTCCACAAAACAAAAAAACTAGTAACTTTGATGTGTACAGTAATGCAGTGTAAAAAGGTAACCCTTATCAGCATTCAAACCTATTTAGAAGCTCCAGTCTTTGAAGTAAATGTTCAATTAAAATACATATGAAATAAGATTTCCTGCTCTTAAATGCACTAGTGCAAATGTGACATTCACACTGTACTATAAACCTTACTCACTACCTACATTCTGTATTTTATGCCAGATATCCTCACTCAGACCTAGGTCTCTGAATGGTGGTAGATCCACACAAATGAAACGGCATCCTGCCAATAATAAGGTTCACTTATCACTATTTTTAAAATCCGAAGTAGACAGTTTCCTCACAGAAAGCTGCAAAAATGCCAGATACCGTCACGTGGTTCAACTCTAGATGCAGCTGGAAGAAGATATAACTATTTCATACAACTGCTACACTCAGAATGCTTCAGCAAATGTTGTAAGCAAAGTATCGAGACTTCAATTTTATTTAGAAAGATTAGTAACAGAGGCTTAGTTTCAGCTGTAAAGCAGTAGCATTGCAATCTAAGAGTTATGGACTCAGCCTCTCTTCATTGTCAATAGTGACAAGAATTATTTCGTCTTCCCACCATAGAACTCCAAATTATTATTACTGATTACCTCCCACAAAAGCACAAGACAGCCTTTGTTTTTACCTTTGGTAGTTCTTCCTTCAGGGACTGCAGTACATAATACATTGAACTCTTGCTATTTTCACGAGGGGTCACACATACAACTGCCTCTCCATGGACAGCAACATCCCCAGGCTTTACTCTGAGTTTAGATATGCAAATAGAGTAGCGCACAGTCTCTGCATTCACCTGTAGCAAAAGTCAGCCAGCAAACATCAGGGTATCTCTCTTAACTTATATAAATCTGCTCAAATACATGCAGCAGTCTTTCAACAGAATATAACAAAGCAGAATGTAGAAAAATAAACAAATATTGCTACTTTCATACATTGCATGAAATACTATTCTCTGCTGAGGGTACCAGCCTATACGTTAACTACCGGACAGAAATGGCACGCTTGTATTTAGCAAGACAACCAAGAAATGAATGTATGTTCTCTCATTTCCAAATAATGGAAGAATTATCCACTTTACGAGGAAAAAAAAGGGAAAAAAAATTCCAGATGTAAAGTTGCCACAGGACATCCTTGGTTCACTTTCCTTTTTTAACTTCCACTGGCCTCATTTCTGCTTCTGAGACAGGATTAAGAGACCCTTTGGAACTTATCCAAGGCGTATTCTGCATAAGAACTGAACAACTCACCTCCAATCTCAGTAGTCTAATGCGCTCTAAAGACAGCTTCACTAGGATGAAACAGTCATCTGGAAGAAACACTTCCTCAATATATTCTGAAATCTTTAAGAGATAAGGACGAAATAGCATGTGAAAATGGTTAAAATGCCCCATAGCAATTGGCTAATGTTTACATTTAAAGCATTAGCAATAATACAATTTTTCCTACCTCTCCTAATAAAGTTTTCTCAATTCTTCCTTTAACCAGACGGGCAAAATCAGGATCATCATCTTTGTCCAACTGTGCTGTTATAATAGGGGTGCTACAAAAAATAAACACACACACACGAAAAACAGTTAGGAAATTGCTCAATTAGATTATAGATGGCAATGTGAATTACAGCTTGCCTTATGGAACCTCTCTCATATCTAGAGTAGTATTTAATTAGATAAAGAGATCTTCAGCTTCCTTACATACATTTAAGAAAATTATTTTTCATGTACTTCAGGCTGGTAAAAACAGGCAAACACACAAGAGATTATAACACAACAACTAGTGACTATTTTCGTGGTGTACACTATTCTAGTATTATTTAAGTACGGCTTCATGGATACCTAGGAATAGGTATGCCTCAACTACTGCCAAACACCAGAAAGTTTCACAATATCTAAGAGACACCTAATGGAATATTAAACTTGGTAAGTAAACACTTTACCTCATTTGATTTTCAGAAAAATAAAACTTGTCTCTTCTCTGGCTCTAAGTATCACTTAGATGGACAGACATAAGATTTTTCTTGTTTGGGTATTCCCAATGCATTCAATGATGTGTAGTATATTACTGAGAACAGGGAAATGCTATTGCATATTACAAATTTATCCATCTGGTTTCACTTAGGCAAAGGGAAAAAAAAAAACAAACCAATGTCAGTACCTAATAGCCTTTGAAGCATTAATGATTTCTTTGATTCTTGGCACACCCAAAGTAATGTTCATTGAAGCAACGCCAGCAAAATGGAAAGTCTTCAGTGTCATCTGTGTGCCAGGCTCACCAATACTCTGTGCACAGAGAGCTCCTACTGCAGAACCAGGCTCCATCTGTGCCCTGATAAAGAAATTTGCTCATTAAAAAATACAGAAAAAGACATAGAACTCAATAAGGCATAAAAATCCTAAGCAAAGACAGAAACTATTCTGGTAGATACATGAGAAGCTTGTTAATATTTTAATAAACAAACAGGATAGAGGTTAAAAGGTCACCAATACTCGAGACTGATCTCATGCAAGGCAGTAAGATGCCCTGTCATACAGGCATTCCACAGGTGCAGTATAGCATCCACAACAAAAAAGAAAACGCTTGTCCTCCTCCTAAGTATCAAGCAGTAGATTCAGGATTCCCCATTCAAGGGAAATCCCATACGCTAACATTTTCAAAACTCCCCTTTATATGTTGAAGCATGAGAGACCTTTACTAAGTCTTCTTTAAGAAATTATTATGCAGATTATGTTTTAATCATAATCAGAGCAAAATCCAGATATTAATGCCTTCTTGTTTTCTTCTTATTCAAAAGCCCTATACTGATGACCTACTTTCCCTTCAAGTTATGCATGTAATGGGCTCATTCCCACATTTGTCCCTTTCTAAAATTTATGTACTTTGAGAACTGGTGTCCTTACAGGACAAAAAATGAAGACCACTACTCTACAATATGTGATCTCAAAATGAGACGTGTGGGGTGGTTTACATTCTCCACTACAATTTTGTTCAGATCCTGCAGTTAGCGTTCTTCAGCTTGCACAGAGTACAATGTGATCTGCTTTTCTAGAGCAAACATAACCTCTGAACTTAAGGCACAATACCACTTCCTAAATCAATCTAACTTGTTGCAGCCTTCTTGCATTTTCCTTGATGAACTCTTACCAAGTAAAATTGCTGTCTAATAGTGATTTAGCTTGTAGCATCTAAAGGAATTCATTCTGGGTGACTGTAAAACAAAATTATTTAAGTAGAGGTTATTGTTTTCACTATTATTTGGAGATCTCTTTACATTCATGTCATATCTACCCAAAAATTGCTGAAATATCAGCTGAGAGATTTCACCTGGTAAAATGACAATAGTCTACAAAACAAAAACCACCATGTTTTTGTAAGCAAGTAATCCTAATAACTGAAAGCAGAAAACTGGTAACTGCTTTAAAATACTTACGTTAAGAATTTAACATATACATGAATTTTCTAGAAAAAGAAAAAAATATTAGTAAACACACAGGTGTGCGTGAAGCCAAAAGCAGATGTCACCAGTGGCTGCATGCCAATGAACAAATCCAAGGAGTCTAAATAAATGAAACAACTCTCAGTGGAGAAAGAGATGAAAACATCCACACTATCACTATCTTGTTAGAGACCAAGAATAACAAACAAAAAGCTCCTACAAGTGCATTAACAGATTCAAGAACACGTTAGCACAAAGTGTGACATAACCCTTCACAGGCTGTGTAGATCAAGAATAACCATCAAGATTCATATGAATTTGAAACCGATCTATTCAGACATTATGTTGCGTGGACTCCTTGGAGGTTTGGAACAATCTCCTGCAAGAGGGGGAGGAAGGGAACACGTCTGCCAGTGGGTGTAAAAATGTCAGTGTTTAAACAATATCCTCTCTCGCTCTGAATCCTATCACTTTTGGCTTTTACCAAAATCTGCTGTCAAAACACGATCTGTGGATGTAAGTAGTAAGTAGCTATAGAAGAAAACTGTGTTTGCTGGTATGTTTACTACTATTTCAGAAGAAAGGTGCCAAAACACAAGCAGATAGCTTTGCATGTTCAAGAAACATAACATGAAATATAAAGCATTTTTTCTATAATATAAAAGGAAGCCAGACAAATCAGTTAGAGTCTTCTAATGAAAGAATCTCATTATGACTCAAGACAGAAAGGCAAAAACCTCAGCTTTGTCAGACCTCTAGAACTGTCATCCAAGACTCAACTCTGCCTTAACAAACCCACCTGTAGATGGCAATGCTTTTTTTTTTTTGGCTATTCTACCTTTGTCTTGCAATGTTTATGTCATTGGGGCCAACTGTTTCTTATTCTTTATTTGTATTGCATTCACAACAGAACCAACATTCATACAATAAAAATAGAAAAACACATTCCTAGATTGCAAACAAAGCAACAAACACTAAATTGGGGGGGGAATAAATTGAGAAAATAACAGGCTAAACACTTACCTCATGTATTTGTCTCTACAAGTCTCTAGAAACTTCTCTAGCTGTGTTGGAGTAATCCTATCCAACTGATATAAAACCCGTGGCTGAAAAGAGAATAGAACAGTTGGAAAAGCAATAGTTTATGAAGATTTAAAATAACTACATAATTACTCGCTTGAAACCATTTACCTCTGTTGTGCCATTGTCATTAATGCCATACTTGTCTCTAGTTTTTTTTATCTTCTCAGAAACACCTTTGATGAATTTTTTAATTTCCTGAAATTACATTAAAACAACAGTAAGCAAAGACATGGTCTTCATACTGAAGTCTTCAGCAGTAAGTTATTTGCTTAGAGCTCCAAATGGCATGTTTACAATAATAAATTAACAATGCACAATATGAAGAGAGGAACATCAAAACTTAAGACACGCACATACACTAGAATTTAGCAAACCAGATTCACTCTTGTGTAACCACAAATTAGTAGCAGTACATGAGGAATATGGTCCACGCTGAATAAAAGCATCCTTCCTGAGCACACACTGAAAACTTAAGAGATTTGATTTTGGTAGATCCTTCCCTCCTACCCACCACTTACTGAAACTGATTGTACCATAAGAAAAAAAACAAAAAACAAAACAAAACAAAAAACCCTCAAAATTCTTATTTTCTGAGTATACTGACACAAACACATTCTCACTCATTTCTCGGTATTCAAAATAAGTCAAAGTGGAAAGACTGTGGCAAAAGAGGAAGTATATAAAGGACTTCTGCTAGATAGGTTTCAGAAATTCAAGATGTACTTTATTTGGGGGGGGAAACCCCTCTAAATTTATATATACATGTCAATCGCTACCTAACACAGTTCAAATAACTTCTCAATGCTGTGGAGAGGTCTTGCAGATAATTGTATTTAACATGTAGTAGTACATAGGCCTTTCACTCTCTTACCAGGTTTACCAAAAAGTAGTTCTAGCAGTCTTTACTGGAACATAAATTGAAACAATACCGTCAGAAAAATATCCAACATTTCTATGAAACATCATTCGGGCATTACGCTTGGGACATAGATATGTACACTAGAAGTCATGAAATATGAGGTCCATGATTAAACTCTTCCATAGAAGTGGACTCAGTGCAAGTCATTACCATAACACAGGGTTATCAAAAACAAAACATAAACGAAAAGCAAAAGGAAATCCTTCCCATCCACTTCAACAATGATTTAAGAAAGCCTCCATGGAGAAGTGAATAGTTCGATTCCTTTTAAACCCTTTCCATCCCATTAGTGTTGCCTGACAACCATGATGATGATTATATAATATCACCTCTTCCTCGCTCAGTACTGGACTCCTTCCACCACTACAGTAGCCAGACACTGAAAATTACTTGCAAAACTGAGTAAATATTTGAGTGACTGCCTTTTTTTTTTTTTTTTTAACAACTGAATTAATAAATCATTATCAAAACACTTCTACTACATCCTAACAGAATCCTCAGATTCTCAAAATAACAACAGTCTTACTGGTATTCAAGGTATTTTCAGACAGTACATTATTTTCTGTGAATACTAGAACAAAGCTCAAATGAAAGAGCCGACAACAGAAGTGTGCTGCTGGAATGGATGCTTCAAGTTGTTTCCCCACTTGGATGACAACAGGATGCATTCATACATTTCTGCCCCTTTTGCCCTGCAGTAAGTCATACTAATTCATGAAGGAAGTATTTTGACATTTTAATGGGTTTTGACCCTGAAATCTTTGTGTAAAATCAATATTTTGATTTATTTCCTGAAATAAGTGTTAAGCAATTATGTGGTAATAGAAAAATTAATCTTTTTACTACGGGTGCATTAAAAAAAAGGAATATTGCAGGACTTGCAGAAGATCATCCAGAACATTTGATCTAGAGAAAAAAAAAAACCACTAAGGAGAGACTTGAAAAGTAATTCTATCTTGAAAGATGCTTCTTTTGGGGGGGGGCGGGCAGGAAGGGAGGAGTGGAAGGGGAAGAGGGCAGAAGGCGTAACACTAACTTCTCCCTCCAGAACATGGAAGACTAAGTTCTTTTAAATTTTCACCTGCTCACATAAAACCAGGGGACAGTAATAATAACCACGCCACCACCAACTCCTCAAAACTGTCATACTGGCTGAAAAATTGATCATGCGGTCATATGGAGAAAGTCCACAATAGGGCAGACAAGATCAAAACAGCATAGGACTGCAAATAGCATTATGGCAAACTATTTATTGTCAACTTTTCTCTTTGACAGTCCCGGAGTTCCAAAATACTTAAAAAAAAAAAAAGAACAACAAAAAACCCCCAAACTAACTCCAACATATTAAATCAATTGTTATATATCATTCTGAATTGGAAAAATAAGGTACTAAAACGATACATTATTTCCATACACTAGAGCCAAAAAAAGAGAGAAATAAAAGATAGATCTCTCAAGACATTTATTTTTCATTGTCAAAAGTTTTATTCAACTTTCAATTATCTGTTTGCAGTTTATACAAGCTATTGATTTATGCTACAAATGGAAAGAAAATGTAGCTCACTCTTTGCTAAGCCTGTCTTTCTCTATGGAGTGATCATCTTCAGTGCAACACTGTCTTCTATGAGCACAGCTATGTAACTTCCACAGCAAGCTCAAGAAACCATCGGTTCTTTCACATCGCCTAAACCTATAAAGTCTTTTAGTCTGGACCTGTTTAACAAAAAGGCACCAAACTGACTCAGAAAGCTCTGGCTCAACGTGGGCCTTGTCAGCTCCTACAGAGCTGACGTTCAGTCAAAATAGCAGTCCAGGGTATAAAGCCTAGTCACCCCGGTGGGATCATTTATATACGTGAAGCACTGCTAACAGAATCCTCACAGTTAAGAAGCCCACTGAAACACAGAGTGGAACAGACAATCCCACAAGATCCACCATTCAAGTCCAGGCAAACCCATTAGGTCAGCTCTACGTAGCCCAGCACTGACTGGCTGCATGCTCAGCCTTTTCCATGCTTGCATCACACTCCCCAGTACTCATATTCTAATCACCTCAAAAAAAAAAAAAAAAAAAAAAAAAAAAAAAAAAAAATCACAGAAAAATGACTGAATTTTCATTTTTTTTAATTGTGAGGGTTTCTAAAGATTTTCCAAATTTCTGTAAGAAGAAAACAAAAATTTCCTTTCACCTGTATCTTAATATACTCAAATATGTTAAAATGTTAACACAATGAAACTGTTCCAGCCAACAATCTGCTTTTTCATGAGTTGAATTCCCTCCAGTGAGGGCAGAGTGCAGGCAGAGTGAACGCTAGTCAGTTTGAAAAAGGCTATTTAGACATACTGTTTTCTGGACAAGAGCGGGTAAGTCCATTATAGGAACCTCCTGGTAAAGTAACAGTGATAAGAAGTATCTCTGTTCTGGAAGGGAAAAGTGGAGGAAGGGATAGGAAAACATCAGAAAGACATACTAATATCCCTACAGGTTGAAAGAATGAGTTTTAGAAAGGAAAGTCATGTACTAAAAGAAAGCTTCCTCAAATCCTCAAAACCCTCAAGTTTAACCATGGGGGTTAATTCATGTGTCATGGTTTTCACCATTAAAAAGGAATCGGGTAAATTACTATGATGAATGCCTACATTCTAATTTAACAAGCAGTAATGTATATATGCTAATCAGTTACTTTAGCACTATACACACATCTTTAGCTAAAAAGCACTAACATTAATGCTCACACAGTGCACACACATGCTACAATTACCTCATAATATTTTTCATAACCTGTCTCAGTTAATGTCTTCAAGGATGAACAGAAAAAAAGAAAAGGAAAGAAGAAAATGTAACAGTATCTAAAACTTGAAAATCTTAAGTTAAACTAATTACCATTAAGGTGATGTAGCTATATCTGTACTTCTGAAATTAATAGCAATTATTTACATCTTCCTGATACGATTAAAAAGATTACACCTGAAAGAACAGCTTCATATCCAAACTTTGATATTAGTATATTGCATTTTTTTTTCCTTCAGAGATGCAGTTAAGATTTACAGCATATTTCAAGTATGGATATAATTATTTTTTCAACTCTGCTCTAGTAATGGTATTGCAAATCAGGTTTATAAACAACTGCTTACTAGTTTTGTCACCTTCTGCTCTGAATCACTCTTTCTCTGAAGAAACCCTTCAAAAGCAGGTCACTAAATTCATGTTGTTCTCATCACTGCCAGTAATCAGAAGATTCATCAAGGTAACAGCTTTATGCGTCCACAGGCAGGTTAACTCTACAGTTTTTATCACTGTCTCCCAAAGTAATCTTAAGTGTGGCTGCTCTCATAAATATTAAAATTGCCTAATGCTCTTTCAAACAAATTGACTTTTACAATTCAAAGGGCAAGCAGTCATGTGAACAAACACTCACTCATCCTTAAAAGACACGTAAGTACTCCCCAGAAGATAAGCCCTGTCCAGCAAAGCACTTCATATGACAGAAGTTTTTTGCTGGGTTAGTGTCATAAGAAAGCAAGGTAAATAGGTGCAAGTGTATAGCTGGTGTTTCTATCACAGAAAAACAAGCAAATGAATGAAAACAGTTATTCAGAAAGTTGATAATATCGAAACATACGCATAATAACAGACTAGGAGACTCAGCCCTAGTGGTTTCTTACATAGAGTCATTAAGTATTTTATTTCATTTCCGACGTCCYAGGGGAAGCACATAATTACTGTACAATCTTGCTATGGAGAGAAATTCCAGCAAGGTATCTCAGATCAGCCACATCTTCTACTCAAAAATCACTAGATTTTTCTCTCATTTCTAATGTTCCTGTGGTGAATGTGAACAACTACCATAATAAGAATTAAAATTAATAGTCCTACCTCCCCACTCCCTAAATGTACAGAAATATATTACTGAACAAACTACTACTCCTGCTACTAACACACAAAATTCAGCCACTGCTCCTTCAGATTGGTAAAACCATTTTATTTAACTTCCTTGATTTGTAAGAAAAAGTTAATCACTGTGATAAGGAAGTGAGATAATTACCTGCAGAAAACTGTCTCGGCAGCAAAGAAATTCATTCTTCTTCATGATGGACTCAGATGTTAACACCAATTCATTTTTACTAAGAGCTGGTTCACTTTGGCATGGATATACAGCCTTAAGAGGAAAGAAATTACTTCTTCACATAAAACACAAACACATGCACAAAAACTTCACTGTAAAGACGCAGAATATAGATACATACAATTGATTAACAGCATTCCTTAGTTTTCGTTGGCTTTGCCTTTTTTTGTTTGCCTTTTTTGTGTGTGGGGGTTTTTTTTTTGGTGGTGTTTTTTTGTTTGGTTGGTTTTTTGTTTTGTTTTTTTACTATATAATACCAGACTATTGTGAAGAGAAATTCCACATACGCTTCTACTTACTTTTGAACAGCCGTTTCAGCAAAAGGCTTTTATCTTTTTTGGGGGGTGGAGGGGAGAACAACCAACAAATAAACAAACCACAAAACCAAAACCAAACAACACGATTCTTCAAATATCACAATATGTCCAGAGTTATTCAACAACACATCAGGCCTCTGACTTAAGAAGCAGTTCAACATAAAGAATATGCATGTCTTGATTTAATAAAGAATTACTTTGTGTAATAAGTCCAGTCTAGCACCCAACTAAGCCAGTAGTAATTTATCTAGTAAGTTGGATATTAGGCCCTAGAACTATGTCTGAGCACAGAAGAAAACTCTATTTTTCACAGCTTATACACAGTTTGGTCCTAGTTGCTCTGTTCTAATGTAAAAAATACCTGTAACTCTTAGTATACACATGCTGAAAGACTCAAAAAGGCAATTTAAAAATAAATACTTCAACTGAAACCATTCTTGCCATAATTTACTACTTCCTCCTACATGCTTCATAGACTTCTCACACTTCCAACAAAGATTTCAGTAATCCTTACCCTGATATTGTCTAAAACTCGCTTGAATTCCAGCGGTTCATCCTTCCCTTCCATGGCTGCAGGATCCAAGCCATCTCCTCCATAAATAAACTGTATAATGTCACCAGTAGAACTTCTGACTGTCAAATCATACTGTGAACAAAGATCTTCAAGTGATTTTACCAGCCGTCTCTGAAGGAAAAAAAAAAAAAGTGAAAGGAAAGTAAATGGGATCTTTTTAAAAATAGCTATTCATTGGGATTATAAGAAGTATAGAAACTGGACTCAGGAAGTAGATCTGACACAGCAATTAGCAGGCATGAAAACCTATTTTAAGTCATACATTATCCCTAGGGCTTTACTGTACATTCCCCAGAACATGAAAGCCAACAATAACAAAATTTAAGGCAACAAGACAATTCTCCATATTTAGAAATTCCATCATATAGGAAACCTAATGCAAGAATCCGTTATAGTCTGAGGAATTTGGGCTTTTTTTGACAGAATATTTGTATTCTTCCCATCAGGTTTATTTCTCAAGGGATACATACAACACTTTTTGCATATGGAAGAAAAAACAGTCAATGATTATTTTCACTGACAAAAACCAAAGAGCTCATCTGTCAAAGCCAGTAGGTGCTATTTTTCTACCAGTGTTAGCTACTTCTCTTACATTAATTCCTTGTATTGGGAAATCCCTTTACTAACATCTTCTTCCTCCGCCTCCCAGAAACGGCATGCTATGAAGCATTAGTGGTTAAAAACGTTTTTACTAGGAAGATGGACTTCATTACTTTCATAGAACAAATTAGCTCACTAAAGAATATAAATTGGTAATTTTTTTTTCACTGAGAAGGAAAAAGGTAAGATGAAATTAATGTTAAGATTTTTTTTTTTTTTCAATTGCGAAGTCCAAGTGCTACAATTTATTCATGTAGGGTGAAAGTTGATGAGGAAAAATATTTTGCAGGTTGCTTATTTTATTGATATATATTTGTATATACTTACATACATGCAAACATTATTCCGTTGGTTTAGGAGACAAATGGTCTAATTAGTCACCCACCCCAAAAGGAATTGATTTCAGCCTTTGTAGAGTTACTTGTGTATCTCTGAACATGTCCCCAGCCCCAAGTTATCTCGGCTTTTCTACTGCCTGTTGCACTGGCAAGAGGACTGTACTTAAAAATACTACTTGAATATTTTCACTGAAGTCTTAAGACTGCTCATAATAGCAAGAAACTTTGTTGGAGGAATATTTATTTTCTCAGGAGACAGAGCCAAAGACACTAACACCTTACAGAACTTTAAGTCCAAGTCTATATGGCCAAGGTGCCTGTTACCTAAAGAGGACAGATACTGAAAGAGAACTTGAGCCATATTTCTGTCATCCAGACAATCTTTTTTAACTAACCCAAACCAAAGATTTGTGTTTTCTGTTTCTCATTGTTGAAATGCCATATCTGAAAAAGCACTCGCAACTCAAATCTATGTTATAATGTATGGACAAAACTTCCGTCATGAACATGGGTTTTAGGAACACACACTACATAAAAAGCAGTCCTCAATAACTCCATAGAACAAGGGCTTTTATCACCCATATTCAAGAGGAAACTGCCTAATACAAGCATGTTACTGTAAAATTGCCTGAGGTCTGGTTCACAAACCTCACATCTACTGGAGAATAGAGCAAAGTCATGTATTTCACAGTATAAATTACTCTGTTACATTAAAGACAAACACACACGCACACATAATGTATGGACTTCTCCCGCACCCCTCACCTCAACATGCACATAAGAAATATCCTCCTTTTGCAAGACTGATGATAACCCCACTCCACTGACAGTTACCTGCATATATCCAGTTTCGGCTGTTTTTACAGCTGTGTCAACCAGACCTTCTCGACCAGCCATTGTATGAAAAAAAAATTCAGTGGGAGTCAAGCCAGAATAGAAGCTATTTGCAACAAAGCCTTTTGCTGCTGGGAGCTACAGAGAAGAGTGCGAAAAAACGGTTAAAATGCAATGTACATTCTGTATGCATGTTACAGAAAAACAAATTGTATGTCATCTAAATTCTTTCAGATAGCCAATATATATACAAACACAGAGCAACCGTCAGCTGCATTTAGCTTTGAAGTTCAATGTTTGTATTTTAGATCTGAATAAAGGCTTCAAAACCCTTGCCTAGTTCTTCCAAACTAATCTAACAGATTTTGTCTTCCTCCTACAAGCCTTGTCACGCTTCTAGCCATTCCTTGCAAACACTACACCAACTTCTATGCTTCGGCCTCCCTTAAAGTTGCAAAAATTGAAAAGGTAGTAAGAACGTTCATTCTCCAATAGTATAGCGAAGGTATTTGCAGTGCTGAAGACTAAGGAATCCAGAGAAACTATGACTGGAGGTATGTACGTAACCAATTCTTTCAAATGGTTTGCTCTCACCTCTGAGAAGAGTTCTTGCCAATGAACTTTATGCAGGCATCCCTTTAAGTCAAATAACACCAATCGGCCTCCATGATCACAAAGAACAATGTATAGGCTACAAAGAGGTTCATCTTAGAAGATCACTTTTTGTTGTTATTTAACAGGTAGTGCTTTGTAAATCAGTAAAAAAGCTAGCGTTAAAATTTAATTTTTACCTTCTCATCTAATCCATTAAGTATTTTTTCTTCTTTAATTTATTCAGAAAAGAAAATATTTTAGGTTACAGAACTCAGAAGTTGAAATTCGGACCTTTAGTGACAAATGCAAGTGTCATAACACTTGAGTTATCATACTAACACACTAACAGGATTGATGGCTGGTACCTAGAATCTTCTCTACTGATCATTAGATTTCAGATAGCAGTTTACAAAAAAAATGAATCTCACTGAATTATATTAACAACTGCATGAGACTCTTTATTGCTTCATGTAGAACAGAACTCAAACATAGAACATTCAGAGTAGCCCATGGTATCTATCCTCATGGAAAAAGAAAAAACAAATAGACTCCAGAATGGTTTATCTGGCATGTTTCGCCTGTGTAAAGATACCAACACACACCCAGCAGTTGTCCTGAAAAGTCTTAGTGCAGTGAAACAGGACACAAGAGACAAACTTTAACAAATTATTTTTAGGACTCTCAAGAGAACCAAAAATGTATTATCAGACTTATTTTAATTTTACTAAATTAGAAAGGTCTAAGCAAGGCTTAGCTGTAAAAATTCAGGCTAACTAGACATCCCATGGCAATTTGCAACACTACTCTTAACTCCCAAATCACATTCAAAACATTTTACATTCACCATATGTGATCCTTTTCCTTCACCCTGTCATGACAACACATCCTATCACGTGCCCTTCTTAAAATGGTCTAAGGCAACTTGTTTCACTTTTCTTTACAATGTATTGTAAACATACAGAATTACCTTAGAATGCTTCTCAAAGTGAGGCAAGGATCTGTTCTCAAATCCATCAGGAACTCGGGACCCACTGATAGCTTGCTGACCTACACAAGCAATCATCTGGGATATATTAATGAAGGAGCCTGAAAAGAAAGAAAAAAAAATAATGTCAATCAGAAGTGAGGAATATCACTGCTCCTCTGATGAGCTGCCTTCACTTCTATTAAGACCTATTATTTAGCTTCATAATTCTTCACAAGTGCACTTGGAATTGCAACAGTTAAAGAAGCTTTTCTGTTACTTGTCCTGTTCATTTCAGCATTTATGCAGAGACTGACAACTAAGTTAATCTGTGATATAGCTAACAAATTTTAAAACTCTTTTCTTTGGGTCACAGACATTCATGCCACCACTATTTGACTACAGTCCATACATTATCCTGTATTATGGATTGTGTTTTATACAACCCATGATCCTAACCTACATATTTTGCTTAACAATTTCTTCAATAAACATATTTTAACAATATTTTTCATGAAGGGTTCAGTGTTTACCAAGATTCCTAGAACAAATCATGCCACAGAGAATTAAGTCACTAACTCAAAAGTTTTATTTGCTGAACATGTTTGCAAACAATGCCCCCGCCCCCAATTATACACTTAATATATCCTCTTTCTTAGATTGCAGTATTTCTTTACAAATACAAAATGTCACCCTGAGGCTTTCCACAATTTATTAGCGACAGATAAATAAAGGCAAGGGGTTAAGTGATTTCTTCAAATTCTCATAGGAAACAAAGGAAGGCTCAGACAAGAATTTGGGTATAAAACAAGTATTTACTACACAGGTGGTCCTTCAGAAACAAAGCAATGAAGATGGCAGAAATATTAGTTCAAATTCTTAATATACCATTTCCAGTTGATTTTTGTATGTGATATAGATACTTGAAGTCAGAAATGCAACTGAAAACTTTTTACTGATAAATTAATTCAAGTCTTAAGAACACCTAAAGTTCCAATAGGATGTTTTTCAACTTATACTAAAACTTTAAAAATACAAAAACTAGCACATCAGCTTAATTTTAATTAACTGTTCCCAACCCGTACTTACTGCGAAGAGTCACTTCAAATCAATACGACATGAATTTAATACTTGAACAACCGACTGTATAAAACAAGCTGTAAAGACAGAACAAGTAATTTTGAGAACAGTGATGGAGTGAGCAATCAACTCCCAAAGTTTAGCTATCCCTACCTTTAGAACCACAAAGAGCCATGATAAGGGGACTGTTGCTCTTGTCCAGTTCTCTGAGACAGGCACTGCCAGCATGATCTCTGATAACAGAGAGTTCTTTCAGGATTAAGGCCTAAAATCCAAGATTTCAGAGATTCAGCATTCATTAAAAATACCATACACGAACAGTACTCTATCACTTGCCAGCAATACCTTCAGTAGTCAAAGGGAATTCAAAATACGATAAAGAGAAAGAAACCTAGGCGTTGCTTTGGGTAAAACAAGTTTAACTTTTAACTTGCATAACTTTCCAGTTTGCTGCATAAAAAGTCTTTTTTGGGATAAGACAGGGGTAGCCAGGGACATGACAACCTCTTCTGTCAGCAGCACCAGCTTAAGCTAAACTGAGCATTGAACTAAGCTCTAAGTCTCACTGCGCTGCATGAAAGATTACCACAAAACCAAAAAGTATTTGTGGACTGCTTTCAGAGAGTACAATGCTGCTATCTCCAGTTGTTAAGAACATAGCAAATGTATCCAAAAAACATTCTAGGACATACACGGGTGTCTGAAAAAAGGAAGAGTGGAAAAGACTGCAAGACACTTCTTTCAGCCAGAGTACCATTTCAAAGTGGACAACTGTGGCAGTACTTAATCACAGGGTGAGGTTTTCTGGTTGTTTTTTTTGTTGGTGGTTTTTTTTTTTTCTTTCTACTTTTTTTTTTTAAAGGTAAAAACTAGACATTGACTAGCCAAGAAGACAAATGTATAAAACCATTAAAGACAATGAAAAGTGTTCTTCAGCTGACTTCATTAAGTCCCTGTCCATAAGCTTTTGGGCAACATTCATTGCTCTTCATCAAAATTTCTACAGAAAAAAGAAAAAACCCAGCATAACCACTTAACTTTTGCCCTAATAAGGGCAAAGAAAACACTTGCATATAAACAGAACTGTAACTAAAAAAATGTTTTGCTTCCTGGATTAGGTCCTTTGCTGTTACTGTTCTTTATTAACTTAACAAATATTGATAAATGCAATTAACCCCATTCCAGTTACCTGTGTAATTTTATCTACTCGTATGTCACCCCAATAAATCCAGCTAAGAGGGAGGGAGGATCTCACTTCTTCAGTATTTAGCTAACATTTTTAGATGCATACAAGCATCTAAATGTTCAGCCTAGATAGACTCAGCTAGTTGGGTACCTAGGGACTCTATCTGCTTGTATTTTTAGGTTTCAGAGGACAATTCTGAACTTCACAATTTACATAAATATATTCATGAAGTCTCTAAGTATATAGTGATTTAAATTAAAAATTTTACCTCTAGTGTCTCTTCTGCAGTACAGCCAGGCTGCTGCTGTAGCTTGCCAGTGTTCAGAGCTTCAATATACTCATCACACTTCTTATAGCCAGCATTCAGGAGCTCATACTTAGCTTTTAGCAGGCCCTGCCCAGGGGTTACATCACCAATTCCAATTGAAAAGCCACGATTAGCTATTATTAAAAAAAAAAAAAAAAAAGAAGATTGTATTGATAGCTCAATCTCACATAGAGAAAACAAATTAAAACCAGGAAACATTATGATTGGGAACTTTATTTTTTCCTCCCATTGTGTGACCATCATAAGCACTTCATAAGCACAATACGTTGTTTCACTATTTCTGTCAGCTTCGCAACGAGCTTATTTGTTTAAATGCAGCACATCATATTTAAAGCAAACATCTTGCTTGATTGCTCTGTATTTCTGCTTTAAGATACTATTTTACAAGGAAATGTACTTCCCCCACTACTTACAAAGATAGACGGGAGCAAGTCTGGCTAGTCGTGACATGGCATCTGCAGCTTCTACCTGTCCCCAGTCTCTCAGCAAGATGTAGAAAATGTTGTTCTTGGATCCAGAACCTAAGGTTCCTTTGTCCATACTGCCACTCATTAATTCACTGTTTTGAATTGTGACATCTAGAAATAAAAAGGCAAAAAGAATTCATCGTTTTTCGAAAGTATTACCCAAACTCTAGTAATCAATTATGGAGTAGGTATTTAAATAAAAGCTCTATTCATGAAAAGAACAAAACCCAAAGACATACATTTAATGCATCTGTAGAAGTGCATGAGTCAGTATATAAGGGGAACAACCTACAACCTGACCTTACCAACTTAAGTTAAAATTTATTTCCCTTCCACCTTAGAAAGGCAACTGTATCCAATTTAAGCCTTGTGAGAAACACTGTGAATAATCCTTTTTGTTAAAAAAACAAAAATAAACTTCACTTCATTAATCAGAATAAAGTCTTCAATCTTATCCGTCCAGAAATAAAGTCCTCAATCATGCATAATAAACCAAAGTTATTTACTTATTTATAAAGTAGAGCAACAAAATTTCGGAAGTGAAGTTACAGTTCTCTTATTCAAAGATTCTGATATTCAGTTCAACTCAATTGCCTCTGGATGCACAACTTAAATTTGAAAGACACACTGGACTCAGATGTCTCTTTAATTACAAGCATATCATAAAGACATCTGTCTCGCCTGTAGGCCTATACACACTTCCTCTTTTAGATTACTTCCTTTTGCTTCATCAGGAACCTTCCATTTCAGGCGCTGAATCTTCCTTATAAGCTTTAGCTTTTAAGCAATTAAAAAGTATCTTCTGTACATGAACTTTAGACATATTTTCTATGAGAGCAGTACAACATATGTTCATCCTCAACTTCATTATGCATCTTTCAAAGAAGAACTGGCATATGTAGATGGATCCAATTTAAATTATTTTATGCAGAACGCTGTATATGTTTGCACACTGTACTCCATGCTCAATATTTTCAATGTGAATTTAGGTAATAATCTTCTTGAACCAGAAGTCACTGCTCTATTACTTACTATATATAATCAAAATATGATACCAGGATTTCTTGAGACTCTGGAGAATTTGCAGAGAACTTTCTGAAGAGAATTAGTGTTGCATCAGAAATAAAGTTTTTTCAGAGAACTGAACAGAGCCACCAATGAAATCCACAACTTTTCTGCATCATCTTCTACTGTCCAACTCAGAAAATGGAAATTCTTCCCATACTTCCTAAAATGAAAAGACTGTGGAGCAAAGATGATGTCCTACGTTCACACGAGTGTGAACAGGATTGCTTTGTTGCTTTTCACCCCACATTCGTTAGAGGCTGAAAAAAATTGTGCCACCATGTTTATAACCAACTTCACAACCACAGAATGGTCCTATCTTTTAAAGGAATCGCTCAGAGTCTGGTGTAGAGTGGATTTGAGTCCTAACTAGTAAATTCTTTTTCACATCAACATTACATGACAGAATTACTGTAAATCAATGGTTCCTCCCTAGGTTCCTTAACTCACACTTCTCAGCAGCAAGGAGCCAAGCTAATCCTGCCTGCTTAAGTTCTTTTCCAGCTGTTACCACATAAATGTTAAATTAATAACAAGCAAAGCCTTGCTCATGTCCTACAGCCCCTTCA
This sequence comes from Oceanodroma leucorhoa, assembly GCA_030449065.1. Classification (NCBI taxonomy): domain Eukaryota; kingdom Metazoa; phylum Chordata; class Aves; order Procellariiformes; genus Oceanodroma; species Oceanodroma leucorhoa. Next base: position 5,892,108 of record JASVER010000014.1, read on the forward strand.
ACCCTGATGCTATGCATTCCATCTGCCACTCTGACTTCCCTAACTGGAAGGATGCATATGGTTTGATATCCTAGGGATTCCTATTTTCCCTACACATCCTAACTCCTTTCCCTGTTTGACTTCTAATCCCTGTATCACTACCCCCGCTTAAGATACTAAATTTTTCCATTTGCCCTCTGCACAACCACTTCCTAAGCTTCTTTGCTTTTATCTCTCTCTCACCTTCAAATACTACGTTAGTATCACAAGCCTAGCATCATACAAAAGAAATTTTATTAAAAGAAAGCACTCAAGTCTTTTCTTTGGTGTTCAGCATGACTTCAACTTTTGAAAAAAACTGCATAATTTTATTTTTCATTTCAAGAATACTTAGGTGAAGTAGTGCTTTAACTCCTACAGTGAGCTCAACAGCAACTCAACAAAACAATAGCTACAATTTCTTTCAAGACTTCCAAAACACAGCTTTAGAAGTGTCACTCACAAGAATCATTGTAACACAGGTCCTCCCCTTTGCCACAATACTGCTTGCCCTTGGTTCGTAGATTGGCTTTTACAGGACAATCATCACTGGGTTTGAGAATGAGGCTGAAAACCTGTTTTCCTGTCCAGAGTGTTACAGGCTTAGAGAAACAAAAGGACAAGAATTAGGATTACAGAGTTTATGCTACAACTACAGTAAAACACGGCAAGCAAGAATTTAATTGTAAAATTGTTTTCTATACAGAACCTTTCTATACTGAACTATACTTGTAGAAGTGCTTAGTAGCATTCCTTTGAACAGGGAAGTATTATGCACTTCTATAGAGGTAAAAATGCTGACTGCAGCATGGTTATCCTTTACATAAGGGTATGTGCATGCATTTGGAGAAACATGCTCTATTGCTCCCTCTTACTGTCATGTTTCCCTTGCTGATTAGAAAAGGAAAAAAAAAAAAAGATGCTGCTGTCATTTCATTTCCCAAAGAGGTTGCAACATTTATAATTCCTTCTTTATAGAGTGCCTTTGGTTTAAATTTTTAGGAGGTTAAAGATTCATGTAATTATGTATTCCTCTCAGCTGTAGTTAAATGTGAGTAACTCTCACAGCTAGCACTAAAATTATCCATTTGGAGTGACAGAAGCAGTTAAAGAATCACTGCTCTTAGCTATTAGCAAAAGTTCATATAAACTTATAAAATTCACATTAGATACTGCCCATAAATGCTCTGACCTTGCTTTAAATTAGTATTATTCATTGGTATTTCAATTTCATCTTCTCCATTTCCCTAATATTACACTTATTGTTTTGAAATTAAATCAAGGGTATAAAAAAAAATGTATACACTAATACTTAGTGAGTATTTAACAAATTTGAAAATGTACCAAACTCTCTTCAAACAAGACCGTTTGCCTCAAATGCAAAATTAATCAAATACAGACACCCTTAAATGTATCTGAATGAAGGCTTAACAGACCCTAAACTAATAAATGATACTATCAAAGTTTGTGGCATACACAAATAYGCTGCCCTTCATAATAAATATTTTGTGTACATGATGTAACAACAAACACCACCAACCCTCAAACAAAAAACAAAACAAACAAAAAATATCACATAGCACTCATCTTCTTTAACACATTGCTAGGTTAACAACTAAAGCATACTACTTCCCAGGTTTAACATCTCCTAAATTTTGGATACTGTTGAGCATTTCAGGACATTACTTCAGGGCACCCAAGGACTAACATAGTTTCTCCACTCAGTCCCACATTAGCCTGCACAGCCATTAACAGTGAGGTTACTGAGCGCGATGTATCTTCTACTGACCCTCAATAGCCAAGTAGTCTGTCTCACAGTAGCAGGATAGCAGCAAAGCTATGTTTGAACCCTGAGGGAACCCTGCATCTGGACTGCGCCATCCAAGGTTGACTCTGTTCAGCATCAGGAACCATCAGACTTCTGCACAGCTTTGACCCTGAAACCCGATCCTTGCACTTTACACTTTACAAATACAAAATCTCATACAAAACTAACGTCAGAGAAAACAAGAACTGTCTCTGCTGAGAACATCACCATGGGTCAAGAACACAACAGAGAAAGTCTTAGTAACAKTAAAAAATAGTTTGACACACCTTCAGAATTGCTGGAGGAGGAAGACGAACTTTAATCTTTTCATCCTTGCCAACCAGGATAGAAGCAATAATTTGACAGGCTTTGGCTCGATCAAAAAAGGTATCTTTTAATGTAAGAAGATAGGCACCTAGAAAGTAAAAAATTATTAATGTGACAGACTGAGATAAACTTTAAAAACTATTGCATATTCAGCATCAATGATTTCATTCTAGTACTAGTTATCTACTTACTACGCAAAATGACAATAGTTTAGACAGTTTCAGTTGTAAATCCTTTCCAGAATTTTTTTTAATTGCTCCATACTCAAATTTCTCAAAATTAAAACCAATGCATTTCTATAATCTATTCTCCCTCTTAGACTCTACCCCATAGGTAAAAATAAGGCCTTGGCATTAATTTTCGTACACTTTCTTCCTTACATTCACTGGACATTTCCCAAAGAATTAAGGAAACTTAAAGGTGCTTACTGTAGCTTAAAGCTAATTTTTGACTAATGAATTCAACTTCTCTACCATAATCGTAAGTCGTTTACATTGTCTACGTAACGCATACAAAGATCCCAAACATGAATTTTCTCTGCCGAAGAAACACTGCAAAACATAGGCAAAGATAATAATAATTGTACCTACAAAGGTAGACAGTATCAGAAGAGATTCTGAGGACATCATTATATTTCAGACTAACAATGGCCTTACTTTCCTAATGTCACTGTGACTTGGAAAAGGAGAAATGTTTTAATTAATATAGACAAACTCTGAAGAAGAGGGAAGAGATTCTGAAGGAACAACTGTTAAATCACACAGCTCTAAAATAAGCTTACATACACACCTGTGAGGAAATCCTGAATAGCAGCGATGAGAGGCTCTCCATTTCTTGGTGTTACCAAGTTTGCTTTAGTCTGTATGATACAAGAAACAAAAAAATTATGCATTTGAAGATGCTGGTATTTCATTTGTTATTCAGAAGGGAACTTACCATTTAAGACAGTTATTTTAGCAAAAATGGTAAAAGCTTATTCTAAATCAAAGTACAGTTGTCTTCAAAAACATAGAAAAAGTAAACTAGAAGTTTCAGTTCACTACAGTCCATGCAAATCTACTGAAAATGAAGGAATAATCTGAGAATAGTTACTGGAAATTACATATTCTGTTTCCAAAGCAGAAGTTGCAATCAACTTGATGTGTTTGGTAGGCTACTGTTCAAACGGGACAGAGAAGGGAAGACAAGGTAGCTTTGAGATTCTGAGAAGGGACAAAAGAGGTTATGCTCACTACAGGGAGGTAGTGAAATACTGTAAATCGTATGGTCCCTAATGATATGTAGTATCAAGCTAATCACATCCACTAGCCCCATTTTCTTACGCCTTACTCAGACTGCTGCTCCAGTTAATCACTCCCACCTATGCCACACAGTTTTGCCCGAACTGTTCACAGGCCCACACAAATCTGAATCACACACTTCGGAGTGTGGGGGTAGTTTTCTTTTAAGCTCCCAAATCAGTTAGGCAAGCCAATACACACTGCAGCCAACAGTTGTGTTGGGAYATCTGCAGTAGCAGTGGCATTCAGTCACCCTAAAGGAGCAATGTACTGGAAAATCCTCAGATTGTTGCTACTGACTCTATTTTAATAGCACAGATCAATGCCTGCAATCATCAGATCCCTCTTTATTTACCCTCCCTTCTCCCTTTTTTCCCTGCCCCAAGACCCTAATGTCTCCTGCCTGCTCTGATAAACTGCCTTCTCTATTGCTGCCTCATTTCCAGTTGGTCTGACCACCTGCAGTTGCTGGGCTGTCAGACCAGAAAGCAAAGTATTTATTTGTTTGGTAACAGAGCCACCCTATTTTGGTAGCAATTGCTAAGGACAGTCACGCAGAAACATACTAATGACATCTACTTACTTAAAACCACTGAATTTTCCACAGATGCTAAATATGAGTCTATTAGACTACCATTGTGTAATAGTCCTAATTTATTCTAAATTCCCTTTTGCAGAGTTTTCAGGCAGCTTCACAGTTGCACATTATCCATACCAAGGAATCTTGATAATATTTCAAATTTCATATGCAAGTTAAGAAATACAGGGCTCAGCCCATCTGTCACTAGCAAAATCCCAACCCCAGCATCCTCTACATACCCCCATTAAAACAAGTGCTTCTGCTTTTGCTTCTTCTGTCTGAGGAAGGTGAAGGTTCATCTCATCTCCATCAAAGTCTGCATTGTATGGTGTACAGACACATTCATTAAATCTGAATGTCCTATGAGGTTTTACTCTAGCCTGAAAAAAAGAAAAAAAGTGACGCACATGCAGTCAAGCATGCTAAAGATGAAACACCATGCCCGAGTGCTTCCTTGTASGCTTTATTCTTTCTTTTTATTACAGACATGAGTCAAAATTTCTGATTATAGGATTTAACTCAACCAGGAACTGACAGAAATTGTACTCAGGTTATATTATACAAATGTAGCCAACAACTTCTGTTATTAAGAGTTTATCCAAAGCACAGAAAACAGCACGCTTTATAGACATCACATCAACTCTACAAAAATGAAATGCTTATGCAAGAACAGATACCGAGGTCAATTACGGCTATTATCAGAATTGTCCAGACAGCATACTGCCCACTTACACATCAATTCCCATGCAAAAGCACAACTGCACTGTATTCATGCTCGTCCCCATGCAGTGTTTCAGAAGAAGCTGTTTATTTTTGTGTGTGCAGGAGATTAACACTAGCAAAGGTAAACCACCTAATATTCAGGGATGCACTACCTGTATGTCAGGCTGTGTGTGCACTTACAATGTGAGCCATGATGCTCAGCTTATGAAGAGAGGGTTGTCGATTGAACAGGACTATGTCACCATCTATAAGATGTCGCTCCACGATATCACCAAACTTCAGCTCCTGGGCCATCTTTTCTCGGTTTCCATATTTCAGAAACCTTATAGTAACACATAACAATGGAGTCAGAAAAAATAAAGTCAGAAAGATCTAAAGACAACTAAAAATAAATTGTGTTTATAATGCAAGTTCTTCCATTAAAGGTTGGAGTATTTGTATTACAATAACTAGAAGATAAAACTGATGTGGATTGCATCATTAAACATCAGCCCTGCTGCTATTTTAAATAATGAATGTATTTCTAACATGAGTTAACAAAGCCACAGTTATTAGTAAAACAAGTAAGAAAACAGTCTGTTTATAAAAACAAAGTATTTGCTTCAATTGCATCAGGGAGTATAGGGAGTTTCACTCATATACTATCTCTTCTTACTACCCATAAACGGACTGCAGACTAGCCCTCCCATGAAAACAGACAGTACAAAGTGCCCAAAACTGCCTCGTTTTATTTATCTCTGTACTACATCCTCTATTCTAAATAAGAGAGACTCAGTCATAAAAAAAAAAAAATCTAATTGCAGTTCACTATAATTAGTATGTACACTTAAATTTAAATCCAACAGATCATCTAAAAAGAAATTGTACACTAAACCAGAGGAGATAATGACAATTTTTTTGTTACTCTTTTTATGAAAGATTCTAAAAATAAATTTTAAGCCCTGGAGGTATAACAGCAGTAAGAAAAGGTGATGGGGAGAGACAAAAAGTGAACCATTACAGACAAGCGTGATACCTTTTCATCTGTGTGTGCCTTTGCTGTATGAAGTTGGCTCCAGGATGAACATCAGGACCGTTACGGACAAGTTTCCTCATGAAATTAATATTTGCTTTGTTCACCTGTTGCATAAAGACTTCAATCAGGAACAAATGAAACACATTTCAGGACCTCTTGTTTTTGGTGGTGGCTTTTGCATTTTCAAATTTTAGACTCAACTGACAATCCCCCTCCCAGCCTCCAGCTGCTGAAGGGAACAAGCAGGAGGGAACAGAGGAGGAAAATGTAAACCAATCTTATGCAGAACTTCAGAGTGAAATTAAATTAAAAATCTGGGAAGTAAATTCAGAAATAAAAATACCCAACCACTCCTTAGACAGACATACCAACAAACATATGAAGCTATGTATGAGTTCAAAAAATATCAAGCAAAACTCTTCTCTCTTGATATGTCACTCCTTACACCACATGCCTTCACAGTACTTGCATATATCTGATAATACAACCTTCATTTACCAGCAGCAACAGAACTGGCAAAGCATCACTGAATGACATTTTGAACATAAAAGCAATACATTCACTCCCTTTTATAGTAAGGCTACAAAGAAAGACAACACTGATGTCTGGGTTAAAGAGAAAAAAAAAGTAAAGGCATAGAAAAGATTTTGGTTCTACACTACTTACCTTTTCAGGAAAAGTTAGTATTTTCGCAACATGAATAGGCACTGCTACTTCATCTATTCTTAAGTTAGGATCCGGTGAAATGACTGTTCTGCCAGAGAAATCCACTCGCTTTCCAGACAGATTGCCTCTAAACCGACCTAACAAAACAAGCAAGTGAAAACTCTTTATATAAAAGTTTCAAAATGTTAAGAGAGCACATCAGAAAATCTTTCAAGGCACATCACTGAAGCACAACACAATAGTAGCAGAGAGATGCTTTGGAATAGCAAATATTTGTGGCTTAATTAAAAAAAATATTAAAAACAACTTTCTAGACAAACCTTGCTTTCCCTTAAGTCTCTGAACAAAACCTCTGGTCCATTTTTTAGGTGCCATGTTGAGAGGAATTCCTGAGAGCTCACTGTTAATGTACAGAGCACACTGCAGTTGAAGAAAGTCCCAGTCTTCCATAATCATCTGTGTTTTGGCTCCTGATATCCTATGCTAAACAAAATAGACATCCAGTTCAGAAAATATATGTAACAACACATATTTAACTAGCAAAGAATTTTCTGATATAAGTACAACGCTTCTTTCAAAATTAATGTTAAAAAATCTTCATACATTGGAATGAAAAAGGCAAGATAACTTTCTAACAGGATGCATATTGCTGTAGCATAAGGCCATTCACAAGATAACCCAGTRAAAGATTTGACTAGCACTGGCTTTGGACAAATGCTCACAAAACTACATATTTGTTTAAACTATATTTTTCCCAAGCCACTGAAGTTAAGCTAATATAACTTCACAGCCAGGAAAATCACCAATAGTTAATAATTTTTCAATCATGGGAGTTAGTGCTCACTTGATTTTGTTTTCCTGCCAAAAGACCAGTTTTGAAAAGCCTGAAAAGTAGAAGTATGGTAGAACTGTTTTTCTAAACAAATGACAAATTGTCAAATTTACTTCTAGACTCAGTTTGATAACCATGCCAACTGAAACCTGATTTCTTAAGAACAGATGGTGGAACGAAGAAAGGACAAAGATGTAGTAAAAATAGAGAAAGGTCTACATTGAAAAAAACAAAAAAACCCAAAAAAACCCAAAACCCAATRAGTATAATGTTTTCATTGTGAGTGACCACCCAAAAAATGACATAGTCATGGAGGGGGTGGGGAAGAGACAAGTTTATGGACCAGAACTCAAATGAAAAAACATTTCCCATGATCCACCAGCAGATCTCCACCAGGTCCTACACTGCAAGCAGCCAGTCAGCCAGCTCCATGTGAAGCAAGTTTCTCTATTTCTTTCAGTAAAATCCCAAATGACATAGCAGTGCAGTACGGACTACTTGCTAGATTGTAAGCAGTAAGACAAGTAAAAGCACTTGCTATATTCAACCAAATATTTCGAAGGCAACAGTCTCTGAGAGCTTGAAGAATGACTCACCTTTTTTATTACATCATTGAGGAAAATGATCTCTGTCAGTTTCATTGTTAAGTCATCTTCATTGGTGCCAGACTTCAAGTCACTCACCACAGAAGGTCTGATACACAGTGGAGGCACTAAGAGTCGCGTGAGGATCAAATCTGAAGGTTTACCTGCTTCTGGGTTCATCAGAAGCAGAGGGATATCTTCCGCTGGGATTCTTTTGAAGAGGTTCAACACTACTAAAGGATTTAAGTTTTCCTACAAAATCCATTGGAGAAAGGGGAGAACAAGCCATCATATAACAGTTTCAACGCTTCCTCCCTCCCCTCATTTACTGGTTGTTCAAAAATAAAGTATTTTAAAAAGACAAATAGATAAGAACTAATTAATGCAAACAAAACTATGTTTCATTCTGAACCAATGCTTTTGGCACCGCAGGTACTAACTTGCTATTTTCTTTCCTTTCTTTTTTTCCTTATACATCAGTGTTTACTTCTCATCATGTTACTCTTTTTTAAAACTGTTAACTGAGAGTATTTCATAGTTACTTGTCAAAGCAACTCAATAAACCTTTTACAACAAACTTATGGTACATTGTATTCATTTTATTAGTAGGAACTAACATGAATTTCAGTACTTTCTATAGTTTGTTTTTTTTTTTAAACTCATTTCTCTCAGTACAGCTACTGCTGCAGTATAAGAAACTCCAGATATTTGTTATTTTTTCTGTCTAAATATGTACCCCAGGATCTTCCCAGCTTTCAGAGAGCAGAAGGAAACAAAACTGCACACAATGCAAAGCTGAATGAAACAAAAAGGTTAGATAATTGTCTTCTCTCTCCTTCTCAACGTTAAGTTCTTCTGAAGAAAAAAAAAAAATTCTGTGTATTGCAATAATCTCAAAGCTACAGTAAATCTACAAGTACATGCAGAGCTTTCTTCTCCCTCTTCTAGCTTATGGAAGTTTCACACACCAAGAATATCACCCTTCTTTACAGAGAGAAAGCTGTCTATCAGAACATACCAATAAACTAAATTTCTCATTTTTGCAAATTTAACATTATTGCAAAAAATACAAACATTCTTCAAGTGTCTTTTGGTATATGAAAATCTTAAGGCTTAGGCTGCTACACTGAAAACCTGTGAGGAATTTTATTTCAAGCACAAAAACTAGCAGAAAATTTAAGTCATAATAAAATTCACCTGAGCTCTTCCCAGCAAGGGTTCTACTTCTTTATTATGTTCTATGGCAGTTTCAAAGGACTGGAGAAAAGTAGATACTATAGGATCTACTACTTTCTTATTGGTCTTGTACTTTTCATGAATTATTTTCAACAAACCACACTTCTTCACAGTTCCTGCAAGCAAATAAATGTGGGGTTTTTTTTTTTGAAMAAGAACAACAAAAATACCAAAAAAAAAACCAAACCCAAAAACAAAAACCAAAAAACCACACCACCAAAACTTAAAGCAATTAAGCTACAGTTCCAAAACTAGTTAAACCTTCAGTGAACACAAGAATAAAATAAAACTTGATCAGCTTTATTAACCAGTTTCCTAAATTCAGAAAACAGAGGACAATCAGGTCACATCTTCTTGTATGGCTGGCTTGGTGTGCCTAGATCATGATGTGGCTTCTGAAGCTGAAAGCAGGTGGTTTAGCCTACACTTCAATTCAGCTTCCCCTCAACCACAGGAGATTTTCTTTTTCAAGTAGTTGTTCGTATACTAAAAACAGGACTAAGATGTGCCATTTATATATCATCCCACTATCTTCCAAAGTAATTTTGGAAGTGAATTGTAAGAAGAATCTGACAACTATTTTCATGTCATACAAGTAACAGTATTCATAAACCTTCCACAGACTAGTAGAAGTCCTTTCCAAACTTAGATTATTTTTACTGAAGCAAGCTGACCTACCACATAATTTTGTAAATGCCTATTGTTTGTCCCCCCTACATGTATATGTGGCACTTAAAATGAAGCAGCTCTCTCTCTATTTATTCAGGCTGTTGTCATTACAACAAACAACCCAAAATTTTCATGAGTTAAAAATGTAAAATTTTAAGTTATGAATTAAGCATCCACTCTGAATCTGTAACACTGCAAGTCCTTTAACAGCAGTATCACTCGATCAGAGTACATGAAGAAAAAAATGTATTCTGAAAACCAAATGGGAAATCTTATTAAGAGAGACTGCCCTGAAGAACAAACGCCAGTGTAAACCAAGATCATCACAGCTCAAATACTGCCAAACTGCAGAACATAACCTCCTAGAGAATGACAAACACATCTAATATCAAGAAAGATAATTTAATATAATGATGACAAATGAAGTTCAATCAAAATTGAAGTCTACAAATGCTTCTAAGTTAAGGTATTGATCACTGACAATAGCCCACAATATTTTTAAAAACATGTTAAACAGGGGKTTTTTTTGCCATTATTCAAGTATCAAATATTGGTTAGTGCCATGAAGAGATACCACATGAAACAACACAAGCAACTAGTACCATGTCTCTATCCCCATAAATGAGATGTGAACAAGCACATGCTTGGCATTAACAATGCCATTACCTGATTCTTAATAAAGGCCAAAGAGAATACTCATTAGCTGTGCAACGAACAAGTATATTCAAGATTTTGATGCCTATCACAGCCACCAAAGTAAAAACCATCACAACAGATAACTGTCACTAACTGCTAATGCCAACACTCACCATTAAAGGCACCACAGTAAGGACAAGTGTTTTTCTTTCGGCACTTTTCAGACACTTTCTTTTTTAGCCCTCTCTTCTGAAGATATGTAAGGCCAGGTCGCTTCAGGTAATCCAAAAATTGTTTTTTTTCTTCCACCGACAGCATGATACGGCAACAGGTTTTGCAGATCATCTTAAATGTAAACATATATAAACACAGTTGTTTAACAGACACATGCAGAGTCGTAACGTCTTCTACTATAACTTAAGTTCTTCAACAGAGTGCAGTTTTCTGAATGAAATACAATGGTCTCGGTTGAAAGACCAATTCATATACTGTAATGTGCACAAAAAAGTACATGGAAAAAAAAATAGTCCATGAGGCAAATCCTTATCTAAGCTCTGCAGAATCTTAGAAATCCAGATACAAAGCAAACAGAGCTTTGACTTACTGGGATGTCCTAAAAGTCAATTTACACTGCATGCATTTAATTCAAACTACTACATACAAATAATGATTAAATGAATCAGTCTGAGATTATATAAAATAAAATGGATGTATTTACATCACTAAGGCTGGTATTCAAATACATTTATTTTACAAAACACAAGATGCATAAAGATAAAATTTGTAATACAACCTTATTTTGGTCTTCTCAATTATTCTTTCAAGCTTTTCCGACAATTTCCTTTTTCTAGACTAGAAACTGATGACAAATCATAATTGTGCTTACCTGTAAGATGCCTATCACAGCTTTGAAGTATCCAACATGAAAACAGGGCAGTTCTAAGTCAATGTACCCATAATGTCCTAAACAATCAGCTAGATTTTTTCCACAGGTTTCACATGGACGGTCTTTTTCACTGGTTCCCTTTGGGAGGAGGGGACCACAAACACAGAAAAAAAATTTAGCTGTCATCAACTGAATATGTAAAAAATACAACAGTTTTTAAGCTAGTCAGCTATCCTGACAGCAGACCCACAGTGTTTACCCCTTTTTCCCAGCATCGGAACCATGTCAGTAGCATTACATTCATTCCAAGCCTCAAGAAAAATGCCTTTCACATGCAGGCCCTACTGATACCAGTGACATTAACTCATACAGCTTTTGCAACTGATCTACAGCCCACTAGTCTACAATATGGTATTCTGTAGATGGATGTCTCTGGGTCTCCCAACAACCAGGCAGAAAGAACTTATTTTCTGCCTCAAAAGAATGCTTTCCTGAACCATCCAAAAGCATAAAGTAGCTGTCACTGCAACTGACAGTYTATGCAGTTCGAGACACATTTGCACACATTTTGGATGAGCAGTAAATTTCAGTTGTCCCAACTTATTTTTAACCACTTTAAGTAATTCTACAAAAACAGTCTGGAAAAAAAATGGTCCTCACCATGCGATGGTCCAGTACTCCATACTGCAGCGGGGAGTGATGGTTGTCCTGACTATACAAGTTTTTGCTAACCACTTGAATGTGAGCTTGCTGCCGCATCTCTTCTGGAGATTTCATGCCAAAACAGATGTGGCTTCTAGGATGGGAAATTTCACATGTATGTATGTCCACATATATACGCAGAAATACTTACAACTACAGGCATGCACACACATATGCATTTAAAAGCAATGCAGAGGAGGCTAAGCTGATTCACAATATTGCTGAAGCAGGTTCTTTTTGGATAACTGTAAAAAACAAAGCTGTTTTCAAGTGAGCTGGTGGTYATATTTGGGGGATTTACCCATGTTCCTGAGCCAGCCTACAGCTGCTCACACGTACAGCCACCCGCCAGCCTGGCCAGCAGCCTGAACCAAGGCCCACGCCAGCGCCTTTAAAAGGGGACTAGCCGTAACATCAGCCACCCTCCGCTCCCCTGCACGCTSAACTTCTTCCCGGGCCCGGCTGTGCCGCACCCCGGGATTTGTGCTGCTGGCGCCACGGCCACCGGGCCCACGCCGCGGCAAGGCCGGCACGCTGGGCGCGGGGCGCCGCACAGCCGCGGGCAGCGGAGCGGCCGCCCGGGAGCCTCCCGCCGCGCAGGACGCCGCAGAGGCCGCCCCACTCACATCTTCTTGGCCACGTCCGTCTCCCTGAACTGCTCCTTCACCATGGCGGCGGCGGCGGGGACCCGGCGGCGGCCCCTGAGCGTCCGGCCCGGCGGCTGCACGCGGCGACGCTGGGCCCGCCCACCGGCGGTGCAGAGCGGCAGAGGCGCAGAGCGGCCTCCGCCTGCAGCGCCCCCTGCTGGGGCACAGCGGTGCTCCTCCCGGGGACGGTCTCCCGGGCCCTCCTCTAACAGACGCCGGCGGCGGCGGCGGCGGCGGCGGGCCCCTGCCCGCAGCCCCGCCTCCACCTGGCCGCTCCTGGCGGAGGGGCGGCCTCTCAGCGCTCTCAGGGCCTGCGTTGCCGAGCATGGTGCTGTTACAATCCAAGCACCGCCGCTCTCCCGGGTGCCAGGGAGGGTGCCGCCCAGCCCACTTCGCGGCTCTGCCTTGGGTTCCCCCGCAGCGGCCCCCGCCCAGGCCCTGCTCACCGGGGGCAGGACAGGGCGGCGGCGGGGCGGGAGAGCAGAACCAGCCCCGCGCCAGCGCGCAGCACGGCCTGCTGCAGCATGCGGCGGGGGAGCCCGTTCGCCTCCCCTCGCCTCGCCGCCGGCCGCGGGGCTGAGCCTGCCCGCACAGAGAACGCGGTGCTGGCAGCAGCAGCAGCTGGCCTCACCCTGCCCATCAGGCACACAAAAGCCACCCCTGCCGCCTCCCTCCGGGTCCGGCTCTGGAAAAGACACCCCTACGCGCGGCTCCGCCCCGGCGCGAAGGACCCCTGCGCCGCCTTATGATTGGCTGCGGGGAGGGCCTCCTTCCTTTCCGCGCTCGCTGGCAGGGAGGCCGCTGCCGCCATGGTGGGTGTCCGGCGGTGCCGCGCGGGTAATCCGCCCCGTGCTGCCGCCATCCTGCCCCCGCGGGAGCCCGAGCTGCCGCCCCGCGACCGGCTGGCCTGCCATTAGCGGGCTACGGGGGTATGGCGGGAACTGAGTGAGGGCTTCCCGCTGCGAGCCGGGGCTCCTGCGGCCTGCCCGCGCCGCCCCGATGCCGGGTGGTGGCGGCGAGCGGCGAGCGCCGGGCTGTGGGCCGGGGCGTGTGCTTGGCCTGCCGTGCCGCCACGCTGTTGGGCGGTGAGGGCAGTGCTAGGCTCTGGTAGTAGTGTAACATGGCGCTAAAGGGGCGCTGTAGGCCAGGCTCATCTGTTAGTCTTGTGGCTGTTATTGTCTGAAAGCATTAAGGAGGCAGCAACACACAGGTTTGTTAGGGAAGCTCGCGTTGTACCGTTGTAGCGCTTGGGCTCATAATCCATGTATTTCATTAAAAGCTGCTTCAGCTCTTCAGAATGGGGGGAGGTATGTATGTTGCTGTGTCGTTTGGAAACTGAGGATGAGTCTGTCATCAGTTGATGCATACTCAAAAGTACCTATCAAAGTGCACTTTATAGAGGTGTTATCTGTAGCCTAGGACCAGGCCGCTTCGGTTACGAGTTCACTGTCATCACATGAGGGGTTACTGACTGTTGCTGTACTGTGCATTATTTATATATTTATTCTGTTTAAATTGTACATGTTAGTATTGTTTTGTTCTCTTTGTGTTTTCTCTTGCAGAATGACACAGTGACCATCAGAACCAGGAAGTTCATGACAAACAGACTGCTTCAGCGCAAGCAGATGGTAAAAAACCACAGAAAATTGCCTTTAATTATTTGTCTATTGGTTCTGGGCTGCAAGTGTTTTTTAGCCACTATAAGTAAGGAGCGCTTAAAAACTCTAGAGCTCTTACTGTAAGAGCTTATAGGTTTAAATGTGTTGATGCATGCTGAAGGTAACTCTTGATGGTGAGGTAGTGAGCTGTTTTGTTGAAGCAAGAAACTGTTAGGAGCAYTTTTGTATCAAATTAGTAATACTTTCTGCTGCTAAGGTGGGTTTGTTTAAGTGTTAAGCTTATGGTGGGGCTGTAGCACGTGACTGTTGTACTGGTTATTGATCTTCTCTTGCTTTTATACAACTTGCAAAAATTTCTCATTAGGTGATTGATGTTCTTCATCCTGGGAAGGCCACAGTCCCCAAAACAGAAATCAGGGAAAAGCTGGCAAAAATGTACAAGACAACCCCTGATGTAATTTTCGTCTTTGGCTTCAGAACTCACTTCGGTGGTGGCAAAACAACAGGTTTTGGCATGATCTATGATTCTCTGGACTATGCAAAGAAAAACGAACCAAAGCACAGGCTTGCCAGGGTAGGTTGTTTTCTGGTAACTTGAAAACAATTAGGATGTATTTTAAGTGTTTAGTGGTTCATGTTTTACACATGCAAAAGGTAAAGTTTCGTGAAAGCACTGTTGGTGCACTCAGGGTTATATTGGAGATCTTAAAATAGTGTAGGTTGGCTTCTGCATTTGCAAAATAGGGTAAGTTTTTTTATCGTCTATTCTAGGGGAATTGCGAAGGCAAAATTAATGTTACCAGTGACGTTTAGCAGTAATAGATAACTAACCACTATTAAAGGTCTTGAAGAAGTGTAAGAGATGAGACTGATAACATACACTATGTTAGTGCTTATATTCTGTGTTGAATCATTCATTAACTAGTGAACTTACCTAATATTTCAAATTTAAGCAGTATTTGAAGAGTCCAGAAATAGTAAAATTAGATGTTACTGTCAGCGAAACAAAGTTAAATGCAACTTTAATTGTTTTTTAATAGCATGGCTTGTATGAAAAGAAGAAGACTTCTAGGAAGCAGCGAAAGGAGCGCAAGAACAGAATGAAGAAAGTCAGAGGCACAGCCAAGGCAAATGTTGGTGCTGGCAAGAAGGTAGGATGAGAATATCTGTAAGCTAGAGTGAGCATGTTGCCTTTGAAATGTCGATTAGAAATTCTTCAAGAGAATAACGTTGTTTTTCTTCCATTTCTTTCACCTGTTCTACTGGATAACAGAAGGTAATCTGTGTGGTGTTGTATAGCTTCTTACCAGCTCAGTAGCTTAGTTTTGCTCCTCACTGCTGCAAGCTTAGCAGATACAATGTGAAACAATGCATCTTAAAGTATTGTTTCCTACATGTCACTTGAACTGAAGTTCAGCTTCTGTAAATCTAACAGTATTGCTCTAATCTCATAACTCAGCCTTGCAATATACAAATTAGATATTCTTAACACTTGTTATGCAAACTACCTAAATATCTAATGCTTACCCCACCAAGTTGCTGTTATTTATGGTGTTTTTTATGGAGGAGACTTTGTTAAGGATGTAGGATCATAGAATAGTTTTGGTTAGAAGGGATGCTGTGGGCAGGGACATCTTCAACTAGATCAGGTTGCTCAGAGCCCCGTCCAACCTGACCTTGAATGTTTCCAGGGATGGGGCATCTACCACCTCTCTGGGCAACCTGTGCCAGGGTTTCACCACCCTTGTTGTGAAAAATTTCTTCCTTATATCTAGTCTAAATCTACCCTTTTTTAGTTTCAAACTGTGTGTGGTGGTGTAGGAAATGAGGACAGTGTGCAAAGAGAAGGTAGAATGCCTGGTTTATCTTGGTCTTAAGTGGCTGATTCCCAAGAGAGTGTTGTTTTGTTTTTTCCTCTGGTGGGAGCTTCTTATGCTATGGCTGGAACTTGATACAGGCTTGTCAGCTGTGCAGCTTGGAGAGGGAGACAGTGTTCCTCTATAACTAAACAAAAAAACCCACCAAAACTGAGGAGTAGCCTGGGTGTGAAGACAGTCATCTTCCTTAGCAGCTTTTTTTCCCCTGAAAAATACTGAGTAAGCTGTGCAGCTAACTGGTTTTTTTCAAGTGTTTTAACAAGGGAATATAGGGTAATGGGTTTTGACACTTAGCTCTGTAGCTGCTAAAGTGCTTTGACATCTCAAACTTTAGTAATCTTCACTTTTGCCTTTTTTTCTACTTTCTTGGAATTCTCCATCAGAAATGAAGTATCTAGCAGGTACTGCAAATGAGCATGGGTGTGGTGACTGAATTATACATCACTGAAACACGTGTCTATCCTTTTAATAGAAGCACTGTACTGCCTTGCATGCATGCGTGTTTGTTTCAAACTTGCTTCTATCTTGTAAGGGCTCAGATAGCTACATAATGAACTTTATTCCGTGTGACTTAGAAATAAAATTTGGCTAATAGCGAAGAAGATTTTTGAAACTAGTGAACCAACATTAAAATAAGGAACTCCAAATGAGGAGAAATCAAAGAAACTCAATGCTGCTGATTTGAGGCATTGGTTCAAAACACTCCCCTAGCTTCTGATTCAAAGTAGTACAGTGCGATTGCATGTGTAACTTGATCTTTGTGTGAAAGTAGTTGTGCATCTTTATGAAAACTAAGTCACATCACAGCTTTGTGCATTTGAGACGGTGGTTGGAACAGACACAGTATCAGCATTAAACTGTGTTTTACTATTGCCCTGCAGTATTCCAAGTTAAGACACAAACCGCAGTGATTTCTCTGTGGAATTAGATTCTTCATTTACTGTATAAGTGAAGTTCTTGTTATCACTGGACGGAAATAAACCAGTGTTGCTGCGAACTACTAGATAAGTTTTGGAGCCCTTTTCCTTTCTGCTTTAATGCTGTTTCAATAATGAAATCCTACAATTATTTACAGCATGACAGCACAAATTAGCATTTGGTATAGTGGTAACACTAACATCCACCCTCTTGTGAATGTCAAGGGAGTCATTTAGTGTTGCACTCATAACCAGTAGCATGGATGAACTTCTTCAAGAATTTTGCACTTGAAGGTAGCTGTGTTAATACAAAATGGTTAAATGACTGTCACTTGAATTACTAAAGCTGTCCAGTTCATAGAAATTCTCTTAAAGCATATAAACACTTCAGAAATCGAGACCAGGATCGTGTGCTGTGATAATTACATAGCAGATGTGACTTCTGTATAAGTGCTTCTCAAACTAGCATGCAGTCTCAATAGTAGGTGAACTGGGTTTTGGATTAGAGGCCTTTTATTGTCTTTTAAAATGATCTTTTAGTTTGATAAGTATGCATGGGTTAGATGTTATTTGTTCACTAGTTTTGTTAATCTTTGTGTCTCCTCACATTAGACTTAAACTAAAGACAATTTCTGGAAAACATGGTTGAGAAGAGTTCTGTGCTGCATCACAGAAAAAAGCTCGTGGAATACACTTGTGTCTTAAAGCTTTGTCTTGAAAAATGCATGTTTAAACGTAATGGTGTGGCATGGTTCAACATCCTCTGTCACAGTCTTGTGGAGGAATTTTTAATAGGAGTCCTGGAATATGTTTTGGAGTCCACCTACACAATGTGTGAAAACTGTTTATCTCAGAAATGTGTAGGCACTTGATTCTGAGACATCTTCAGGCAAGTCTGTATTGTTCTAAGAGTTACATACCATGTAGTCATGAAAAGTATTGAAATGGTGAATCATACTTGAATAGTTTTTCTTGAACTTTCAAGTAAGACATCTGTCTTAAACTGTGTTGATGTCTGACTGTTAAAAGTTTTCTTTGGTGCTTCCTTTCACTTCTCACTCCTTCAGAATTCCCATTCTGTTTTCCCTGCAGTTTCAACAAGAATTTTTGAATTAGCTTGTGTTAATATATTCTGTAGCTCTATAGTTAGCCGAGCTCGCATAAAAGTTTGCAACAAGTAGATGTGGGTGCCCCATACCTAGTGTTTGGGTTCAGAACAAATGCAGAAAAATCCCACCCTACCTTTTAATGTCACAACTGTGGTTGTTGACAGCCTTTGACACGTGAGCCTTCCAAACGAAAGTTGTTTTTAAAAAAACTTGTTCAAATGGAAGTGTGGATGGATAGGCACTTTAAACCATTGTAGCCTGTAGGTATAATTGAACATGCAATTGCATTCTGAGTATTACTTAAGCTCTAAACAGCTGTTGTTAGGTCCCATTTGAGTTTGAGAGAAAGCATGACACCTAAGTCTTTAGCCTCTACAGTAGCCAAAACTTTGAGGTTTCCCTCAATGCAATAGCATTTCACTGTGGTAATTGAAAAAAGCATATTGTGAGTGTCAGTAAAAAGCCTCAAAGCTCCATCTTCTACAGTAGTAGGAGTTTGATAAAACTATTCTTTTGCTAATTAATGCCTTTTCTTTTTCAGTAAATGAACATACTTCAGATAGAAAATGGATGACAGGTAAGACTTCAGAATGCTTTGTAGGGGTGGATATTCAGGAGCCTGTATCATTACGATGACATAAGTCTAATGATGATTTATGCAAAGACCATGGTACTATGCTGATACAGAACCCAGTGCAAGGGTTTAAGACTAAGACTGTTGTGGTTGAGTTGCTAAGTTACGTGACTTCCACTTACATGAAATACCTGATTAGTATAAAGACTGAAATAATAAATCAGGCAGTTCAGATTTACTGTTGATAAAACCGTTGATTATTTAGTCTTATTGTGAACAAGGCTTACATTTTCCTTTTGTAGGTATGCTATTGTCTTAAATAGATTGTAGTAGTATGATTTCTATTTTGAGGGTGAATTTCTGTTGTTTTCTTATGGATAACTTATTTCAAGTAAATTCCTTATAAACAAACCTGATACTCTTTTAGACAAGTCCCAGACCATATTTTTATATCTTTGCTGCAGAAACATAAGTGAGTTGGATGTGCTGTGGGCAGTAACTGTTACAGAAAAAACTCTGTTTTTATTACAAATGGTCTGAATGACTCATTTTAAAGCAACTTAAACAGTCTGTCTGGGAGCTGATGTAGTGAGTATAATGTCTTAAACAGAAAGCTGGCAAAGCAATTATAGCTTGTTGTGCTCTTCTACAGAGATGGTGTCATCTAGGCTCTCATTTATTCCCATGGGAGTACTGTGAAATTTTGAACCTTATGTCTTCTAAGAAAGGGAGTGTGGTTCACCTCACTTGTTTGGGAACCAGTTTTTCAGGCTCTATAAAGGTAGGAGTATAAAAGTTCTTTTAATCATGTGGCACTGATCTCTCTTTTCCTTTACAGACTACCTTATTCTATGAAGAAGTATAGAAAGAATTATTCTGGAAAGAAGCTGCTCATCTGGCTTTAACATCAAATAAACTATGACAATAAAATGCTGGTTTGCCCTTCAGTTTTGATTTGAAAGCTACCATTTTGTAAAGTTTGAGAAATTCAGGATTGGTGCACTGTTTGCACTGAATTAAAACCTGTTCATAATTAAACAACTTCTGTTTTGAGTACCAATTTGAAGTGAATCAGAGCTTTCTATGGATAGCAGTATAACCTAATTCCAAGCAGGCAGCGTTAGTTCATGGAGGTAGGCATGCTTTCTTCATCTGGTGTTCAAACGGGTTTGGAAAGTCCTTTTAAGATGTGCTTGTTCGACTGCCTATATTATATAGACCTGTAGAATGTAGCTGAAGGGAGAACAAAACATACAGAGAAGAGATATGCAGAGCTGCATACTTCCACAGTGAAGATTTTTGCTAATGAAGGAGTCAGGCGTGACTTGTCTTTTGTTCCTGAGTTCTCAGGACAGGCTCTGGGGTCTCTCTCTGGTCTGCAAACTGTGCAGTACACCCCTAATTTTTCATCTGGTAGTGTTAAAGGAGTCATTTAAGATTGGATTAGTGGCTGGATGAGGCATGCTCTATGCTAGAAGTGTGGGCATTATGGTCAGGTGTTTCGAGTAGCAAGCAAAATAGAATTTTTGTGCTTTAAATAGGACTGAAACAGACTGATCAGCTCTAGCAGCCGTGCTGATGAAGGCTCTGACTTGATTCTGAGATAAGTACAGTATTTTTAAATTGTACTACCTTTGTACTGGGGCAGCATATTGTAACACAGGTAAGGCATTTTTAGTGTTTGGGGGGAAAACCAACAACCCTATAGTTAAAGTTATTAAAGTGGTTGGAAGGGGATACTGTTGTCCTTGTAACTTCCATATAAGATCTGGTAAGTATAGATAAAGTACTTAATGCCTCTTCTAGTACCTTCAGTCTGAGTCTTGAACTAGTGGCGTTGCTGTTGTTTGCATTCAGCAGAATCACACTCTTAGCTGTTCAGTAAATTTTCTGTAGCTCATGCTATAGTGTTTCTGCCTTTATTGAGGTTAGTAACTGGGAATAGTAGGCAATTGCCCTGGTGAAAGGATAGGTATTGCAGTTTCTTCTAAACATAGGTGAACTAGTGATACTAGACTAAGGGGATGGTGAAATGGAGTAATTGCTTCTAAAATAATAGTTTTGATTCTGAAGTCCTGTGGAAGTCAAAAGGCTTTTTTACTTGGCAGACACACCTTGAAAGATAGGTACCTATTGGACGTTCTTCCCAAAAATGGTAAGCATATTAATTCTGAAGAATTGCTAGAGGAGTATTAAAAGTGGGATTTGTGTTGCTGCTTAGATCCAGTATGTGCACTGAACTCGAGTCTGTAGATACGTTTTGAATAGGTGACAGTACATTTCTGACAACCAAAAAGATTGTAAGGGATATGGAGCAAACGTTATGCACGTAAGTCTCGGAGCTAGAACCTAAACCTGTTTTAAGGGTAATACTTGCAGTAAACCCTTTCCGTGTATAATGTTCAACATCAAAGGGGAGAAGAGTCTCATGCTATTAAATATAATTGAACAATCACTAGGGGGTAGTGTGAACACAGCAATACAAATACAAGAAGACTTGTATAGCAATTTTTTATAAAACAGGCTGAAAGGAAGCCGAATTGTCCCCTGCCAAAGAGGTCAACTCCTTTGAAAAGATGCATTGAAAATAGTTATGTTTAGGATCTGAGGCTTTAAGTGATATTTTTGTTTCACTGGTTCTTTTTTGAATTGAATGGAAACCATCTGTTTCAGTGAAGGCCATACAGTTAGTGTTTTCCAAATGTTTACTACTTTAAAGCTCTAGAGTGCTGGCACAAATTCTAGCTGCTCTTTTTCAGAAGCCTCCTTACCTTAGTTTTAAGCAAACAACGAAGGATCTATAAATAAGTGCTGGCATAAAGGTATATATGTTTTGCACAGTCTTGATGTTTTGACTTTACATAAACAGTGTTCAGGGGGGCATGTACGTCTTGAAGCAGAGCTTAGTTCTGGAGTTGGAATATTAAAGGTTCCCTTCTCAATTTGGTAATGTCTTAAGTGCTTTTAATTACAGGTTCACTTGTGAGGTACAGTAACTTTTTGAAGCAGATGGATTGAAGTGGGCTGTCTTACTGCTTGGTGCCAAAATTTGGTATTTGATGCCCCCATTTTGATGATTTAAGATTGACAGCAAAAAATACCTAGCTTTTCCATAGAATAACTGTCTGTTTCCTTGTTGCATGGTTAGGTTATAACCACATACCCATAAGCTGTACTCTTGTCTTGCAATATGAGGCATTAAGCACAAAAAATGAAGAAGGGGACAAAATGACATTAAGTGATCCAGAATTAACTGGTCAAATCAGATCACCCTGTTTGAGTTTTCCCACTATTTTGCAACATTCTGTGTTGATGCGGCTGTCCTTTTCTCCTATTGTTCCACCTGCAAAATGGCAGGCAACTGAATAGCTGTCATCTGAAACCTTGGTGCTTCAACAGTCTGGAGAGAGAAGCAGCTCTTCAGGCGAGTTTGTGTTCGTTCTGCCAACATTTTGCCTTCGTACACAAGAGTCTAAGCAATGTATAGGAGATGTTCTGTGATTCAGAAGTTTAATGCACATGTCATGCTGTGAAGAGACTCTAGGTTAATCCCCTTTCGTGTGGGAGGTAAAACAAGGGGAAAGCATTGATGAACAGGAATCTTCACTTTCCCCGCTGTGTGCTGTGTGTACCCTTTTATTTCCTGCTGAACTTGGCACATCATCTATAGGTAGTAGTTTTTGTCACTGTTGCCTGCTTTTAGACTTTGGCCTGGCCCTCGTCTTCCAGTATCTCAAATGTATCTATCTGATGACCAGTCTGGAGCCCAAATTAGACTGTAAAGGATTTTTGGACGAGGAACTTCTAAATTAAACCGTTGAGTAATCTCAAATTAATATGCATGGAAAGATGTTCGTTAACTCTTTACCATTTTTAATGGCTAGGATGTGTTTCAGTTATGTGTTTTTTACAAGGGATATAATTACCACATAAATTGTTTGGGTTCTTTCGTAGGAAGGACTCAAAATTGTACAGCTGGACTAGTAAGAGTAAATGAAGTCTTCCTGCGAAATACTTGAAAAGCTGCGCAGAAGTCTTAGGGCTTAATTAAGACTGGATCAAGTAGTCCAGCTTCTTGCTGAGGTTCCACCTCTATGTTCAGTGAGATACGTAAGGCACAGCCAGATAATGGTGGCTTCTGTCTGAAGGAGATTGTCGTCTAGAAGGTAAAAGACAAACTACAATGGGTCAAAGAAAGATTTACCAGGGAAGCTGAGCAGAGATTAGTGTCTTGGCATCATAGAAAAAGATAACCACTGTGATACAGATGAAAGATGGTAAAATTTGGCATCACCTGGGCAATGAGGTTGTTTTGTCTAGGGAGCAGCTTGTAACAGGCTTGAGAACAAATGTTGAGGGGAAGAAATGAAGCTGATATCGTCAGTAGCTTGAAATAAATGAGGTATAATATCTTATGAGAAGACTGCGGTACCAATAGGCAGAGGGATAAAAGGGTTATGTGGGTTCTCTTTGTTTATAGAAAATGTGTCATTTAAGGAATAAAGTATGCAGGTCACTAGCAAATCTATTTGCAACAGTTAGAAGAAGTTAACTTGTCCATATTATTCTGGTCAGTTCCTGTAGAAAATTAATTTTGAAGTCATTAGTTTCCTACACAGAGGAAATGGAACATTGTCCTGTAGCAACTGTTGATACTAGATTTGTACAGTAAGTTTGAAATTCTAGTTCTGAACGATCCCTGCTCATGTGCTTCTATTTGAGCGAAACTAGATACATTGAGTCTATTTTTTGGATGGCTATTTTGGTGATGCTAAGAGACCAGATGAGAGCAGTTCATTTGTTTTGCTCTGAATGCTGGAAAAGTTTCAGCTGGGCAGGAGAACTTTCCAATATGGGTGGCAAATGTTTCTGTTGTTCATCATGTTCCTATTTCTATGAACACGTTTGTTACAATGCCTCTAAAGAGGTAAAATGGAAAGGTTTAAGTAAACTTTTTACAAGTCAATGTCAGGAGTAGGCACACCCTAGTACATTAATGCTTTTGGACTCGGCTTCAAAGGGTTTAAATGGAAACTTAGTCTTACATTTGTTGCTAACATTTGTGAACTCTAGTTACGTCTTAAGAAAGAAAAAAAAATCCCCTGTGGAATTTTATCCTCATCTGGAATTCAGTAAGTTTCCTCTTAATATTAGTCTTTGCTCTTTGTAAAGGCTGTGACTAAYGAAACAGCCGCAAAAGTGGCTAAAAGGCATCCTGTGCGCTAGAAGATAATTGTGTTTTTTCCAAAAGCTGGCCATGGGCAACCAGTACTACTAATAAAAAAGCTCCATCTTCCTTTCCAGTTACTGCTGTTCATACACAGAGATCCTAAGAAAGGTCAAGTAGCGTGCTGAGGCAGAAGGACATTTGGAGCATCTGTGGCTTCTCTTAACACAGTAGATGTTTTACAACCAGCAAAAGATGTTGTGAGTGCAATGATGGGGTGGATGATAACGGTTTGTACTTGCGTTCACTGGGTTAAAATACAGCTTGTTATCTAATGAAGCTGGCCAGCCTGCAAACTGACCCGCATTAGGAGAAGCATGCTTCACTGCCTCTCATGATGATCTGATTTGATTGTACTGGAGCTACTACCCTGCTATCATTTTCTGTCAATTTTTGCTAGCCTGTTTGTTAAGCCAGGCATCGTTTGTGTTGATTTGCTAACGGGTTTCAATCACTGATAATAAAACTTTTCTGCAACAAATGACCTCAGATCCATATCTCCTGCACAGTGTTGGCTGCAAGTAGAAAATTGGGACTGACGCTTTCCTTTTTCCATGCTTTTGGTCTGGTTTAACAGCCAATGTAAAAATCAAAATGGAAGTGGCTTAATATTTTTAAATTAAAAGGGGGGAAAAGTTGATTTTATTTTACTGTTTCCTTTATGGTTTCTGAAACCTGTGTCAATCCTTTGCACTCACTTTTAGGAAATGGTACTTCTGTATGGCTCTTCCACTGACACATGCCTCAAGGCATATATCCTTAGTGATATATCTGCCCTTTTCTTGTGTTTCTATTTTGCATTCCCTTCTTTTCCGTCCCAATGGTGTCTTTGTTTCTTAGATTTGTTCTGCTCGCAGATGCTTTTTCTAGCTTTACTTTCCCATAGACTGTAGGAATGAACAATAATCATATTGCTTATATAAAGCAATTTATTTATCAATCTCTTTCCTAATGGTTGATCAATGTTCCACTGGCACTTTTGTGAGTACAAGTGCCAAAAAACGGAGGAACCTGAAGTTGCTCTCTCCAGAGTTGAGGGACTTGTTTTGCTGCTGTTCTGCGGCTGAAAGGAGATGCACTTGCAAGGTATATCAAGGTGCCACACTTCTTCAGTCCTACATTAACCTTCTTTCTTTAGTAAAGATACAAAATAATTTCTGGAGGTTTTCTCAAAAACAAACAACAGAACAATCCTTTTGGTGCCTTGCTTTTATTATAATTAGTGAATAGAAAAATACTGCAACAGACACCTACCAACTAAATGCTAGGCACAAGGTACTTCTGAGGTCCATTCTTCAATTAATACTTCTCAATAACTTTAATGACAGTTACAGCAACACTACAGAGAGAAGAACAGATCCTCCAGTCTCAGATGTGGTGATGCTTCTCTTATGCTTTTCAGCTTAGTTCAAGTACTTACAACCCTCAGCCTTTTTTTTTTTTTTTTTTTAAAACTTGTTTTACCACTTAAATAGCGGTCTTGGGATGTAAAGTGCAGGACCATGCGTAAAATACTTTTCATGGATATCGTGGTTTAACCCCAGCCAGCAACTAAACACCCCGCAGCCGCTCGCTCACACCGCCCCCCCTCGGTAGGATGGGGGAGAGAATCGGGAGGGCACACGAAGGAAAACCCGCCGGTTGAGATAAAAACAGTTTAATAATGGAAATAAAACAAAGTAGAACAGTAATAACAACGATAACAGCAACAATAACAGAATACACAAAGCAGGCGATGCACAATGCAACTGTTCACCCACCGTGTGTCCTGAATGAAACCGCGTGTCCTGAACAAACTTGTGTGTCCCAAACACAAGAGCCCCCCCCTAGTTTTATACTGAGCATGATGTCACATGCTATAGAATACCCTACTGGCCAGCTGGGTCAACTGCCCTGGCTATGCTCCCTCCCCAGCTTCCCCTGCACCTGGCAGAGCATGGGAGGCTGAAAAGTCCTGGTGTAAGCAGCACCCAGCAATAACCAAAGCATCAATGGGCCATCAACATTCCTTTCATTACCAAACCCAAAACACAGCCCCCCCTCCAGCTACTGGGAAGAAAGTTAACTCTGTCCCAGCTRGAACCAGAGTAATCAAAATGTTTTTATCTAGCCATTTTAAATCTACACTAACTTCAAGAGCAAATATCTTGCTTTTCAGTGAAGATGCATGCAAGAAAACAGCTTAGATTCTCAAAGAGATTGTGCAAAGTAATCATTTAGCCAGCAGAGGACTGTAGAACTACATATCACGCCGTTATTGATGCAAAAATGTTCAATCACAGAGAGTAAGGGGAAAACCCATATAGCCAAGTATATAGTCGAGACAGTCTCTTAAACATGGTAAAATACTGGAAAAGGAAAGCTCTTTTCTTTGTTTGTTTCTCATTAAGAAATTTAATTTGCCCCAGGTTTCCTTTCTCGATGAAGATCTATGGGAATTTTGTTTACATTTTGAAGCACATTGCCAAGAAGAGTACTTCGTATGGCAAGTATACTGAACCTTTTGGGGGAATGACACCACTACAGAAATGGTGGTGCGTTCCCTAAAGGAAAACATACTTCATTTGTAATGAACATTATGTCTGCGGAAACTAATGGCACAACCTCCTATTCGGTTTATGTAAAATAAAACAGGCGCATATGTTTCTGCTTTTAGAGTTTGGGTGTTTAAATTAAATGGTGTTTAATGAATATTCAAGCCCATTTGCTCAAAAGTTGTGCTCAGTGTAGCATCTTTTTCCTCTGTCTTTGGTCTTACCTAGAGTATTAAGCCATTACAAGAGGGTGCTAAAGCTGAAGCACCAGTCTCTAACTAAAACTTGGATATTAAAATGCCAGAGCAGATGAGAGGGTAAATAAAGACGTACAGTAAGAGGATCATATTATTTTTTGTTTGGTAATTAAGACTGAGAAAGGTTCGATATGCATGACGCCCTTTAAGAAATGGGAACATTCACTGTGCTATTACAGCAGCTGCGGTTTGGGTATGTTATAGTGGCTCATTCACTCCACTCCCCATTTCCTATAGGAGTTAATTCAGCTTTTTCAGTAGGCGTGGGCCAGATGCCTGTGCTGGGATGCCTCAGCAGACTGCTGTCTAGAGACATTTGCATCTGTGTGGGGCTACAGGCAGCTTCTACATCTTCGTGCCTGGGTGTGGGCAGGTTGACTACAGGCACTCCATAAAAGCTGGGATTCACATACTGCCGGTAACAAGGTTTTGCCTTTTATCATCTGTCCCCAGCTCAAAGTCAAGTAGAAATATTAGTAGGCTGGAAGAAATACTCTGGAAGCCAGATCTGGCCTATTGACTGCCCTACTGAATGGTCTAGACCGTTCAGACCTGAAATACATCGGGCTTTCGTCATCAAAGGTCAGTAACTGCTCTGTGAGAGGTTACTTTGAGTAGGGAAGGAACCCACGGCTACAAACAGACGGTTGAATTCAGTGTCCTTGTGCATTTACTTGCATCTATTAAATCAAGTTTGTAATTCATGAAGGCACTCCAGTATATGTTTAAATTAATACATTTTCAGGAAAATCTCTCAACTCTTAAGACAAAAGTTGAAATATATACCTAAATGTTTTAATGAACTTTATCTCTGAGACCAGAAATTGACAGCACTATCCTCTTTTTTTAATGGCATGGAAAAAAATCTCATTAGAAGACAGCTGGAATGTAAACACAAATCACAATAATTGGCTTTTACGTATTTTCATGAGGGTTCTTCAGATGCTTGTTTTTACTGCACAAGTGCAATATTGTAGATATACAGTGAAGCCCTCTTCAGAGAATAATTGATACATGGATAAAATACTTAAAAGCATTCCCTAATGCTGTAAATCTAAATGGAGGCCAAGACTATTACATGAGAAAAACAAATATACAAACCCTCAAATTCTTTAAAATTCTGTTATTTGCTAGAGCTTCCCTGGCCTAACTAATTCCACTGTCTCTGCTGAGCTTGGTTGTTAAGCATCCATTAGTCCAAGAGCAGAACAAGAAATTGCCTGCCCAAGGAGGTGTCACCTGGAGATAGTTAACCTGTTCTGGGCATGTCTGTAGGCATAAAAATTCACCATTTATCTGTCTCTTTTTAGAACATTTGTTAGGTATCTCCAATTAGAAAAAGAAATTTCTACACAGATAAAAAATTTAATGAAGTTAACAATACCACCACTTGTCTGCAATGTGAACTTCTGGGATGAACCAAATTTTAATTTCTATTTGTACTTCAGCAGGAAATTACACTGTTCTGGCTACTGCACAATAAACAGTGAGAGACAGTCCTACCCTGAAATACTGATTTTAGTTTGCATGTCAGTTCTGAGCTCCTAAAACTTGCAATACATAGGAAAATTTTTTTTTCTTTTAAAAACTTGATATGATTTAGAAAGACTTAGTGGGATAATTATTTTATTTTTAAAATGTAGCTCTATGTTAAACTTATTTCTTATGCAATCCTCTGTGTATATTCAGAGAGTATATCTACTCATTGTAGTGAAACAATTCTTTCTGATTTTAGCATTTATTATTTCTATGGAGCCAACTCAAACGACAAAGGGAAATGAATTCTCCCTTGTTCGTCATCAGTGGGACTGTTCAACGGTTGCCATCAGCTACTGTTTTCTAAACCCTCTGTGTGCACAGGGGTAATGAAAAAACCCCAAAACACTGGGATATTTTCAGAGTCAAACTACACTGCAAGGGAGTGTATGTGTGTGTGCTGAATTTGCAGATAATCTGCTCCTTTTAGCTGCAGCATAAATACAGTCTGAGCAATTTTATGTTATGTCGATAGGATGACTAAAGTATAGGTGGCTTGAAATCACTAGCAAATGGCTTCCCAGGTCACCAGTGTCTGTTTGACTTAAAGTTTCTAGAGCCTTCTATCAGACAGTATCCTGGCCAGTTCAGCATTCAGAATTTAGCCCACAATTCCGATTTTGTTTCCTTATGTCCCTCCTTTTGAAGGACTCCCACCCTTCACCAGTTACAATCTGTTTAAATTGCAGAGAGCAAACTATTCTCCAAACACCAGGAAAATACGAGATTATTTTTTTTTCCTATCATGCTTTAAAACACACTAGCTCTTTCTTCTTCGCCTTTCTTCTTGTCAGCTATAACAAACACAAACTGTCCCTAAGGAGAAAACAAATGCTTGCTGTGGTATGCAAACACTGTATGAATTCATGACATCAGTGCTAACATGGCTTGTTTCAGCACCAATTTAAAACCCATTCTCCTGCACCTTATGTCTTCTCTTCCTGGCTATCTATCCAGCTTCTTCCAGGTTTGTCATGTTAATCTGGCATCCACCCTTTTGAATGCTAAAATGTGTTATCCCCCCTTTCTACAGTAGTGTGCATGTTAAATTTTGCATCCTCCTTAACGCTATATAGGAAAGATGAAAGAGGCCGTGGAGAACAATTGTACGTCATGGATCTAGCCCTCAGGATAGGAATGATACTGATGACAACCTGTCGAAATGCTGAACTTGTGTTGCTGTTTGGATGAAAGAGAGAATGCAAATGAGGGATAAAGAGAAAATAAAAGCTTCAGGATGGGCAAGGGGGATTTTCCAGCAACAGAATAGCAAACATTGTCAGAGCACTTGTGATTACAAGTCATATAGCTCTCCACTGTTGGGAGCCAGAAATGTCTCTACATCATTTACGTTCCTTCCCAAAGACATTATAATGCCTGAAATAAAATAAACCTAGACAGATTCCACAAGTTACAGAAGGAAGATTTGCTTTATTAAAGTCTTAGAAAAGACTCCTGGACTCTGCTTGCGTACTACCTGCCAGGAGCTATCTGGGTGTAGACTATGAAAGTTACTGCATTTCCGTGACATTTTCGGTTTGTATATATGGCAAATTTACATCATTAAAAAATTTGATAAATTAGTTAAGAGGCACAACACCTTCATGTAGATGTTCTCACCTGGTTTCAGTTCATCTTCTAACAAGTTATGTTAGCATGATTAGGCATGATTAAATCAATGCTGTTTTTTGTTATAACTGAGACCTTTAGAACTATATCTAACTACTGGCATTAGTAGTAAGGCTGCAGTTGGCTACTCTGGGGGAATAAGAGATATAATAATGCCTATGTTTGTGGGATGTATGTCCACACTTTACTACTTTTGTAGACAAAAACTCCATATGCTGCAAAACCTATACTTTTTCTAGACGATAGTCAGTAATTATGCTATGTATGAAGAAAACCATTCCCGGAGCTCACATGGGTGTTTTTAGGGAGGGAAGAATTCTGTTTTCTACCCAGCTTTTAGGCAACACAGTGCAAATACAATCAAAAAAGGGTAAGCAGTACTATGTAGAATCACTGCAAAGAGGAAAGCTGATTCTCTCCAGTCCTATCTTTTTCTGTGCTATCCCTTCCCCTTGCTTCCCCCCATTGCCTTGCAGGTAGGACATTAAAAGAAGTTGTATATGAGGAACTGAGAGTAATCGGAGCACAGCAGTCTTTCTTGATTTATTACTTCATTCATTAATCCATATATAAAATGCAATTTAGGACAAGGCTCAGAAATCCTCACTCTGACATGTTCTCACATATTTGATAAATGATTCCACTGGAAGAGGCTTGAAGGGCATCTGCAGTAAATTCTGCCGAGATCTATTTCTCAAAACATTTTTACACTTTCATATCAAATTAGAGGATATCTCGTAGATAAGGGTACGTGATGGGATTTCTATCACTTGGGTGCATGTCTCATAACTCACAAGGGTGGAGTAGTAAAAGCAACCAGCACCATAAGAAAGCCACAGCTTTAGGACAGTCCCCTTGAAAATAATTTTCAGAATTGTTTTCTTTCAGCCCTAGGTTTTTAATAGTCATTGAGATGTTTGAGAAGACATTGATATAAATATTGTTTTCTCTAACTATCCAAAGGAAGAAGCACTGTGACATATGGATTCCATTTGAGTTATTCCAGGCAGAACATGGATTCTTAATATTAATCTAGGAGAGCTGAACAAAATTTTAATATGGCAGTCACACAATCTCCACATCAGGACCAGGATGCCAGCAAGGCTCTGTAAACTTGGAAACTGCATTCCTTTGATTAGGCCAGAGAGGGGTGGTGAAACAAAGAGTTTYAGTTTTGGAGAACCTTCCTCTCTCCCCAAACTGTCTGCAAAATATATACCCATCACTGCACTGTCCTTAGGCTTTCCTCTCCCCTTCCACCCTATTTTTGATACACTTCTTTACTCTTTCTCATTTCTATATATAATATTCCCTTCTCCTAGCTTCTTTTGTTCTTCCTAAGGCTTTTGTCAGGCTATCCATCCAGTTCGTGCCATGTAGGAAGTAGTGAAGAAAAGGAACGTCACTAGCAGAAATCTGTGGAAGCGACTAAGTGGGAAGGTGTTTACATGCAGGCATGTGAGAAGTACATGCACCCAGTCAGGGTAACTATAGTCATCTTCCACCTTGCTTTATCAAACAAAGATGCGATGTGGGAAAAAAAGTTTGCGGACCTTGCTTTTTCTGATACCTCTCTATGATTTGTGTGCTCATTGTATGGTAATATTCACATAGACATAGGGACATTTATACAAGTCCATGCCTGTGTTCCTGCTGTCTGAATGGCAAACGGGTCAGACAATTCCCAAGCTCCCATCGATATATCAGAAAAAAGGGATATAAAGTGGGCATTCCCCTTCTGTTCTCTTCTGTGCCCTGCTAAACTACTCCTGCAAATTAGAGAACAGAATCAGTTTAGGGAACAAAACTGTACTCAGAAACTATTCATTTACAGCTACAGTAGAGACCTACTGTCAGCAATGGGACTTTGTGACAGGGTGGCAAAGCTTTAGTGCTTTATTCTTCAGAGAGAAAAAAAGAATTCCAAATTAGCAGGATTTGAACTTGAGCAAACAATTTTAGCTCAGAGCTAATGAGCTGAATTGATATCTATTTAAAATCTCAACTTTAAAAAACAGGATTACATTGATCTTCTAGGTATATAAGACCTAGAAGCTCAATTTTGTCTCTTTTCTTTGGATTATATTTTGTTGAGAAAGTAGCAAATAAGTTAGACTCTGAATTCCAATGACTGCTTCTTTCTGTCATTCTTGCCAAACTTTTAGTTCAGGCACCTTTTGTCCATTTCTCAAAAAATTTAGTAGAAAATGTCTTCCTGAAGACCAGATGTGAATTCAGGGTTGCTGGTTTCTAATACAAGCTTAGCTGCAATGTTACCTCTACATCTGCAGTGAACATAATATGCTGCAGATCTCAATCATGTATTTAACTCTGTGGATATATAGATTATTGCTGCTGTGCAAAGGAAATCTTTCTGCTACCCTTGAGTAATATCCTCTAGCCTTATTCGGCCTGAAAGTATTTATCAGAAAGTCATTACAGCTGTTTTGTTTGCATATAGCTTTCATTCCTCGTATTTTAATGTCTGGACAGCATTAGCTCAATTAGCCTAATGAACGAGTAAGTCTTCTAATATTTACTGTCTAATTAGTTTATTGGCCTAGATGTAATGTGCTAGGTCTAACTGTGCAATGTGTCTAGCCCAGACTGTTCTGAACAACTTTGTGGTCTATTTCTTTGATATTTTGGCCCAGCACTTTTTGGAAGAGAAAGAATGGGCTAATTTCTGTATCTGTTTTCCTAAAGATTGTCAAAGCAATAAAGCATCCTAGAAAAGGTGATACTCTTGCCCTACTAAACTCCCAACCAGAGAACTCTGTATCCCTTCTATCCAGGGCAATCTGGATGGATTGGATAGCATCTGAGAGAGAAACTACAGTGAAGGGCCATCTTTTGATTTCCAGCTGACATGTAGCATGCAGCGACAGAAATGGAGGACAACAGAGTGGAATATATACCAAGGATCATAAAATGCTCTAGTACAAGCTCTTATCTTTCTAAAGGGAATAAAAGAACAAATGCATAACAGATGTTAGTTGTATTACTTATTAAGCTACTTGAAAGTGCTGAGATCTTACAAAGAAAAGCTCATATCAAAACATACAGATAAGCTATGAATGGAAACAATGAGAACAGTGTTATATATAATTAAAGTAACTCAGACTGTTTCTTAAAAAGCGGAACAACAAATTCAATTATACCTTTTTTCCCTCCCTATTTATTCTATTAAAAAAAGATAGGTAGTTTTTCCAAAGACTCGTCCTAGCAGGCTGAACAGCCTTACAGGTAGATCAGCATTAGCCCTAACCTGAAGGGTTGTATCTAAACCCAGCTGCAGGTACTGATTCTGTAACAGGCCCAGGTGATGCTCGTTTTCTGTGCAGCAGGGTTAGCAGGTCAGCGGTGTCACACAGCTGCTTTTTGCCAGAGCCAGGGGAGGCAGGCGGCTTTTTCTGCTGCCGGCCTTGGGGCCTG
Organism: Oceanodroma leucorhoa; assembly: GCA_030449065.1. Lineage (NCBI taxonomy): Eukaryota > Metazoa > Chordata > Aves > Procellariiformes > Oceanodroma > Oceanodroma leucorhoa. Next base: position 5,925,430 of record JASVER010000014.1, read on the forward strand.
GGCGTCCTACCCTGATGGCTGCTCAGAATCTGAAAGTTGAGACAGAAGGCTCAGGAGTAGATGGCTGAACATTCACAGGCTGGTTTCTCCTGGATAAGAAGATGGAAGAATGACTGCTTAGCTGAGATGTGTCTGAATGCTGTGGGGATCATCAGCTTAACCTGAAATTCAAGGAGAGAAACCTCAAGAAGTCTTGAACTCAGGTGAAGGTAGGAAAACTCTGGGATCTCTGTTTAAGACTGCTGGAGCTTTGCTACTTCTATTCAGCAATTGGAAATGTTTGAAAGAAAGAACAAAAAGTTAAATGTGTGAGTTAAATGTGCAAATTTCAGTGTCTAACTGAAATTTAGTCTGTTTTCCTTTTTTTTTAAGTTTAAAAAAAAAAGGCAGTCTGACTTGTCTTTGAACTTGAAGTTGTCCTTTGCTGCGTCAAAAACAAACAAAAAAGAATATGGAAAAGTAAAAAGAGCATGCTGTTAAATGGATAAAGAAAATATATGCGAAAGAAATATCTAGAAATAAGGTCTTTTTTTTGTAATTACTTTCACTTGTTAGCTCCTTAGGCTTTGACCCAAAAGGTGGCTTTATGAAAAGGTGTTCTCTAGTTCAATCAGTATTTTCAGTTAGTCTAGAAACTAAAATTGCAGTATGCAGACAAAATATCTTCCTATTTACTCGGTCTCTGTTTATTCCGTATGGCATACCCCACAATTTGGAGGCTGCGTAGCTTTGTTTCTTTTAAGTTGTGCTTGAACTTGGTGACACCATGCACAGCTGTAGGACATAAAATGAAGACATATAGGGGTATATAGCTCAGTGTATATTTGACTGTAAAGTTGCTGGTTGCATCCCCTTTTGGGTTGTATTCTTCAGTGTTACAAGGTGTTGTGAATTCCAAGGCATTCCCAGGGTTTGCTACAAGATATCTGTACTTCTAGTTGTAAGGAGTTTGTCTCCAAGGAAACTTATGCTGCCTTCTAGTCTCAGTTTACTCAAATGATAACAGATATCAAAGGCTTCTGAAGATGGACACTGGATCATCTCTTCGATGTAATATCATTGTCATAGGGGCTGAAGTTATGCTTAAGAGCTCTAATGAATACAGGAGTCTGTTCACAGAGTGTGGTCTGAAAGGCGATCTGAGCGTGGGATGCACCAGATATTTTCCTCTTGAAATACTTGCTGGGGCAATTTGGTGATCAACCCTTAAGACGAAAAGGACACAATGGGCTATTTTAGCCTTAGGGCCTTTTTCTTCTGTACAGCAGCATCACTGCTAATGATGCTGAATGGGACATCCCAAATAACTAACTATTGGAAGCTAAAACAATTTGTGAAGCATCTTAAAAATGTTTGTGGAAGCCTTGGGTAGATGTGCAAATAAATATGAAAAAAGCATACTCTCATTATTTCTTGTATTATTTACATTCATAATATACGAAGTTGATCAGTGTGGTGTCAGAATTGCTTTTGTGTGCCATGTGTGTTAACTGAAAAAATGCATAACTGCAATGTAAGGACGGGAGATGGTCCTTGGGTAACAACTTTGCGTCCTGGCTTTCAGGAAGCTATTTCCATTTGGGCAGGAGAAAGGAGATAGACGTGGCCTTTCATAATATGGGGTTTGAGAAGTCTTGACATTAATTATTTCAGACTAAGGCAGTTCTCTGATTCTCTACCTTGCTAACTGCTGCTGTATTTCACAAAGGCGGATAATATGTAGTGGATGCCCCTGTGGTCGTGGGCAGTAGTGGAACACTTACTGTTACTGCCATTCAAATAATCATAGCTATGTTTCAGGATTAACAAACCACATTACGGTAAATGGCTTTTTTTAAAAAAAAAAAAAAAAAAAAAAAGACATCTTAGACTGTTCTTGTAGTTTTTCAGGGAACCACTTCTATCCTGATTCACTGTTGGAAGGTTCAACCAGTGAACTGAATCTTTGTAAACAATTACATATCAGAGGGAAAGTTTTGTCCCGATGACAAAACTTCCTGGAGGTATATGATTGCCTAAAGATGCCGGTCTATATTGTTGGGCACTTCTAATACCTTTGAAAGTTGGGTGCCATATTTCATTGTTGTAGCAATAACCTCTTGTATGGTATACCAGGGTGCCAGCATATCGGAAAGCTGTTCTGATTGCTCTACTGGTAGTATCAATTGACTGTGATCAATAACGGTACAATCAAAACCAGCGTAAGCACTGCTTACCCTTCAGCTTTGGATCTGGCTTTTTGCAAAATGGGAGTATTTCACTTCTTGAAACTGCCTTTCATTCTCATCTAATGCTGCTGCTTTCCTCCTCTGTGGAGTTATATGTAAGCTATGATGATGCACCTTTAAAACAAGTTTGAATCCTGCTTTGCAAACACTTATATATATTTATAAATTGGTCCCAACATATCCTGTTATCTTATCTCTGAGCGTTCATAGAGTAATATCTGATCCCTTCTACTTCATCAATATACATTCACATAAATTCATGTGGCAGTTTAGAGCCAATTAAAATTTATAAGCCACAAGTAGTGAGTGAAAGTCTGAGGATTAATTTACTCACTGGAGTATTAATCTGTGTAATGTAGTAGGTTATCCTTCAGTAAACTTGGCTATATGGAGATAGGGAGATACATTTCCTTGCATGTTTTACTGTAAATGCAGTAATTAGTCCCACTGGGCTGTTGAGCTTGAATGGTTACAGCCAGCAGTACCACCGCAGCCTTGGTATGAACCCTGGGAAAAAGAACCTAATCAGCAATATAAAATCCAGTCATGTTTATCTAGCAGGATCCATCTTGCTTTTCATTCCTTGCTCAGAGTTTGAGATCAGGAAGGAAAAAGCAAAATAAATAAAACTAATTAAAATTGAGAACAAAAAGACAACCCTTGCTGTGAATGTCAGAAAGTATAATCCATTCCCTCTACCTCCCCCAAACCTCTCCATTTAAAGAAGAGATTGAGAAGGGATTGGAAAGGGAGGCTGTGATCATAAATTACTTAATACATTCGGCAGAAGGAGCTTCCTCCTTAAGGTTTGTGAGTAAGGATCTTTTTACACTTGGAAAACCTAATTGATCAAGCCTAGTAATTCTGACTTTTGTTAATAGGTTTTTAACTATCATTTATTCAGCTAATGATCTCGCTGATAGGGAGCAGGGACAGAAAGAGATTGTGGCTCATGAAGGGCCACAGGAAAAGCTGGTGCCTGATCCAATGTTTTAATTTAGATACTTTCCTTTCTGCTTCAAGAGCTGCTTCCTTTCATCAACTTCGGCCTTCCTTCTAAGTTATTAACTGTGAGCTTGCTATGGTAAACCCACTAGAATTCACATGTATTTAAAAAAAAAGAAATTGAGTAAATAAAGCTGGAGGAAAAAACAGGTGTCAAGGGAGCCTGGAAAGATAAATTATTTTCAGAGTATTCTCTGGAAAAAAACAGTCAGGACAAGCAAATGAATAAATAAATATGCTGTAGAAATTCGTATCTTGGGAGCACTGAGGTTTCAGGAAGAAGAGTTGCAGTAAGAATTTCTCTCCTAAAAGAGGCTAAGCCTGGTTTTTCGCTGTTGTTACTGGCTGTGGATTGGAAAGCCAGCATCCCTGTTGTTATCTCACATTATTGGATTTATCTATCATATTCCCTCTGACAGGGATGATACTGAAAGGCCAAAACCTGCTGAATTGCCTTTATCTGGATGACATGTGAATTACCCCTGTCCAACCCCCTAGTTCTAATTCTTGTGTTTGTCAATCGATATGGAGCAGAAATACGGGTCTAAAAAAAGGGAAAATGGCTTTCTGCAGGTAATTCCACGTCAGCTGGGAGCAGAACACAAGTTCTCCTCCTTGGTGAGCTCTGCCCTACATCCTAGGCTGTGCGTACTTCCAAACCCTTCTTCCCAGCCCCCAAATGTCAGGTCCTCGGGGAGCTGTCTGTCCTTGGACAACTTTAATCCTAAAGCAGGTTGTGACCTTGCAGGCTGCTCTATGGCAGTGAAAAGTAGGCAGAAATCATGGTATGGCTACTGGGCTTACCAGTCACTGATTGCCAGCTGCACCTTATGCTAGGCTGTGCATGAAGAAGTCATGTGTCAAGAAAGTGGGGAAGAACTGGCTGGTTTCTGACCTCTTTATAGGATCAACACTGGAACAGGGCCCAGAATAAAGGATTTAAAGGTTTTTTAAATTGAAATCATGCCAGTGTGCACTCACTTATGCAATTAAGCTAAAAGACCCTTATTAGGGCTGTCCAACTCTAAAAATTTTTTTAAAACTATGGAAATAGGGTAATAGGTAATATGTAACACAGGTGCTTTTGGGGGAAAAAAAACAAACAACAACAACAAAAAAACCCAAAACCAAAACAAAAACCACCACAAAAAACAAAACAGCTTGAAAAGATATACCAAAGACTCTGCTGTTTACTTTCAGGTTTCATATACCTGACAGAAAGAGTAACTTCTGTCTCAATCAAATTCAAATGTGTATTATCTGGTTTTAAATGGTACTTTATTTCATACACAGGTATGTACTCTGAAGAAAACAAAACAAAAAAACCCCTATGTGGTACATTTTAAACTAATTCATGGGGGAATGCTACCTTGTTTCATACCGTATTATTTCTAAATTGCTAACAATTCTTTCTTCCACCTTCTCTCTCCAATTATTGCAGCTTGCATACATTCTATTTTGTGTGCACTGTTTTCTAATTATCTTCTATGAGATATTACTACTATATCCCTACAGAGAATAACAGAAGCTGGTAGAGATTCATAAAATGCTTTTAAAAATGCTCCAATAGATATATGAATGTGGGGGAAAACAGTGATTTGCTTTTTGTTCTAGCTTTTTAGATGTCTGCCTCTATTCAAACTGTGGCATTCAGGAGATGGAGTTTTGATTAGTATAATTTTATTCCATGGCATTATTTTCTAGGGGGGAGTCTGGTAATAGTTGTCTTCCATAAAGCTCCCCATCATAAACACTAATGCTTGTCACTTGTTCTCACAATTCCTGATGATTTCTTTGTCCTTATTTTTTTGTTACTCAAACTCAGTCACTTTTATAGTTGGGGTTTTTTTATACTGAGCATTCAAAAAGGATCCTCACCTGTTGGAAACAAAAATGGAATAAAATTACAAGTATCCAAGTGTAATTGTGAATATTGTGGACTTTATAACATAATTTACTGTTGCAATTACTGTGGTCGCTGCGCACTTGAATGAGTCATATTTTTTTTCTCCATGACCCGAACTGAAATATTCTCTTGCCAAGGATTTCCCAAGACCTTAATCTATATAAACAGAACTAGAAAATAAACTGCCATGAAATGAAGATTCTCACACTTCTGACACTGGGCCTGAACAATTGGCTGGATCCTCCACTGGGGAAGTAACTTGGTTTTCTTTGGGCTTAGATGTGAGAGGCTTTCACTTGGGTGTAGCAAGGCTGGCTCTCTGGTGAGGGAGCGCCATTTCGAAACCTCGGCTGACCTTAAAGCCCTGTAAGGGGGCTGGATGGTGCAGTCACAGCTGTAGCCATGTCTAGCCTGTACCTCACTGTCCTGCGTCTGTCCCCATCCCCAGGAGGTGCCCTGGGATGGGGCTGCCCTGTTCCCTGGCTGGGGTGGTGGGACCGGCCGTGCCCCGTCTGTGCTGGCGAGCCCCGGCAGCGCCTGGACTGTGCCTGAGGCTGTAAGCCTGGACCCAGTGTGACTTTGGTTTGGTAGTTGTAATAAGGATGAACAAAACAGTAGGAAGCTTTTAACTGAATGGAAAGAACTCCACTGGCTTAATTGGGCTTTGGATCAGCACTTTGCAGAATTGATCCTATTTTGTAACACAAAAACTGAAGCCTTGACCCTATTTGCCTAAATACTTAGTGGTGTAAACTGCTATAGCATAAAGAGTTAATGCTATTGACTGTGAAATGCATGACACATAGGCTATGCTCCTGTCTGATAGAACATCTAGAATGGTGCATACACTCAGCTGGGAGGGGATATTTAAAACTTGTTCAAAGCACTGGGAGGATAAAGCAGTTTCTGATTCTTTTTTTTTTTTCTTTTAAATCTGGATCTATATCAAGAAGAGTGATAAGATTGCAGACAGATGGGTTGTTTTAAGCAGAGCAGCTAGAATTGCAGGATTACTGTTTTTTTCTTTTTTTTCTTCTTAGCATCATGCTGTGGTTCCTTTTGAGATATCATGGCAAAATTACACATTGAGTTATTTGGTCTTTTTTGGTCCTTAAGTGACCTGTAGACCTTCATGTAAAACTGTTTGATTTAACTTCCCATAATATAATTGAACTAATCACTCTTATAAATTAGCTTTATGAGACCACTATGAAGCAGCACTCTCTTCCACCCCAAAGCCACTGATGTTTGACTATTTCTGCTATTGTACCAATTCATAAGGTAGCAGGGCACATTGTGGGATCTGGAGAAAGTATAGAGTTCATTGATCTACAGCTGTATCTTACTGAACTTCTGCAATGTCTCTGTCTTCTGCAGGTCTGGTTTGATCTTTCTATCGGCCTGTTAAAAGTTATAGCTGAAACAGCTATTCTCTGCTGATTAAAATGCAGAGTGAGCTGGCTGGCATTGCTCTTGGCAAACATTGCCCTAGTCACCAGGGTGGGGAACACATGGAATAATGAGCTTTAATCCTTGTTAATGATACATATGAAACATGCAGGCCAGCCAGCCCTGCTTGTCAAAAGACCCTGATTTATCAAGCCTCACCCTTTTGGAAAGAAGTGATGAAGATTGATCACTGCTTTTTGTCCATTGATGTTTACTTCCCATTTATTTTGTTCTTGACCTTTGTTCCTCATGAGCTTCATCACATGTTAGCAGACACTTGTGTGGTCTCTTGCATGTCAAAGAACTGGCTTGTCAGGCAGTATTTTTTTTTTTAAGGTCGTAATTCTTGTTTGTGCACCGGCATTAAGTCTTGTGCTTAAACTTGTGTAAGGAGGCATTTGGGGCAGGTGTGAGTCTCTGGGTGTTTGTGTGATGGTGTGTTGAGGGAGGTGACACAGCTAGTGCCCATTGCATAAGCTGTGTACTCACTCCACACGCGGAAAACCCCGAGGTGCCTGGGCTTGCCTATAGCTGTCGGTCTGTGGAAGCTGCTATCCCAGGCTGAAAAGCCCTGGCTGGGTTGTGGAAGAAAGGGCATAATCTACAGATTTCATATATGTTTTCTTTTTGACAAGAGAGATGCTATAGATGAAGTGCAGCCCCTCCACCTTGCCCCAGGCCTCATCCCAGCCGGCTGGTGCCTGCCAGYCTCCCAGCTGCAGGCTGGCGTTTGCACAGCGGAGGGGGAACATACCAATGCCTGAAGCTGCAGCAGTAAATTATTATCATGATGCTTTTGCTGCCAGGTCCTCTGTCATCCTGGGAGGGAGAAGATGCTGCATTAACCAGCTGTTTGGGGTCCTCTGCTGTCCTCTGGCTCGCTCAGCCACTGCGGGATTGCTGTGAGGGGTGGGAGAGAACCCCCTGCWGCACTGTTGGGCTCTGTGTGGAGTTTGGCTCTTCAGCCATTCCGTGTAGGACATAAATGAAGAGGATCATACAGCCCTTTGTACTGTGATAACTGATGGCTTCCGATGTTTCACATCTACCAAAGTAATTTAAGTGTGTGCACATGGGAAAATGTATTTTAAAAATGTCTTTTAAAAGGCTTTTTAATGAGATTTTCTAATAATCTCAAAGTAGTCAAGCACAGTGGTCTTGATCTTTTCCAAATGGACGGCACAAAACAATGTTTTTGTACCAAACTAGTAGTGAAGGGGAGGGGAGGCCAGCTTCGTTTTTAGCGCTTTTCTCAAGCTATGCTGCTTCTATTTATACCCACTGGAGGGTTTAAAGGTGGGCTTATTTTACAGGGTGGGTCATGAACTGCTGTGCTAGATAGACCCATAGTTGCTGCTGTTGGAGATATTCCCCAGGTCCTAGTTTCTTGTGTCATGGAAAGATCTAGCCCTCAACACTCTTTTTTTTTTAATTGTCTAGCTTACTTCTATGATAAAAAAACCTAAAGCTGGTTTAGGAAAAAGAAAAGAACATCAGAAAAAAATGAGCTTCTGAAGATTTTCTGTTTGATGAAGGACAACTGAATTGTATATTTAATATGAATAAATGGCTTGGATTTGCTGCTTTGAGTGTGCATACAGTGAAGAAATTAATATATTGCTGTGGGATTACTTCAAAAGTTCTGCTTTAAAAACACCAAGCAAACCTGAAAAAACTTGTATGCAAGTTTACCACAAGGCACTATATAAGGCCATTTAAAAAAAAAACCAAAAAAAAATTATTATCTTTTGTTAGATGCTGGCAGGATACACTGACTTTTTTAATTCCTGTGATGCACGTAATAAAATAAAAGTACAAATCATAGAATCATGAAGGTTGGAAAAGACCTTTAAGATCATCGAGTCCAACTGTCAACCCAGCACCCATGCCCACTAAACCATGTCCCGAAGTGCCACATCCACACGTTTTTTTTGAACGCCTCCAGGGATGGTGACTCCACCACTTCCCTGGGCAGCCTGTTCCAGTGCTTGACTACCCCTTCGGTGAAGAAATTTTTCCTAATGTCCAATCTAAACTTCCCCTGGCGCAACTTGAGGCCATTTCCTCTTGTCCTATCACTTGTTACTTGGGAGAAGAGACCAGCACCTGCCTCTCTACAGCCTCCTTTCAGGTAGTTGTGGAGAGCGATAAGGTCTCCCCTCAGCCTCCTCTTCTCCAGGCTAAACAACCCCAGCTCCCTCAGCCACTCCTCATAAGACCTGTTCTCCAGACCCTTCACCAGCCTCGTCGCCCTTCTCTGTACACGCTCCAGCACCTCAATGTCCTTCTTGTAGTGAGGGGCCCAAAACTGAACGCAGTATTCGAGGCGTGGCCTCACCAGTGCCGAGCACAGGGGCACGATCCCCTCCCTACTCCTCCTGGCCACACTATTCCTGATACAGGCCAGGATGCTGTTGGCCTTCTTGGCCACCTGGGCCACCTTGGCCACCGGCTCATGTTCAGCCGGCTGTCGAGGACCCCCAGGTCCTTTTCTGCCGGGCAGCTTTCCAGCCGCTCTTCCCCAAGCCTGTAGCGTTGCCTGGGGTTGTTGTGACCAAAATGCAGGACCTGGCACTTGGTCTTGTTGAACCTCATGCAGTTGGCCTCGGCCCATTGATCCAGCCTGTCCAGATCCCTCTGCAGAGCCTTCCTACCCTCAGGCAGATCAACGCTCCCACCCAACTTGGTGTCGTCTGCAAACTTACTGAGGGTGCACTCGATCCCCTTGTCCAGATCATTGATAAAGATGTTAAACAAGACCGGCCCCAAAACTGAGCCCTGGGGAACACTGCTCGTGACTGGCCGCCAACTGGATTTGACTCCGTTCACCACAACTCTCTGGGCTCGGCCGTCCAGCCAGTTTTTTACCCAGCAAAGTGTACACCCATCCAAGCCATGAGTTGGCAGCTTCTCCAGGAGAATGCTGTGGGAGACAGTGTCAAAATGATATGGCTACCTTAGCATGGTGAGATACTTTGTCTTTTGCGGGGACTTGGTTATATAGCCACTGTAAGTTTATATCTGTCGTTTAAGGAAAATGGTACGATAATGGTCTAGCACCTGGGTACATGCAGAATTCACAACTGCACATAAGTCTTGGGCCCAAATGTCTGTAATCATAGCAGTTTATAAGTGCATTTGATTTGGTATGTGTATGTCTGAGGGAGAAAGGAAGAACTGGTTTACTTTTGACTTTTTTAATGAGAAGGTGCTGGAGAGGCACAATGGCAAAGTGAGGACAGCCTTTTTCCATGGAAAACCAGGCACAGATGTAGATCCTTTTCCAGGTTCCTTGTAAAGGCCAAACCCTAATGATGGTGATGGCCACTAGCTAGCAACTCCAAATTGCCAGGGGGCTGCTGGCACAGGATTTTTCTTTGTGCTGTAGATTGCATGGTATGGCAAACCTTAACCATGCCAGCTCTGTGATCCAGTTGGCTCAGGAGAAATGATATGTTAGGTGAGAGGAATGTGCTTGTGCTGTGGGGAGAGCACAAACAGACAGTGAAGTCTCTGGGACAGTTTAAGCTGGTGGTTTTCAGCAGCATTAAATGTTGTCAGTCAGTAGCTTCTCTATTTGTGTGACTGTTTACATATACAAACTAACACCACTGCGCTTGATCAGGTCTTATTCTTCACTGCTCGTACTGCTATTATGAATATGCATGAGCTATGTTGGTGGGGAAAGGTATGAAGGATGCAGAGTTTCACACAACTATGAACCTTGTGCTCTTGACATACTCTCCACAAATAGCAACACGTTTGGGTAATGTACAAAACTTTATCTTGTTCATTGGTTGTTACAATGGGACCCTCAGAGTCACATGTGCAACACAGGAGTACTGTACCACTTTGAGTCCTTGCATCTGAACTGTCAGTTGAGAAAAGGTCACAGAGATAATCTGGCATTCAGCTCTCGTTGACTCCTTAAACACTGTAGGCTTAAGCCCTACCTGTCAAAATTGATGTTCCTTGTGCATTGTAGTTATTGGAGAATCTTGGGTGCAGTTTGAGCTTTAAAAGTGAAATATGGCCTTTGCTGTGCTGCCTGTTGTGCGTCCTGGTGCTAGTAGTGATTCCTTTCCTACATACTTTGTGAATAGAATCACAACCCCATTTGCCCTTCAAGCTGTTTATTTATTTTTAGGTTCATGCTGTACTTGGGCCCCTTCCCCTGCACCAGCAACACACTTTGTCTCTCTGACAGAGGCTTAAAATGTAAGAATGGTGATACTGGTTCAGACCAGGCAATGGCTGCATCGCTCCTTTCCCTCACTACTCAGTGTGTTCTGGTGGCCTGAAACACTACCTTGCTGACAAAATAATTATATGCTCGCATACAGATTACAGTAAATGCTCTGTTTGGCCCTTATGCAGGGAAACCCAGATTCCCATCAGTTGGAAAGGTTTAGGTTTTGCTTTAACTTTTTCAAACCCTCTGTGAGCAGACATCAGTGGGCAGCTTGCAATCTATTAGAAAAGTGAACTCATATGTTTTTTTTGTTCTTGATATATTGCCAAATCCCAGGACCATATTTGTCTGCCTGCTTAATTCACGTTTGTAAACAGTGAGCGCAGCACGCTATTCTGATGCTCAAGCTGTAGAGCATGTTACATAAGGAAACGCGTATGAATATTTTGAAGCATAAAAACTTGTCACCTTTAGGAGACAAGCGATTGTCCAGTCTCTATCTCTGTGTGTGTATATCTATATTAAAAAAAATACAAAATTGACATAGTCATAATTCTTGGTTTTCTTATTGTTTTGACATTATTAAAGAGAGGCTAACTCATTTTTGGAACAACCTTAAGGAGAATGCAGTTTAAATGTTAATCGTTTTTAACTCCACATTACGAGATTTGTTAACATTAATATTTAATTTAATGGAGTAAAAAGATTAATGCCAGTGTTTATTTCTAAAAAAGACAAAGATGCTGCAGGACAGCATTTAGCTTTGCTGTGCTTTAGAAAATATTACTGAGGAAAACATTTATGCTGCAATCGTACAAATACTCCTTTCCTTCCCCTTGCCCCTCCCGAAATCTCTCCATTCTCTCATTCCTTATTCCTAAAAATAAGCCATAGGGTTCTAATGGGGACACTGATTAAATATTCTGCTCTGTAATTTATGCAAAAGCGAATCCCAACAGGAATCAGGGACTCTGAAAATCTGTTGTGAAATAATTATCCTGAATGACATTGTAGAAATGGTCCATGAGGATGTTGTCAATAATACATTACATAAAATCTGTTTGAAATAAACCTTGAAAATTACATGATATTCATGGGAACCTGAAAGAATTATCAGTAAACAAATTTAATCAGCTTGATGTTATGCATACCACTCAACCTCTTATTATCTGATCATCTAGGTTTTAGAATGCTATGGGGAATTGAATGACAATTAATACTAAGATAGAGCTGTAGGAGCTCATGTGGTGGCTGCAGGACTACCTGATTCTCTTAATTTTTGCTCATCTCTCTTCATTTGCATTCATTTCTTGCTGCCACAGAGTCTTCAGTGACATCCACTGGTGGTGACCTGGCTGTTCGTTGCTGCAGCCATTCCCTTAACAAGAAGGCACTTGTTAACAAAGAATGAACCTGCTTGACAATGAAATCATTCTAATTCTTCCCACATACTGTGAAATGGCTATACCAATGCCTAGACATTTCTTCTTCTGATATCCAAACTGTATTGCGACAATGGAAGCCAAACCACAAAATAAAGTGCAACATAAACTATGCATTAAATTGTGTACARTTTTATTGATGCTTCTTGCAGTAAAAGGCAGGACTGTGGTCAACTCGGTTGCAAGTAAGTTCAGAAGACGTGAGACCTACATCTGCCTCATTGAAGTCAGTAGAAATTTTGCCGCTGACCTCACAAGGAGAAACAGGATTGGAATTTCATTCACCTGAAATCTGTGTTTTCAGGCTATTGGTTACTAGATATCCACTGAGAAAGTCTTACACAAGACAAAAAATATGCAAGAAGACTTATGGGAGCTTCAAAACTTCCTTTTACTAAATAGGAGAACAGTGCAAATTTTATTGGTATGTCTCTTTTATTTGAGGTCATCGGTTACACAGATGCTAGCATCTAGGACTTAACCTTAGTATACACTTTCCCAGTTGTACGCATGCACTACTTACAGGGATTTTCTGCTTTGTGAATGTATTTGGATAAAATCACGTGGTACTAGAACTGCGCAATGATGTCCCTCTTCAAGGCAGTACTTCACTTCGTTCACTAGTATTGAATATTCAGGTGAGAATGCTGCCAAGAAAAGCAGCATCCTTTGACAGAGAAGCTGCAAGATTCATTAAAAATCATTCCTTCAGGCTGGGTTTTGTCAAGATGCAGCTGGATCTGTGTTTTTAAAAAAATATCCCAGATGAGGGGGGGTGTGGAAATCAGGTGACATGCAATATATCTTTGCCCAAAGACTATATCTAATATTTGGGCAAGTCACAATAGAAATGACTTCTGCAACTGTAAATGATGGATATACAATGATTTCTGAAATAAAGGGCAAGTACTTTATTCTTGATATTAGCAGGATGTGTTCTACTAATTTTCTGGAGTCTTGAAACATTTTTTTCTTTAAGATCGCCACAAAATGTACAAGCTATCTTGTATTTTGAAGAAGAGTGATATAACCTTTTGAAAGAATATTTTTCTTGATGGTAGGGTTGTGAAGGAACTTCGAATGTAAAGAGAAATACCTTTTCTGTGATATTTAGCTGTGCTGAAGCAGGATAATATATGTTGAATGGGGCACCTGTCCATATTACATTTCAATATGTACCAATCTGGATAAATACAGATTGAAACAATATCTGCTTCACAAACTCTTACTTTTCTGTCAGATCTTTTACCCAGTTCTATTTTCTCATTTTCCAAATTCAATGGTTTTACCTTTGTATCACCTTAGCTAAGCCATGGAAACTTAAAATGAAAATTAAATACTCAAGCAGAGTACCTATTTGCCTGTTCTTATAAGAACACTAAAAAAATTAATGACTTTTTTTTTTTTTTTTTTTTTAAATACTACTTCAGGCTGGAAATAAATGAAATTGTGAGGCAGAAGATAACTTTTATTACCAAGATAAAATGCCTTAACCCCTCTCTTTGAGGGAGGAGGGGTAGCTGGTCTTCAATACTCTGTTACTTATTGTGTTTCTCCTTCATTTAAATAATACAAACAAACCTTTTAGTGTATGGTTGTTAGCTGAATAGTTTTCTGAAATGCAGTTTTAGTAGATACACATTCGAGCATACTTTGATCCTTTAAATATGTACTTGCATACAAATGGGATTTCATAATACCGTGTAAAGTCAGATTTCTTATGTTAACTTCAGAATATTTTGTTCAACACAATGGAATACATCTAGCTATGAAAGGGTGCGGGGAGGTAAAGGCAGTAGGATGGCACTACACATTAATGGTGTAGCTACCCTCCTAAATGAGCAGGTGAAAGCTTGCTCTTCTGCATGGTTTGATGTTATCTGAGACTGGCACTGGTTTCTTTCAGCTCTTGACAAAGTACTGGTTAAAAGGAAAATGTGGTTTGGTGACAGTCCTGTTCACCGGAGGTCCTGAGCAGTTGGGCAAGATGAAACTGAACCTTTATTGAGACCTATATACGAACAGACAGGTGAATAAGAGGCTGGAAAAATGACATATTGCACACAACACAGATGCCAACCTCTGTCTCCTCACATAGACAGTAGTATAAATACAGATTCGGTATCCTCTTAGTATTTCAACAACAAACTCAAACTAGACTATTAAATCATTCCTCTTTCCCATTCTGGCAGTTAAAAATCTTAATAGGCATCCAAAAGCTTCCGTATCTGACAGTCAAAATACAGCTTTGCTCCTGGTTTTCCCACATGAGTGGTGTTCTAATGAGGCTAATGCAATGCAGCGCTCCAGGTGTTTTTTCCGTTATTTCGTGTCCTGCAGAAGAACTGTAGCCCACTTGAGAATGGAGTTGTTTAACTGAAGTAGTGGAATAACAAGCACAAAATATGTGTGAGAAGATGACCGATTTGGATAAATATAATTCAGTGAAGTCTTGTAATAATGTAAGTCAGTGAAGAATGGTTAATCTGGCCAACGAACTTTTTGTAACCCATCTAAATTAACTATGCTAAGCCATCTAAATTAACTATGCTGTCTCATGTATACTAAATAAATTAAAAAAAAATACGCTGACAGAGAAAATAGATGAGATTTCTTAATTTTTCACATGAATAGGATAAACTGCTATTTTAATCCCAAATAAGATCGAATAAGAGCCATTTAACTAAGTCAATCCATGTAAAGTGTTCAAAACTGAAACTCCACCTATTAGATACTGTTTAGACTTACCTTGTCCTGTGATTAACTTTTGTCTTACCTAGAATTGTTAGAACATGCGTCTTAGACTAGATATTCAAACATCCTTCTCTTGACATTACTTTACTTGTCAGAGACACTTCTTACCTTCTTAGCTTCATGAAGTTAATAAGACTTGGCAGCTCTGGCACAAGGGTGGATCGGCAGAATGTACTTTGCAAGGTCGTGGGTTACTATTGCATGAAACCGGAGAACATGACATCCTATTGAGGTGCATGTTCAATATACCATAAATGTTTGGTTTTGTATGGGAGGGATGTGGAAAAACTGTACTGAGCAGAACTGTGTCATCTTCTAGTTTTAAAAATTAAACTTTTATTTCCTGATTCTTTTTCCCCTTTTTTTCTTGTGTTAGGAATGCCACCTTCCTCAACCACTTTCATGCATGCTTCCTACATATGCTTTTTTGCCATGCATTGAAAAGGGAGCAGAAGAAGTTCAGATACTCACAGGTATTGTAGTCTTCAGTCTTTCTGGACGTGACTAAGCCCTTATGTCTCCCAGTCTTTGATGCCACTGTCAATTGGCCTTCCTGCTCTGTTACCTTCTGTTTGACATCCTGAAGCTTCCTCCCTCCTTCAAACTGTCATTAGTCTTCCCTGTAATTTCTCTCTGACCTTCCCTTTGGGAAATAACTGAATCCAGCAATATGTCTTCTGAGCGAATATGTCAGTTTTTCAAGATATATCTGTCACTACCTTCAGTATCATTCAAGTACAAGGCCTTTGGTCATCTTGGATTTTTATTTCTCTCTTCTGTGACTTTTCTAATTACCATTGTGAGGACTGGACTCGGCTGAATAACTAGTAACCAGGTTTTGGGTGTCCTGGGTTGCCTTAGTCTCGGAAGGGCTGGTAGCTTGGTGTGCTCTGCCCATCAGCTACCAGCCTGTGCAACTCCTCGCAGACACGCTCTGCTCATCTCTGGATCTGAGAGCTCACCAACGCATCAAGTGAGGTCCTGTCCCATGGGCTTTCGAGGGCAAGCTTCTGTTATGGCTGAGGTCAGATTGCAAGCCCGGGGTATGAGGGGTGAGTGAATCTGCCTTTTGAAAAGTCAAGCTTACAGGCTGTGAGGTAGTGCCATGATGTGGGGATATGATTGGAGCTCATCTAGTGATGCAGGTTTGCTTATTGCTCATCTAGTTCTACATGTTTGTCAATATGTGTTTGTTCTTGTTTTCATCTTATAAAATAATAAACAAAACTGGAACTGGCTTCATGCTTTACACATTTATCAGACCTATTTTATACCAGTCTTTCAGTGACCAACTGAAACCTATTGCTTTCACCATGACATAGCCAGAGAAAGCATCGTCATTTTCACACAATTTACTTGAAAGTCCAAAATAAAAGCAATATTCAAACAATCATAATTGATCCATTCCAGTAAAGCTGTGGTGAAGAAGCTTATTGATGCAGGTTTAAACTATTCAACAAATCCTTTTTATTAGCAGATCTTTAAACAGAATGGCAAACTAAAACATATGTAAATTTGTTGAAAAACTATCCACAATTACCCAACCACTTCTACAGCAGCCTGTAATGTTTCTCCAGCAAGTGTCTGTTGTTGTTTCCTCTGTTCTCTGACCCAAATGGCTTAAGTCATGGTATTGCCTGTCTGCCTTAAACTAACTGTTGCAGTCCAGCTGCGAGGTGACTATATCTGAGCAGTGTGTAAAAAAAGGATTTTTTTATATATGTATCTGTGCAGGTATGTGTATGTATACATACTCAATATTTGCAGTAAATTTGTATGTCTGAATGTCAGTCTACATACACACATTTAGGTAATAAACATAAATATATGCAGACTTGGATGCACTCACATAGAACCTGGTCCTATAACCACTTGCTAATGCTTCGGTTTATGGGTGAAATTAATGTGAGTAAAATCTCATGGTAGTAAAACCCAAGTTTTTTTACGAAGGCTTCTGACATCAGTCCGTGAGTTTCCAGGAAATGCTTAATGATTTTTAGGGATGGCTGTGCTGAACAAGGGGAAGTGAATGCAGCCTGTAGTAATAAGTGCAACAACTGGCCATTGTCTCCATTATCTTTGAAACAAAGTTGGTTTTACCTTTCATATATGTGTATCTCCAGTTAAAAGCAGCCACAGATAGATAGAATAAGAATTAACAACCCATTTAGTTTATAATGATTGTTGTCTGATAAATCAGAAGTAGATGCCTTGACTGTTGAAGTCATCTGGATTTGTGCACTGAAGGCAGAATTAGTATAGCAAAGCTGGTGTATTTACTCCTGGCCCACTTGGATCTTTTATAAAAACCATTGCTTACTGTGTCAGTTGTACCATTTTGCATTTTAATAAAAGATGGCTAAAACACTTAAGTGCTGCAACCAAATAGACAAATCTCTAACATTTTCATACTGGCACTGGCAGTAACTCTGAGAGCACTTTGGGAATGAGAGGAAGTTCTCATTCAAAACTGAACTACTGTACATGGATTTATAGTTCTGTGTCAGAACGGAATGGAGAAAATGTTATGCTCTGGGAGAACAGAATTTACTAGTGGATTCAAGTGTTACTTCAGCGAAATATGATAATATTGGATGTGGCAATATCATGGTATTGTTTTATTGGCAATTAGATTCCAAACTGTCAGGGATGTATGAATATAAGCCTCAGTTACAGGACTGTGGTGTTTTAATGCCATCTGTCAACAGTTTGCTCCTTATGCCACAACATGTGTACCTTTGGAGAGAGAAAAAAAAAATGATAGAAGGAGTGAAGAGGTAAAGCACACAGAACTGTACTCCAGTTTTCACCAAATGCTGTCATTTACAGAGTTTGATGCAGTACAAACAAATTTACATTTGCAGAATCACACAAGCTGCAAGGTTTCCTGGTTCATGCAATATATTGTGAAGATAAGCAATATATACTGCTTGAGACCTTTGTGATCTAAGAATGCTTGCAAAACCTGATACAATACATATATAAAAGTTTGTCCGTAATTCTTCTGAATTATTGGTTGTTGTAAATAATGTCTTGTAAATGAAGCAATCCTACCAGTATGGGGATTTTACAGATGACTCTGGAACTCCTTGCAAGGGTTTGGCCAGTTGCCAGCTTAGCTAATTGTACTATGATTATTTATGATCACTTTATTATGTTCTTGATTATTATTTTAAGTACTTGAGAAATTTGCTACCAACTGAACTTTTGGTAATTACTATTTTTCCACTAATGGGTAGTAATTGGATTCCCAGCCAACTGTAGGACACTCTTGGGCTACTGGCTATACAAATACAGTAGTGAACTTGCTAAGATGAGGCAAGACAGGTGGAAGCAGATACACCGGCTAAGAAGGTAGGTGAAGACACAGTGTCTTGCCTCTAATTCCAGGTCTCCAGGGAGGTAAAGCTTAACTTCAACACTTAGTGTAAATAGCAGTTACGTGAGATGTATTTTAATATGACACAATGAAAACAAGATTAATATCCTTTAAAAATTGGAACTCTCTGTGCTTAGGGGCAAAATAAATATGTTGGAAGAAGAACCCGTTGTAGTGATTAGACATAGTATCAGTCTGGTTCTGATCTGCAACTCTGTTCTTAACCTAGTAGCTTCCAATAGTTTCCAAATCCTCTCTCAAGCTTGTTTTTCTTCTACAGATCCAAAAGCAGGCAGACTGTCCACAGTCTTCATCACTCCCCAAAAGCTGGGGGTCCAATGTCTGATGGTGGTGATGATGAAATTTTTTCCCTGTCCACATTCTTCTCAAAGGAGGAAAGAGAAACTTAGTTATGTACCTGGGAAAGATGTAATATAAGGGAGTAAGCACTAACATACTATGAGATAGTATCTATAAAGCACTTTGAGTCACTGTAAGGGTATGTGATTGGATGGTATTTTTATTGTCTAGCTAGCTGTTCTGTATGAAAGATGTCTGTGTATATAATGTGTATTATATATTCAAATATACACAGGCACGYATGATGTTTAAATATATGTTTATATGAATTCATTTGAGCTGTTAGTGATGGTAATACTTTTTCAAATTAAAAACAGGCTGTATAATTAGTAGGTTTTGCTAAGGTTTTGCACAGGATGGGGTCAGGATTGAGAAATATTGGAGGTGAAACATTAATAATGATTTAAATATTTCTTTGAATTCCCATATTATATTGCTTTTCCAGATTGTTTCTCTCTTCCTGAACATGAACTATACTTTAGATTCCTTGGCTGTGCCTTTGGGGGAAGGAATATGTTAGAGTAGATGTTACCATTTTAAGCTATAGTAAATCAGGAATAATTCTGAAGGCTTTCAAATGAAATACCCTTTAGTGAAAACAGCGGTTGGGTGAAAGAAGAACTAGATCCCTAGTTTTTGTTGCTCAGCTGTTTCTAAATGAACAATAACCCCACTGATCTGGGTTGCTTCTTTTCTTTCTCTGCCAGGTAGCACTAAGTGGGGTTTTTGTTTCTTTCAAGAAGTGGTCTAGAGACTGCAGAACAGAGCTAATAATGCTATAGCTTCAGTCACAAGCCTTATAGGGAAAGAATCTGCTGCCAAGTTAAAGCAAGCTGAGATGAAGGTTAGATCAGGTTTTATATGAGGTGAGGTAAAGCTAACATGTTAAAATAAGGAAATGAGATGGGAGGAGACGAATCAACAATAACAAAAAGATAGCCCAATAGAGAGAATATAGGAAGTGTGGGAAAATTGTATTAATGAAAGGATAAGAAAACTGGTGAGGCAGAAAAACTGAGTAAAGTTAGCTATAAATAAGGAAACCTATTTAGGAAGGCGAGGGGTGTGTGAATAAAACAATCTTAATAATGATTGGATTAATTTTCTGGTTTTAAATGTAAGATACAAATATATTCATTGATTGGGGTGTGGGGAGAAGAGAAATGGTGAGTGCTGTCTTTGATTTCCAAAATAGCTTTTCACATCATTCTGTTTGCTGAACTTTGACATTGGTATAACATATTTTGACCATTTTGCACAATGCTTCAAGCTCCTGAGTAGGCAAGTAGACTGCTGCTAAAAATATTTGAAGATTTCTTCTATTTCCCACCAGGTATAAGAGTTTACTATGTTTTTACCTTCAGAATTGCTTAGAAACGTTTGCTTAGGAAATAATAATGTTCTCCACTCCTCATGATTGGCTCTAGAGAAAAGTTGTTTATGAATCTAGCAGTGCTTAGGGAATCATGTGTGGGCCCCAGCATAGCACATGCACATCTCCATGGACTTGAATGATCTCACTGAAGTTGGCAAGACTCTTCTGGTGCTTAAAACTCTTTGGGTGTTTCAATATCTTGTTCAGCATCTTGCTGACCTGGCATCCTGATATATTCCCACTGATATATTCACTGAACAAAGAAAATGATAAGGTGAATAGCAGGGCAAAGTAGATAGTTGTCTCATATCCTGGAGTTGTCGTTGATACAACAATGCTATGGGATAAATAAATTCCCTATGAAAAGGATAGTAACACTGCTAAAGGGCCAGAAGTCTGTAATACCTGAGAAAATGAATTGGTTAAATAAGAAATGACAAAATAGTTGGCAGTTTAAGTTCACTCTTGCCTCTGAAAGGTCAGGTTTGATGCTTACTATTACCAACTGCTCTGGCTTATTTTACAATAAAATCTGTGCTTAGATATTTTTCTTCAGACTTGATTAAAAAAGCTGAATGTCTGAACTTTTCAGGTAAATATAGGCTTTCCAATCCTAATGTTTCAGAATAAAAGTGCAAAAAATGTGCATCTTAAAAGCTGAAATGTAAGCTGATAAATGGAACCACCACATTGTTTTTAAAATTGGTCTTGGAAATTTTTTATTTTGATCTGGATTTATGGTTTTGAAATGTAGGATCTTCCAATTAAATCTGACAGCGAAAACATTTTAGGCACCTGTGGCTCACTTATCAAATAAGAACCTTTTCAGTGAAATGTGCTAGTTCTGATGAATTTTTGGCAATGTTTCTCAGTAGAATCTGAATGAGTAAGTAACTGAGAATGGTCCCTCTTGTCTCCCTCTCCATATACATACCTGTTTAGGGCACTTCTCTGGGTTGGAGGCTCAAGCTCTGCTCTATGTTTGACTCAAATTATTGGCAGCCTGAGGAAAGATCTCTTTTTTGTCAACTCCAATTGTGTTAAATAATTCAATAATCTTTGTCAAAGAAAAGCTGACAGACTGTAGTCTTGTGGCTAAGATCTTGCCTGGCATATAGGAAGAACACAAATTCGACTCCAGAATTGGTGTGTGTACTACACCTTGATGGCAAACTCTTTAGTTGTTTGTCTACTGGTTATCCACAGATGGTTTTGTCTGTCCTTATTTCTGTTCTACTTGCATAAACATTTCAAAAGGTCCCGGAGTTGACCAAAGACTGAAGAAATCACGTGAAAAGGGCCCAGAATTTTTGGCAAAACATACTTTCTGTTTTCACAGTTAGTCCTTCTGGCAATACTGRATTTCCTGGTTTAGAACTGTGCTGGACTTGCTGTCCCCATCACTGCTGATACATACATTGTTCCTTAGGGCCAACAACTCTAATGATTATTACATTCTCCATAGACTTTTCAGATATTACTTAAATGTGGCATATAAATACTACGAAGTTGTTAATCTAAATATTTGCTTACCACTGTAAATTTTCTACACAAATGTCTACTGTGAAGGTAATATGGTTTGCCTATAAGTTATGAAACATTCTGTCTCCACTGCTAAATTGCTGTGAGTGTAAAGTCAGATAATGTATAGATTTAAATAAAATGGGAAAAACTAACTTGACTTCCCCCATATTTGCAACTGTACTACCATGGAGATTGGTTCAGTGCTACTGCCCAGCAGCTGGATGGGACAGGGGTCATAGTTGAGCTGCCAGCCTAATGTATGCTTTCAGGGCAAATCTCAGATTTGTTTTCTGTCTTGAAACGAGCTCTAGCAGTGCTAAAAGAAGCTGTAAGTCAGTAATTGCAGACAAAGTGTGTCCTGCATCCAAGCCACACCTAATTGGAGCCTAACATTGACTTTCACCATAGTTCAATCTGTCCCAAAGTAACATTTTTGCCACTCAAGCGATTGAAGGCCAAGCGGTTTTTCTGTGAGCTCTAGAGGCTTTTGCCACTTGGTATAGCAAGTGAGATGGTAAAACCTGGGGGAGGGTATTAAGATAGAGAAAGAAAAAGCTCCAAGTAGCTCTTGACAGATGGTGCTCGAAAATGAGTGTCTCTTTGGCACTATGAATCCTCCCTGAGGGGTTCTTCATTCTCCAAGTCTTTCTCTTTCTTTTTTCCCTTCACTTGCTCCCTGACACTTCCCTTCATTTGCTGTAATTTAAATGAAAGCGCAGAAAAGGCATATTTGGTTTTAATATGTAAAGAGCTACTCCTGGGTTTGAAGCAGCCATTTAACATGCAGGATGAGTGAAAAGAGGGATGGAGGCTGGGGCTGCTGGCTGTCAGCTCCTGCCACAGCAGTTGCTGCCATTACTTGGCTGCTATCAAAGATTCATCAGGGGGCAAGTCGCTGCTTTGCAGACAAAAATAACAGATGGTCGTTCATGTTTGCCTTACTCCGGGGGCCTTGCCACAATGCATGAGGTCCAAGAGAATTTGCATTACTGGGGGTGGCTGTTTCTTGTGTGTGTGTTCATGCATATTTGAACAGATTTTTTGTTTTTGGGTTTTATAAACTTGCTAATGAATTTAATGATGAACCTATAGATTTCCTGAGATGCTTACAGGATGTGTTGGTTTTGAAGTGAGTTTTAATTAAATTTTCCAGTGCTCATCCACAATTTAGCACTGTTCTGTTGCAAAACAAGCTTCTTGCCACAGGTGGCAGGGCATGGATGTGACTCAGAAATAAAGCTCTCCCTGCTGCCAACCCAAATAAACATAGTTCATTTTGGAAAAATACTGATCACATTTTTTGTCTTCAACAAACTAAATACTGTGTAGGCAAAATAAATGTCTGTTTCTGTGGAAGATAAATAGAGCAGAATAAAATAATTAGGTTTTGAAATATTTTATTTTTATGTCTTTAAAGTTAAACTCATGGTATTTTTTTTTTCTTAAAACTAATTGGCTTTGTCTTTACAGAGAAGTTCTGTTACTTAAAACTTAGCATCAAACTCCTCAAAATCAGGTACCTTTCAAATACTGTGTATGGCCAAGAAATGTGACCTTTAGTCTTTTTGTCTTTATTTTTTTTTAATATTTTGTCTTTATTTTTTTATAGTTTCCTGTTAACAATGTCTCATTTGGTATTCAGACTTATATTATTTAGTCATTGTCAGCTATCATTGAACATATCTCTGAAGAACTGGCACTGCAAAGAAGCAAAGCTATTAATGTTCAAATTCCACACACCCCCTTAATTTTCTTCTTGTATTAACAGTTTTCTCTTAGATATTTTAAATTTCTTTTCATGTCATAGGAGAGTTACCATTTTAACTAACAACTTGTATTTCTTGCATAAAGAAAGCTTCCACTGACCAGGATGGTCTGTGGGCTCTTGTTAGAGCACATGGCCAGATCTTCCCCATGCTGGCAATGAAATCCTTTCCATAGGTTGATCCCAGGAGATGGGCAACAGCTTTGTACAGCCATTGTGCTCCTTTGTCCTTTGGGCTCTTGTTTTGTAAGCAGGTTTGAAGATTTGGGTTGATTTTTGCTTATATTATATTTGCATTTTATGATTATTGCCCCTGTGGTTCAGAAAAGTATTGTTTCTTCTGTAATGTGCAATTTGGCTTCCAGTGGTTTTGCTCCTGTTCCTGAAGCTTGTAATTGGCCACAACTACAGGGGCATGATGTAAGCTGGTAATTCTAGAAGTATTTAGTTACCTGAGTTACATCGCTGCTCTGTCCTGCTCATGTATTCAGATGATCTGTCTGTCCAGGCTGGGTCAGGAAGGACTTACTTCAGCAGGCAAACAACCATTGAGGGTTTATTTATCGTTGCTGGGTGTGTTTGATTCTTTAGGCTATGTGAAACTGTTGCCTTCTCTTTCAGCGATACAAAGCATTTTGCAGTGCCCTCTGCTTTTGTTCTCTCCCTGTTGTGGTACTACAGACTTTACTTTTGCTGTAAAAATAGTGAAGTGATGATTTGTGTCCAGTGGGACATGGGGTACTTGTGGATTGTTCCACACTAGCGATGAAGCTCATAATTCTTAGCAATAGTGTTCAGTGACACCATGGGTTTGGCTTCACTCTTTCCTTAGGTCTGCCTGTATATGACTCCAGCAGACAAAGAAACCATGAAACCTGTAAGAAAATACGGCATGTGAAAACTAATGCTTGGACTTAATTTTTTTTTATGCTGTTGATGATAGGTTTGAATAGCACATAAGCATACCATATTAAGGATATTTTATATAAAATAAGTGGTTGGTTTTTTTCTTTTTCCCCTAAAAGAGAAAGAAAAAGAACACGAGACTGTCTCTCAAGTGGAAAACTTAATTTTCATAACTTTCTGATTCCTAGCTCATTGAACTCTTTTCCTCTGGTAAGAATATTTTCATGGAGATTTTTCCCTTCATCATGATGTGCCATGTGATAGGATTGCTAAAATATGTGAAGCATGCACTATTTCCCTGGTACAGACAGGCTGTAGTTCTGAGATTTTCATACAACTAATCGTCTGGTAGGTGAATTATAGTTAGGAATGCTTCATACTTTTAAGGCAAGAGAAGGGTAATAAACCAAGGTCTTCCAGCCACTGAGCAGGTGTTTCCTGGACTTACTAGTAGAAAATTAAAGAATCACGCAGTCACTGCTGGAGGACTAGGTATACAGATGCGATGGGTTATGGAAGCAGAACTTGAAAATAGTTGAAGACTGGTCTCCCCAGTTTTCACTGGCAACTACAGAGAGCATGCAACACATTCACATTACACTACTTTTATTGCTGGTCTCAGTTTTAACTTGCTATTTTCCTTTGGCCATGGAAACAACAGGCATCCATAGGGTGCAGCTACACTAAATTTATACTCTGCTACAAGTGCTTATCTTTATTTAATATCAAATTGTAACTACAGCTTTAAAACAGGTTTTGAGTTTGTGGTTTTTTTTTAGTCTTGGTCACAATGTTAGTCAGCTTATTTCCTGAAGATGTCATTAAACACTTGTGTTACAACATGAGGAAAGACCTTAATTTACTTCCTCTGTTAGATCTAAAGGAAGTTCCTTGTAAAGATCAGTTTGTCCACCTCAACTTTAGTAATAGAACCATAGAATAGTTTGGGTTGGAAGGGACCTTTAAGGTCATCTAGTCCAACCCCCCTGCCATGGGCAGGGACATCTTCAACTAGATCAGGTTGCTCAGAGCCCCGTCCAACCTGACCTTGAATGTTTCCAGGAATGGGGCTTCTACCACCTCTCTGGGCAACCTGTGCCAGGGTTTCACCACCCTCATTGTAAAAAAAATTTCTTCCTTATATCTAGTCTAAGTTTACCCTCTTTTAGTTTAAAACCATTCCCCCTTGTGCTGTCACAACAGGCCCTGCTAAGAAGTTTGTCCCCATCTTTCTTACAAGCCCCCTTTAAGTACTGAAAGGCTGCAATAAGGTCTCCCTGAAGCCTTCTCCAGGCTGAAYAACCCCAACTCTCTCAGCCTTTCCTCATAGGAGAGGTGTTCCATCCCCCTGATCATTTTTGTGGCCCTCCTCTGGACCCACTCCATCAGGTCCACGTCTTTCCTGTGCTGAGGGGTCCAGAGCTGGATGCAGGACTCCAGGTGGGGTCTCAGCAGAGCAGAGTAGAGGGGCAGAATCCCCTCCCTCGACCTGCTGGCCACGCTGCTTTTGATGCAGCTCAGGATATGGTTGACCTTTTGGGCTGTGAGCACACATTGTCGGCTCATGTCCAGCTTTTCATCCACCAAATTTAGTGAAAAATTCTAGTCTGGGAAATGTTCCGTGAGATCTGTGCCACAGTGTGTTACTGTGCCTCTGGGAACAGTCTTTTTAAATAGTTTTTTAAAAAATTATTTTAGAGTGTATATGTGAATCTGCAGTTAATGTGGAGTGTGTTTATATTCAGAAACTGCTAAGTGTACCCTATTGCAGGAGCAATGATGAGGAGTAAACCACATATCTAGACCCAGTCTATTTTTTGGCCCAGAGGGGTTCTGTCTGAGACAGAAGAATTGTATATGTGTTTTTGGTGAACTTGTGCACACCGTGCTGGCAATGCATGTTTGGCATCCACACATAGGTGGATATAGTAGTCTCATATGGTACGCATTTCATACCAAGATTGTGTATGCCAGGCCAGTGATTCTTCTTGGTTGCTTTAACTTTGAAATAATATTGAGCAAAAGTTGGTGATAAAACCCTATGCTAAAACCCTTGGTTTGTTGTTATCAAAGAAGGGCAATGAGGCTCTGTAGCCTGTCAGGAGTCTGTGGATCCTGATTCCTGTCAGCTGTCTGCTTTTAGAAACAATCACCTAGATCTGGGAATCATTCAGAGAAAGCTGCATGGGTAACTGAGTCTAAAATACTATACCTGCACCTAACTGGGAGCTTTTAGTATGATGTGGTTTTCTCCTCCTCAACTGGCCACCACTTGCTTCCCACGTGGCAGAAGAGAAGGAGGCAAGATGTGCATTGATAACTGGGTGGTGGTCGGCTTGCTTGAATTTAGGAGTGAATTTCATGCTAATGCAGTGACTATTCAAGCATGACTGAAAATGCATGTAAATTGGGTTAGACCCTTTAGTGTGGCTGGCTGATTCTCAAGTGAATTTTGCTAGATGAACTGTGTAATCAAGTCATTGTGTTATAAAGCTATGAGACGTGTACTCCATGTATAGATGTTTGGTAAATGAAAATCATTACTGTAATTTTGAGCTCAGTAGACCTTTTAATGTTGCAGAAAGAGTGGTGGTCATTGTGATGAAGGCCAAGATAATCTATCAGCAAAAGCCTTTGGGATTTATTTTTAGATACGCAGAAGCATGGTCAACTGGTAAAATTCATTTTACTATGTTAGTCAAGTTTTTTGAACTCTATAAACAGATAAATTACTTGACAACACAAAAAAAAATAGTTGGAGGCTTGTTTGCCCAGTGATGACATTATAGCTCTTCCTAACAATGCTGATATACTTAGGATTTTCTCAGTAATGCTTCTCTGAATCCTGCTTCTGGCTCACACGTAGCTATGAGCAAATTTTAAAACTATTATAAATGTGACTAGTAGTCAGACTGATCCTTTGTAGCATCCATGAGGGGCTACTGAGTGTTGTATGTATTTGAGCAGAGATTTCAACTCTGTTACTCTTTATTGCATGCAATTGTTGTTGTTACAAGTCAAGTATATATCCAAAACTTAAACACTTTAGATTCTAAACCATTGGAATCTGTGGTGCTTGGCTAAATATATTAGAAGGAAACAGTTTTTGAGCGAGCTGTTTAAAAGCTTGATATTTCAGCAAGAATTTCCTGGAAAAATACTGTGTTCACTTTTATATGACCATTTACAAACTTTCCAAACCCTTATACAGGAAAAAAAAAAACTGGTATCCTGAATCCTAGGAAAGCTCAAGTCATCTTCAGTGTCAGTACTCACTTGATCCACATATGAAGACACATTTAAAAAAAATACATAGGAAAGCAGAGTTTCCAAACCTTTTTTCTTTTTAACAACTTGAGCTCCCTCCGCTCTACAGCAGACAAGCACATGGGCATGGTTTAGAATTCAGACATCCAGATTTCATGCCTCTCTTCAAATAAGGCAAACTTTTGCTCCCTTATGTGGAAACTTTCCAAGGAAATACCTGGATTTTGGAGAGAGGTTTTGCCCCTAAAGCACTGATATTTTTATTTTTTTTTCTTTCTGCTCCAATTGTAAGAGATAATAAAACCATCTGCAAGCAGATGATTCTTCATGCATTTTATCTTCCTAGTCAAAGTAGTGTTGGCTGTCTTACTGTTTGAATGCTTGTAGAGTGTTTTCTGACCCCGAGATGAGAGGATATTAAGTGTAGTTGGGTGTAACCTGGCCATTTATACTGTGGTCAAGAGGATAATGCTTTCTGATTATCCTCCGGGAGCCTAGAGCCATTATTGGTTTACTTTTTTTTCCTCCTACTCTATGTAGAAATCATTCTCTTAAGGAAAAAAAAAAAATCAAACCACCACACACACACCACCACCCCCCCCCCAACCAACGAAAACAAACAAACAAACAAACAAAAACAAAAAAACCACCCAAAACCCCCAACCAACAAAACCAAAACAAACAAAAAAACCCCACCTGTGAAGACAGTTATCAGGTATGCAGATGACATAGTCCTGAGAGTGATGTGTGCCCCCCAAGTCTCTAGATACTGAAGACCACGACCAGTGTTCACGTCATTCCAGCAATGATGTGGCAACACCATTTTTTGGTTGCATTGTATTCTTTATAGAAACCTATGTTTGACTGAAACTTTGCTATTTTAAGAAAAAGAGCTTTTTTTCTAATTGACAGGCCAGTTTAAAGAGTGTGTTTTATGACTGTTGTAAGACAGACTTTCTATGTGACCTGCAACACCTGTATTCACATACTAATTGGGAGTCCAAGCCCTATCCCAGAACACCCTGGAAGGTACTACTTGGGTACAGTATCTCTTCCCAAATGAGTTTACAATCTAACTGTGACTCTGAACCAGGTTTAGTGAATTTAACCAGCTGGCTATAACCAGTAACTAGTAAGCTGGGAGAAATGTGAATCTTCCTGGTGAGTCAGAATAAAAAAGGGCTGTTTTCCGGCAATATAGTATGTTCTGTGCAAGGTAGCTTCTCTACTCTTCAAGCTTCGTCTGACTTTCTCTGGGTTGTGTCCCATCTTTTTGTATCATGTCTGTAACTGCCATATATGTTTGATTCAGCTGGAATCAGTAACTTGGAAATCTTTAGTTATCAGCAGATGCTTCATAGGAATGAGAAGTCCTCCAAAAGGCAGAGAGGGAGTAACTTCCCAGGCAGTAGAATGAACTCTTGTGGTTGTGATGTGAAGAAAAGCTGTTGTATATAGGTCAGCAAAGTTTGTCTCTAGCTAGTCTGGGTTTGACAAAACTGTGGCGAGTTCAGACTGGGGACCTTTTCAGATATATTGAAGGCTCTGAAATAACTCCTGGGCAAAAATTATCTGTAGATACAGTTATCTTAAGATGAGTTTTCATCTTGGTGTGTTGAAGCTATGCTGTAAAGTCTCAGGTGGCAGCAGTGAGAAGCAGCAGGGATTTTTCCCCTTGAAAAGGGTTGGTAGCTTTTGCATCTAGATTTTTCTTTTATATCATGCAGAAGGTGAGACCAGGTTGAAGGTTACACTGTAAGCACATGCAAATAACATTATAATACAAATAATGAAGCTAACAGCTATGGATGTTTACCTACAACAGTCTTGAACAACAGTTTACCTACAACAGATCTGAAATCCTTAATGTAATTTAAATATGAAAAGGAACTAATACACAGAGTATGAACCAAGACAGGTATGTGCAGGGAAGAAGTGGGAACAATCTGAGAATGAGATACAGAAGACACAGATATACTTGCGCTCAGGTTTGCCTGTAGCTGACCGCACATCTACCTAGTCAGTCTTTCAAGAATGTTTGAATTGCCACTGTAAGTTGGGTGAATGAGACTGCACTGTACCAAGGTAACTTTGCAAGGTTTGCTATTGACAAAGCAGTGCCAGCTCATGGGAAAACAAACCCTGCTGCTTCTCTGCCACTGCTGGACTGCATCAGATCCTCAGGTAGTAGAAGCTGTTGTCTGGAAAGCTGCAGTCACAAACGAGTGAGTGGATGTTGAAGTCACTGGGATGCAAAGTCTTGCTAGTGAGAAAGGCTGGTCAAACAGTAATAAGAGACTATGAAAATAAACATTAACTGCAATCAACTGTCAAACACTATAGGAGCAAACTTGTTTACCACAGGAATGAAGTGACTCCTTTTTGTGACAAGTGGTTGAAATAGCTTTGAAGTAGATGTACGTTGCTTGGTGTGCTGTCACAAAGCTATGCAGAAGCTGCTAGAAAACTTGAATTAGAAAATCTATGACAACAGGTAAATTCTAAAATCTCTACTAAATGCTGGAGATGACTCCCACAAGTTCCATGCAGTATATCAAGACTGAAGCAATAAAGCATCAAATTCTCGTCAAACTGTCTTGATAAAATGGTTTTATCAAATCATTTTTTGTTCATAGGTGAACCTTGTAATAAAAGCTCCAGACTGGGGCTTGTCATCTTGTTTACTATTTGATTGCACCATAAGCCCTCCTGCATGTCCTTGGGAGACTTGCTCCACATAACCCTCTCAGTTCTCTACTGGTAAAAATATGACTATACTTATCGTTTTGTTGCCCATTTCATCTGAGATTGCAGCTTCTTGAGTAGTCACTATTTCCATAATTCTCCAATGGATTTCTCATTCTACCTGCAGCTTGTATGTAATGATGTAAACTAATTGAAAAAAAATCATGTCATGAAATCATGTTATTCACCCACCTGTTTTTATAAGAACTCTTCAAAAATATGTTGGTGTTCTATTGCCCCCCAGCTTTGTATACCACAGTTTAAAGAAAAAAAAGAAATACAGATGTTGTCACAATGGTGTCTTGTTGCAAGGAGTTGATTGTGTTTCGTCATGCTCTTTAGATAAACTCAAGAAATGTGTAATTCTCTCTGCTTTCTCAAAGTGCTGCAGCTAGCAGATCATAGGATTATATGAATAGGTCGTAGAGAGTGTGAACAAGTTGATCTGTTGACAGAACTCCAATCTGGAAAACCAAATGTTCAGGTATAGGAAATGCCTTTTGCCTCCCTGCATTTGTGTTTTCCAGCTCTACAGTGCAATTGTTTCTGTCTCTTGAGGATCTTGAGAGGTGTTCAGGTGTTGGTTATAGACCACTCAGGGTTCAGGTACTACCGAACACTGTGCTCATTCATATGTATGATTTAGAGATGGTACTTGAGATAGTATATTCTGAGAAGTATACTTCAATTTATAGTGTTTATAACCTGAGTACATGGTGGTGAATAGATCTGGCAGGGATAGAGTTAAAGGCTTTAACTTCCTCTCTCTAGACCACCAGATGCTTTTCAATGTGCTAACAAGGATGGGTGGATTAGCAGGTGCTTCATGCAGGAGGGCTAATGAGGTTCATTGGCAACTGGGGATATAAAACAGCAGGGGAGGGGTAGGAAAAACTGGGGTCTGGAAGAGAGTGATGGTGGGGTTTCTGGCTGAATAAGCCTGCCCAATCTATGCTGCAGCTGCCTTTCCTTTTTTGTTCTATGACTAGTAGAAACCCTTTATATATATATTTCACTTGTATGCCATTGGTGGTGAATACTATGGAGTTCTTTCTCCTTGCTTGTGAACACTGGTGTCTGTGGGTTAATTGCTTTGTCATCCCTGGACTGCAATTCTTACTGTTACATTGCAGTTTTGTGTAATTGCATTGCCTGTGCTCATTCTGTGCATGCTCAGTTAGTAGCTTTGTCCTGAGAGAGATTGTGCCCTAAACTGCCAACGACTCACCTTAATGGGGTGGACCACAGATGGTGCAAGTTTCCTTTCCAAAGTTCCTCTGCTCCAGCTGGGCTGTCAGGGTGAGTTAACCAGACTAATTTGGTCAGTGCAGCTGAGTCAATTGTAATGGTACCAAAGCTGGTGGAAGGCACTAAACAGAATAGCTATGCCAAATCCCTAACGGTTCAGGATCTGACCATCCTCTCCCTCAAGAAAGGAAAGTTTTAAAACCTCTTAATTTTCAGATTTTTTTTTCTGGTATCACACAAAATTTTTTTTTACTCTCTTCCCCACCCATGTAAAAGCAGAAGTTCTTACAAAGCATTGTGTAGATGCAGGAGCTTTACTTCGTAGGCAGTAAGAAAACTGAAGTCATGATAGGGTCATACGATGGGCTGCTCTATCAAGCAAATTGTGCAAATCTTGAGTAGCAGTGGGCCAGTTAGCAAGTCTGTAGTATTTATGACTTCTTTTCTAGTTAGGAATGTGTCAAATGACTTGTTTTTTGATTTAGATAGGCATTTAAGAAGTCTTCTAGGGAAAATAATATATAGATCAAATTTGGCTTTCAAATGGTTCCTCAGGCCCAGGTCTAGGGATGAGAAGCCTTATAGAGCTTCCTGGTTACTGCTGAGATCCATAAGATCCTTCATTTAGTCTGAAGTATTTTTTAGGGCATTCTGGTGCAGTGATAGCATGGGGGTGGGCAGAGTTATATAGGCTAGGATTTGATTTAGTATGGGTAGCTCCTTCTGGGCCAGAGTTGGTCTCAGGTTGTTCAGATTCCTGAGATGACCCAAAAAGGTGGGAGTTATCAACATGAGGGGAATAAAGATGACGCATGTGACCCAGCTGGTTCATGTGACTTGTGCCTCTGCTGCATGGAAAGAAATGCAGGAATATAGAAACTATGTCACAGACAAGGTTGATGATGCTAATGAAAAGCGGCAGTTCTACATCTCCAGTGCCAAGTGCATTACTGAATAATTCAGTCCCTTGTACTGTACACATCACTTCAATTTCTCTTGGAAAGGGTTTTATTAATTGGCACAGGAATTCTACTACTGTCTTCCTCACAGCTTGGCCATAGGAATGCAATAGGGGTGCTTGGGAGTGGGAAAGAGATTTATAGGAAGCAAAAGCTGCCCTGTGCTCCATCGATTGTAGATTCTATGATAGATCTTAGGAGCTACTCTACTTTATAGCTGAGAAGGGAAAAAGTGAGATTACTTTTTTCAAAGCGACACCTCACACGTCAATACTTCTTAATGCATGTTACTCAGAGCATACATTCTTGTAAGGAGAAGGTTTTTTTAGACTGTGGGTAATCCTCTATCCCGATGAGTTTTTCTTGGCATTATGTATTGCCATGAGCTCAAAATTCCACCCAGCCAACTCTTCCTGTAATCTTCAGGTTTTGCAGTAAAATTGGACCAATTAACATGAGAACCCAGGTGTCTGAATGAAGAAAAAAAAAATTAAAAAAATATTTCTATTAATTCTTTTGAAGCACAGTTGAGAATTTAAGTTTACTGGGCTCCAACTTTGGAAAAAGCACAACAGCTCCCACAATGGAAAGCTTCCTCATGCAGGAACTTAACTGTATTTACAGTATTACAAAATACTTATCGCTTAACTGTACAAAATACTAATCGCTTAACTGTATTACGAAAGTACAGTCTGTTTCTTTAGATGGTGTTGGTGTATTGTTGTTTTGCAAAGTAATCTGAAACTATAGTGTAAAGTGGTGGGAGAAGACTGGTGACAAGCACCTTGAGCTGCTTCCCTGATTGTACTGAGATAATATACTCTTGCAGTATTTATGTAGATTTACCAAAAGTTATTCAAGTTATGGGCATGTCTTGGTGCTTCAACACTACATAACACGGGAGCAGTGATCCTTTCTCCCCATTGTGAAGCTCTAACTAATGTTTTCAAAGCACTTCGAGAGCCACAGAATGATGAGTAGATACTATGTATACTTGCTGGTTTATCTCATTAAAATAATACCCATCAAGTCTCTTTTCTTCCAGAAGTAATGTTTTGTGTGGAATACTCCTGTTTTCTGTTAATGCTTTAATTTTCTTGAGTAGAAGAGGGGTGAGAGCCTAGGCTGCATATAGTTGCTGTTTCCCTAGAAGAGAAAGGGGAGTGCAGGTGGGGGTGAACCGGAATTTACAATGATGATACTGTTGATTTTGGAGTAAAGTGATAGACTTGATAAGCTATAAAGGATTTTTTTTTGCTCTTTACGCTGCATTTGAAAATATACTTCTTAAAGAAGACATTGAATTCTTGCAGACTACTTGCAGAACAGAAGTAGTAGTAGGTGGATTTGTACCCTAGGCAACAATAGCCCATAAGCTTGTATAGCCTGGTGGGTAACTCCACGTGAGCTCCTACTGCAATACTATTATAACTGGGCTTTCTTTGTCAATAGTGACATGCAAGATAAGCCTTGTGTTCTGCTAATGGCAGCATTTGATGTAGAAGTATATAAGTTTCTTCAATTACTTTGATGGATTAACATCATCAGTGCCCAAATCTCCTCCAGCATTTTTTTTCCTATTCCTGCCTTTTCAGCTGATTCCATACATCCAACTTTGAGGGTATTCCTCTCTGACTTTGTTCAATAAACAAGTGAGGAGATTAAATTGAGTTACCCAGGGGTTGCATTCAGCCATCTGTTCAAGTGGATCCCTGTCTCACTGAGTTGCTCTTTGATTATGCAGGTTTGTGTTTTTTAATTTCAGATAAACTTCTTTTTTCTCCTAACAGGGAGCTTTTTACACCAGGCATTCTCATGTCTTTCCGTATTGTTACAGAACTCATAGGGAAGTGTGTGGTAACAAATAAAAAGGAGTTGAGGCAGCACAAGAAACGGCTGTAAGAACTTAAAAGGTACAGAAGCATGGGGAAAAGCAAACAAGATTTCACCACAGGTAGATGGAAAATGGCTGAGGATTGAGGAGGAGGGTTATATTGCTCAGCTATAATCCTCAGCTGGACTCCTTAGAGCCAAGATCAGAGTAGTGCCCCTTGTGCAGGAAAGCACTTCAGTTTAAGTCTCATTACATTCAATTACTGCTGGCTGCAGAGGAGAGCAGAGGTAACCTGCTAGCTTTGAATGAGAGATCCCAGGTATTAGAAGCAATTGAGGCACAGAAGCACAGAGCATCACCTGACCTGCTGAGAGCAACCTTGTTTCTGGTACTAAACCGGTACATAGCTGCTTAAATGCAAGCTCATGTGCTTCCCCACTCTAGAGCAGTTGGTAGTTTAGACTAATCCTCAAGCACATTCTTAAGTACTTATCTACATGAGCAACAAGCAGCATGAGAAACAGTAAAGAAGAAAGGGCAGCACTCTAGAGCAGTTGACATCAGGTGGTGACCCATATCTTTTCAAACAACTCTGGTTTTTATGCTGCCGGCAAGGTCAGACATCTAGGGTTAACTAATCTGTGGTTACTGAATTGGGAGCTGTATCTTGTGCCGCAGTGATTCTGTGGTCTCTGTAATGGATTAGTGACTTGGTGTGAGCTCCAAGTGTGCTACAATGGCAAAATATGAACCTTAGACAGGTGAATGGAATAGAACAGCGATTAGGGATGACACTATGTCTTTGTACGCAGTTTGGTACAAAATTCTAGGCCAGCACTGGAATGCTTTGTGCTTGATCCACACTTTCAATAGGACACTGCGGGGAGGTGGGGGGGAAATGGGGAGGAAGGTGTAGAAAAGAACTGTGATGTATTTGAAGTCTTGTCTTTAGTGATGGATTTAAGGAGCATGATATGTTTGGGTGGTCAGGAGGATTAAGCACTTGGTGGTTATGTTGCGGTACCTTCACTTGGAGGAAATTCTATAATAATAAATACCTTTTTCATCTAACAGGAAAAACATAATAAGTACAGATGTCTGAAAGCTGAACCCAGGAAAATTCCAATTAAATATGAAACACAAATTTTTGCTAGGTGAAGTTGATTAACTGTTGGATCAAAGTGTCAGCAGAAATGTGCAGACTGTTTCCTTTAATTCCCTCAGGTTAAGACTGGAAAGTATAATTTGATCAAACAAGTTTCTGGTTTAAATATATAGGTAATTGGTTAAAATTTTAAGTGCTATCTCAAGCAAGAAATTATATTAGTCTATAATGGCATTCTTTGGTTTTAATATGTCTGATCTGTTGGTGAAAAAAGAACAGAACATTTTTCTCTGTCACTGAAAAATTACATTTCATTAGAGTTTGATCTGGAGAATAAAAACATTTTTGTTGGTTTTTATTTAGCTTTTTGTTGTTCAAGAAAAACTGAATTTTTTTATGCAAAGACATTCCTATTTCATGAAAAGGTAATGTCAAGAGAAAGTGTCTTGTGTGTGCACACATCCTGCTTACTTTATTTTGAAAATGCATTTCGAGAAACTATGTTGTAGCAGTGGATTGTTGCATATCTGATAGCTCAATATCAGGAAGAGAGGACTGAAGCTCCTTAGAGAAAGGTGTATGGTGTTTGTTTACCACCTACTGCTGTTCTTTTGAAACACATCTGTGAGCAGAATATTCTCAAGGGATGTTTATAAAATAAGCCAGGAGCCTGTCAGCCACTCAGCCTTTTCTCTGTGTTCTGGTGAATAAGTTACATTTCCTCTGTGTTTTCCTATACCTCTTGTATGATAAAAATAATCTGCAATCCACAGCAATGCAGACAATTATCTGGCAGCTGGGAACCTGGCAGCTCAAGTATCCATTTATGAAGAGAATTGGCTCTGGCAAAAATTTTCACATGCTGGGGAGCTCTGTTCATGCTGTCTTGCTGAAGTACTGGGAGCCTCTTACATGCCTTCATCATGCAACTCTTGGATAACATTTGCTCATTATTAAAGAGTTCTTCCTTAAGTCCTCAGCTTTGCACAGAGCTTTGTAAAATGTTTCACCATGCTGGCCTTAGAGGGTTTTGTTGACACTGACTTAATCGA
Organism: Oceanodroma leucorhoa; assembly: GCA_030449065.1. Taxonomy (NCBI): domain Eukaryota; kingdom Metazoa; phylum Chordata; class Aves; order Procellariiformes; genus Oceanodroma; species Oceanodroma leucorhoa. Next base: position 5,961,925 of record JASVER010000014.1, read on the forward strand.
AACATGCAATAAGTAAACTACTTGTGCTTACACATGATTCATTCTTTGCCAGTGCTTCTTTCAGGAGCTTTTCCATTGCTGCTCCAAGAAYAGTCCCTCTTCTAAAGATCCACAATGGCATTTGTTCATCGGAAGTGGAAAAAACTGTCTCTTTTAAAAAAGAAATATTTAAAAAAAACAAAACCAAAAACAACCCCTAACAATCTGATACCAATTGTCAACTTTCATGGCACCTCCTGCCTGATTGGAAGAAGAACACTAATACGTGGCAGTGCATTTGAGCTTTGAAATATGAATCTGGAGATCCTTTTTCAACTCTGGGCTTAGTTACATGTAAGCTTTTATACTGGATTTAATTTGAATTGCATTTTGTTACTAAGCTTCTAATTGGAAATTATAAATTACTCAATTTAAAAGGTTCTCTTGTAAAACTTGGCTCTGAACTTCTGGATGACTCAGTTTCAAACATAGTTTGTCTGCCTTACTGTAACCTGTATTGTTGAAAGGTAACAGCAAAGGAAGTGTTTCCTTCAYGTTAAATAAAATGGAAGTAGGTACAGCTACTTACATTTAGTGATCTCTTTAGGCAGATGATAAATTTCATTTATCCATATTGCACCTCTGTGATACTTTATGACTCGTGGGGTATTTTCTGTGTGCTGCCCTGGGCTTCAAGGGTGTCAAARAAAAAAAAAAAACAAAGGAAAAAACCCAACACCCAAACAAACAAAAAAAACCCAACACCCAAAAATACCCCCACAAAAGAAACAAACAAAACCTCTAAAAAAACAAACAAAACTTGATCTAAAGTAGAAACACTGAAACTTGCACGAAGCAGTGGTGGTGGGGAAGCAAAGGACCCCAACCAAGAGGACTGCAATTTCAGCTACTGGCTGTGGGTGCCCTGGGGGTTGGTGGTCCCAACGGCAGGCCCCCACGCCGCCCTCAAATGGAGACACGGTGGTACGGGCCGCTGCGCTGCTCTGGAAGAGGCAAAAGGAGAGGGGAGACGGGTCTCCCCACAAGCCGGGGGTACAGCAGGTGGGCCGGGGCTGCTTCGCACTGTGCCAGAGCTGTGCCTGGCCTCACCAGCTCCCTGCTGAAACGGGCTCGGTCGGTCCCTGGGCTTCCATTGACTTTTGTGGCATAAACAATATTCAGTTTATAGAAATAATAAGCAGACAATGAGAAAACTCGCTCCTCAGCTGTGTAGGTATGTTTGATTATACTTCTTTTATGCTGTGTGTTAATGTGTTTAAGTTTTATGGAATAAGTCATTATGAACACTTCTGGTTTGGTTGGGAAACAGACACAACACAAGGGAAGTAGTTTGCCCAAATCCTCTATTAGGATGTCCAGTGTCCCACTACAGTTTTCTAATCTCCTGGGCAAATGATGAGCATAAAGGCTGCAGGCTGAAGTTCTCCCTACATGTGTAATGAAAACGTGTCGTGGTTTGCCTGACCTTGTTAGCACAAACATGGTTCATGAAGTCTACACAAAGAATGAGGTTTCAACCATGGCAGATGTAAAGCTAGCCTTTGCAGTCAGAAAATCAAGGCAAATAGGAGTCTCACAGCATTGTGGATAGTGTAATGCTTTTAACCGACTTCTGAGCATTTCTGCGAGGGCATTTCTGCAAGGTTTTGCTGCGATATAACATGCATTGTGTGGCAGCTCTTGTGTAAAGCTTCACCCTGCACTTGCCTGTGTGAATTTGTGTGTGATATTTAATGCTGCAAGTGCTGACTGGGTACCTATTGGACAATCAACAGTACTAGCCACTTACCGACGTCACACTTCACGAAGCAGCTAATAACTGCATTGGTATCACAGTTTTCCACTACGTTTGTTTTGTGATAATACATTAGCAGCAACAGCTCAAATGGAGTATTTGAAATGTCAAGCTTTGCAAGAGTTCTGGGGCAAAACCACAGTAACATGTTCTGCTGGTTTTGGCTGGGATAGAGTTAATTTTCTTCATAGCAGCTAGTACGGGGCCATGTTTTGGATTTGTGCTGGAAACAGTGTTGATAACACAGGGATGTTTCCGTTACTGCTGAGCAGTGCTTACACAGAGCCAAGGCATTGGCTGCTCCTCACCCCACCCCACCAGCGAGTAGGCTGGGGGGGCACAAGGAGTTGGGAGGGGACACAGCCGGGACAGCTGACCCCAACTGACCAAAGGGACATCCCACACCATGTGGCATCATGCTCAGCATATAGAGCTGGGGGAAGAAGGAGGAAGGGGGGACGTTCGGAGCGATGGCGTTTGTCTTCCCAAGTAACCGTTATGCGTGATGGAGCCCTGCTTTCCTGGGGATGGCTGAGCACCTGCCTGCCCATGGGAAGCGGTGAATGAATTCCTTGTTTTGCTTTGCTTGTGTGCACGGCTTTTGCTTTGCCTATTAAACTGTCTTTGTCTCAACCCACGAGTTTTCTCACTTTTACCCTTCTGATGCTCTCCCCCATCCCACCTGGGGGGGAGTGAGTGAGCAGCTGTGTGGGGCTTAGCTGCCGGTTGGGGTTAAACCACAACACGTCATCTTTATCCTGTCACAAAAAATCACACAGAATATTAAGTACTTGCTGTATTGCAGGATGGAATACGAGAGATCTCACTGAAGGGTCATGAAAAACAGTCTATCAGAGGCTTTGCTATACATGTTGGGTGTTGTAACACACAGTGGTCTTTTGGTTTCACTGCATCTCAGTTCTTTAATTTAGTCACCTGGGATCTTGATTTTATGCAACTAAAATAAGAATTTCAGAGCTGTATTAAGGTGTTGTATCTAAATTATATGTGTTGAATGTGTCCTTAAATTTTTTGCAGGTCTACTAGTTTTTACTGAGGGGAAGTATATAATTTTACCAAGGTTCAATTGGAAGGAAGCAGTGCATCAGCCCCAGCTTTGTCAGATTAGCCAGGCTCTGATGCTACTTTGCAGATAAGAACTACATCAATATCCTGTAACTAGCCCGTGATACCGTGGGCATGATAGAGGTTTGCCCATTGGAATATGGGGAAACATTGTTTCTGGGACCTTAAAAAGGTTTGGGCAGCATGTACTTGTACTCCAGGCCTGGAATAATGAGGCTCTCTGATTTACGGTCTGTATATGTACCTGCTTGCAGGTCCTATTTGTATGCAGAAAAGCTCCAAACAGAGTGATTGCATAGGCATGTACAGATGGTGATTTGTGAGAAAACTGAAGATCACACACAGATTTTCCAGGAGAAGATTTGGTGCTTACATTGCTAAACGAAGTATTAACTTAACATTGGGAGCTTTCTCATGTGTAGGAATGAAAGAAAGATTTGGCATTCTGTGTAAGCAAAAGACCATATGATATTTTTTCCATTTGAAGATGCTACCTGAACTGGTGAATCAAAACACAGTTGCATTGTCTGTTCATCATGCTTCGAACTAAAAGGTACTATGCAGTCTAAAAATATCCTGGTGACTCATTTTCTAGGGATCAAGCATTGTTTCAGTATGTAGTTGTAACCTATTGTGTTGCTTCAGTTTGTTAAGAAAGCTTTACATGATACTAAATATTTAAAGTTGAAGCTGGTTGTCAGTGATTTTTTTTTTTTCCTTTCGTTTGAAATGTTTGTAGAAACTTTTGACTTTGTGTGGTTTCATTTGACTCATGGTGTAGGAACATCTCTTTTACTGTATGGGGAAAATTGTATCAAAACAGCAAAAAAATACGAGAAGGAAAGCTCTTTCTGGAGTTAATTTTAATGACGACTCAAATATTTTTTTCCTGTACTTTGACTGTAGTATATCCAAATTGTTGGCAGTTAAATATAATGATCTTCATAAAGCTTATGACTGTGATCTTTCTTCTCCTGTAACTCATTTATTCACCTAAAACACAGTGGTACTGGAAAAGGCTACTCTTCAAATTCAGTCCTTATCCAAAAAGTGTGTCTTTTTTTTTTTTTTTTTAAGTCAGGTGCAACTACCATTGCTACTTGGGCAATAGTGTCTGTATCTAATGACAATTAGCCTGGCATACCTAAGAAATAGTTGTGAGAGAATCCACAGCAGATAAAACTCCCAGTACTTAGTCTTGCAATTTCAAACCAAGTGCAGTGGCAGCCTGGATTTGAAGGTATTAACAGAAAGGAAAAATGGATCTGGTTGTCCTGAGTAGATGTCTGCCATCCTCCCCATACTATCAAGAGTACCATATTCGCCTCCCACCCYCAATCCCAAAAGGACCTCAATAGTACGTTCCTGTCACATTATTCCTACTGTATTTAATATGTAGTTTGCATCCATTTAATCTTTGTCTCTTCACATGCAAGGCCATTCAAGGTACATGTATGTAACTTTCATTTTTGTTCCTGAAGAAATATTTTAATTGAAATGCCTGGTGATACAGGATAACTTTTAGCTGCTGCAGGAGACATGGGAGGGGGTAAATCTTCTGCCTCTGGAACAAAGTGTTACGTGGTAACTACCAAATGTGTCATGGCTTTGGTTGGTCAGAGAGGGAATACTGTGTGTATTTGAATAGGCAGAATTTCATCTTGCCTGTGGCCCTGTATCTTGAACACCACTCCTGGATACAGCACAGTCAGGCCACCAACTCTGAGGTTATCGGATTGTCCTGTTGGCTGGCAGAGAGTAACATTCAAGCCCAGTGTACGAAATAGCTTTGTAAATCAGAGAGCAGATTTTCTTGCTTAGAATTGTTGCTCCTGCACACAATAGCAATCCCCAGGGTTTCCTAGAGCAGGACCTCCTCCATATGTTCTCGCTGGCTGCAAAAGCCAGCACTGCAGTGGGGGGGCTGTACTCATGACTGGAGACCCAGATGGAGCGCTGAGAAGCAGAAGCTACTCTTGCCGTCAATGTCAGTTCAGATGGAAAGAACTTGGATCAATGGTTTTCCTGTTTTAAGACAACTCCAGCCGGTCACTTGTAAATACAAGCTCTAGGAATCTTGGGAGTATAAAAATTGAGCGTTTTGACATAACAGCAGTGATGATGTGGAACAGAATGGGAAGTGTCCTAATACTAGACCAAGAACATTCACACAAAGGTTATGGTATCATGGAGCTATTTTGATAGCTTGTTTGATTTAAGAGAGTGTGAAGCACGGTCTTTAATTGGCGTCTGGGTGGAGAAGTGCTGCTGTTGAGTACAGCAGAGATGGGAGCTAGGAAGCTGGGGTCATTCTCTGCATCACAGGTCTATTTCTGCACACCTAAATCGGAGTGACTTCTGAACAACTTGGTACATAGAAAAGCTTTATTCTTTTTTCTGACTTGTCAGCATTCCTCAGTGGTCTGCATATAACATGCAGGTCAGTCTGAGTGAATTAAAACAAACAAACCAACGCCCTCCCCCCCCAACACGTTACCACCTGTGTTTTTAACATGTTGCTGTAAAATAACTTAAAACTTTATGTGCATAGGAATCTAAAAGCTTATTTTAGAGTTGGACAAGCTGAGCCAGAGAGCATATCTGACTCAAAAGTCTAATGTGACCTAGAGGCTTACCTCTCATTTTTAAACAATAATTTAGGAATTTAACTCCTGTTGACTTGTAAATGGATGAACTTCAACTCTGAAAGAAATTTGAATGAAAAACATTACCTGTTTGTTCACTGGTTTATAGTAGTTCAGCAGCTAATGCTTCCCAAAGTAATCTGAAGTTTCTAAACTCACTTCAAAGTCATATTTGTAGTGGCCTTGCCTCACTGAATCCTTCAGGAAGGAATCCCTAACTACTAAGTAGTTACAGGCTTCTTGCTGTGTCCCTCATCTAGACTTTTTTCATGGCTCGTATAGAGAGAAGAATCTTTCAATGTACACTAGTGCTTCTGGCTGAGGCATAAGAATTAATTACTGTACTGAGAAGGGGTTTGTTACCACAATATTCAAATGCAGTTTTCCTGACTTTTCTTGTTCTTTGATGCAACTTCTTCACCATTGCTTTTAATTTCTGCTGATCCTTGAAAGCATCAAGTAAAACTGCGATGTTTAAATGCAGGCTGTGAATTGACTTCTGACAGCAGAGGCTTCATTAGATAAACTGCTTCTTAAGTGCCAGTAATGTGGTGTAACTGGGAAGATGTAAATGAAAGGTGTTTTCCAACTATTTTGACCACCATTGCATGTGAAATGCAGGGAGCTTAGTCATTCTGTACGTCTCAGGTTAATTTCTGCTGTCCTTGGCATTGCGATTAGGCTATGTGGAACATTTATTGTCTGCAACACTTTAAAATAAATGGTCCTTCTTGCAGAAACAAATACAAATATATCTTGGATTACCCTTCTGCTTTGCAGCTGTTTCTTGACTGAATGCACAAAGTACACAGAACCAGCCCTGTGTTATCCTTTGCAAACACATCCACAGGATGGACTCCCAGATGCCAAACTGGGAAATTGGATAGTGATTCTTCAGTGGATGAAGTCTATCATTACGTTAAAGAAAGTACTCAAGCATGTACGCTTGGAAAAGAAATCTAGTCCTACTCTTTGTAAAAGCAGGCTTAAGTCTGAAAATAAGAGCTTGATTTCTCTTTGTTTTGCTGGTTTATGTGTGGATATTGACTTTTGGACTTGAATGATCAGCAAGCCACTGTCAGAGCCTGTTGTATGTGCCGGTTGATCTCGATGCTCTGCAGTCTGTGTGGCTTCTCATCTTAGAAATGGAGGCCAGTGAAGCATCTTTGCCGGTTTACCAGCGTGGTGGAAGATCTACTGTAAACTGGTCTCTGACATAAGTTAAAAAAAAAATACTCTCCCTGAAAAGGAGCAGCTTTTTGTCCAGCAGGCCTCTAGAGAGTTATGAAAGTAAATAGATTTCAAATGTATTTTCTACAGAAGGGTGCTCATGGGAGATTATCTAATATTATGTGGGTTAACATGCTGGACTGAGAACGCTTTGGAGTCAGAAAACCATCCCCTATACTCACCAGTGCTGATTACTGCATGGTGGTCCTGGGGCTAATTGGCCAGAAGGATTGATATGAAACCTCCCTTGACGTTAGTGTGTGTCCTCCAGTGTCTGTGCTGGGTTCTCTGCCATGATTCAGGTATACTTGTTTGTTGAAGGCTTTGTAATTTCAGTTAAAATATTTTTGTTTAACATCTTGCTGCTTACAGCTTTAAGTGGGGAAAAAAAAAATATGTTTATTCATACAGAGGTCTGTTGTCCATCCTTACCTTATGAGACGTAAATATTTTGATCCCACACAGCTGCCGTGCTGGGTGGTTCCTGTTAGAAGACTTGTGAATCAAATGTGTGAGATAGCAGCAGTAGTGTCAGTGGTGGTGTGGCTGCTTTGGAAATGYGTGTTATCTTTGTACCTTCAAACTGACATGGTTATGTATGTATTTGTAGGGGTGAGTGAAGAAGCTGCTGCGTCTCACTAGCTGAGAAGGAAAAGAATGTAGTGCCTCTTGGTAAAGATGACAACTCAGATTTTTAATGATTTCAAATTATTTTAATATTTTTCTCTTATTTCTCCCTGCTAATTTTTTTCACGTTCAACTCGAATTTCATTTTTTTTGTGGATGAAAGGAAAGGAATAAAGATAAAAGCCAGAAAGGAGTCATCTCTCGGGGGGGAGGAAAAAAAAAAACCTTACTCTTTTCTCTTATAACTACTAGTGCATACTAGTAGTTATAAGTGCATACGTATACTAGTGCATACGTTTCATCCCAAATTGTGTGAGAGAAATCTGGGCAAAATAAAATAAGGTGGGATGGGGAAAATTAAATCATAGCATTTTTCTGCTCAGTATTTGTAGTTAAGTGCAGCTTGACAATAACTTAGGTCACTGCTGCTTCAATCTATTGTTTGTTCTGCTGAGTGTATTGAAGGTGTACATCACTTCAGGATTGCTCAATGGGATGATCTGGCACTAACACTTCTGTTGGGGTGCCAGGACAATGAATAAATAAATAAAAATCATATGTAAACTTAGGAATGAGTATTGTCATGCCTTAACTGTTTGTTGTGTTATTTGCAATTTACACACACAAATAAAATCGCCATAAAATAATGTAGTGAGATGACTAAAGAGGAAAAAAACCCAGAAATGCCTGCTTAATGTAATAGAAAGTTATTTATTTGATCAGTAATCAGTTTAAGCGTGTCTGACTAACCATTTCTTTATATTCAGTGCTTCAAGGCTATCAGACAAGTTTTCACCTGGTGGCAAAGATGATGGGAAAACACATCACTTGCAGTAAGAAATAGTGCCACAGCACTGAAAAGGCAATAGCAGCTTAGTGATTAAATTGTGTTTGTTTCCCCAACCCCTGCTTCACAGCGCACTTTTTTTTTTAAATGTGTCGCACAATGCCATTGCTCAGCCAGAGGCTAAGAGAGGGAATGTAGGTACACTGCATAGCTGCAAGAGAAGCAAGAGACTGGAATGTTCCATCCCGAAAACAGCATCTGTATTGTAAAGACAAGATCCTACATCTTCTGGCCCTGGTGTCCTTGTTATTTGCATCGAGGCACCAGCATGAATCAGTTCACTGCGGCAGCAGTCCAGCTGATGTGACTTGCATTATTATCAGGTACCTGATTGCAGTCTCTGGATGGATGGAGGGTTGGATGTGACTAGCATATCAATAGGTGTGGTGCTGCTGCTGCTGTGTGATAGTATTCTGTGATGAGGACAGAAGCCCACTCAGCCCTGCAGAAAAGTTCTTTAAGGACACAATAAAACTCTGTTTTGTGTAATGCTGATTATCACTATGATTTTGTACTCTTTGACATACTGCCAGCTTGCCCAGATGATGTTTTGACAAACATGTTTAGGCTGTGTAGAACAAAGAAGGCACAGCGCTTCAGTTCTGAAATTGCAAATGTTTTATTCTGACAGAGAATTAATTTGGAATTTGAGACAAATCTGTGTGGTTCCAAGACTAAACTAGTCCAAGTGTTGGATTCCAACATGGCATATCGTGATTTTTCTTTCAAAAACTTTTTTTAATTTCCGTTAACGTAACTGTCACTTACTAAACTTTTGAGACCATGCTTATGACTTTTTATATGCTGTGATAAATGGTTCAAACACAGGGTCTTGACTTTCTGTTTATTGATCCCAAATATCCATGGTCTTACTGTCTTCAGTGGAGCAATTCCTGACCTGTACTGGTTGCAGATTGTACGATGTGATATTCAAAAAATGCCTTTCCAAACTGAATCTGATTATCAAAACAAAAACCTTTTTTTTTTTTTTTTTTTTTTTTTAATTTCTATGAGGGCCTGGTAGAATAAAAAGCCTGACATAGGTCTTTCCCTTGACATTCCTTTTGGAAATGAAGACAACTTTATCACAAAAAGAAACTAAAACATGCAAAAGAGATGGAAAAAATATTCTGCTCTGAATATGAAGACCGTAAGAAGCTTTTCAGACATGTCCAGCAACAGAGGAATGACTCAAACTCAGGAGTATGGAGATTTTCACTGCTGTGGAGTGCTGCACTTATTCTATGGGCCCTAGGGAGCCAGCCAGTGAAGGATATTTCTGACTTCTAAATTGGTCCCTCAATCACCTATTTAAATAAGACATATCTCACTGAGCAAAGGGAGGACAATCCAAAAAAACTTCTATTTACAATTTACAATTGAAAACTTTGTCAGCTACTCACTTAACATCACAAAAACCACTTGTATTTTTTTATGTGAGCAGACCTAAGAAATTATATTAGATATTCAGTATGTGAAACAGTCATCTGGTGGAAGGAAATAAACTTTTTTGCATTTTATTTTCCTGTCTTAGGTTTCTGCAAATTATTGAAATGCATCTTTCATAATGATACAATCTAAGGCAGTTTATATTGCTCTTTGTGTACAACAAAAGATCGTTTGGTGGCAAGTTTTCATCTTCTTTGTAACTTGTGATTTTTGGTTGTGTGGTGTTGTTTTTTTTTTTTTAACTTACATGTTGAAGTGTTGTCTGGGCCAACGTCCCCAAGAGCAGTGTCCCACCTGCTAGCCTGAAGATGACAAGGAGAAACAGAATTGCTGATAAGGAGGATATGCAATCGATGGCATGGATCATGTGTTTTGAAAGGTGGTAGGCAGTTGTCTAACAGACAATGAGTGCTGCAAATACCATGTGGTAATAAGATTCAGTCATAGCCCATGTATTATATCAAGGTGAAAAGGTTGGACTGGAACGGGGAAGTTAACATAGCAGTCATGCTACTAGTGTTCCTTGTTGGGCCAATAACAAATTTCTTACTGTTGTTGTAAGCAAGTACTTTTCTCTCTTGACTCTGGTTTGCCCTCAAATATTTTCAGTTCTGTCATCTTCATGAATGCTTAGTAGTTGCCACTTGATGAACATGACAGTGTTTAGCCTGCATTACAGCAGAAAAAGGAGATAGCAGTGATGTGAAGTAGTTTCAAGGCATTGTTAGTGACGTCAGAACAGTCTGTCATGATACCTAAATGACCGTGGTTTGGTCTGCAACATAAAGTTTGCAGATCCCTTTGAAGGTGTGTATTTTATGTGGGTTGTGTGGGGTTTGTTTGGTTTTTTTTTTTCATTTTTTCCCTGATACAACTGGTTTATTTACTTTTGTTTGAGAGGTGAAGCAGAAGTGAGCATATCCAAAGGCTTCAGAGAAGAAGCTTTTCTCTAAGACTTGTAGCATGTTTTTGCAGAATTGCACAGGCTGTAGATTTGAGCCTGAACAAAATCGCATTTAATTTTGGAGGCATTAATTTTTGGATCTGTCTCTGAGTGCAAGCTCTGTAAGATCACAATGGCTAGGTTTTTGAACTCTTCCAATTATAATTCATACTGCATTTTGAATAGTTTGAAAAGTTGTGTTCCTTTGAACAGAAGCAGAACTATTACACCTTTTCCACTGATAAAAGTATAGTATATTGCAGTGAGCTCCCAGTATCATCCATTCTGTGAACTATCCTTTGTTAGCTGCTTTCTGATTCTTTGCCGAATTATTTGTATCTTTATTTCAGCATCCCCCTTAGATGAGGCACTGGAAACTCCAGGACTTCGGCTATCACATTCACAGTAATAAAGTGCAGGATAAAACAAAGTGAAGCTTTCATAGTAAAATCCTAATTTACAGTCCAGCAGGGAAAAAGGAAATGCATATCCATCAGGGATATGAAAGAGAAAAATCACATTCAGATGGAAAAAATTGTTAATTTCTGTGTGTTGCACAGGGCCTTATTGTATCTGTAAAAATCATCTAGGTTCTGAAGATGAGGAAGGAGTTTCAGCAGAATGTCTTATTCAAAAGTAGGCTTGGGCATTCAGACACTCAAAACTTACTAGTGCTTGCTCTTCACTTTCTCAGTTTTTACCTGATAAGTTATGTGATGACTCTTAATGCTTCCTGCTAGGCTTATTAAGGCAGCATTTAAAAAAAAAAAAAAAAAAAAAAAAAAAATCTCTGTCTTCAAGTTGGATGGAAATATGACCAGGCCCTGTGAAGTTTCCAAAATAGGTAGTCTCAAACTTAGGCATGGACTTAACCTTGGATCTAAATTAAACCGGTAATCGGGGGCTAAGAAAGACAAAATAGATCACTATAATTCAACAGTAAAGAAGGCTAAATTACATTAAAGCATCTGAATGTCTATATTTTTATTCACCTACGACAATAACAAGCCAGCCTCACAAAGTTGAAAATTAACTGTTAGTTAAGTTTAATGGCAATACAAATATATTAATACTTGTTTATCTAGAACCAGAATGCTGAAAAATCTGAGATGAGTTAGACGGGAAGTAGGAGAAATAACTTGAGGTATAGAAAACTTCTCTAACAGTGAGAAATTACACGGCTTCTAAACAACTTAGTAGAAGGAAGGTTTAGTAACAACCTGCTGACATTCTGTAACTGTCTACACAGCAAGAAAAGATGGGATGCTGAACTTGCAGAAAAACACATAACTAGGTCATAGCAAGGCACTGGAAGCCCATGAAGTTCGAACCATGAACTAGGCATAAAAATTTTTAACCATAGGGTATAAATAATTAGAGCAGACTTCTGTGGGCGTGGTAAACTTTATATCACTTGGAGTAAGTATATAAATCAAAATAGTATACTGTGGTAAAATGGACAATCCCTTTTGACATATATTAGGCAGGAAGGACTTCAGGAAATCGTAGGAAGTGGAGATTAGTGTAAGAGACTGTAATTGTCTCTTAGCACCTTTAATATTTCAGCCATTTATGAATAAACTGGTTTTTGACACTCACAACTAATTAATGCAAAATTATATTCCCTTCTCAAGTCTTGTAAGATATTTCTTATAGGTCTCAAAATGTATTCGCTATGAAGTATAAGGCTGTATTACTTTTTTCTGATTTCGGGAAGGGGAAAAGAATTTTTCCGGAGCACCTTCGTATTGCCGGTATCCCGTAGACGAACTGTTATCGGTAGATATATCATGCTGACAGCTGATGAGAAATCAGGATGGTTTTGATTTGCCAGTGTATGTAGACTTAACTCCTGTGTTCGGGCTACCCAAATATCCTGGTAAGAGTAAAGCTCTGGTCTTTCAGGATTCTATACTGTGCTTAATCAGTGTTAGATAGAAATTTTTGAGCATGATACTCCTAATGTTGCAATGTGGTACTGTTATTTGCACAGTTTTTAACTGCATATATTTGTATGTTACCTTCCTATGTTTAAAAAAAAAATAGTTACTGAAATTAATATAGTGAGATAAATTCCTGCTTATCTAGCTAGCAAGGTAAAACATGGTTGACAGGCAAAGAGCAAGAACTCACAAGGTAACCAAAACTTTTTCAGCTGCAAAGTAATTTTCAATGATGTACATTCTGTCTGCTAGGAACAGGAGGAAGGGAAAATAGGAAGCGCAATATACAAAAGGATCTTTGTGTTCCTAACACTGGCTGACATGAGAAGTTTGCAAACCAAAACCAAATCTTGTCCAATGGAAATGAAGTGCATGTACAAAGAATACAACCAAGGATGAAATGAAAAGCAAATGAAGTCAATCATGTAGTTTGGTTTGTGCTTGCTAAAAAGGAATCCCTTCACTTCAGAATTAGGAACAGGAATAATCATCTTGTATGCTTTAAGAATTAAGACTAAAATTATGCAGTCTGTTTGTTTTGGGAAAGCAAAGGGTAGAAAAGCCTCCTTGTCCGCAGTCTTCCTAAAATCTGTGTATTAGTTGGGATGCCCTTTGTACGCAGGGCCAGAGAAGCTGCAGTAAAGCAAGCAATTGAAGACCAGTGGAGCTGGCTCCTTATAGGGATTCTGACAGATTTCCATCTGCCATCACACTGCAAATACTCTTTAGACAGCTGCAGCTTTGCTAAGTTGTAGACGTTTCTCCAGTGCCTTCGTGGTGTTCCTAACGTAGCAGTGAACAAGGATTGTTCAGTGGTTTGGCGCTTTACAGTTTCTTTGGCTGAGAGTTGGAGATAAGAATGAGTGTGCTTTGTTTGAAAAAACAGGTTCAAATTTCTGCAAAAAAGGCTATTTAAGTATTTGGTTCATATCACTTGTTTTTAGGTAGTGTACTATAGAAAGACTGTTCCTGAGGGTAGTCTTGTATTTTTTCCCTTGAATTGTGCAGGCCTTATTTCTGCAGTCGTCAGTTAATTTTAGGGAAAGCATTCTGTCTTTCTATACACATGAGCATTCACACTTGCTTTGGGCCTTTAGATATTGCAGATAGCAAATCTGTGTGACAGCATACACATACTGTTTTATAAAGAAATAAGCCTGTTAAATTTGGCTGTACCAGATATAAAAATGTTTTAATTTCTTTTGGGCAGAAAAAAATGTTATTGGGTCAGTTGAAATACTTGTCAGTGGTTTAGATATTTTTCTGCAAGTGCTTATTCTTTTATTATTACAAGGTAAAGTTTTTGAAACAACCATAATCATTCAGTCAAGCAGTATCTACTAATCTGTTTTGGTATTTTCAAATCTTCTGAGTCCTAGTGTTCTCGTGTAATAATTTTAGCTGTACTGACACAGCTCAGAGAGTGTTCTTAGTTTGGCACAACTGTATTTTCTTGAAATATCTTTTCTTAGCTCTAAATAGTAATAATGTGGCTATTTGTGTAGCATCAATAGATAGAGCCAGCACAGAACAATCTCTTCTGAATGCTATTTCCCTTTTTCTGTGCATTGCTGTTTTGGATGCTTTGGCTGCAGCTGCTAGCCTTTCCTTGAATCATGCATTTTAATTCCTCTTTGTGTCGCACAATGAACTATAATGCAGCCAGCCCTAGGATCTTCAGCCAAGTCACAAGAATGAGCAGGTTTTTTCAACAATTTTGCTCATACATTTAACAGAAACTAAGTATGTCTTTGCCTTTTCTCTCTCTTCTGTTTCTGGTTTTGCACTTGTGTTTCAGTGGTGCTGGATTTTTCTGGTGTATGGGGTGGCTTTGGGGTTTTTTTGCATTCGAAAACCTATTCTACTGGGCAATGTCTGCAGTCCTGAGTGAGGACTAAAGCTGGATAGTCTCTCATACTTGCTATGTTTGTAAGTGATTAATTTCCTCAAATGGCTTTGTTGAGAAAACAGCAGCAGGTTGCTGTGTCTCAGAACACTGGAGGCTGACTGCTGAGCTCAAATTCATCAAATCCAATAGAAATATTAAAGCTTTTTGTAGCTAGCTTTGGACTGGGAGAGAAACTTTGGCAGATAAGCATTTAGTAGGAATCCCAGAGGGTAAGATTGGCCACTAATGAATACTTGTGATCAATAAGAACAATCAAATAATGGATTAAAAATATTACCTTCAGTATCCCAAAGGACTAAGCTAGGCTATTTCACGATAAGGATTACAACTCAAAACAAAAATTCTCTTTCAAGCACCCGCTTCCCTTGCTGTGCTCTAGGCCTGAACTGCCGCTCACAGCACTGCCGCGTGGCCTCTTGAGGCCTACTGGCGCTTGTGAACCAGGCTCGGAAACCCCCCGCCTGACGTTGTACCTCGGGTTCCTTGAGGTGCGTGTAGATGCTCGATAAACGATGCTTTCTGTGTCACCTTAAAACAGGATGTCTAGATGTAATTCCATCTTGTAGCTGGCCAATTAACAAAAAATGATCATAGTACCCTCCTTTGAAAAGCCTTACATCATTGGAGTTAGTTTTGGACAGTGAGCTAATATGGCAGTTGGACTCTTGCTTTCATGGGGTATGAGAAGATATCTCTAGATAAATGCCTACAGCTTCTGGATGGTGCAAAATAAAGTGCATACACAATGGAAAAAAACCTGAAGCTTTCTGATTTTGCTATAGATTAAAAACTTGATGTCATCAACGGTGTCCATCCAATTCTACTCTGCTATATCGAGTTCCTTTTTTTACAAAGTGCAGATCGTTAGCTTAGACAGGAGCATTCCATGGCAAGTGGAGGTAATGTCTCCAGGAGATACGAGCTAAACTAGTGTGGTAGATGCAGAATTGTGAATGCATAAAAATGAAAGCCAATGTGGTGGGAGAATATCTTAGGAAGCATTAAGAAAGTCATATGGTGTAATATCCTAAAATAGGAATAGCTTAAGGTGGTTTTAAGAAGTATTGCCTAAACTGTGTAATACCTTCAAAGGAACTGCCACCAGCAGTTTCTTTACAGCAAACATCTTATTCAGATTTTCCTTCTAACACTCTAATAGAGATGACTTTTGGTGTTCTTATTTTGAAGAGAAAAGCTTATCTTTTATGTCTTAATGATGGATAGAAATTTTGTCTGAGACTTGGGCACCTTACAGTAGGTGGTAGACATACCCTGAAGCAGAAGGAAATAACCCTCAATAGAATATAGAGGATGAGAGCAAATGCTGCCGTTGAGTGTCAGTGCAGTGTCTTCACCACAAGACCACAAAAATTCATCTTGCGTTGTGTAGATAGAACAGTGGAGCAATAAGCTGGGCTTTTTGTGACACACGCACACCAGGCTGAACGGGAAACAAAGAATACCTCAGAGTTGTTTGATTGTTTATCTTGGGGAACAAATAGTTCATTGCAGAATAGAGTGAACTTCAGATAAGAGTCCTGACAGTGATATAGTATGATATAGTGTATTACCACTTTATTTTTATAGCATCTTTTGTGGAAATGATATCTCAAAGGCTTTATGTGGTTAGATAATACAGATATCAAGTTAAATGCTAGCAAGGAGAGAGAAATTAAGACTTTTAAGGAAAGAGGGGACAATCTGTTTCCAGATGACATTTGGAAGATAGATAGTAAATCAGTATGGCAGAGACTTTTTTTTTTAAAGCTTTTTCTAGATGGCAGGAAGTGTGGGAAAGTATCTGTTTAAAGAAAGGTGGGCAGAGAAGTGCATGTGTAAAATTACTGCTGAATTAAAGTTTCCTCTTGCTTTCCAGCACCTACTTAGCAGTGCACAAGCTGACTTTGTCACAGTTTACATAAATACTTGCACTTAGACCTAGATTTCATTGGGTTACATTTATACTGATTATAGTTAAATTACTCCTGACTTGTGCTGATTTAAGTGAAGTAAAAGTAAACTGTTAAAAGCTTTTATTCATGTGCATCACTGTTCATGGTGAGTTTTAACTTTTGCCTCCCTTCTTCAGCTTTTTGGTGGATTTCCCTACAAGACTGTCCTGGACAAAACAGTCTTCACTTGCAGTTTTTACTGAATTTGTTCCTGGTTAACACAAACTGCATTTTACACCTCATACAGACTATTCTATTCCTTACCTGTAGCTTTTTCTAGAAGCTTGTGCTCAGCATGAAATTGCACTGAATGTGGAGAGCCTCTTCAAAACTGAAGCTGGATTAAGTTGTGGGATCTGACTTGGAGAAAAGTGCAAACAGGTTAGAGAGAGGAATTTATTTACACTGCTGTTTCTTGTCCATTTAAATTGATCCCAATCAAGTCGAGTACTCACAACATCAAGGCTATTGCGARCAGGATAGTGCAAATGTGCAAAGTAAATGCAATCTGTGTATGTTTAGGTGCAGTATTGCTTTCCATGGTGTGGTGAACTGATCTGCAGCTGCAACTGTCCAGAGGTCTGTTGCTAACTTTGCTGCAGAGGTGAGGTTATGTGGGGGACCCTCAGTGTCATATGCCTATACAAGCAGTCTGCTTCCTTTTTTGCACTGGGTGGGAGCTTCCCAAAGAGCCTCTGTTCATAAACTCCCACCTGGACGATCACTGTAGGTTTCAAACAGATTCTGAGCAAGATTATGATGGTTTATGCATTCCTCCAGATGAAGAGATTAACAGACTGGTCAGTATAGCATCTGTCAGAGTACTGGGCTTGAATCACTGACAAATTGCTGGGTAACTGCAGGGAGTCCTGGCTGGAATGGCTCTGTGAGGCTCTGTAGTGATAGTATGACCAAATATTGTGGATTCTTAACATTCAGAAACTAATGCATTTGTTTTGTGTGTTCTTCACACTTGCAAACTAGATGTATGTATACTTTATATTTAGATATATATACACACACCTGACTTATCTATCTTAAGAAAGAACACCTTTTTTTTTTTTTGGTGTAGAATCCACAGAATAAGCCTATTATGTTGTAATTCCTTGTGGGGAAAAAAACCCAAAACCTAACCTAGGAAAATATTTTAAATGCTATAATGTATTCTAGATCTGGTCATTATTTGCTGCCTTACTTAATCATTGTAATTGCTGTGTCTCTTTGACAGATAAACTCTCAAAGATTTTCAGTATATACAGGTTTTGTTTATCATGTTACTGTGTTCTTTAGATGACCAGGAATATAAACTGATTATGTATTTCTTGGGCATACATGCAGTGTAGACCAGTCACAACAATTCTGATTGGAAGATTGTTTTTTATGGCCATATTTGCTCATCACTTACAAGTGATAATCATCAGCTTTAACAAGGACTGATTTACTTTAAAATGATTTGTGTGAAAAGGCTACACAGAGGAATGGAACAACTAATATGCACTATCAAAAGCTACAAGAAAGTGGTAAGGGACATAGATGAATACGAGGTGAAAGGATGGATAAAATTGAGAAACATTTACTCTGGAAATAAAAATTTAACCCAGATCTCTGACTCTTCTATATTCTTAGCAATAACCATTATTTTCTCATGAAATCAGGGACACAGGTTTTGGGTCTTTTGAATGTCTTCTATCCAGTTTTTCTTTGTAGAGAAATATTGTTCTCTTCAAAATATGCTCTGCTTTCATTAAAATATTTTAAGACGACTTACAGCAATGTGACAAGTGTAAGTCATCCTCATCTTATTGATTTCCAATACACTTTGTACCTTTGAAAAACACCATATCTGTGTTTACTTTTGAGTTATATTTGTTTTCATTGTTCATTTGCAAGGAGTACATTAACACCTTCTGTCACTACCAGCTGGAGAATCACAGCTACCTTATAAGATGCCTTCATATTCGAAAATAATTTTTGATATGATTGACTGTGGAAGAATTAGAATATGCAAGGAATCTTGTTATGTTAAGGAAGCTATTTCAGTGGGTTTTATTAATGGTTCTGTTACTCAGTTTTCCCCCCTCTGTATAGGAATGAGATTGAATTTTCTAGCTTTGGTTACTAGGCTTTCAGCCCTTGCAACTGGAGTTATTAATCAGCTGTCATGGCACACCACAGAAAAGTGGTTTTAAAAAGCATGTTTGCATTTTAGGCTAATAGTTCTAGGAGGTAAAGCTGAGAGTGGTGCATAATGCATATTTTTTAATGTTCCTGTGATAACGTTGCAGTCTTTAGTTTGAATGACTTGTATTAATTCTCAAAATAAATGTTCAGGACAATTTGCCAACAAAGCTGATTATCCCCCCCTGTTTAGTTGACTTAATTTATGTGCCATAGCCTAATAGATTTGCTATGGCCTCATTTAAATATTTCTTTTATGCCTTTTGATCATTTGCTAATAAGTATTGCGAAGTAACAGATAAGGACTCAAGGATTTGCTAGACACGAAAGAGCAACTTGGACAAAATTCCAAATAGTAGGAAAAAAATCCACAGAAATTCCTCAAGTGTTGTCTACACTGGGGTTTTAGTCTGCCTGCGAATTTGTGCTAGTATTAGGTTTCTGAGCGCATACAGGCAAAGCTGCTGCTTCTCATGCTTTGCATCAGTGGAGCTTCGCTCCTGCTTGAAGCTTGTGCTATGCCCCAATGCCTGTCTATTCTAAGTACTGAGGTGACTTAAACCAGGACATCTTCAGTGTAGACAAGACCTTAGTGTTAAAATACTAATGTTTTTCCTTGACACTGAATTTATGACTCATGTCAGGAGTCATAAGAAGCTGAGAAATGAAGCAGAGAAATAAATTCTCTATTCATCCACAGACTAGTTTCTGCAAGAAGTATACCAGCCAGGCCCTGACATTGTGCCTCTATTGTCCTGCAACCAAAGCCAGTCCCCAACACCTGTGCCTTGCGTTTGTGAAATCAAAATGAGATTGTTCATGCTTTCTCACCAATTTGTCTGAGTCTTGTTGATTATGAGCTTTATTAACTTCAGACTGCAACAGAAATGAGTAAACAAGCTTTGTTTATGAAGTACTCTGGAAATGTGCTTGCATGAGCAGCAGTCTTTCTGTTAACACAAGACTTTGGAATAGATGCTTAATTGAAAAAATACCTTACAAAAACCTTGTCTACTCTGTACATTACTGTTGGAGCTGCTCACTTCTTCAGTATGTGTTTTATGAGAATGGTGGGACTCTGTGCACTTGAACACTGTGAGGGTTTCTCGTTTGATTTAGTGGTAGGAAGAGTGAAGCACGCTCAAAGCAAGGGTGTATGAAAGAAACCTATAATCTCTGTGTTATTTTAAGCGGTAGAACTATGATGTGCTATTTCCAAGTTGTAAATCACTATTAAATAGCCATGGACACACATTATTTGATATGTAGCTGTTTCTTGCTCATTGAAGGCTCATTTTGGACAGTTAGGTGTCAAAAAAATCAGTGTTGTTAATATAGAAATACAGTTCCTAAAATAAGATTACTGTGTTACTGCTGATTCCCAATGTTCTAATTTCTGTATTAACTATATATTTTGCATCACTGAGAATATGTGTTCATTTTCCTATATCTTCACAATCCAATTCTTACTAACAATCACGAAATTTATTAGCGGTCAGTCTTGACACTAAAACTTATTTAACAGGTTGTCTGTGTTCAAAAATTAATATCCCATTCGCTCAAATTTGGGTAATAGTACTGTTGCTGCTTCAAGTGGAATCCCTGCTGGCAAAAGATACCTAGGAGAGATTAAGTCAGGGTTAAGTCTGGCTGATGTAACCACATCTGTAGTCACTGACTGACATCCTAGTTCCCCAGCCCTTGGGAGATACTGACAAGGGGGTGAACATAGCATGTGTTTTTTGTGGGTGATTAAATCAAAACTTTTGATGACAGTCTTAGCAAACTAATAATGGGAGAAAAAAGAGCCTTTTTGCTTTTACCTCTCATGTTATTTTACAATAAGACTTTCTAGATTGGAAAAGCAGAGTGCAGTGTCAAAATTAAATTATTATTAAAATGTTTTTTCTCCTGCAATTTATTTCCAAGAATAAAATCTTCAGTGCTCCTAGGCTCTTTTTAGGAATTCGGCTGTTAATGCTATATGAGCATTAGTGTTTTAGCAATTCAGAAACGTACAACCAGGTCTTGGAAATGAAGGTGTCAAATGATTCTCAGCGGTGGGGATGGGGGGAAGAACCTGGTGGCTGAGAAGCCATTCACAAACAATAACAATACAAGATTGCTGCGTATATTCTGTTGAATATTTTCTGATTTGATGAACACAAGGGATGGAGGCTTTGAGTGTTCTACCAAAATATGAGTGGACAATTGAAGGGATATAACTTGCTTTGGTATTGCCTGATTGAATACACTTTGAATATGTGTTTCCTTTTATACCCCTGGATATATTAGTAACATTCATACCTTGCAGTTTGAATCATGTTGAAAATTTTAAAATAATCTGTCACTGTTGCACTAGCTCTATTATAGCTCTGCTGATGCTGGGATCAGCATGAGAAGTGAACATATAAGCTGTTGGCACTTTTTTTAACTATCATGTTTCTTAGATCTATCTCCAAGTCTCAGTGTGGCATGGGAATTACCTTAACTAATGTACATTGCTTTATGAAGTCTGCGGTTGTAGCAATAAAGCCATACAGCCTCAGGAAGTTTTTCTACAAAATGTCAGAGATTGAGCATGTGTGGTTTCATGTGGGCTACAGCAAGGATGCTTTCTTTAAGTTCTGCCCACAGGGGAATTTGCTATTGTTAATGCAGTTAATAATAATCTAATTAATATAGAAGAAACTCAGATGCTTCCTAGAGCAAAACTACTAGAGAAGATCAAAACATCATTTTTGTCCTTCACGCACTTTCAAACAGTTTATTTGAGGGTTTGCAAAAGCCTGTGGAAACTGAAGAATTCTCGATGTTTCATTAGTTCTTTGCTCTAGATGCCTAGATGTAATACTCTTAGTTTCAGAAAATGTACCTCTGTTAGCCAGCTGTTTATCATCAGAGTGATGGAAGTTTACCCCAAATTATTGAGAGTTTGTATGCAGAATGTTAAATAAGCCAATCCTAGCATAGTATATAAACTTTAAATGTCCATCGAACTAATAAAACCATGTTGAGGTTACGTCTGAAATGACTAACAGGTCTTTTTGAGGTGATGACACCTGTGCTCTGGAGAACAGTCAAAATAATGAGTACGTAGATGGTATCCTTGCACAGGGTTTTTCATTCTGTACGAAAACTCTGTTCATGGGGCTAATTGCAATGTGCTGATAACTTATTTCAGATGTCAAAGATAGATCTAGATCAGAAAGTAATTACTGAACAATCTCATTCCAGAGCCCTCTAAAGAGGGTGTCCGAAATGCTGAACTGTTTGAATTAGCAGAGTATGGCGATTGAAAAATAGCTTAAAGTTGGTGTGCTGTAGCTAAGTGATGAAATACAGCATACTTAAGTGAGAGTGGTTCATACGTATTCCTAAATTTGTTTAGCACTTTTATTCCTACTCCTAAATGTTGAATAAGTATTGCTATCAAAACTTGTCTCTGTAAATTCAGAGCCAAAAAAAAGGACACTCAAGGCAAAAGTCAAAGGGCACTATTGATATAAGGATAGCTGGAAGGGTAGTGAAAGTTAAAATAGTCATTGTGCACGTTACTGTGCATCACTCGAAAGGGTTGGTTCTTCTGGTTTCCTTAACAAGGAAATATATAATTAGCACACTAATTATTTTTAAGACTTAGTAATTATTTGTAATGTATAGACTTAACTGTTGGTTCCCTGATAAAATCTTCATGGACTTAGTGTTTAAAGAGTAAGTTAAGGATTCTACAAGAAGTATATTGTCCAGCTTGATGAACCATCATGAAGAGCTCCAGAAATAGTATATTTGTGAAGCTGACTTTGTTGGTAACAAATCTTAGAATCAGATGCATGTTCTAGATAGAAAAGCAGCTGTTATAACACTACGGTCCCCAGTGTTGGGAAGGACACAAACTCTACTTCAAAGTCATGCATTAGGGTCACATTCTTTCTCTTTTTGAAGTTCTTAACTTTATGCCAGATCTCATGGAAGCAAATGAATGAAACTTCTAAAGGCTGGAAAAATAAAAAATTCCCCCAAGAGGAAAAGAAAAAGAAGGGTTGAAGGGAGACACCTTGGAACAGAATGCAGAGGGTGATGTGCTAGGAGAAAAGAATGGCAATTTTTGATCACAGGTAAGATAAATACAAAACAATAACCACATCTTAAGTGATCCCAGAGGGAAAGATTGGCTTCCAGTATAGAGGTACTAACTAGAACAGGCTTGCCTATAATAAGCAGATAGGGCATTGTCAGAGTAGCTTGGCTATATGTTACTTCAATCATAGCATTCACTGTTCCCCCTAATAAATTAAATTAATAATGGTTGGCTGACATAAGCCTTGCAGCCATAAAACTCAAGATCCCCCCTTAACAGGCAGATGAGGGACTTGCAAGCAGCATGCAGCTCATCTCTGTTTTTGACCTTGTGCCTAAACAGAGACCTGCTAAAAGGAGGAGGGGAGTAGGCACTTTGGGACACTAATTCATCTTAATGCTGAGTATGATTGAAGCTATATCTGTAGGCAGTAAAGTATACACTCCATAAGGTCTAGGAATAATGACACATTGTAAATTCATTTAATTTTAATTTTAAAAGCTTGCTCAAAGGTAGAATTACTAGAAGCACTTCAGCTTTAGTGTGGATCTTGGGTCTGGATTTTTTTTTTTTAAACCTACAGCCTCACCAGGCAGCAGTTACTTAATCACAGCTCTGGCTTTAAATATCCAATAACCTGGATACAGATTGTGTTACTATTGTGGGATCACTCAGAGCAGAAAACATGTGAATCGCTTCAATGGTTTGTCATTTTCCTTTGTAACAAACTTGGTTAAAAAAAAAAAAAAACACAAAAAAAACAAACTAATTTTTTGAACATGTACTGTCCTGTGTACTTCTATCTCTATAGTGTGTAGTCTAAATTCTGTCCATACAATGGGTGTGCAGGGCAGTAGTAAATGAGCAGAAAAATGAAATGTGACCCATTGTCATAGCAGGCATGTGCTTGCAGCCCATGTAATTATCTATTTCTAGCCAGGCTGAAAAAAACCTGTAACCTCAGAGTGAACTCTAGCCCCAGACCTCTACACTAAGAGTAGAGAAATGGCATGCTCCAGCAGTCACTTAGAAGCAGCACAACATCAGCATATACTCTCATAGGCTGATTTCCTCCTGAAGGCATGGATGTTGGTTCTTAGTTTATATTGGAAATGCAGTTTTGTGCAGATTAATTGTCTTAAATGGTTCCTCTAGGCTTTACGGGGCATTATTATGCTATTTTTAAAAAACATAAAAGTATAATTTGCTATTAAAGGCAATTATGATCTCTGCTGTCTGAAAACAGTCATTCTTCCAGCCTACTAGCACCTTAGATATTGCTAATAATGCTGCTTTTCCACTAACAGAACTCTCACTCATCCCATTTCTGCTTTATTCCTGTCTTATGCAAGTCACTCTACACTGTTTTGATTTGGATACATTAAAATCTTTGCTAGTAACTTTGCTTTGGTTTTGGGGAAGACGCTTGTGCATCTTCTTTGTCTACCAAACTCAAGTGGTCATTAACTAGTGACAAAATCTGTTTTTCCCCTATAGGTGATTAAACCTTTCTATTTTTTGCAGTGTTCCTAAGCTAGTCTGCTCAGGAGAGAAGGGGTTAAGGTGTAGCAGTATGACAATTCTACTTTGGATTTTCTCATACTATTAGATGGGCAAAAAGGCAGGTTGTTGCATGACTCGGGCAGTGGCCTCCCAACTATATAGAAAAACGTGTGTAGCCTGGGCCAAAAGGGGCAGAGCTGTCCTCCTTCCACCAGGGGCAGGTTTCTTGCTTCCTTCCCTGTGCCAGCAGCAGTGCTGGTGAGGCCATGAATCTGCATTTATCAGTTCTTTTCTGCAGTTCAATGGGGTGTTTGCCCAAGAGAGGTGGTGGGACCCTCCAGTTTAAGGGCATGGGGATTTTGGATGGCTCCTCCTAGGGTCTGCCCACACTTTGACCTGATCTTCAGTGAGCCACCTTTGCTTGGAGTTTTGTATGAAATCAGGGAGGTGCAATTATCTGCTGATCTTCTGTGGTTTTCTCTTCATGATAATGTTGTGAAGCAACATTGTGTTAATTTGTTGCAAGCAATAAGAGAATGCCATGGGAAAGTATTTATTATTTACCTGATTTACTTCTGATGAGGCTTTTAATTAGCACTTACAGAAGCTATTTTTGTTCTAAGAATATCTGCAGAAAAACATTGCATGGATTTTCTTGCAGCCCTACATAAGCAGACTCTTTGCACTAAATCTGATGTACAGCTGTGATTGCAGTTCCTTGTGAACTCTGTTAAAGAGTGAGCTATATAGTCCAAAGCTTTATGACTGATAAATACTGGAAGTAAAAATCATAGAAAATTCATGGGCAAGTGATAGGTAACTGTACCTACTGCGGTGAGGAGCTGTGAGGAGATTAGGTAACTCGGAGAAGTAGTACTTAAGTGCTTAACCTGTTTCCTGAATAGGGACGAACTTATTCATACACTTTTGCTTTCTAAACATCCAAAGGGAGTGGTATGTCACAATGAATGCAGTTTTAATGGTGGCGTATGAACCTTTCTGTTAAGGAAGGACTAGGAGGCAGCTGCCTTTTAAATGTAGGAGACACTGCAGTAAGGAAATGTACGTGAATGTAGTTCGATAGTTCTTTTACTTCTAGCACCAACCCTTCATACAAATGCCCTGCAGGGATGTAGGAGAGTGCTATTTTTTTTTTTTTTTTAACAAAACAGATTCATCAAAGTATTGCTTTAATGAGGACTTGGGTCCTGATGTTGCTATACCGATAGGTCTTTCCTTAATGTATTCCAAATGTAAGATAATTTTACATGCATTAACAGTTAGAGAATTTAAAAGCTGGTATAGAATAAGTTGTGTCAGTCTTCTAAACAAAACCACTGCATTTCCAATAGCTTGGGCAGGTATTCAGTCCAATCTTGTATTTAATGGGAGCTATGCTCCTGCTCTGATTCAATAGTCTGCCCCCTGCCAGGAAATAACAGTGTATTGGCTGCTTTCTGGGGGAGGCAGATCTCGCCTATGGAGATTCCTAAATGCCTTAATTGTGTGAGTATTATTGGAAAGATCTTTGAATATGGCTTGTTTCTTAAGCAGAAAATCCTTGTTTATCTATTAAAAATTGGTATTGGTCCCTGTTATTGAGGCCTAACAAGAGTCAATATTGAGCAAGTCTTTTTTTGCTGCCCCACTCCAATTTTTTTTTTTTTTTTTGGTCCTGTTTCAATAGTCATGAAGAGTAAGTACACTCACACCATTCCACAGCATGTCTTTCATAGAAGTAACTCAGCAGGGCTGTTCAATTCTCTCTGACCTCTGACAATCCCTCAAACTTGTGTAAAGGCAGAAAAATCTCCTAATATGAATGTTCTTGTGGTGGATTTTTATAGCTGCTACTCTACATGTTTCAAAATGGTAAGTTCAGTTCTTAATTCTAAGGAGAGGATCGAGTGACAAGAGAAGTGAACTCTATACTCGCAGCTACCTTCTGGAATAGTTTTTCCACAGCTTGATACTTCCCTTATTGTAAAGTGTATCACTCCCCACACATTAGGCTCTTTTAATTTCAGAAGCCTGCCAGGATTGATGTTTCGTAAATCCATCTACATGTGTAATCCTTTCCTATTACTCAGATAACTACTTTGACTCTGCTGCTCCAAACCAGAGAACTAGAGAAAAATGGATCAGTTCCTTAGTAAGGAAGGAAAAATTCTGTCTACAGCCAGAATCAGTCATCTCCCTCTAACCTTTTGAAACTATGTGACTGAGTAATAAGCATTTTTTTAGCAGAACTGAGATAGAATCGGGAAATTATTTCTTGAAGAAACCCAACCTATAAAGTTACAACCAGCTTAAGGGATTTTAGATCAGGCCTGTACAGACATTGTGGTCTAGTGACCCCATTGTTGCTACAGGATGTTAACAAGCTTTCACCAAAAAGCTGACATCATTTACATGTGCCTGGGCTTTTAAATTTGAACTTGAGTGGCTTTGGGGTAGCTAAGCATATACAAGTTGCAAACTGGTGTACCAGAGCTGTGTGGTAAGCAAAGTCCTTTCTGTCAGTGCTTAATAATTTGTGTTTTTGTAAATATAAACTGAAAACAGTCCAACAGTGAGTTGGAGTATATCTGTAAGACCATTTTGTTCACCTGTGCTTTATGCTTTGCATAACTAAAAATGTCAAATATTATAATAGCAATTGTAATACCATATATTCTAAAAATCCCGTTTTTCTCAATACTGCTTTCTATAGAGCACATGCTTACATGAACTCTACCCTAGGCTAAAAATGGCAAAGACAAAGCAGACTACTCCCTCACCTTTATAACATGATTGCACAGTTAGAATTTGCCCTTGGACAACATCTCTTATTTTTTGTAGTAAGACATAATAGAACAAAATCTGTAACTACTTTAGATTAGAGGCTTCTAATGCATAGCTACAATGATATAAATAATAAAAAATAAAGTGGCAATATGTGCAAGGCTTGCTTCATTAGCCATGTTAATTGTGATGTGGATGTCAGAGGGATTAATTCCTAATTAAGGTTAGTGGGTTTTAAAAATACCTTTTTTGTTGGTGGGATTTTTGTTTTAAGGTTTATATATCCATTTATGTGCAGATAGGGTTTATCCCAGGAACAGTTATTTATTTTATCATTTGCATAGTAGTAGGTGGGCAGCTGGAACCTCACTTTGATAGACTCTGGACAAACCTATCTTGGAAAAGAATTGGTTCCACAGCTGAAGAAATTCCCAATCAGACCTGTCAGTCTTTTAAGTATTAGGTTCAGTTGGCTCCCTGGTTGTGTGGCACCAATACCTCATGTACTTGCAGTGTGACCTGTAGGATGCTAGTTGGGGAGAAGTGCAAGAATGTTACAGGCCAGCTAAGTCAGCGCTTTCTAGAGAACGCTTAAATGAAAAGCATCTTATTGCAGGACATGTTTGCTGGCAGCAGCCTGCCACCATGGTACCTCCACTGTCCTGTGACCTGGTTCAACCAGCTCTGTCTGCTCCCAGTTGCTTTGCCTTAGATGGGAAGTCTTTTGTGCTGGAATTCAGGTATGCAGGGAAGGCAGCAAGGCACGACAAGGAGTGATTCAGTTTTTGGGACACTAATCTAGCACGTATGACACCTAGTTGTGAATCCTTGTGCTGTCACATCTTTCCTATAGCAAAGCTATTAAGAGTGTTTTTTGAGCCACTGGACTCAGGCCATTAATATCTCTGTTCCTCTGCTTACAATATTAGCAATGCCTTACTCATATGGCTAGAGTGAATTTAAGCAAATTAAATGAATCACGTGTTTCAGATGTGCTTATGAGGACCATATAAATATCATAAAAATGAGGATGACGTGCTAAACATCTATGGAAAAAAGGGGCAATGTATTCCACAATTGCCAGCATCTAGTGTCCTATACACTTGAACAGTCTGCCTGTACTATATAGTCTTCCCAGAATTTGTTTATGTGCTGGTTTGTATGAACATGCAGCTCTGAAAATACAGATTTTTATTTTTTTTTTCCCCTCTAGATTCCTGGTTTTACTTGTATTAACATTCTATGAAACAAAATTTAAAAAAATGCTAGTAGTTTGAGAGGGGGATGTAATTTTTTTGCTAGAGGATGAAACACTCCATTTCTTCTTAGGAGATGTTACAAACTAAAGAAAACATGAGATAAATGAAGATATAATTTTATATTTACAGTGTACAACACTCTTGCCAAAAGGTGCTGCTTCTTCAGTCAACCTCCTATGCTTCAAACTGACAGTAATTAGGATTACTGTAATGAAGGAGACCTTGAAGAGTATTAGAATAAAGCTTGTGCTAAAATATGCCTAAGCTTTACAGATCAGACCTAGCACTTCAAATATCCTTTTGGAATGGTAAGAGTCCTGTATATATAAAACATCAGCTTAAAAAATCCCCTCTGGGGAGAGAATCACTTGGATGTTTTGGTTTTGATTTTGATTTTTGTGAGGCAAAATACTATGGGCAAATACAGAATCTGAACTGCTGGTCTGGGAGATAAAACTGTACTACTCTGTCAGAAATTGGTTTTGCTTTTTGTCTCCCCTTTCCCCAAATTACACTTTGAGATTTTGGTGAGAATGTTCTCCTGAAACTACTATTGACTCATAAATGGGAAGTAAAGATTTCAAAAGAATTATTCAACTCAATGTTGCAGATGTTTTTCCCTTGCGAGCTAAGGGGTTAAACTTGATAGTAAGCTTGGCAGTGAATTTGGGCACTGTAGTCTAATGGGATTTCACTTCATGTGCACAGTAAGGTAGGCTGTAAGTGGGTCTGAAGCAGCCTAGCTGATGGATGACTTTTCTTCCTA
Source organism: Oceanodroma leucorhoa (assembly GCA_030449065.1). NCBI lineage: Eukaryota > Metazoa > Chordata > Aves > Procellariiformes > Oceanodroma > Oceanodroma leucorhoa. Next base: position 5,990,922 of record JASVER010000014.1, read on the forward strand.
AGGTGGCACATTGCCACTGGTGCCAGATCCTCCTTAGCGCACTAGAGGAGATGTGGCAGGTGCAGTGGTCTCACCAATGGCCTCGGAATGCCTTCTCTGTCTGGCTGAAAAAGGATGGATATGTCCCTGTTGTCAAGTCTTGCAATTTCTAATGCAAGTCCCATGATAGTTACGGTTTTTTAAACTATAATTTATACAACATATAATTTTCTTTTTAACAGGTACTGAATTTCCTTCTAAAGTACAACTAATGTCTGGAGCCATTTATTTCTCTGTATATTTTATTTGCCATTAACATTATCCAGTTGGCTGGCTCAGTCATAAAACAGGCAGGAAAACAGAGTGAAACCAGGAAACGGTAGCCAAATTTGCAATACCCTGAATCCACTGCCTGCATCTTTTAGGACTGCCTTGAACTTGCATGGCATCAAAAGGTATATGCATGCTTTCTAAAAAATTATGCCCTTTTCAATAAGTACAAAAAAAAAAAAAAATCTCACGGGTTTGTTGGAAAGAGTGTGGTTCTAAAAGGTCCTTGGGCACTACTTCAGATATCATTGCAGTTTAAAAACAAACCCACTCACACCCTTCCCCAAAACCAACCCCTAAAATTTCCTGCCTTTTTTGCTAATTTAGGTATATTCATATGACATGTTTTCCCCAATAATAGCTACAGTTGTCAGTATTTTCTGTGTAGGGAGGTAAAACTGCAAAAATTGCCACTAGCTTTACTACAGCAGGCAAATTTCAGCTCACCATCTCTCTGGCTGTCTCTAATACTAGCTGCTGATAGTTGAATTTGTAGTTGGGGTAGTTTGAGTAGTTTTGGCTTTTTATTGAAAGGGCGAGGCCCCAGATTTCATGGTATGTCCAAGTAAACCTCTATCCAAACATAAAAACATTATCCTGTGGTCATTTTCACATCTTATTCTATATTGTACACAAGGTAAAAGTCAAAGGGCACTATTATTACAAGGATAGCTGGAAAGGTAGTGAAAATTAAAACAGTTATTGTGCACATTACTGTGCATCACTCGAAAGGGTTGGTTCTTCTGGTTTCCTTAACAAGGAAATATATAATTAGCACACTAATTATTTTTAAGACTTAGTAATTATTTGTAATGTATAGACTTAACTGTTGGTTCCCTGATAAAATCTTCATGGACTTAGTGTTTAAAGAGTAAGTTAAGGATTCTACAAGAAGTATATTGTCCAGCTTGATGAACCATCATGAAGAGCTCCAGAAATAGTATATTTGTGAAGCTGACTTTGTTGGTAACAAATCTTAGAATCAGATGCATGTTCTAGATAGAAAAGCAGCTGTTATAATACTACGGTCCCGAGTGTTGGGAAGGACACAAACTCTACTTCAAAGTCTTGCATTAGGGTCACATTCTTTCTCTTTTTGAAGTTCTTAACTTTATGCCAGATCTCATGGAAGCAAATGAATGAAACTTCTAAAGGCTGGAAAAATAAAAAATTCCCCCAAGAGGAAAAGAAAAGGAAGGTTAAAACTTGAGGTAGAGTTGTTATGTGAGAAAGCTTGGTACAGGAAAAAGTGAAAGGTGAGAAAGTAAATTGAAATGGGAAGAGGAAGAAAAGAGAAGAATGGAGATCAGAGTACCAAAAGGACAAGGAGGATAGAGGAAAAAAGATATGATAGGGAGTGAACATCTAAAAGACCAAAATATCATGTTTGTGCCCAGCACTACTATTCACAGCCTTGGACAGAATATGGCAGCAGTGTAGTGAAGTGAATGCAGTTGCAGTACTTAAACATTTGAGCCTTCTACTTCTCTGGTACAGAAAATGATTGTCCCATATGCAATTTTTTTAAAATTTGCATACCAATAGTCTTAAAACATATTAAGCAGAAAGGACAGGCTTTAGAACTCTCACTTGGTGAACTGTTATTGTTCCAGTTCATAATCTTTTAGGTTGTTTTCCTAGCATAGTTTGGAGAAGCATAGAGCCATGCAAACTATACACATATCTTTATATTTGTAAAAGATTTTTGTTTTGGTTTGGTTTTGGGTTTTTGTTTGTGTTTTTTTTTTTTTTTAAACCGACTTCCTGCTTCATTCCTATTCTTTTTACTCTTGCATTTCAGAAAAGCAGCTGTTTGAGTATGTCTTCTCAAGCTGCTTTGCAGAGAGTCAGCAATCAAACTAGTTCCTTCTGTTCTTTAAAATGAGCTCCTTTGACACACATAAAAGCATTCATCAGTGTTCAGTAAGCGTCGCTGTTGTAACAGAAAAGTAAAAATAAACAGTTCATTTGTGGTTTTAAGACCATACTGTGAGATGTTAATCTGTAGCAACTGAATATGAGTGTGTGATTAAAATCAACTATTCTAACACTATATTTCTATCTGGAAACTATCTGTCATTATTAAATTTATTTCTTTGAACTGCTATTTACTGTTAAGATGAACATTTTTAACAATTACATTTACAGTGCAAATCATAAATGTGATTTATGGCTTAAATGGTTAATTTACTGCAGTTGATGGTGCAGCTTTGCTGCCAATTACCCAGCTGTAAATTTACAGGATTTCAAATTTATTTTTCATGTAGCACCTCAGCGCTGAGAAGGAAGCTCAGCCACAAACAATCAAACAGGCAGATGTTGGGACAAAGACTGTGTGTTTTCTGCTATGAGAAATCTGGAGGCAGCTCACTGATTGAAGGCTTCAACTATTTCAGCCTGCTAGTTGCCTTTGATGTTACCTGCAAGGTGATTTCCATACTACACTATGGACATCTTGTAGTAGTGTGTGCTCAAAAAAGGAGCGTGCTCCAATAACCGCTCTCTTCTCATAAGCAGACTATTGAATGAATAAGAACACAGTATTCAGAAGGATTTTCTGATTGCCCCACCAACTAGCTGCCTAGTTATTTCAAGCAATTGTACAGTGGAGAGTTAGTTGAGAGGAATCCCTAGAACATCTTCTGTATGCATATATACATACATATATATGTACATATACATATATAAAATACATCATTTCCATATGACACAACGTTACTAGAATATTTTGTAAAGACTTTAAATATGTAACAGTGTATATAAGGCATAGAAAGCCACCAGGATAGATCAGTGACTGTGGTAGTGACAGTGGATGTGCTAATGAACTTACTAGATGATTCTCTGGATTGTAGCATTACAGAAGTAAGAACGAGGAAAAAAAAAAAACACACAACAAGCAAAGAACCAAAAAAACCCCAACACCAAAACCCCGACTCACAAACCAGCTCTGCAGCAGTCTGTGCAAATCTAATCTGCATGAAAAATGTTTCATGCAGAAACCTGGTGATAAGTTAAATTGTAGCCATAAGAGGAATATGCATCTGCAGCATGTTACTGTCATTAAAAGCATTGGTACCCAAATGTTTTCTTGAGCTGCATACAGTTTCCATTTGTTCAGAAGAAGATGTTTTCTTCTTGTTTTTCTTCTTTTACATAGAATTGAAACTATGCATTGACTGGGAAAAGTGTATCCTCTCCAGGCTTCTGTAGGTAGCCAGTAATGTCCTGATGTACAGAATGCATAAGTGCAATTATAATGAAAAGAAACAGTCAGCTAGCTTCATTTTAGGTTCTCTCTGTAAAGGGCCACATCAGATACATGTGGATTCAAATATCAAGATTAAGTTTCTGTCTATGAAATTTTTCTGCACTATCATTTGGTCTCTTCCATAAACTTATTGAGCTCCAACTTAAAAGCAATGTTAGGTTTCTTGTACTAGCTACTCTGAAAGTGTCCTCTTGCAGGACTAATTGGAATAATATTCGTGGCTGAAGTATAGCCATTTGATCCTTAATCTGTCTTAAGCAGTTTTTATCCCTCCTTGATATTCATTTCTAAACATACTTATGAATTCAGATGTTCTTTCTCAGCATTTATTTTGCTAACAAAATAAAGCTGTCATCTTTTAATATCTCTTTGCAGACACTCCATTTTTCTGATCACTGTAGTAGGTCCTCTTTGAGTTAGTTCCTGTTTAAATTCATTGTTCTTGCATACCTATCATGAGAACTGTATTCTAAGTGACATCTTACTGAAGGTTTGTAAAATAGCACTCATATGATAAATTCTAAAGTCAGAGTATCAACCTGCATATCTCAGAGCCAATTTGATTACTAGGTTGCAGGTAAATATATGAGATAGGATCAATCCTCAAGTCCTTCTTAGGTAGCATCTAATAGTCTGTTGTATTTAATTGTTGAGTATGAATGGATAATCCTAGAAGTGGTGCAGAGATGGTGGCAATATGGATTACATACAGCTGTATAGTTTTTGGGCCCCTGTTCTCTGGGCTGATAAAGGCCTTCGGAGTGTGGTTTATGCTACGATGGATGGTGGCTTACTGAAAATATTCAGAAATTTTAGCAGAGATTTTTCTTGTTCTCAGTCTTGGATGTATCTGGCATACTTTCATAAAAAGTCTCAATTTTTCTTTCAACTTTGGGGGCATGTAATAGTCGGTAGAGACCCCTGCTGATTTTCTTTTGCCAATAGTATTTTTGTTTGAATGGAGGTTGCAGAATTTATTGTAATTTAGAATTGCTTCCCTGAAATCCAGTTGCCCAGCGTAGTAAGAATTCATTTACTGTCAGTACAACCTGCAGATTTTGTCTACTTAGCTTTTCCATCTCATTAACACTGTTTTCAACACACCTATACAATTTCACTCTCCTGTACACACTGGAAAAAGCAGCCTTTTCTGGAAATACTTTTCAATTTTTTTGCTACTATCGTTTTCTAGGTGCATGGGCAGAGGTGATGTCAGTGTGAAAAAGAAGGTACCAATAAACTTTTATGCTGGGGGTGAGAAACCGAGCAAAAGTTTTAAGAAGCACAATTCTGTATTTTTTCTAGGAAGTCATGGTAAGGCAGGATTTAGGCACCTATATCTGTTTCAGCCCTGTTGGCACGCTTGCGAAGAGGGAGGAGTACACAGTTTGTGTGCACACACACATCTATTGGTGTACATAATCATATATTATATGCTCATGTAAAACTAGTGGCCTATCTTGGGGATTTTTATTAATTGCATTGTATTACCCTTTAGCACTCCTCAGAATGTGATAGGCTGTGATAATTGTCAGGCGAGGCCTCTTTAGCTACAGCAGTGTGAGATTCACGGGTCACTGGTGCAGTCAAAAATAAAAACAAAACTTGATGTTTGCCTTATCAAGATAACATGAAAGCTAGAATTTTGGAACTCTGTTTTCTTTGGCTGTTTCTTATGATTTCTTTAATTTCATTAATGCTTCAGACAGAATGTTCAAATGTTAGTTTTTAATTGGGGATTCTGAACAGCACTGGATTTAGGAACTCTCATCAGTTTCTGAACTGTAAAGCCACGTGCTCAGTCCATATTTAAAGGCAGCTGTTTCCTCAAATTACCTGAATTTGGCTTTGTACACTTTATATTACTCAAACAAGCTTAAGAATGCTGCCATTAATGTTTCAGTGACTCAGTTTATCCATCTGTAATAAGATATTAAAACTTCTTGATTTCACAAGGATGTTGTTGGTTTTAATTGATAAATATCTACAAAATATTTTTATCATCTTAAATGCAAGGAGTTAATCAGTGCCAAGTGTTAACAAGCACAAGTGCTCTGGAACTGCCTAGTACTGAACTCCAAGTATGAGCAATGCAGCCTTTTCGTCACACAAATTTCCAAATAGTTTACCTGGAATTACAGCATGTTTTTGAATGTTGGTGGAAAGGCTAATTTCTGTGCAAGCACAAACTTTTGTGTCGTGACAGTATGAGGTTTTATACTCAGTCACTTGGGCTTGAAGTAGGGCTTGAAAGATTGCAGAGACATGGAAAGCCTGAAGGCTTAGGTCTCACCTAGTGAAAAGATACAAGAGCTTAGAGCTTAGTTATTCAGAATATGAATAACTGTGCAGGGGATATTGTAACAGCCTTCAGTTCAGTATCTACCGGATTATAGTTCCTTTGCACAGCTAGGCAGTGTGAAGGGCTCCTTAGGGATGAGAATCTTGCTTTCCAGTACTTATAGCTGATCTATCTTTTTGAGTGAAGTCAGTTCACAATACAGAAAAGCGGTGTCTTTATTAATTAAAAGAAAAAGGGAAAAAAAAAAAAAAAGGGAAAAAGCTACATGATAAATGTACAAGTAATTATATGGATACTTTTTCATTACTGTCATTGCTGCTGTGGCTTTTAACAGTTTTACCTGTGACATGACACTTTAAACTATAATTTCATCATAATTTAGAAAATACAAATCAATCAGCGTTTAATACATTTTTACAAAATTAAAAGTCGTGTAGAAATGTGAGTGAAAAATTAGCAATGAAAGTAGCACAGAAATATCCCCAGTTCTGTTATTAACAATAATTTACATTTATATAGCATTTTTCATTCATTTTCACTCATTTCACAAGGCATTTTGCTAGCTACCAGGCTGACATCCTTGTATTGAGGAACTTCAGTCACCTCTGAGGTACAGGTGGTGATCAAATAGTATGCAGCACATGGCAAAGCTTCATGAAGATGAAACATCTGGCCCCAGGTAAAGGATCCAAATGGTGAAAGAAAGTGCTGAGGGCTCCTCTGTTGTGATTAGATGGGATCTCAGCCTGATCTATTTGGTCAACGTATAGAGTTTAAGTCACTTATGAAGGAGTAGACAGCTAATTCTATCCAGATGTGAGATGAACATGTAGTTTCAATATATTTATTTCATTTCGGTTATGTCAAGGTGAAATGGATTGTGTCAGCATGGGCATGAAGAAACCTAGCTTTGTCTCTGACTCAGTGTGCAGCTTAAACTACACTGGCTCATGTTTTGGTGGATGGACTGTTATGCCTGTTGCTCAGGAACCTATGAAAATGCTAGGAAGACTTTTTCAAAGCAATTGCTTTGAAAATATCCTGCTGTCTTTCATCTGAGCTGTGGTTACTTTAAAAAATAAATTGTATTGTCTTTGGGGCACACTGTAGGTATTGTCTGCAGTATTTTAAAATGCTTCAGCTAATTATTTGTCTTATTCTCATCACCACAAAATGCAACCACTCAAATTAAGGCTCCCGACCAACATGACTGTTTTAGAGTTTACGGTGGGGTTTTATCTTAGTTGTTTTTAAGTCCTGTAGAAGCATCTTGGGAGTTTTGCTGTTGATTTCTATGATATGCGGGTTGTGGCTGTGCAATTTGTTCTGTTTCTTCAACTGCAAAACCTTTAATCTGGAACCTGTAGGAGGTTCTTGTTAGAATCGCAGTAGTAACATATCGCCCTTATTAATGAGCTGTTCATAAATTACAGTACTAAAGGCATTTTACACGTGAGCGTATGTATCAGTGTTCATATGAGGATTTTCTTATGCAGATTGCTGCCTATTCAGTGATCCAGGAGGCACTACAAAAGCAGACAGACACTGGAACAATGGACTATTTATATCCCTCTGAGTCCAGCAGAGCGCTCTTAAATGATGTTTGTTTGTTTCTTTGTTCTTTTCTTCTCTCTATAGCTCTTTAGTCTTTCGTTTGAATGAAGGGGTTTGGCTGTGTAATAATTTATTCTGTGAATTCCAGGTAATGGAGAGCAGGGACTGGTGGCTGGCTGGCAGTATTGGACAGTTTACAGCAGGTGGCACTATTTGGTGACTTTTGCTTAAAACTGTTTATTATGTCAATACACATGAACATGTTAAGACATGATCATTTTTCTATTGGCTTTTTATGGAAACACTAAATAACGTACACAATCTGAAGAAGTATATACATATGTGTCTGTTCTCCTAATGAATAGTAACAACTCTCCTGTACTTTCCTAAGCAGATCAAACATGTCTGTTAAAGATTGTTCTGTGTTGTGTTGTTAATAATGAATGAGACCTATCTTATTAATTTTTGGAGTGATGCTTGGACTAGGTATGATCAACTCCTGTGAAACGTTCTGGAGGGGTAATAGTGTTTAACTTCTACGTAGTGAGGGTTAAATATTTTTAAAGGGCTGAGAGGTCTCTACAAAAAAAAGATTCTTTTTTTAGCATGCAGCTTTATTTTAATGTCCTCTTTACTTTTGTCATCATGTTATGAGAGGCAAAGCAAAACCCAGTGTAGCTTAGACGATACCTCTGTTTATGATGGGAGATTTGTTGTTGCATTGCTTTTCCGGCGTAGTAACTTGCACAATAAATGCATGTTCCATTAAACACACCGATGAATAAATGTGTCTAGGTACACGCACACATGTACACATTTTTAAAGTCACAGTGTACTCTCGCACTAGTTTTGCAGCGGGGAGATTTCTTTGAGCCACTTGACTAACGTGTATCAGTAAAACCACAACTGAGCTGATTAGACTTACACCAGAGAAATATAAATACCATGCTCGGCTTATTTCATATTTAGTATGGCTGTTTAACAGCTGTAGTTAACCTAAATATGTCCGAAATCCTACAGATAAATTGTTTCTCTCTATTTAAAAAAAAAAAAAAAAGTGTTGGGGGAGAGAAAGCAGTTTGCCAGCAAGCACTGGTTTCTGCCGCTGCTCTTTTTCTAATGTAACAGAGTTATTTTTAGCAGCAGAAAGTGCAAAACATGTTTAAGAGAAATAGGCTGGAAAATGCGACATGCATAACCCATCTTTGTGTGTGGATGAGGTTTCTCTATCAAGGTTGCTCTGTTTGGTCTCATTTGCATCCTCTTGCTGAGTGCCATGCTCTTTTGAATTACAGATGTGTTTTGTGGCTTAGAAACCCTATCCAAGCATATCTCTACATGACTGGAAAATATATTTAAATGACATAACATACAAGCTACTGATGTTATAATCAATTCTGGGAAGAAATAATTCTTGATGTTTTGACTCAATATTTGTACTTTGTGTTTATCAACCTTAGACTAATAGAGTTAGAGTGAGAAGGATGCATTTAACGTGGTCTTAAAATAACTTTATATTTTGCTGGAGCAGGAAACAAGCAAGTACTTCATGTTTATTTCTAAGGATGAACAGTATATTTCTGAACAGAACAGGGAAGGGGGACTTGACACTTGTATTTTCTTGCTGCCTCTATTCTCAGTTCTGGCCACTGGCCTCTTGGGGCAAGTGTTTTCATTTCTGTATGTATTGCTTGCCTTAACCTTCAAAATGAGGATAGTGATTGTGAACTTTTCATTTAACCGCTTATACATGTTTGGATGAAAAGCATTGTGTAATGGTTTATTAATTCTCATATGTTTTGCTTCTGCCATCTGCCTGTTTGCTGTTCTGCCTATTCAAATGGAAGGACCCATGCTACACCCTGAATTTTTTGTTCATCTTCTCTTCAGTGTGTTCAAAGTTGAGAGCTTGGATGATGCCAATTCAATTAGCGATTGGGTAATTTAATATTATGTGGAAGAAAGTAGTTTCTCTAAGGACTACATATTTACTAGTGGTCTGAAGACTAGAGAGTACAGGGAAGGTCTCTACTTGTCCAGTCACATAGTAGAGAGAAAGTTGAGAGGAAAATTTCTTTCATGTATATAGAAATCTTCAGCTCCTATAGTATTCTGGTCAGAAAGGAAGAACTAGTCTCTTACTTGCAAAAACAGCTGCTTCCCTCACCAAGTTACTGATCCACACCCCAATCAGTTTGCCTGCCTGCCAGCTCAATGAGTGTTCTTACCATGTAGAAAATGGATTCCTTGCTCAGGTGAGAGAGTGTCAATCTTTTTTTTAAGTATCCAAGCTTACGGTCACTATAATTACTTTAGTTAATTATTTTTTTTCCTCTAAGAGTTCTCAAATTAGAGATGCTTGAGCTCRGTAACCTTAATATGATCGACCACAATAATAAACTATTAAGTGTTTCCAGTCCTGTCACATCACCATCATATGTCTTCTATACAGTTGTTGCAGAGAATATAATACTGAAAGAAAGATTCCTCCCTGACCTCTTTTTATTTGCATGCACCTTTTCTTTTTTAATCTTTTTTGGGGGCGAGGAGGGAAAGAGTGGTAGTCTGTTTGTCTACTACAAAGAGAATCCGTGTATACTTGGGGTATCTTCTTAAAAACAAAAAGTATGGTGGTGTTTTAACCTCAGCTAACTCTCAAGGGGGAGGGAATTTTGTTATGAAATTTATCAAAGGCTGATTTCATTTTCCTTTGAGAGAGTTCACACACAGGAAGGTGACACTGAGCTTTGCTTTCCTTGATCAGGAATATAGGTGGCTTACCATAATGGTACTTAAAAAAACCCAAACCACACACATACATACACAAAAAGCTTATCTGTTCAAAGTATTTGCTCAGACTGTCTTTTTGCCCTGATGGGTGAATGCAGGGATTCACAAAGATTTCTCTGATAATTAAAGTAAGCTCCAAAATTCACACCACACTCCACCAAGAAGCCTGTTGCTATTTTGCTTTTTAGCGTGATAGACCTCAAACTAGAATATAAAGAAGCATAGAAAATCTAAGGTATGCCGCATCTCTGTAAACCATTGGTTCATGTCCTAGAGTCACCAGGACTAGAGTCAGCAGCTAAGATAAAAACATACACTGGTTTTGCGTGTGTTGGGTTCTTCATCAGTTGTACCACAAGCTAAGCAGGCTGGTACCGGTGCTGGGGTAAACAACTTGCAGTATTAGAGAACCAATACATAAGGGTCTCCAGTAGAGACAATATTGAATTAATAATAATTGTAGACAACATTAGGAGCTATCTCCTTTTTTTTTTTTTTTTTTTTTTTTTTTTTTCTGGAAGCCTCATCTTTGGAACTAAGAATAAGAATGAAGTGTAATTGTTTATTGGGAATGTTGGAAACCATTACTCACACTGAAGATGTTTCATAAATAGTTCTTGTCCTTAAAAAGGACTCAAGAAAAAAAACATCTGTTTTATTGGCTTTTTAGTTTGTGTGGCATTTGGAGCCCAGTTTGCCTACTAACCAGTGCCAGAACTAAAATGCATACATATGAAGTCTCACGCAGTCATATAAACTTAGTCTATTACATTTCTGTAAGTGCAACTTTTAGTACACAACTATTGAAAGCATTAGACTTTTATTCCAGGATTACCACAGGGTCTGTGGAGAAAGGAGGAGAAATAATCTAAACTTTGTTTTTGTGTACAGAATAATTCCGATTACTTGAACCTTAATTATTTCAAATTTTGTTTACAAAACATCCATTAACTGTGCTGAAACCATTCTTGAGTACTTGAAATCCTGATTATCTAAATGTGGTCATTGGTCCCAATGACTTTGAGATAATCGAGGTTGTAAGCTTCATGCGAATTAGACATCTAGCATTTGGGATAAGTCCTTGTGATATCTCGAGGTCTTCATCATATAACACGTGTTTAAGGTGTTGAAAGAGATGATGACCATGAGCATATACAGCACTGATTAGCAAAACTCTGGTTTCAAATGTGCAAGTTGACAAAGCTATCTGAAAAAGTAAGGGTCTCCGGAGGAAAGACCAGTGTGTTTTCCAGGCTGACTGGGTACCATTATCAGCTGTTCACATTCATGGGGAAGTGATGGTTTTCTTGCTTTTCCATTAAGTAGTCCTGTCCAGACACTGCCTTGCATTTAGTGCAGTTAGACAGCTGAAAACTAGGGAGAAGTATCTGCGAGGGAGGGGGGAAAAACCTCAAAACACAAAACCCAACCTTGGAAGTTATAAATTTATTATTTTTTTTTTTAAATACACTATACCTCTTGTTATAATATGCAGAGCACGTTTTTTGAAAGTGTTTTGTTTTATCAGCTTTGGATGCCTTACCTGTTTCTCAGGGACAGATGTTTAGATCTTACTGCAAAGTTAACGTCTCCATTTGGGTGCTCAGAGATGCTTTTAAAAGCATAGGCAATGTAATGTTGATATAATGCCGCGTTGCTCACTGTCCCGTGTTCTGTTTCCTATTTTCACTGCTTTTATGAGAATATGAATGATTAAAGTTCAGAAGGATATGCACAAGGCCAATGAAATGACAGAGGTTCATTATCTTAGAGCCATTTGTAAAGTAACTGCTTTGAGGTCATTTACAGTTTACATAGTGGTGTGAATATTGGTATGAGTTTCTCTTTGCTTCTCCAGGTGCTGGTTTCCAGAGACAAATATAACCTCCAATTCCCAGCACACTGATCTGTCTAAACACAATTTGACATGCGTTGCTATTAGCTTAGCACCTTATCAAATAATGTGCCCTGATAGAGATAAAAGGTTTTACAACCTTGCCGCCTTTGTTTCTGTGTGCTTTCACCCACAGAGACAGCTCTGCAGCAGCTAATAATTAACACAAAAGACAAAGACAAATCTATATGGCTCAGTGTTGGAGGCTCCAACGTGCATGTTAAGCAGTCRGGGAAGTGAAATCTACAGCAAGAGGGTCTAAAATGGGATCTTCAAATGAGGCTTTAAAATGAATTGAAGTTGGGCTTTGTAAAGTCTCGTTTTTACGTGATGGAGCAGATGTCAAACCGTTGTCTGGAAATCAGCACAGTTCTGTGTGTCAGAGCATTTACTCAAATCTTCAGAGAAGCTCTTGCTGCTTTGTTAGAAGTAACCCTGTGTCGCTTTGCATGCCAAGTGTAAGCAAAGTATCTGAGAAAGGAATTAAGTGTGCTGAAAAAATCAACTGGGGAGGTGATATAAAATATTCACTGAACTGAAGCCTTCCTTTCTTCCTTCCTAACTTATTTAAGTTTTGTGCCTTTGTGGGTGTACAGAGTTTTAAGTGGTAGCTTGGGGGGACTAAGCCCAAGGCCATGCTGGCTTTCTCTGAGTGTTTTATTTCCATTAACACTTCAGAGGCCATTGAGGGCCCCTCTCTCATTACTTTCTTGATTCATCCAGCATCTTTAACCTACCTAGCATTTTAAATGTGACCTTAGCCAGACTAAGGCTGATACTCCAAAATGGGAGTTTTTCTGGCACATATGGCTAGATGGTTCAGCATTATTACAGGACTATGAAGCCCTTTAGCTCCCCTCTCCTCCCTCCAAAAGCTAGTCAAGTACTTCAAAAGTAAAAATCTTACTTTTAGACTGCTAAGACACTATTTTATTGTCTGAATAAATCTACAATCCCTGTTAATGGAAAGCAGTGAGMCGCTTAGTAGTTTCAAAAATGAGGTCAAAATTCTAGTTACATGTACACAGGTTCTAGTTTTCATGTAAATTAATTAAAGCCAGACTTTTAGAGATATTTGACAACCTAGGAACGAATAGATGCCACGGGGGATTTTCAGAATTGCATGTCTTCAGGTGGTTTTAAAACTCACTGACCATCCATCTATGTTTTAAAGCTTATGAATGTTTCTCCACAGTCTGAATCTGGATTCTGCTGAAAATTTTCTTGAGCATGAATTCAGAGTCATGTTATTCTTGTTCCTATTTTTTAAATGTGGCCTTGTATTAAAAAAAAAAAAAAAAAAGTGATCCTTAAGAGAGTTGAAAAGTGTCCATAACGCTGACATGAAAGTATTTAGGGACAAGAGAAACACTGAAAAATGTGACTTTTTTCTAACAAAACGAATAGGAGATACTTCCGTTCTACACTGACTTTTAATTTATCACCCTACCAAAATAATAAAATGAAGCTGGAACATCCAAATGAGTTAAAACTCCAAATACCCACAAAGACAGTAGGTAGAGTAAGCTGGAGAGCAAACAGTGATACTCTGAGGTTGTCTATAGAATGGATGTTTCACTTGGAAAAGTTACGGTGTTATGCTGATCCCAACATCTAAGTCAGATTTGTATAATCATAATTTGGCTGAAATTTTTAAAAGGAGCCTAAGGAATTTTGATAGCCAATTCCCACTGAGTTTCAGTAAAACTTTGTAGTCCTTTGGAAGTCCTTCTTATTGGTGGTATCTTTTTTCCTTGAAGTTTTTCTTTAATTCATCTCTCAAAATCTCGCTAAGGTGAATTTGCATGCTGTCACTTCGCTCCCTGACATAGCTTTCCAAAGGGATATTTTCTGCCTGGCATTTAGTGTCTGATGTCTTACGAAGCTGCTTAGAGATGTCTCATGTTATGTTCTGACTCACTGGGTGGTGACAATTGGCTTTAATTCCGCCAAGCAGCACAGTTTCAAGCACATTTCGTGTGCTGTAGAAGCGTAATGGCAGGCCAAAAACCTATTCCCCTCTGTGGGTCTGCCAAATGTGCAATGGAAGCAGGTTGTGCTATTGTTTATGGCCTGATTAAATCTTTGATTTTTGGTGTGTGTGTTACATGATAGCCTTAGTACAGCAAATCTGCCAACCCTTATAAATTCACCATCCCACCAAGGGTAGTGGTCTGTGTTTATCAATCAGCAGCACAAGACAAAATGGTTAAAAAAATCCTTCCTACCAAGTTCTTTGCATCTTTCTGAGATAAAACTGTTTGCTCTCTGTTTGCTTTCTAAACCACAGAATGAGATTCAAAAGATTACCCAGCTACCAAAACCTACATATTAGTCTTGTCTGAGTTGAAAAGACAATGGTAGAATACCGTATGACCATGAGTAGCTGCTTCCCTTACAATGTCTGTGATTAGTGTATTCAGCAGCTGTTTTTTCTCAAGCACTGAACTTGCTAGAGTGGCCTCCTCTAGTTTTTGAAATAAATTTGAGTTTCAGCCTCCCAGGATCTGTGTATTTTGCTCTTGACTTTCATTGTTAGTTCCTCTTCTGCTCTTTTAGTCCCTGGAAGTGATGAATTCTTATCCAGTGCCTTGCTTACATTCTGTTTCCTGAAAGTATTTCTCCCCTATTTTCTGCTAGCTGTACTTTCTTGCAGTTTCTTTGTCATGCTTTTTGTGATGCATTAGCCTAGTTATGCCTGTAGATTCGTTGGTAAGGCTCTATCCAGTGAAATCTRAAACCAAAGAGCAAATAATAGGAACTAAAGTGTAGCTCAGAAAGCCTTCCTGTGGTCCTGARTTGCAATGAAAAGCAACACTGAGAAGAAGTCGCGAAGGTTTCTTGGAGAAAATCTGATAACAAGTGCAGGATCCCCAGGGACAGATTTGGGCAAGGCAGTTACTTCATAGTGCTGTTCAGTGGGGCTGAAGCTTGCACTTGGAGTTTGTGACAGAAGATGTAGTTAAAAAGGCAAGATGATCTTCATAGGGAAAGCCCTAAGCAAAATATTCCTGATTTTACAATCTCTTTCCATAGGCTGATGTCTGTCTGTCTCGCAGAATCTGGGGAGTTTGTCAGAGGGAATGAAGATCCCCTCATAAGGCCGAGGTATAGGGCAGTCTGTGCTCCTGTTCTTCGAGCATGTTTGTAAAACAGAGTAAGGGAAGAGGATGGAAAAGAGACCCGACAGAACTGGAGGTAGTAAGAGGCACCCTGTGAGGTGGTGACACAATCTACTTGCCTCCCAGGACCACGGGGCTGATGAATCTGCCCCAGGCATGTACGTGGGGAAGGTAGTAATGTACTACTTTTACTCTACTGAATGTAGGCGTGTTATGGTACCAATGAATACATGGCTGAAACTGCTGGGGACATAAATCTGTACTTGTATGTCCTACTAACAAAAAGAGATGGAAGAATTACATGGGCAGGATCGAATTGGTCTGATCCGGAGTCCTGTAAGAGAAGTGTTGGACTGGGCTGATCACAGGCTACTGCCCTACACCTTCTCTAACCTACCCCTTCTCTATCTAATTTTCTTAGCTTCAACAACCACTAAAATTTTCCAAACTGTACAAGCAGTGAATAGAGATAAAGTGCCTGAAGCCTGAACTGCTATTATTTTCAGTCAGTTTCTTTATTTGCAAAAAGAAAGCTTATAGACTAACATCCATTTTTTAATAATTTCATTAATATTCATTATAAAGAATGTTAAGCACCTAACATCATCTTTTATTAATATGACATATTTGTGTTTTAATATTTTCTTTCCTATTAGCTGGTGACAAACTGTGAGATTTACCATTTGTGCCATGACCAGCCTGAGAACCTCCTCATCTTTCTTTCTGATTTACAACTCACAGAAGGAGGACAGATTAGTCACTGAGTTGCGATTTATCCTCTGACTGACCCTGCTCTGGCAACTTAGCTTTGTTTCAAGGCTTTTTATTTTGTGAGTGAGCCTTTTCRGGAAGGCTGCTAGCAAGGTGTAGCATCACATTCTTATAACTCAGGCAGTTCTCTTTCATAGTTTCACACTGCGGAGCAAGCTGTGCATTGGGAAGCATTCGGTCCTGAGAAGATTAATATTAACTAAAATTTTTGTTTTCATTGTAACAATTTAGAACTTCTGTTCAAGTATTGGAGCCCTGTTGTGCTAGGCACTGTACATGATTAATAAAAGAATAATTCTGGCATCTGATTATACATTGAGGCCATAAGTTGAGTGCAAGAGCTAGAAAAAAAAATGCAAGATAATACAGAAACGATAATGGCTAGTGTAATAGCAATGGTTAGAGAATGCTTGTTGCCTGAAGGGTAGCAAGTAGTATGAACAAAAATAGAGCCTCATTACCCTGGAAGCTGCAAAATGAAATCTGAMGCAAGAGTGGTATCTTTCTGTTGCTGTCTCTCATGGGAAGTAGAGATGAGGACTGATGCAGAGGAACATCATGTATCTTTCACCATCAAGTCTGTCTTGGCCAACAGCCAGAGCAAATGCATATGGGGCTGTGTCCTAAACTGCTCAGGTTCCTCAGGGACCCTGAAAACATATCCCTGGAGGATTATGTGATTTTCTTACTCTGGAAAACCAAGGGAGGAACTTACACACATTACAGCTTTCTTCCTCTTTTGTCACTCCTGTTTTTTTTTTTTCTCTGAGGGAGTTGTTATGGCTTGAATCTAGCGAGCTTTATGCCAGATGCCCAGCGATATCTTGAGCATCGAGCTTTTGGCCATGTTAAAAATAACTGTATTCATCTAGTATGCAAGCAGAGGTGATATAATAAGAGCTAATGGTGACTCTAACGTGGATGTTCCTGCTAAGTTTTAAAAACTATTATGTTGAGAAAGGAAGCTTTTGATTAAATTATGGAAGACATGATCTCTGTGCAAATTTTATGATTTCTTGCATTTCAGAGCAAGTTAATTCATTCCTATGAATACCTTTCCCTTTAGTGTCTTGGAGTTTCACAGACATAGTTTTGTGACCATTTACATAATTATCTAAATGGGCAACTCTTTGTCATCCATCATACTTTTCCCCTCAGGACCTCTTGATTTTTTTTTTTGTTCCCTGCAATCTTTTGAAGTCCAGACCACGATTTCTGGGGTGTAGGTATTGGCTTGATTAACTTCAAAGAGACACACCACTGACTATCACATTAGCTTGTCAGTTGGCCTCCAGCAGACACTGTGATTGTGAATGGAATTGAGTAGCTTTACTGTAGGTATCTTTTTTTTTTTCCCCAGAGCAATGGCAAAATAATTAAAGATGAAGGTTAAACAATGTCATTTAAGTATATGTTCACTTGCTAGCTTATAGTATCTCCTATAGGTTTAAATGGAGCGAGGTACRGGATGCCAAAATATTTTTTGTATGTTGTTCACTGTTTTGCTGGTCCAAGAAGAATCCAGAAAAATGTGGAGACGTGGCAGAATTGTAACCAAATCCTTTTCCCAGGATGTTGGGAGTTTGAAATAGCTTAAGATGTGGAAAGATATTGTTTTTCTTTTTCCTTTTTTTTTTTTTTTTTTTAATTTTTTTTTTTTTTTTTTTTTTAACTGAAACCTGACTGGCATTCAACACACAACTCTTTGTGTCCCTGTTTTCCGTGCATTACTAAAGATCCAAAGGCCAATGCAACATTTCTTTTTTTATGTTGATAAAACTATAAATTGTCTGTCAAGTATAATAATTTGTATAAACTGCATCCTCTTAGTGTCAGTTCTGTGACACAATTATATTTCTTGCTAGTTTCCCTACCTTATTTTTGTAATGAGAGCTCTAAAGATATAATCTGGCCCCAGAACTATTTAATCATGAAGAGATAACTGTGGGATGTGAAAAAATGTCTTGACATTTTGATAAAGATAGCTGAGTATTTTTAGGGAAGCAGGAGACATTTTCTTGGTAGAGACTGTCTCAGTATGCTGTTTGGGATGATATGGTTACATCTGATTTTTCCTAATAACCCCTTTTTCTGTCTTTAATTTCTCTATGCAAATGATAGATACTCAAATGTAAGCACACTTAGCCACAATGAGATTGAAAGTTAAATATGCGCAGACTCTGAGAAAGGTTTGTTTTTTCTGAGATCCAAAGTGGAGTTGCTAGTGGGCAGCATTGGAATTTAGATATCCTTCTTACTGTGACTTACATAAAAACAGTATGGGAAAACATATTTAGAGCTCCAAGAAATTGCGTATGTACAGTGTATGGGACAGTGTGTTCATYTTGATGGTAAATACAGAAACATTCAGAGGAACTACATGTGTTGGACAAGAGACATGCACAGCTAGAAGACTGTCAGAAAATTATTTTCTTAGCAATTAGAAATGAATGGAATCCGAGTTAGTTATAATAATAGGTCACAGACTATCTAATGATACAAACAAATTAGACCAACAGKTTTTTTTATAGGGCACTATTTTAGATATTTTGATGATACAGATACGCCATGACAGCATCTCTGTCAGCCTGTTACTCATTCTTTTAGAAATGCTCTCTCACAGTGCAGTTTAACGCACTGCAATTGCTTAGTCTTCTGTACAAATAAGACTGTAGATGTTATGCAATAAAACTCTGTAACTGACATATGTAATGAAAGGAGAAATGAGAAATTAAGAATTCAATGCCATGGAATCACTTGCATTATCTCATTCCAGAAACCAGGCCTAACCATAAAACACTCCAATTAATACTGAATGCTGCATATTATTTGATTACAATTCAGAAAACTTTTTTTGGTAGGTRACAGCAGGGTGGCTGGATTTAAATCACCAATTTTAATCATGATATAAGTTAGCAGGCAGGAAACCTGTATTTAAATAATTAATTTTAATCTGTACTTAATTATTTTCCTCAGGAAAGTTTCAGTCCTGTTGGTGGGTATAAACAAAATACACTGATTTGCAACCAGATATAATCTTATGGTATCAATTGGTAATATTTTTTGCTATAATGAAGGGTATATTAAAAGTATATATATGCAAGTAATTATATAATTTAGCATACATTTATTAATATTATTATTTTTTGCATTTTATTATATTAGAGAATGAGGAATTATGTGTTTGTTGTCTGCTTTGAGGATACTTTGTTACCTAGGATTTTTTTCAAGAAGCACACCTTGCTTCCCGAAATGAAAATTAAATGATTCATTAAGTTACTTTAAAGAAAAAAAACCTGTAATGAGATGGATATATAATTTTAAAAAGTATAGTCTTAAAAAGTTTGACTTGTATTTTCAATGGAGTCACTGAACAGAAGAGGTATTAGCTGTAGTGAATTACCTAAGCTCAGCATACACTGAATTTTCAAAAGTGTTTAGATACTTAAATGACACACAATTTCAGTTTAGTTAAGCATTGTCTACCCAGTTTAAAAATAGAACTGGGCACTCAAATCTACCTTTAGAAGTCCAAACAACTTTGAATGTCTTTCCCCATGCCTTTCCGAATTTTAGAGTTGGCAGATTTTGTAGTCTTCTGCATCTTTTTTATTCACAGATAGAATACCATCTCTCCATTTTCAACTTGCAATTGGGCTTCTCAATAATGAATTTAACCCAATGAAGAAAACATTATTGCCTTTTTTAGCAGATTCAAATGTTAAGATTAAATATTAGCTTAATTAAAAATGCAGCTTAAATATGACTGATAAAGAAGGTTAAAATGATGTAACCTTCCTTACGAGAGAAAAATAATATCAGGGACACCAAGAAAGGTGTCAGAAGGACAAAGCAAAGAAAAACAAAGGTTCCTTCAAGAAAACAGCTCTTCTACAGCTCTGTTTGTCATGGCAGTGGCTAAATGGACATTCTGAAAAAGCTTCTAAGGAGCCATCATGCCAGATCAACAACCTATGAAATAAAGACTCCTGTTTGCAAGTTACACAGTTGCATCTAAAAAGTCATCATGGACAGTCTCGTTAAAATAAATAAATATATGCTCTGTAGAAAATATTGTGATCATGGTCTAACGAGTAAAGAATATATTCTCTATAAAGTCTGCAATTATGTATTTATCTCATCTGTATGAGAGAGAGAGATTTCAAAAGAGATTTCAAAATATGTATAACATACTGTAGTGTCCTGATTTTGGCTGGGATAGAATTAATTTTCTTTCTAGTAGTTGGTATAGTGYTATGTTTTGGATTTAGTATAAGAAGAATGTTGATAACACACTAATGTTTTTAGTTGTTGCTAGGCAGTCTACTTCTCAAGGACTTTTCAGYTCACATGCTCTGTGAGGTGCACAAGAAGCTGGGAGGGAGCATAGCCAGGACAGCTAGGCCAGTTGGCCAATGGGGTATTCCATACCATRTGATGTCATGCTCAGCATATAAGGCTGGGGGAAAAAGAAGGAAGGTGGGACATTTGGAGTGATGGTGTTTGTCTTCCCAAGTAACCGTTACGCGTGATGGAGCCCTGCTTTCCTGGAGATGGCTGAACATCTGCCTGCCCATGGGAAGTAGTGAAGGAATTCCTTGTTTTGCTTCGCTTGTGTGCGCGGTTTTTGCTTTCCCTATTAAACTGTCTTTATCTCAACCCACGAGTTTTCTCACTTTTACCCTTCCGATTCTCTCCCCCATCCCACCTGAGGGAGAGTGAGCGAGTGGCTGTGTGGTGCTTAGTTGCCAGCTGGGCTTAAACCACGACATGTAGAAAGTTTTAAAATAAAATACCCTATGCTCATTTAATAGTCAGTCTTAGATTAGCAACCACTAAAGCAAGGAAATGAGTTAGATTTTAAAACCGCCTTTTTACTTTATCTCGCACCTTTGAAGAAAAGCAATGGGAGAATGTGCGTTACAGGCAGATGTGCTGCATTAGGTTGTAGGCTGAGCTGTGATGTCTGTGGTGAAATGCTTCCTTTTAAGTTCTCTAGATGGCATCAGAAGAAATAATTTCTTATTGAGTTTGGCTGGATAACAAAACAATAATTGAGTGCCTTCTAGACATTGAGATGCGCTAGGTCCTAGAGAGGCCTCCACTGAGGTGGCACTAAGCTTACAGGAGTTGTGTACTTCCTCTGCAGCGATTCCCTCTGGGAGAAGCTCCCCCTACCAGCACCCAGGAGAGAGGGTTTGCAGCAGGGCTTACTGCCATCGTCATTAATGTCTGCATCTTCCACCTTATGATCAGCTTCTTTCTTGCAGTCTTTGTTGGCTGAAAGGAAGTGAATCCATGACACGTATTTAATCCTTGAAGTACCACTCCTGCTACACAATTCAAATGACCTCTCCCTAACTCAACCTTATCCCTGTGTTAACCGCTAAACAGGACTGCCCGGGGTTTTTGAGCAAAGCTGTGCAGCTTGACAATAAGGAGCCTCTCTTCAGGTTGGTGGGATTTACCATCCCAACAGGAAGGGTACCTTTTTGCTGTAGCAATGCACTGGGGAAAAAAAAAGAAAATGTTTTCATCCTTCTTCCCTGTGAGGATGACTTCATGATAAGCCAGTCCAGCTGGTGCTGATTTGAACAGTCCTGTGATGCAGCRAGAAAGGCAAATCTGCATTCTCTGCGGCTAGACCCTGGGAATGATCTCGACTGTCATGTCAGATGAAAATTCATGAGTCTATGCTGTCACCATGTGAAGCAGCATAATAGAATATGGTCTCATTCGTATAAATTTCTGTTTTCTTCCCCTGCCACTTGTCTTTTTAGCTATTAAACAGGGTTAAGGGCCCTCTTGTCGCTGTTATTAATACAGAGAATCTGTATCAAGGAGGCTTTTGCCCTTCTATTCCTTGGGAGGTTTCTCTCAACACTAGAATTAGAAGTGAAGATGAAAGCTGAAAAAATAATAAAAATGATGACTGAGAAAAGGGTAGATATTCAGCAGCTCTTTTTCAGGAAAGCAAACTCAAGGGAGACTATACATGTAATCAGATAGTTTAGAGACACTTCTCTTCCCTGCTGATATGAGAGAGGGAAACTAGATCTAAACAATAGATCTGCGGCCTCACCGATGGAGCATGTTAGAAAAGGCTACAGCCTAAATCCTTATCAAATGATCTTGAATGTTAGGCGCTGCTTGTTGTTGATTCCAGCAGCTAAATTATTCCAGTTACTACAGGGATTTGCTCTTTAGGTTTCCTAGCTCAGGGAACTGAACTTTCCCTTCAGGAGGATTACTACTAGCTCCTATAGACCTAATCAACATAAACCTTTAGCCCAGCAGGCAGGTGTCACAGTAGCGGTTCGTTTACAAGGTAAGTATGTACAAGATGTGAGAAGTTCAGAATTAGTAATGCAAGTCTTCTGTCATTTTTATCATTGGACCCTGCAGGGAGGATCTGATTAAATGGATATTCAACTCTTTGCATTAATGTGCACCCAATTTTAATTTGCATATAATTAACAGCACAAAAAGTATAATTTTATTATTTGCTGTTGGAAAGCARATCTCTGGTAGCAAGGAGCTACATGCAGTTGCTGAAACGTGATATAAATGACTTTATCTCGTACCTCTTCTTTATTTTTCCTTTTCCTGCAGCATATTAATTTCAACATCTATTTTGTTTAGTATAAACTGCAACATCCAGGTTGTTTCCTGAACTAAGTTGCTTCATATGTTGCTTTGTCTTGTAGGTCCTTTATGTGAAAATAATAACCTTGTAGACCTAGCAATCTCCATATGCCCTATATAGTTTCACTGAGACATGTTTGGTATAAATCCCAGCCTGGGGATCTGATTTGGATTTCAGAGGCCCTTAGTTCTGTGCACATCTTCTGACATCCATCTGGGAAGTGACAGGGAGCAAATCGATTCACCTCTCTGCACCTTTGTTTCCCCTTTCACTGTTGCCTAGCTGGTCAATTTAGACTCTCTGGACCAGGGTTAGAATAAGAAGGGAAGAATAGCTTTGCTTACATATTCATTTGGTGGGTCTATGGCTCTTCTTGGGCATAAATTGCCTCTGTAATAATTGAAAACTAAGTTCCCTATTAAAAGTTTTTTTATGAATTAATAAGTTATATTTGAATTTAAATGTTAAATATAGGATTACTTGATTTTTGTACTCTAAACAAGAATTACTGTCTCCTAGAATTAAATCTTGAACTTCTATATTTCAGTAACACCCTGAAATACATCATTGGCATGCTGAGGCTGCTATTGGCAAACTACTTATTCTCGTTGTTTACCCTCCTCAATCTCTTGACTGCTTCTTGCTGGAAGATTGTATCCAAAAGATTATCCTGTATTTGCTGTTTCCTGTATTCTTTTCCTACAACATACACTACTGTGGCTGTACTGGATAAGATAGATCTTTATTTCAGTCTGGGATGGCAGTTCTCATAATCTCATCTTAACAGATGTGGGTCCTGCTACCTGCTGACTCGYGAGCATGACCCTTCTGCTCAAAAATCATGCCCCAGAAATACATACCATCAAGACTTCCTAAATGGGCAGCAATAATAGTGCTATAGAGTATTGTATGCTCTGCTCTTCCAGCAGTCTTAGATCTATAGCAGCATTGGAAATGATGGATTTCATTAGGTTGTACCTTTTCATTTTAGTAATGTAAAATAATTTAGTATATGCTTCTATATGCTGATTACATGTGAAAAGCAGCACATCATGTATGTACTGTTGAACTGGCTGTTCTGCCAGCCCCTTGGGGAAGGGTGGCTGGAAAGCTGCCCGGCAGAAAAGGACCTGGGSGTGCTGGTCGACGGCCAGCTGAACATGAGCCGGCAGTGTGCCCAGGTGGCCAAGAAGGCCAACGGCATCCTGGCCTGTATCAGGAATAGTGTGGCCAGCAGGAGCAGGGAGGTGATCGTGCCTCTGTAC
>JASVER010000014.1:6015317-6545460 GCA_030449065.1 Oceanodroma leucorhoa
GATGATCGTAGAGGTCTTTTCCAACCTTAATGATTGTATGATTCTGTATGAACCAATACATAACACTGGTTCATACAGTTAGAAGTGTTAGGAATCAGTGTTACCAGATTTGCTATATTATTGTGAAACTGTAACTTAATTGAATTTTTTAGTGGAAAACTCTTCTACCAAATTTATTGGAACTGATTTGCATGAGAAAATTGAGTTAGTCAAASGTTTACATGTTGGATGACATCTCTACCGAGATTTGGAGAAATACAGCTCAAAAAGTATCTTCCTGTTCAATAGTATTGAAGTAGACCATCATCTGGAGAGTGAAATAATCACACAAATACATGGAATAAATGCTAACTTCTAAACTACATAGTTTTGAGGTAAATCTTACACTTTTTTCTTAATCCCTAATTTGAACAATGCTTATGGATGTGCATTACCCTAGCACTTACTTCAAAGTCACATGAAAGGGAATAGATCTTAGTGCAGTAAGTAGCAGTTATAAGAGCATTTAGAGTCTGGAAACAGGTGGTCCAACACTTTCTCAGTTGATTCTGGATCAGAATATAGATACATAATGTTTCTTTACTTAGCTCCAATATTTTGTGATTATTTCCCTATCAGAATAATATAGATACAAACCATCAGCCATATGAATGCTGTATGATGAGACTTGAATGCTTATAGTTGGCAAAACTGAAGTTTTGCAGTGTATTAGAGGCTGAAAACCCTTAACACAAAACATTTCTAGGCAGAGTTAGAACTAAAGAAGTTCTTCAAAGGGCTTAGAGGGTAGTTTAGCTGTTGCTTTTATAACTGTAGCAGGAGGCTGAAGCTAATTATGGTACTGTGGTGTGAAACTCTGTTCTAGTCTGATTGATTATTTTTAAGAAACATCTGTAACTCCATGCAGAATTCTGTTTTAACCTATTGAGACAATTGAAATCTTAATTTTAGCTGTCTTATCCTGATTTGCATTCACACAGTTAACTCTGTGGGAGAGGTGTTAGGGCTAAGTGATGTTATAATGGCATTTCTGCTTAAATAAATGATACCAGCATAACTGGATTTAGAAGTAGTTTCCAAATGACCAGGAAATGGAAGTAAGCAAGTCATAAATTGGCATGTATGTTCTCTTAGTAACAATCTGGCTGTGTCATGCGCTGCCAGTGGGGCTTCATCAGTGAGCAACAGGGATGATTTGACATAGAGGAGGCAAGTTTCAAGCTTATTGAGAAGTGACACAACGGGCATAAGCTGAATTTGCGGTTTTCTCTAAATACGTACTCTGAAAGCATTTACAGAAGACAGGACTTTTTCATGTGATGTGTCCTTAGAATGGATTTGTCTTATCACAGGCAGGAGGGTTTTAGTGAAACACTAAGGCCCAGACTATCTCAAGAATTTAGACACTTGGTTCTTACTTAAGTGTTTCTGATCTTACTGATGAGAAATCAGTAGGAGTGACACTGATTAGACTGACGTCATACTGTTAAGTACTGTTGCTACTATGGCTTTTTCCAGAGGGAACATTCCTCACCCAGGTCCCCAGCACCTCTTATTATTGGAGTAATAAGGCATATTATAGACAGTGCTGGCTCCATATGTATCATAGCATGATATATATGTGCCGTCTAGCTATTGGTACGATCCACAGTGAGTTTCTCTCCCATGGAAGGGAATGGAGCGTGACTCAAGCATGTTTGTTGCAGAGTTATGGATGCTGTACTTTTTGGTCCAAACAGATGCCACAAACCTCTGTAAAGTAAATAAAGATTTCTAATCCTGTCTATTGCTGCTCCTGGGTTGCAGCTGTGTATGGAACTGAAGGTGGAATAGGCAGAGATTTTTATTTGCGGTTGCCAGTTGTCTTCACTAGCCTAATTCCTTTATCTGATGTGACTCTTTGGGGGGAAGCCATAACTGGACATGCTGGATGTGATAACCTTCTCTTTGTCTAGTTATGGTAGGACATATGGAAATTCGCATACCTGAGGTTTGCCTGGTTCATGATTTTGTAACCATAATTTTAACTGGAGTGATTAATAATTGGTAATAATTAGCATATTAGAATAGTATTCAGAAAGTATTTCTTTGCTGAGGCACCTGGAAAGCTGTAGAGTGTAATGAACACAAATTATAATACAATAAACAAGGTAAAAATGTAAATTTGACAAAGTAAATTGCATAATCCTTATATCCCTTTTTCCACCCAGTAGTTGGGCTGGCCATAATGTATGTGCTAATATATTGTTTTAATGTATCGCTGAATGAGTAATAACCAAATAATGTGAGATTATCATAGTGGCTGGCCACACCAAATAAAAGCAAGATCATCATAAGTAACTTACATGATTGTAAGACAGGAGCATTAACACAAATTGATAGGTGTACTTTGCATCTGAAAGATGAATGGTAAACTCTGAATCTGCTCTAGGCAACTGGTAACCTGTGTGGTCCCAGGAAGATGTGGCTGTATGAATAGGAATTTATTGTCTTCACCTATATGCGTGGTGCATAAATTGGGAGTGCTGTTTTCTTCAGTAATGACTGGTGAAGTATCGACCATGTCCTTGAGGTTTCCTGCTCTCCTCCTGTCGCACACTGAGCTGTGACTTTTGGTCTTTTGTTACTGATCATAAATCTGTTAGCTTTTGCAAGTATTTTGTGTGGCTTGTAGCACATGTGAAAAGAATGTTCTTTGGACTCTTCTAAGCAAAACAGGGCATGTTTGCTTGTGGCAAAGGGTGTCCTGGGGGAACACTCCCAGGTATACATTCTTTAAAGTTATCTGTGATGCAGGATTTTTGGAAACAGCGAAATGATTTGGGAACATGGAAATCGTTCAGTTGAAATTGTGTTCCTTGATGTATTAGGTGCTTTTTGAAAATGCTATTTATAATGGCTTCAAATACATTTTTCTCAATAACAGGTTCTTACATGTACCTTTATGTTTGAAAGCTATTTGTTAAAATATTTTAAAATATTGTTTGTTTTCCTTACGTTTGCAGTATAACGAATATCTGCAGTTGTAGACCATGGTGGCAAACTCAGTCTATTCAAATATGTCTGCAGCTTTAATTGGGTGAGAAAAAAATGTATTGAATTTGGAAATCAATAGAAACCGAATACTACAGAAGCGCTATGGATTAGAACTTGGAGGTACATGGGATAAAGCAAGTGTAGTTTAACTGCAGAAAGTCTAAGGCTCTGAAAATCTACAAATGAAATATAACTTATTTTCAAGATCTGACTGGGAAAAAAAACATGTTTTCTCCAATAGTCACTCTTCTAATTTAGTAGAAGGAAGCTTTTACACGGTGGTTGTTGCCAAGGTAACCACTTCCTTCACATCCATGTGTTCAGCATATGTGTATCACTTTATCTCTTAGCTCTCAGAGGCAATATCATGGTGTTGCATTTGGGAAATGATTTTTTTTTTTTTTTTTAAAGCGTATAAAACTTCTTAACATCTAGAAGATTCATTAAATTATCTCACTCAAGAGAGACAATTTTTTCTTTTGGGGTTCTTTTATGCTTAAGTTCTGAATGTGACTGAGTTGTTCTCTCTTCAAACACAGCGCAGAAGTAAATGTAAAAAGTAAACAAGTTGGTGTCAATATTTTTATTTCAATTGCCTGTGTACAATGATTTATGGATTATACATACACACAGGCATATATATAAATGGATTGTGTTTATATATGTATGCAGCATGGATTGACAAAAATAAACCTAAAGAGGTCTTGCCATCTTTATCTTCCTTTTGGTTGATATATTCTGGTGCTAAACTCGATTAACTGTCCAACCACCTGGACCCACTTGAGACTGGTCACTTGAGCCATTGATATCAAACAGAAATATTCACAACAGGAGTATTTGTGGTACTGTAGTGGCTTTAGAGAAACTATTTAAGATTTGTTCCTTGTAGCTTGCATGGTGACCAGCAAAGAATGAGTGGTTTTGCCAATTTCAGTATTTGCTGATAATCTCCAGTGTGTTTGGCAACAGAGCTAATGTAGAGGTTAAAAAAAAGAAAGGGGGGGGGGGGGGGATGACAGTGGCATAGATAGGTATATTGCATGCCTCATTTAAAATACCAACAGTATCATTTTTAGTGAAGTTGAGCAACTCCAGTTCCTGCAGATGTAGTAGAACCAGGAGTATGCAGCTTTTGGAGTTTGTACTTCTAATCTTAAACTTAGCCTTGCCAAAAAACCTGATATATCAAAAACTAGCAAACACTTAGACATTTCTTCTTGGGTAAAGTGTTTTGCACAAGACGGATGAAAATCCAGAAGCCGCTGTGAKCTGTCTTCCTGTTAGCACGTGTACAAAGTTTAAATAAATACATAAATAAAAAAGATTGTGCTATTACATTTATGCAGATGTTTAAATATATCTTGGATAAAATTCACCCTGTTTTTATCACACTTGATAGGTTTGATGCTTTTAATGTTTTAAAGCTTCCGGAAAGTACACTTTTTCTCTATTATTTGTGTATTTTATTTTTACCTTAGAGCCTAAAATAAATTTTGGCTTATCTGGTGATAGTTAGAGAGGAGAAGATACTGATTTTACAGCCATTAGATTAGATCCTTTGAGTAAGGCATGAGTGAAAAACAATTAAGTTTGTCCATAGTAGCTGAACTGTAAAACTTGGTGCATTTCAAAGCCCACCTGTGCTCATTTTGAGCACTCTCAGCATGTGCCATCCTAATACTTAAAAGTTTTGAACTGAACCCAAAGAACGTGGAAACAAGTGGAAATGTTCTCATTGGATCRTATTTCTGTATAATTTCATTGGTACCCTCTCTATGAAGAAACTCTGCAAATGCAAGTTTTATTAGTTTATGTTTTCAGGCAAACAGCTTGCACAATAGATGCAGTGCAAATGACTTGCCTCTTGAAACTCCTTGTCTTCATAAGCCCATTAGATAGAGTCTAGCAGTTATGTGTCTTAAAACTGCAGAAACTTTTGAATTACTTCAGACATTTTTCTTCCACTTGTGGAATAAATCACCATGTCAGTGGATGTTGTACTTTCCAGAAGTCTCATTCAAAGATCATCCACTTACCTCCTATGCTGCTAAAGTGCAACTGGCACTTGTAAGCCCATAGATAAAGGAAGGTGTATTCATTCTCACCATCATCTCTTGTTAGCACTTGAATAAGTTGCCTAGTTTAGTTACATGAGTTTAAATGAAATAAATATTGAATGAACAATTTATATCAACATAACATGAAAATGGATTTAAACCTATATTTCTCCTATTCTTGTTTTTGCATATGAAGACACGCTTTTTTCATAGTTTTAAAAATTGGGTTATATAATTAGTACCTTTCACATTGTTTGACTTCTCTGATTTTCCTTTTCTCACTATGCATTAATGCCTCCACACCTTTGTACATGTCAAACTTCCCCCTCATAATTCCTTACCTACTCCCCTCTTTGTTTTATGGTGCGTGGGCTCATTAAACTCATTGTTCTGTACAGAGAGATACACCTTTCATTTAATCCATATTTGATGCTTTTTACACTTGATCTTTCAACTGGTTTTATTTGTTTATATTGTGACACACAGTACCCATCTCAGTTTACTGTCCTGTTCAGAGGGAGCCAAACTTGGCACAATGATCTTCTATATCCCTATTGGAGAACAGGTCATGCAGAAAATTATCTTACTAATAGTGCCCGAGTTTCCTCTTGGAGAAAACTGCTCGGAGTGTTTCTAGAGGAGAGCCTCCGAGGCAGGTGCGTGTTGTGGAGTGCCAGGATGCCAAACTGTACTTACAGATACAGACTTGTAGGTACTCGACAAGTTTCAGACCATACCATAAGAGTTACATATCCCTTGGTGTGCTCTAGATTGTTACAGTTATTTGAGTGACTGAGTAATATCTAATAAAGTTTCATACTTCCTTTTTGCCACTGACTTCCACACTCAACTTTCTTGATCTAATGATTCAAGAGCTTGGGCCACTCTTCAGAGAACATGCTTAAACACAGAAGACAAATGATATTAGAAAATATTATAATTTTCTGATTATAACTCTGCTTTAAACTTATTAATTATTGGCATGTATGGTGTTATAACTAAACCTAATCAAGATAATTCAATAAACAAAGGGCTTTTTTTGTCCTTTTGCTACTGTGTATTATACTGGCAAAATTAAGCCAGAAGTGGATGTAAATTTGCTCTTCTGTCATATACCTCAACGTTATTTCTGATAGGAATGTCATTTACTTAGTCAACGTTCTGGAAAAGTCATGCTGTCTTGAGATCTACCATGCACACCGAAAGCTAAATTGTGTGGCTGTGCATGGGTGGAAAGACTATTTCAATGGTGTCTCCAGAGCTATTGTTTTGTTGCACTGATTCTTTTTTGACTTTCAATGTAATCATCTGCACTTCCACTTTTACATCCTTGTAAGCTGAAGGTAATGATTTGTAACGAGCGAGTCCTCTTAAGCGAACCTGCAATGTCAGTGTGGTATGTGTATTGGAAAAGCTCCCTTCTAGCTSCCAGTTTTGTGATCAAGTGCTACTGTGCACCAACATTGGTTAGTAATGCATGGGGGCTGATTTAAAGGCCAGGTGCTGAGCAAATGAAGAAGCACCAGTTCCCTTCAGTGAAGCAATAAGTCCCTAGAGCTTCTTTGTGTCCTTATGCCCAAATTCCACTCAAGTTAAATATATACTTGTGTACTTTTTACTTAACAGTGAAAGTTGGTTTTGGCTGTTTGGAGGCAACACTATGAAAAAGAATGTGAAATTTTCCTTTGTGTTATTACTGAGCAYTTACAGGTGTTTATTTCTAAATTCAACTCAAGTTTTTTTTAGGCATGGCTTGCAGGTGTACTGCGTGGTTTTTTCCTGCTTTCTCTAAAAGCATCAGGATTTCTCAAGCATTCCTACCCCCTGACTGTGTTAATTAGCAATGGCGGTGCTTCAGATCAGTTGCACATCACGTTATGGCTGGATAAGCAAACCAAAGTTCAGATACTCATCCTGGCAGTCTATCTGATGCCTGGTACTGCCTGTGGTTTTTGTCGTTCTCCAAGTGGAGTAACTTAGAAATAGGGAAGCTGTGTGAATTTTTGCTTTGCTAAAAACACTTGTGTGAAAGCTAAGAAAAAACCACTTATCATCTTTATCCTAAATTTCCCATCCTCAACTTAAAATAGTCTGTTCTACCAGTTTTTTAGTAAAGAACCACCACATTGTACCATCTTTGAAATGAAGGTGGCCACTTGGCTTATGGTTGGTTGTATTGCATAGCAATCTTCTCTGGGGTCAGTAAGCTCTTGCAGAAGGACAGGGGAGACAGTTGAAGGTGATAGTGTTAAACCACTTCAGGTGGGTTTGCTGGAAGATGTCTGGCAGAGCCTCAAACTCTTATGATTTATTCTAAAGGCCAGAAGAAACGTACGATTTCAGGTCTTACTACAGCCTGAGAATGGACACTGTGTCAGTGAAATGTTCAGAAGTACTTCTGTTGAGCAGAAACTCAGCTCTTGGCAAATTGCAGGAAGTGTTTTTTAGCTGTTTTTGGGGAATTATTTGCTGTTTTCGGGGTAAAGTTGAGTTTTGGAAAAAAATAATCCTTTTCTAGTCAGAACTCCTTGCTGACAAACAACATATTGAAGGAAAATCATTTTCTTTTCTGTAAATGCTATTTCTGAATGTATTTCAATGATCTTTTATATTTGGAATTCATGCCATCAGAACTGTCTTTGAACACTGAAGACATCAACTGGAAGGAAGTTTGCAAGGAATAGTGGAAGGTAAAAAATGAAGGGAAAATTACAACAACTTTTATTTCAGAAAAATCTTGTTGCCATCTTTTGTTTAAAACAAACAGTGGAGTTCACATTTATAGCAACTTTAGTGTAGAAATAAGCCACCACTTTCTGAAACAACTCCTACTTTCCTTTTTTTTACCTATCTATTTAGCTATTACAGTAGATTCAGGACCTGCTTCCACCTGCTTTCTGTATGCTCTATTCAGCAGGTGCTTGACAACTTCTTGGTTTGCACAGCTGGCATCCAGAAATCCCAGCAGTTCTCTTACCCTGCCACCACCCAGCTCCTGCACATGTCCTCGGAAATCAGAGGAGTTCTTTGCGATCTTACATGACAGTATGGGACTTCTGCCTGCAATGTTCAGTAGTTAGACTGAGGTTTATTTGCACATGAAAGTTTTGTCAGTTAAAAGAGTAACAGATTCCCCCATTCTGCCTACAGATTCTTTGATAAAGAGAATACTCAAGGGAAGGGAATGTATTCTGTAATGGAAGGGGGAATAAGATATCCTGGTATAAAGCAAGATTGTACTGGCATACTGCAGCTACACTGGGGACAATGTCTGGAGAAGTGAAATAATTAAAACKGTGATATTGGTACAGGAACAATGTCCAGACTACAGTTATGAATTTGGATTTCAATGGAATGATCGAAAAGTCACTCATATGAATGGGGTATTTCAATTGGCTTGTGTAGGTTTTGGCTTGAGAATCTGTGCAAATCTCTGGGCACACACACACACACATAAAAAAATGCAAAGACCAAACATAAAAAGCTTATTTCCAAAGAAAGATGAAAAAGGCCATCTGCTTGGTTTTTTATTGTTTTTATTTTTATTTTTTACGAGTGTGATGCTCTTTGGAGTTGCACATTTTTCCCAAAGCTGCCTCAGCATTGTAAATCATTACATATAGATGATTCTGTTCTTTTGTTTGTTTTTCTTCTATATTTCAAGATTTCTAGGGCATACCGTATAAGAACAAAAATCCCTCTACTGGGAAATCCTAGGCTTCTGTTCTAATACAGTTACCTAAATAAGTCAGTAATGATTTTACAGTTTTAATTACCTAAAATAATAAGTGATTATTAACTTAAAACTAATATTATGTGGGATAAAGAATTTGAAAATGGGGATCCTTAAGGCCAATATGTAAATATATAACTCTTAATCCCTAGCCATATCTCCCTACCTGGCACTTCATCACTGAGAAGTCCCAAGAGGATCTCTAGGAGCTCTAACTGGGTATCTACACAGCTCTACCTACAGTACGAAGGATGATAATTAGGGTTAGGCAAACATTTAGGAAGCAACTTAGTGAATGTGTTCCCCTTCTCTCATTCTCTTTCCCCCTTCTTTTACGGCTTTTGTAATAATAGGCTGATTTCCACAACATTTTATATTTAAGAACTTTTTGCTCTCTATTTCTGTGGATCAGTTTTAGAATATAGTTAGAAGGCAAACTGTTTGTCTTGAGTATTCATTTGAATTTTTTCTTTTAATTGGCAATTTAGCACTTTGGATGGAAAATCTACTACTTATGATGAAATTAGTGGTAGTCTCTGATTTAATTTTCTTTCACTGCTGGGAACCTGGGAACCAGGAGACTTGTAACAGTGCCTGACTAGTAGAAGAGTGGGAAGAATCATTTAATTTCAGCCTCGGGAAGGGCATTTCAAGATAGCTATAGGTCTGCTTGTGCAGTGATTCTCTGTAGAGTAAATAAACATGAAACTTCAGGTTTTCACCAATGCTACAGAAAATGAAAACAGGTGTGTTGAAATGACTGCAGTATTTGGAATACTGTTAGATCAGATGGGAGTAAAAAGACAGCGCTTCAATTTTTCAGCTCCTGTAAGGAGTGATTATGAATTTCCTTTTTTTTTTTTTTTTCCTCTGGACTTAAATTATCAACCAACATGTGAAAGACGTAGGGAGAAAGTTTCTGTAATTACAAACTGAGATTACAACAGTGTTAAAGCAAATGAAAATGCAATTTAGCATGCTGCAAAGCAGCTGAGTAGAATGTGATGGAAATGGTGACCATGCTCTGATTTTACTATGGTCTGCTATTACACAGTTTTTCTCTTTCAAATCAAGCTTTCCAAACAATGTAAGTTATAAACTTYAATTTTTTCCAAATATGTAATTATACAGTCAACCAACCATTAACAGTGTTGTTCCAGATTTGGATTATTGTATATATCCTGTATCTTACCTTGTTCATTTGTTAAGAACGCATTAGTTTCGTGAAAGTAATGGCAGGCTTTCAGTTTGCATAAACTGAACAAAAATTGTAAGGTTTTAGCACAAATATGTTCTACATCTAATAGAGACTGCTATCTCTGGGGTTGGAAGAAATAATATGATCTTGGCAACAAAAATATTGATCTCTGAATGTTTTTCTTATTTTTYACTTAACAGCTTCCCTTTGAATATTAGTTCAGTCTAAGAATCTCATGCATTAATTGAAGAGGTTAGGTTTGTACCTGCTCACTTCATTAACAGCTGTTACTAATTAGTGGAGCTTAGTCATTAAGGAACCTGCTGGGGTTTGAGGAGAACAATTTATATTTTTTCATGGCATTTAAGCACACAGTGCACTTGTGAGTGGAAAAGTTTCATTTGGGAGCACTCGGGTTTAGCAACATTAGCATATCTATGGTGGGCTAGACTGCAGCTGTAGACGAATAGCCCCAGGATAGGAGGCTCAGGAGAGACCCAGTACTTGAGTAGGTGCTCCAGGAGGGGTGATTCAGAGCAGCCTTTTGGGCTGTAGCTATGCCTGCAGCAGGAAGAGTGGTGTGGGCTGCTCTGTTTGTGCTTGGCGAAGTTGCGTAGTTGCAAGCTCTAGCCTCAAGCAGTCTTTGGACAACAATTTTAATTAAGCCTCAGTATATGGACAGTATGATGTCTCATAAGAGTATGGGGGAGGAGAACTGCTTCTTCATGGGTTGTTCAGGGCATATCAGGCTGGGCACACGTGGTGTAATCCATTTGAAAGGTGTGGGCTCCTTTCCCTAATTCATTATTTTTGTTCTGTGGAGCAGAACCATTTTCTCACCTTCCTTAATCTAGCCCCTGCTTCCCATAGGTAGTGGTATGTGTCTGTTTGCTGAGCATGTTATTCTAATAAATCCCAGTATTAATTCCAGGAGTTAGGAGGTTTTTTTAGTGTACATCTCTGTCACGCTCTTCTGTACGAGCTCTGATGCAGGTCGCCCTGTGAAGTGTGAGGACAGCAGTTTTGATTAGTTTCTCTGCTGGGGAGAGATGAAAGAGGAAGCCTTCCTGCTCCCTCTCCCCCTTGAGCAGCTGTGTAGGACAAGTCACACACTGTTGGGCTGACTTCAAGATTAATGTTAGCCTCTTATGAGGTTACTCTTTCTAATGGCATCTTATTTTAATGTACTAGATTACGTTATTGGGTCAGTCCTCAAACTTCTTTTGCATATGGACTTCCAGATCTATCTGGCTATGTTGGATTTAAACTTTAAACACATCCCTTATGTATGCTGTTGGTGTAATTCTTTGCTGATGGTACRCATGTAATAAGTTGGTTGAGTTCTTCCTCAAAACAGTTTTGTTACATTAGAAGCTGCCTATACTTCATATTTTAAAGTATTTAAGTGCCATAAAATAAAAGTGTACTGCAGTTTACAGCTGCTGGAGGAAAAATGACATACTTTCCAGGCAGAGGCAGTATTCACGTATCCAGTCTACATGGTTATACTTTAAACCACAAGAAAAAAAAAGAATCAAAATAACCAGAGGTGATCTAGTGATTGAACTCACCCAGTAACAAAAAAGTAGTTGAAAACCGAGAAATTAGCATTTCATGGATATTCCACTAGTATTAACAACAGATGACCACAGATTTCTCTTGAGCTTCAAAAAAAACATGTTTGAAGGGATATGCCTACAGATGGCATGAGTGAAGTAGAAGTATTAGTAATTTATTTCAATGGTGAACCAAAGTGGATTTTCTATTCCTTTAGTTCTTGCAATAAAACAATAGCAACCTGCAGACACTTTGTGCAAAAGACATTCTCAGAGTGATTTATTTATGTTTTGTTGTTGAGAATTATAGTATACTAACAGTACAGCAGTTTTGAATTTATGTAATTACTAGTTGAAAGATGAGGACGAGTCCCTCCTCTTGGGAAATATCTTAAGCACAACATGTGTTTGGAAGCAGTTTTTCTCCAAAAGCAACCCCAACTCCCTAAAATTATTTCTTGGATATAATTTTATAAGTCTCAGAAGTTAAGGGATCTTCAGCAGGGATGCTGCTTAGCACTATCAAGAAGATGTCTAAACTGCATCAGAAGCAGGGAAAACATTCCCAATACCTTGTCAGGACCTTGCCAATAATAAACAAATCTGCAATTCCCTTTTGTCTGGTGGCAGAATTTTAACAAATAACTCTTGGGAGTCCCTGAGAGGCCTTTCTAGTACATTGCTGATGACAGCCTGGTGCTGTGTTGGGATAGCTCATTAAAACGTACATTGATGTGGTAGAACAGAGAAGCATCATCCTGATTCTCCACCGATGGTGATTCCCCAGACAGAAGCCCGCCGTATAACTTGCAATCGGAGCAATCTCTTTCTAGATAAGCCTCTGTAGTGTGGGGGCATGTGTGAGTGTTGTGGGAAGTGACAGCTTGCTGCTGTTCCTTGGCTGGCAGAGGGGCTGCTGGAGGCCACGACAAGCAGGATGAGTCYAGTGTCATCTCATAAGCTGCAGAAGGACAGAGCTGGACASTGGAGAGCAACTCTGTTTCAAGAAGCATTGGAAGGCAAATTCTGCAACTGAAAATAGAAGGTTGCTGCTAACTGAAAAATTGATGTATTTTAATCTGGRAAATGTCAAAATATTTTAACAGTATGGGAAAATCCCCTTTCCCCCCTTCTCCTAAATGTGTTGAAAAAAGCCCTTCTGGGTAAAGGGAATTGGCTTTGCCAATTATTTCAGTTTTTCTGCAGAACCACAAAGGCTGTTTAAACTTTTGAAATYAGCTCTTCTGGGAAGTTGTGGCAGTAGAGCAAAAGCCTCAGGATAATAGGATTTACAAATGTTGAGGAGAAAATAGGTGGTTGTCCTCATTTGTCCATGTTTCTGAGTGTGCACCCTGTCACATGAAACCCCAGCCCCTCGTCTCCAGCTACACAGCCCTGCTTGGGCTGGGTRTGGGAGTGACAGGTAATTTCTTTGCTGGGAGTGGGGCGTGTGGCCTTACCTTCCATAACTACCCTCTCTCGCATGTCCTGATGGATTACCTTGTATGTCTTGTATAGAACCTTCATCTGTTAGGAGTTTCAGATTTGCTACAAACTGCATGTTGGTCATTTTGATGAGGGTGCCTTGGCATGAGCCTTTTCCCCGGGTATTAAAATCCCATGAGCATTAGAGTAAGGACTGAATTGGTTTCATTGGATATTAAACCTGGCTGTTGGCTTGTTTTAGAAATGGAATATGGAAAGAACTATATTTATCTATGCCGTTTTTGTGTTGCTGAGTCCTTTTCACTCTTCTCTTGTTCCCACATCTTTAATCTTATTTAGAGGGAAAGTCAGATAAACTGTGGTGCTTTCCATAATATTGTGTTGTTTTGGGTTTTTTTAAGATGCATTTCGAGACTAAACTTAAGAGTAGGAATGAACTGTTGACGTCACTGAAATAACTGGAAACTTTGCCTTTATGGGCAAACTTTCTCAGGAATAATTTCTTCTCAAATAATCTGTTCACTACTCAAAGATTTAGCTCTGGAGGGTTATGCTAGGTTGTAAAGTACACTTCCCACATATTAAATACAAAAACCAAACAAACAAAAAGCCTCAAAAAAAATTTCATCAGAACTATCAACAACCACCCAAGCATGCACCCTTAACCGAAGTAGTAGTACTTCCCCTGGTCTTTGTAGACTCACTGCCAATGTAGCAGCAGCTTGAGTTAACCTAGTGGATAAGAATGATGCACTTAGAGATGAGAGGTTCTTCACATGCTGTATAGAACTTTAAAATGCTAAGTACTTCCATATTTGGAAGTACTTATCTATTAATTTCTACAATATCTTAATTTAAAAAAAAAAACAGAAATTATATTAGGTTCTTGTAAGTGTTTGCTTTTATATTAATAAATCTTCAGGAAAACCACATAATTTTTCTGATTGATTTTATAATTTGACACCTGCTTCTTAAGAAGATATTGAAAACATTTAAAAACAATGTTAAGGCATCTCATTAATTTCTGTTGGATGCTATCATGTGATTGTAACAGATGCACAACTGGCTGCCAGTAATTTCATTAACATTTCAAGTCAAAGAATACTAAACACATTTTATAACAGTACATTGTTTCTGGTATTCCTTTCTTTCTTTTCCTTTTAAGGGTACTGTAAAAATAATTTGTAAGTTATAATGTTGCTAATCTTCCTGCCATGAGGGTGAAATTCCTTTTCAGGATTTTAGAAAGGAGCTTAGCGCTAATGAAAGATTCACAGAAATGTAAACTAAACAATGGCATCAGATGACAGAACAGACAAACCAGAGGCATCAGAACTACAGAATTCCCTTTTAACCTTGGCAAACGTTCCTCGGTCTGACCTTGTTGGGGAAAGGAGGTAGGTGAGCCTCCACCCTGGTTCGGATTCTTGGCTCCTTGTTGAAGCTGACAGTACAACAATTATCTCGCAGCAGATTTGACGGAGTGTTTTGTATGCAGTGCGGCTTACGCTCACTTCAGTCGAAGTCCTACACCAGCAGCCTACAAAGGTCTTCAATCTTTGTGATCTAAAGTAGTCACCCATAAATCTTGTAGCTGTTTCTTTGTAGCTAAGTAATGGTACAGTAGTACATATTACGCATTACAGACACGAGTTCACTGAGGTTTAAGAATTACCAGATAAGTGATACAGAACTTTGAGAAATCAGTTAAACAGTTAAAATTTTCTTAAACAGAATGAGCGGGCATATTCAAATATCTGACCCACACAATTCTGTTCTGGAATCAACTGAGTTCTGCTGTCRACTTCAGTGCTCTGTAAGTTGTTATATAGTGATGTAGATATGAAGGTTTTAAAATATCTGAGTCTTACAGTTCTCCATGTTCAGCACGTGGAACTGACGATGGATGGCGATGAATGGCAGGTGATGAGGATGAGTGTGATTTTTTTTTTCTTTTTTTGTTACAGTACCCAAGTACTGTACATGATATCAGTCCTTCATAGTTACTTTTTCTACAAACAGAGGAGTGTTTTGAAAGGCTAAATATGGCTCTTGGTTTGAAATTAGAAAAAAAATCAGGAAGCTTGTGAAATATGAAGTTTGCACATTTCTCAGTCTGTGTGGTGGACTTGGTAGACTTGCAAAACTGTTCAATCGCCAGCTATCCAAATTACAGTTCAAATGAGGTGATTTTAACATTTGCAACTTAAATTTATTTAATAAACATAGTGATTTTTAGTGGAATAACACTCTTGACTGCAATGGCCAGATTCAGGCTAACTTTAAAGAGGGATGTTCAGAGCCACAATGTTGCAACTTTATTGCAAAGGTTTGGTATAATCTGATATATATTTGCTTTAGTCCCCTTCCCTGTGTCTGTTGCCTGTGGCTTGTCTTACTACCATTTTATCATGTCTTATTATCATTGTATACACTAGACTAGAAGGTTAATGTATCTGACTGCAGAAAGGTTCATAAAGCAAAAGCATCTTTTCTGAAGGAGTGACAGATTAGAGGACAGCACCAATAAAGAGGTTTGTTAAGAAAACAAAGCCTCTTCTGACAGAATTCTTCCAGTGCCTTGTGTGTATTTTCAGATGCAGCTCCATTAAGAAGCAATATAGTATGGTGGTGAGATGCTCAAGGAAGGATAC
Organism: Oceanodroma leucorhoa; assembly: GCA_030449065.1. Classification (NCBI taxonomy): domain Eukaryota; kingdom Metazoa; phylum Chordata; class Aves; order Procellariiformes; genus Oceanodroma; species Oceanodroma leucorhoa. Next base: position 6,030,998 of record JASVER010000014.1, read on the forward strand.
AATGAAATTGTGTAATGGCAAAGATGGAGCAGAACCTGTTGTATGCAGCAGTGGCACACAGTCTGCCAGAGAGCAGTGTTGCCTCCTGTCCCGAGTAAGATGCTATAGACCTTCATTCTAGAATAACAATGCAAAAATATGTGCCTTATAAATACCCTGTGTCTTGACATAAAGATACTGAAAAATAAAAGAAATATTGCTTTTGTTGTGCTTGTGTTTYGTTTGTCAATTCGGTCTTGTTTTGTTATACTATATAAAGAATGCTTTAACACCCAGTAGCAGGCAAGACTACAGAAATACACAGTACAGTAAGTGAGGAAAAAATATCCATTAAGATAGCACCATGATATTGTACAAGAAATTTTGGATAATTCCGTTGAGTTTTAAAGAGGTTTGTTTTTKTTTTTTTTTTTGAAGTTTTCCCTGTATGATGCTATTTATTAGTCAGGCAAAACTTTCTTATTTGATTGCTACCCCCAATGTGTGTTGCTTCATATTTTAATAATATCTTCTGTTAATAAAGTAAATGTTAGCTGAGTAGATGGGTGAGGGGGCAGTTGAAGAAGGTGATTGTTTCAATTTCTTAGTGTTGTTACACCCCTTAAAAAAAAAAAAAAAAAAAAAAAAGAAGCAGTAATAGTTGACAGTCAGACTTAGTTTGTTGAATGACTCCGGACACAAGCATATTTTGACCTTGAAATGCAGGTACATGGGGAGGTTGTAAAGATTGTACATTTGAGGAGGTACCTATCTCAGATGATGTCACATTGAAAATACTCTTCCCTTGGAGTGCTTTCATCTGTTCCAAAAGGAATGATTTTGGTAGCCAGCTTTTTATTTGCATTTCTTTTACTTGGGAGCCGGTTAAAATCACTGTAGTATCTGAGGTACAGGAGCTGTACTGCTTTGAATCAGCTGAGAGTCTACTTGGTTGTTTTTTAACTTTAAAATGAGCAAAGTTCTTAAAATTCAGATTTTGAGCTCTCTTTTTCTTAGACTCTGCGTTTCATGCTGCCTTTACTCAAAGAAATTTGAGTAAAGACTTGCAAAATAAAAATACGTGTATTCTACATCTCATTTTCTCAAACTTTATACTTCAGGCTTACAAACTACTTCAGCAGGTTTAAAAAAAAAAAAAAAAATCAAGTCACTTAAACATGCACCAAACAACACTGCTACAGAAAAGCACATCTGCTCTATTGACTGTGTCACTGCAATCAGTATGTAGGAAAAGCCAAGCAGAAAAAACCTAGGCTTAGTACAGTGCTGCTGTTCTATTAATTAATTGGACAAAAGCTCAGTTTAAAGAGAGACTCACTTTTTTAAAAGGAATGATGACTTGTAAATGTGCAGTATCATAAAGATCTTATTAACCAAATATAAATCACTCTTATGAACTCCTGAGCCKCATGGGGAGGAAAAGAAAACAAAAACCAGATGCAGTCAAATTTCATGCCAAATGTTTGTCTCCAAAACAAATTTTATCAAGTGTTTATTCTTTTTTATTATGATAAAAGTATCCTTAACAATGATAGCCCAGTGAATACATATTTATTCCRGCAGAACTGCAGATTTTTCTGACTTTCCTCTTGAAACACTTCATCTAAGAGGATTTTCTTTAAATGGTACACAGATCCCCAGGTTTCCATAACTTTGAAGATTACTTGTATGTTTTCTAGTTAAAAAAAAAAAGAAAAAAAAGAAAACCTCTGGTTTTAGCTGAACATTGATCAAATTCTACTTAATCCATTAAAAAGGAGTGARATAATCCTGAGTTCAAACCACTGTTTTGATTGTAATTAATCGGGACTATGGTGTCTAACTAGAAGGTGAATGAATTTTTAAGGGGAAATTTGTTACTTTCATGCTAAAAAAGGCCATGATTATGGAATACTTTAAATAATTTTGATAGAATTAAATACTCTTTTGTCACAAAGGCTCTTAAATGATTTTATAAGCTTGCAAACTAAGGTCTTCTAGAGATATGTAATGAGATACTACATCAGTTTACCAAGTGACACCACTCAGGTCCCACTCTTCCTATCTTTAACTTCAGTCCTTTCTAAATTCTTTAAATGTAAGTTGTAGCAGTGTGCTGGGACTATCATTCATATCCTTGTAAAAAACACTGTGGTATCCCAGCAGTGCCAAGCATGAGGAGAAGCTATATGATGTTTCATCTGACACAAATGGTTAAAGACTCCCAGGAGATGGTTTCTCCGTGTTCTCTGTCTGGGTTTTCATTTCCGAGGCATTTACTGAAATAAGCTAAGAATGAAATACCACCTGCCCTGACCAGATGGTAAGTTCGTGGGACTTGATCAGATGCTGAAGCTGCATGAGTGTTTTGTACAAACAGGGATGGAGATGATCACTTTTACTCCCAGTCTCATTCTTTCAGCATAAATATTGTATAGTGGTTCAGGAGCTTATTAAGTATATACAAAGCTTATTAAATTCTTCGGCTTTCATTCACTGAATCTAGTCAGTTATACATCAGCATTGCTATCAGTCTATGTGGTCTGGTTTCTGTGTTACACAGAAGAATTTGTAAAATTCCTGGATAAGAGGATTTTGTTCAATTTAGATACATTAACATTAAAACTTTAAACTTCATACTGATTTTGACTAATGGGGTGTTTAGCCAGTCTGTCTCGTGTCTGACAGTGGCCAAAAGTGGATGCTCTAGRATGAGTAAGAACAAGACAGGTGGATGTGGTACTTCCCATATACTCTCTGATCATTCAATTGGTTTGGACACTACTGTTTGGATGTTCATTTTGTATCGATGGATATTGTTGTTTTTTTCTCTCTGAACTTGTGCAGTTTTCCCCTGAGCTGGATCTCCCTGGTTCCTCTTTGTTTAGGAGTCACAATTGCTACTGACTAGTCTTCAGGCATTGTAACAGTTTTAAGCAAAACTGTTAGATGATATTGTTAATGATTAAACCAAGTTTAATCATCTAACTCCCTGAGTTCCTTTTGAATTCCTGGCTGAGTATAAGCTTGTCCTGGGAATTTGATAGTTTGTCCAGTTTTACCTTATGCTCCTTAGAAGTGCTTCAATTTCAGCGAGATCCTTCAGGTTCCTCCAGAAAGAAGGGCCACAGCATGGGAATCTCTCTAATCTTTTCCACGATCAGCACCGACACAAATTATTTTGCTTTTCTGCTGCATCTTCAAGAGCTTCATTTGTGTTCTGATCATTAGCTGGCCTGCAGATCAGGTGGTAGTATTTGTGTTCCTACAGTTTATCTGATAGTATTCATGTTCCATGTGTGTTTGAAGAAAGATTTGTGAGCAGTTCTGAGTCCCTCTGCTAATATTTCCTTGAGTTTGTTTTTGGTATACCTTGGGTTTAGTTTAATAGTTTTTTTTAATCCTGTGTGGTGGTTTTTTTTTTTTTTTTTTTTTAAATTGATCACAGCCCCAGTTTTCTGAGTGATTTCTTACTTCAAAGAGGCTTCCTTACCTTCTGGTTAGCCATGCTGGTTTCATTCCGCCATTCAGGTTTGCTGATAGTGAGACTTTTCATTGGTAAGATTTTGAACCACACTCAGCATGTCAGTCTGTTGCAACGTGATGTTGCAACTATTTTTGTGGAACCTCTAACTAGCAGGTCCATAAGACGTTTCTTGATAACACTTAAATTTTATCTCTGAATTCTGTCCTGATAGGTCATTTCCCTGATGTATTTTCCTGTTTTCCACAAAATAGATCAATAGTATTCCAAGGGCAAAGAAGTTTGATCCTATGTTGTTCCATTAGCGTGTACCAAACTACTGGAAAGATATCTGGGAGACAGTTAGCGATTAATTTTCCCTGCTGATTTAGACTTCAGATTCTCAGCCACAAAGTTTCCGTTAACTGTGCTTTCTATGAGAAAGACATGGTGCATTTGGTGGGAGATGAACTCCACCATACAAACCACCTAACAGTCGTAGGATGCAGCCGCCTTTGGTCTTTAGTCYGTTTCTTCTTGCAGTGTCTTAGATGAGAAGGGTTGCTACAACCAGTCCTCCCGTGTGCTCAGCCCCACATTTCCTGTTATTTCTATACAGAGGAAGTAAAAGAAAATTACATGAGAAGAGATGTAGCTGCAACACATAAAAGTACCCAGCATTTAGATAGGAATAATTTGCCCATTAGATGATCACCCTAGTATTCCTGTATGATTTTATAAATAAAAGATAATTGTAATATTTTTTACTGGATATACAACTCATTTCATTACCCTTTCAAGACATGATGGTATCCCTCTCTTCATCCTTAAGGAACTCCTTAAACCCTCAAAACTAGAAGTAAAATTACTTCATGGTGATCTCATTCTTTTTTTCTAGGTATGAAGTTGCTAATCCAGTGTTTTATCTTGTGTTCACAATTATAATGTCAAGATTGAATAATCTGCCTTTATCTCCAGGGTGACAGCTATGTAGAAACTTCAAAAGGGACAGTTTTGCCAGCATCTAAAGACTCCTGTTAATTACTATATCTTGAAGTAAAGTGAAATAGAGCAGGATGAAAAATGATATTTCTCTTTGACAACCTTGTAAAACTATCAGTGATGAAGCCGTACGTTTTAAGTACTTTAAGAATGCATTTAACTGAGATCAAGACCATTCTGATCATGGTGCAGGTTTATCTCTACAAGATACATTATAGAAAGACACATGTGCATGTGGCACTGATAGTTTAGAAAGCTCATCATTGGAAATTAAATATTTTGCTTCTATTTTCCTATTGAGATTGACTGAGATGAGTTAGTAATGGTGTTGATTTCCAGTGTGCAGGAGGGTCTGTATTGTTGTGTCTTCCAAATATAAATTAACTGTTTTTCTTCCATTTTCATGAACTTTTTGTATTTCATATTCCAGTTTTACGCTGTTTTCACTACTGTTGGCCTTATATGACCTAATTAGTGTAAAGCCAGATTGTATATATTAATATGACCTGTAGCAAGCACTGTGTTATCAGCAGAGACTACTAATAGTGTATTAACTATATGTTTCTTCAGAATTGGGGTTTGAAGTGATAGTTCTGCATTGAGTGTAAGTTTGTCTACGTATTAGCTCTGGAGAGTCAAAGGCCGAGTGAAGCTGTTTGGATCAATCCATGGAGTGATATTTGCTCCATAGGTTATGAGTGCCATGTGAAAGAAGTCCTTAGATCAAACCCAGAGAACTTACGCCAGTCAGCAAAAGCTGTGGATCCTTTTCTTTTAAAGGGCTGTTACATTAGTTATCTCTGAAAATCTGAGGAAGGTTAATGCAAGTAAGCAACCAATGAATCCATTGTTAATACCAAGTTGAAAGTAAATACTTCTTATAGACTCATGATAAGTAAAATCAGGCTCAGGTTTTCAGAAAATATGTAGCATTTTCTATTTTCTTTTTTGATCTGGTTTAATGTAATATGCAACTATCTATACCATTAAACACATAGTATAAGCCACAATGGATAACTGAGTAAGCTGAACTGATGTTGATGCTAGAACACCATTTGTTTCATTACTTTTAACTACTTGTGGCACTGTAGCTTTGTGAATTTAATATTACATCAGCAATGCCTTTGAATGGTATTTAAATAACAACTGTTACACCAGACTACTGGCCATTGCTCCAATATCCTTGCATTACTAGTAGCCAATAGATTATGTTCCTAAGGAAGATCTTAGCAGTGGTATAAAGGGCTTATGCAATTGTAGAGATTTTGGGTAAAGAGAAGAACCCCCCTCATCGGTCACCACAGTTCACATCCCAAAAATAGCTTTCTTGCAGGAGCTATAACATAACTGTATTCTCATCATATGAGCTGGTCATTCCTGCTAACACCCGATTTTAGCAGTGCTGTTGACCACAAGTACTTGCGTATTTGTGCTGTATTCATTCATTGTGATATCTTTAAAAACAAAAACAACAAAAAAATAAAGGAAAGCTAGAATATTAAAGTGAGATAATACTTCCTCCTGGCAATGCAAAATCAACAAATGTAACATTCCTTTTGTTAGCATAACCTTGTAATGGTCTCATCCGTAAGAAAACTGCAATTATAAAATCTCTAGTCCAGGCTTTCAGTCTGAGTCTCTCCCCATATAACAGAAGGGAATAATGCAAGGTGTGTGGCTTTCTCCACGTGTATAAATTTCCTCATTCCTTTTATTTATGTAAGAGACCAACATTTAAAGTGGAAGTTCAGCAACTGGATAATTGTGGTTAAATGAGGGGCTTTTAGCAAAGAGACAGCTTTAAAGAATTACCAAGGTACCATCAAAAAATCAATGTGGTTAAAATGAGCCAAGCGTAGTAACAGGGACATGGCAGTGCTTGCGCCTTTCASAAACGAAAAGCGTCCATTAGTGTGAAAGTTTGTAAAATATATAAAGCTGGATTCCATGTTAAATACAATGTGATCTGTGGGATATGTTTCAGTAATATCAGAAACTGAGAATCTCATGTAATGCTTTAGGTTGGGATGAAGTTATTGTTTGAGTTTAAGTTGTTATTACCAGGTTCTGTTTTAAAAATGCTGAGAAAGTTTAAATGAGGTACTAAAGCCCAGGGTTTTTAAGGTAGCTCTAGTGCCTGAGTAGCTTTCAAAAGTGAAACCTTGTACCTGCAGGACTTCAGCTTTGTAGTGCAAATACCCTTTCTGAAAGTAGATCTGGAAAATTAAATCACTTGATATGTCCACAGCGGTGTCATTACACTGAGACTTTTGTAAAGCTAGTCCTCAGAATCACTTGTATGAAGTCAGTGTGAGTATATCTGTGCTGACCTGCAGTCAAAGCAGTGCCTGCAGTATTTCCAAGCATATTTATAGTTGGAAGGATTTTAAGTGGATGCATTTGAAGGTTTCTGTTATTACAACAATTGTAATATGCACAGTAATATATCGGTAACATATCTAAAAAGACTGACCTGTGAAATCTAGTGCATCCCAAACTCATCGAGCCAGAAGTTATTGCTATTCAGTAGAACTGTCAGGAAGAGAGCTCAGCATGCGATGAAGTGGGCACCACAGCGGGGACACACGGGCTCCGTCCCAGGGGTGGAGATGCAGTAGTGTTCCTGTATAGCTCTTTGTATTACTGTACCAAAAATTAAAATAAAAATAGATTGCTGAGTTCTTGTATAATAGCTGACAGACARTACAGTGCTGGCTTAATTGTTTTAAAATAGCTAAGCCAAGTTGTGTTCTCACACAGCTGGTTTTGATAAGTAATGGAAACCACATTATATACATTTGTGCTTTTAGAAATATCATATAATTTGTTATTCTGAGTACATCTAGGTTTGGATTTTTGGAATAACTTCAGATTGTGGTTAGAAACAAATGAAAATGGCTTCTAGTGGCAGTGAGTGAGGTTGCGTTATACAGCAATATTCTTGGTAGCAAAAGAAAAAACATTCCTTTTGTAGTGACTGAATTACAGCAGCAAGGAGTATGGTGGTTATCATACAGACAGTTAACATTTCTCTGTGTTAAAGTGTTTTAATAGTAAAAAGTATCGTTAATATGTCTTCAATTAGTTTAATACTTAAAATGTTCGGTATCATGTACTTGCCTGAACCTGAATATAGTCTAGTTGTTGCTGAACACTTCGGTGTATGACTGCTGCAAAACTTGCAGTAGTTACTTAACCAGATTTTTCTACACCCAGCTTTTCTGGGTTTTTTGAAACTAGTTTATCTAATTCTAGAGAAAAGGAAAAATATTCCAGCATCTTTTCTGGAATTTCATTCAGTCCTTAAATTAATGACCAGAATAGAACTAATTTCTGAGAATAAGTCTGAGAGGGATACTGAGTGAAGCATGAGAAACAATCAAATAATATGAATGAAAGTAATTCTCAGAATACACACAAATAATTGCTGGTCTGCTGCATTTTGAGAAAAATCTGTGGGTTTTCAGTTGCTGTTTGTTCAGGTCACCTGAAACAGGAGGCTGGTAACAGCACTGCACTGTCACTCTGCAGTGCTTCCAGGTCTGGGGTGGCTCAGCTGAAGTTTTTAGGGATCTATCTTCTTGTTGTGTGGTCCTATGTAAAAATATGCCTGCTGTAAATATCCAGACACCTAATAAATCCAAAGAACAAGACTGCTTTTTTTGTTCTGTCTTACATCCCTTCATCTGTGGGAACTGATTCACAGTTTTAATTAGCCTGCCTTTTTTCACAAAAGATACTCTTTTAAGAAGCAAAAACTATAAATATTTTAAAAGATGCTTTTTTCTAGGTGCATTCTTTGGTTTCTAAACTTGTAGTGTTTTCTAGAAATGTTAACTGCTAGCTTATTGAGAAATTTTAAATGTAAAATTAGTGAAAGCACCTGTTTCTAAATTACTGGGGTGCGTGTGTACACTCTGTCAGTGAAGGACAGATTCTCTGAAAACCAGCGTCATTTTCTTTTTAAGCATCTCAGGAAGAGGTCTGTGTGGGGAAGTCTATGTATTTCAGACTCTATATGCATGGTAAACAGTTGTCAGCTCATTTCTGCTTATCTACTATCAGAAAATTTGCTGCAGGATTATTGTCCATCTTAAGCAGTTCAGCAAAAATTATCGTACTGGCAAGTCCTAACCTGAATATTTAAATGCTGAAATGTCTGTCATAGTAATTAACGCACAGTAGTTAGGTCAATTCGACAATACTGGCTATATATTAATTTAGTCCATGGATACTCAAATCGAGCAAAACAGTTACATGTAATCCCATTGAAGTCGATATAATTGAAGTTATAGATATACTTAAGTGCTTCTTTGGATTAGGGCCTAAATACTTTTTCTTTTCAAAGAAAATGCTGTCCAGCTCCTGGCTTTTAGATTTCTTGCTCATAAAAATAAATGTTGCAACCTTAATAATGGGGAGGTCACTACTCCCAGCTATCTGTGAAGCTGGGCCTTTCCACTCTGCACTTGCCTAAGCGCATATGACTTGGGTGAAGAAATATGTGATAATAGAGAGCTGAGAGGCTGGGGAGAAGTTGGCTCCATGAGACAGGTGCTTGTGGGAGAACAGACTGCATTACTTCACAGAAAGAGAATTACAGATCAACTGCGTGAACACAAGTTTTAGGTAAATACAAGTTATTGTAGAGTAACTGTTGTAATGTAATTCCTTTTTTCTGATGCCTTGTTGCAGTTAAGAGTCAGCAAGCCTTTCTTTCGAATGCTTACATTTCCTGAAAGAAAGCACTTTGAACTTGCTGAGGAATGGCTATTCTAGAAACTATGCGCTGGAAATGTAAAATAAAAAATTTAAAAAACCACCCTCTTTCTTGAAAGCAATACTGCGAGTGTGATGCTATCAGAGGTAGGGGTGAGTGTCCTACTCCTGAATTAGGAGACCCCTGAAAAGGGTAGGTAGTAGCTGAGGACAGAATGTTGTTATGTGGGTTAGAGAGATTAGATAGCTGACAAACTTGAGATTTCTTTTGTGTTCTTATAGGTATTATTCTTGATTTTTCTCCTTTTCCTCCTAAACCTTTCCTTTTTTATGTACATGACATAAGAATTTAATGTGGACTCTAAAAAGAAAGTGCTTGGGAACTCTGGAAATGTATTTTTAGAGGTCTATATTCTGAAACCTTCTGGTTGGTATGTACAAGGGCTTCTACCTAGGCTGTTGTCACTGTAGATCACAGCACCTTGCAGGAGGATTAAAGTATAAGGAAGACATACATATAATGAATAYAGTTGACTGTCTCCAAGGTGTATTTCACCTCAAGCATTTTGCATGTAATTCATTAAAAATAACTGCTTTGATGCCTGCAAGACAGTGTATATAATGTTCATCTCCTGTTCCCTCCATCTTGTTCAAATTTACCACTTTGGTTAAAACCAGAAATGTCTTCTGCCTACATACCATTCTATTGAGCAGTTCTGTTGGTCTGCCAGCTCTGTTCCTGTCCTTGTCCTTTCTTTCATCTGTGCCATATACGCAAGCAGCTTTATTACGAAGCTCTTCTGTACGGTTACTACTTTCCTCTTGGACTGCCACATGACACAGTACCCTGCTCCAAGGGCAGGGATTTTGTCATCTGTAGTATTGTCTTTCTGAGTAGCATACCTGAAAATTCCCAGATGTAGAAGTAGGAACATTACAATTTTCTGATAAAATTTGGGATGAAACGTAATGCAAAGCTCTTGTCATCGAGGAATTGCTAAGATGACTAAATCCAGATTTAAGAGCATTCTGCAGCAAGCGCTGGAATAAAAACTAATGGCTGTCGTCAGCTGGGACTGGATGGAGGCTCAGTGCTGTCAGGATGTCGCTCCTGTATTCATGATTCAGATAGCAAAGCCTGTCCTAAAGGGCTGGCACTACTGGATCTGTGGCAGCTGTTGCAATGCATAATTAATGCAGCCCTGGGATACAGTTTCAAACACACTGTGTCAGTGCATGTAGGAAGCCTGCAAAATGGACAATATTTTCAATAGTCAAATATTTATGACTAACTAACTTTATAATGGCGTACACATTGCTGCAAAATTGGGTGAAGAGAGGAAGGATTCCCAAATAGGTTGTAATTGAGACATTCCAGTGGAAATTAATGTCATTTTCATTTTGTACAAACAGGAAGAAAAAGATGAATTAAAAGATGAATTAATGTTTGCTTAAGCAGTTTTGGGCAACGTGCAGCATAAACAACAAAATGAGTAGAGAAAGGAACTTCTAGTTGGCTATTTCAGATCTAAGTAGGTTGAAAAAAGATACAGGAGGAAGTAAAAATTCTATCGATGTTTGGGCACTGTGATTAGAGAGGTGGTTTCGAAGCAAGCTGCTACATGAAGAAGGTTTCTCAGGCAAACACTTTAGTCAGCAAGGTTTGTAATATTTATATTGAGAACTGCTTTCCTGGCAGGTTGAGGAAAACCGAAGTGGCTGTTTAATACAGCTTCCTTCTCTAAGTGCTGGTAGCCTTTGCCACGTAATAGGAAGAGGGTCTCATCCTCTAGCTGTGACTTGGACTCCCACAAACCGAGGGTGCTAGTGGAGCGTGCACTTGGTGTCCAGTCATATCCTAACCCATACGTGTTTGATTAGCTGAAAACCAGCTGCCATAATAAGAAATTGTCTAGGGGAACTTTTTAAAAAAAGTTATATAAAAGGAGAAAAGCTGATGTAAATAATTGTGCCTGTTGTGTTGTGTATTTGGCTTGCTTTAGCAGTACTGTGTAGCAGTAGTAGAGAATCTCCGGGCAGGGTAGTAATTATGCTATCTATGTTTCTTTCTGGTGTTGTTTGTTTTTTGCTGAAGTGTCTAGGAAAAATATAAGACACAGCTGTGGGAAAGATCCAAATTTAAAAATCTACTCTCTCTGACCTTAAACTTCATTCCTGCAGTGCCTGTGTTTTTACGAGACTGTCCCTTGTTGCATATGAATTATGGAAATGACTTGAATTATATTCCCAATGCCCACAGTGGAAAACCTGCTTCGTGTGTGAAATTTAACAGATGAGAAGTAGAAATTGATTTTGAAATTTAGATCCTAGTCCACCAGTTTTAGCACTTGCATTAAATTAGTAAAGTTTTATGAATTTCAAGTAGCTGTAAACTTTAAATAGTATCTCTCTACATATAAAGTTATCTAAACGTACTCCTAAGTATAACGTAATTTCAGGACCTGTTTCTTGAAATGCTTTGGATTTAATTAAAATACGAAAACAAATCATTACTAGGCTGAAAATAAAGAGGTTTTGACTGTGTCTAAAACGTGATTTTTTTAGTACTAGAGGCCTTTGAGAGATGTTAGGATCACTAAGGTTGCTTTCATTTGTTCTTTATGACTTAGAAGACCGTAGAGTAGTAGGGAGACCAGCCCAAGCTTAAGTTAAATGACTTTCCACAAAAGATGCTCTACTCGACAATACTACTATAAGACTTCTTTTTTCCTTTGGTCATCTCTGTGCCCCCCTACCTTTAAAAACAAAACAGTGTCTGTGAAAACTTCAGTGAGTAGCCACGGAATGAAATCGGCTAAGAAAACTAGTATGTGTATTGCAGTAAACTCATGTTCTTTCTGATAGTAACAATTCTTTCTACATTTTTCTAATTAGATTGTTTGCTCCTTCAAAAGGCAGGCAGCCCAGTTCTGAAAGAATCTTTTTTTGCACAAGTATTTGTAACTTGTGGAATTAATAACCGGGTCTGTCAGGGAACTCTTTAGTGCTACATTTAATTTCAACAAGCTCTGAAACATCTGGAACAGTGAAGTATGAAGACTGATTTTCTAGTAGTTACCTTTTAAATAATAGTTTTGAAAAGCCCGGAGAACTGTTGTGAGGACCACAGAGGCTCTGGTACACACACCCCCCAGTCAGGGAACGATAGGTAATGGGCTTGTACTGAAATGTGCTATTCTGGATCTGGCTAATGATTGCTTTTGTTTCACTCCCTCTGGATCGTGAAACAATTATGCTTCAAATCGAATAGCTCCAATTTTGCCACACAAAAAGACAAATATGGGTATTATGTGTCTGCTGTAACTAATTTATGTATACATATCTGATTTGTTTATTAGTAGATTGACATTTACACATTTAAACAAAAACTAATTTGATGTGGAAAGAATCAGAAAGGAGACGATGGACTGCATTTAAAGCACAAGCCCTCCCCTCAAACAAACCAAAACCAAAAAGAGGAGAGACCTGGACTGAAGGAACTTTTTTTTCTTAGTTTTACAAGGCAGTTTTGGGTAATTCTTTACTCTTTCCCGTAACTCCTACTGAAAAGTGTATAGTTCCTTTGCTTACAGAGATTGCACACTGTTGAGCAGTATCTGCCCCATTTATATGAGTAGACTTGTCTTAATTGATTATACTCGAGCTGGGTGTATGACAGATAACTTCGAGTGAAAAGAGAAAATTGTTCTTCTGCAGAGAATAATTCCTAGTTAATAGATGGAATTTTATTAATAGTTATGAATGAATAATAACATGTATTTTTTGGAGCCATGGCCAAACATTACCTAGCCTAAGATTCACTTGAAATAAGTGAGGCACTCCCCACCACAGAGGAAAAGTAAGGGCCTCTTGTCATGTTATAGGCTTTGGTGACGCTTAAATGAGCCAGAACAAAGGATCTATTTGGAAAGAAGTTACATTAGGATTTGGTCTAGTTACTTCATATGTGTCCCCTTTTGTTGTTAACTGCAGAAGGCTATCCCATAATGGGTGGCCCTGTCAAAGACCATTTAGGTATAACAGAAAGAGTCTCCTAGTAAAAATGCAAGTAAATGTTTCATCTACCTACAACAACGAGCTGAAATGCTTGCGGGGGTGGGGGGGAGGAGGAAACCAGAGCAGTATATTTTATTTRTTTATTTTGTATGAAAGGCTTGGAACAATTCTGCAGTGTAGTTCTGACCTTTTCATGTACAGAACTAACTGGTAAGGGAAATTGGGTTTCCTGTCAGCTCTTACAATCCGCTATTTCTCTCCTTTTTCTTGTGGTCAATACTTGGCTTTTCTCTAAAGCCTGGCTGGGGATATTGTTATTTCAGTTAGACCATAAAGACCCTCATCTGCCACGGCCAACGTGTTTCCTAGCAGAAATAGATTAGCTCAAATGACAGGATCCAGGCAAAAGTTCAACTGTAATGTCTGATGCCTTATAGAAAACTAGCAGCATGCATTACATGGCTTAGCTGCACTTCACTGTCAATATGTGCTTTATTCAAGGTTTGCTTTCTACYTTTCTTAGAAACCATTTTAAATGCAGAGATATAATAGAATAGAACTTTTTTCTTGTAAAGAAAATATGTTTCTGGCTTGTTGTAGGATGAGCTAACAGGAAAGGGCAGAGGAAAAGTATAGGATGATGACAGGGAAAATATTAGAAGTGAAAAAGATCAATTCAGCGCATCAGTCTGATTTATGAAATTGATTAAATTAGGCAAATTTGTAAGCCAAACAGGAATGTTATTTATTGGGACTGATTTGTGGGAGGTCAGGTAATGAGTAAGCTCATCTGTGCCACATTTTCTTAACTGGTAAAATTCTTTGGACTTGAAATTTCAAATGTGGAATTAGTTTAAAATTCTGATTAAAAGGGACTGTGTCATGTAAAATGCCTTACAGGTCGAGTGGTCATTCCTTGGGGTGAAAACAACAGCTTAGCTTCAAAACTGTTTTGTAAGAAAACAAAATGAATATATACACAAAGATGAACCCTTGAAAGTGCTGATTGTTTCTATGACTGTTGTGATCTGCAGCTCTCCCTCCCTGCATCTGTGACACTGTAATTAAGGAGAATTAATTAYGATGGAGGCCTTGTTAAGACTAATGCTGGTAAGAAACGGGGCTAGAATGGATAGTCTTCCATATCCTGAGCTTATCCATGAACAAACTCGTGGAAAATAAAAAACAAGAGGAAAGATTTATGGGAGGCAGGAGTGTCAGTGTATCAGAAGACTTCACATGAAGAGGTAGAGAATTCTGGCATGATTTGGGAAAAATGAAATCTGTGGGACCGAGGACTGATTACTTTTTTTCTGCCCCTATAACTTCATATTTTGGGAAGAACATAGCATTTTGTTATTTCTGGGAAAGGTGTTTTAGGGAATCCYAACCTGAGGAATGTGGACTTAGGAAAGGCTCTATGTAGATAAATTGTGAAGAAAATTTCTTTCCTATAGAACATATTCAGCCCATAGATTATGACAAGTAGAAGAGGATAAGAGATGGTGTTAAGATAAGAGGTGGTGTAAAAACTGTCATAGTATGCTATTCCATGCAAAACTACTATATTTAGTGCAAATCAAAAAAGCCGAGGTCAGAATGTAGAGGACAATGCATCTCTGTGGAAGTTGTGTTTTGGCAGAGCCAAAGCCTTGGTTACATGGACAAATCTGAGAAACGCTGCCAGTTTTAGTGAATAAAAAACAAGCCATGCAAATTTAGTGGATCAGGGAATGGGTGTGAGAAGCAGAAGAAATAGCTTTGAGTGCAATTGCATCAGAGATCTGCCTAAACTGGCTGTGTTACTCAGGGGGGTGTTCATTGACATTATTTTGTGATTATTGGTCAATATGACTTTGACTTCTCATTTTGGTGKGTTTTATGTTTGAGGTTTTTTTCCTTGAAAACTGATTTAGATGAGAAGAATAAAAAGTTAAATAAAAGGGCAGAACTGCAGATAACAACAGACATCTACTTGTGGTTAATAAAATATTTCTGATCAATCTAAAATAAATATTTGAAGACCTGAACTGATCTAGCTCTCTTATAACCCACCAACTGATTTTTTTTTTTTTTTTTTAATTTGACTGCAAAACCAGAAACCCCTCTGTTTGCCCAAATGTATAATCAACTTAAGGAGTGGCAATAGTCTATTTCTCCTTCCATTTGATTTTTCTTCTTTATTTCTTGAATGAATGGTGCAAATAGGTGGAAGCAAAGGCCTGTTATTTTGCAACATTTGTTTTTATGAATGGAAGCTCCATTTACAGTTGACAATGTCCCCTTTAATAAAACCTCTAGAATTCAGTCAGGCTTTTGTTATTATTTTTGACAAACTTCAACTGGTAAATCATAAGTTCAGTGAAGACAAGTAAGTCTAAAGCATTCCATGCCATCACAAGTGCTCCTGGTAAGCATACCGATGAGTTGGGATGGAGGAAACGTGGTTCYGATGTTTACCATACATATGTGTGTGTTTATACATATATATGTATGTGTATAGTTTTGTCACATATATGTAAAAAGCAGGAGCCCAAACAGAAGGGACTGTAGTGTCTTAGGCTATTGGTCAGGCACAGATCATTAGCATTGGATTCACAAAAGAAAAAAAAATCCACACACATAAAACATGAGAGGAAAGTGGCTGGGAAGATTCAGAGCAATGGAAATTTTATGGCCCCTAATGCTGAAGAGGTGCAGCTTTTTGGTGGGGGGAAGGATCAGAGGACCTGCACCATTTCAAATGCTGCTCTCTTGTCTGGTGGAGGACTGACTGGTGGTTTCATCGTGTTTCTCCTCCCTGTTGTTTTCTTATTGYACTGCTACAGTCATTAGTCACTGACAATATCCTGCTAGCTAGGAGGATCAGCGAGAGGCCAGGTCAAGGATATGAGCAACAGACTACTCCACTGAGAGGACAGGACAAAGCAGTTGAAAAGACCCGAGCACTTAGTGTGGAAAGATGTTGCAACGGAAAGTGATGCAGAAGCTAAGTACTCTGCAGTGAGTTTGATTTAAAGTAAAGACACAGCTTGTATTGTCCTGCACAAATTCCTCCAGGTCTTACTGAATGGCTTTGACTGCTTTTTCTAGAGTGAGCTGTCCTTGTGAAGAAATTTCTTAAGAGAAAGAGCTCAGATGACAGCRTATTTGTTATACCAAAGGGCATGCAAAAGGCTGAAGTACTGAATGCCTTCTTTGCCCCAGTCTTTACTGGTAAGACCAGTGTTCAGGAATCYCAGGTCCCTGAAACCAGTGGGGAAGTCTGGAGCAAGAAAGACTTTCCCTTGATGGAGGAGGATCATGTTGTGGAACTGTTAAATAAACTGGACTTACACAGATCCATGGGACTTGATGCGATACAGCCACAATTGCTGAGGAAGCTGGCTGATGTCATTGCGAAGCCACCCTAGACTGTCTTTAAAAGGTCGTGGCAATCAGGGGASGTTCCTGAGAACTGAAAGAAAGGAAATGTCACTGCCTTGAGCAGGGGGTGCTTGGACTAGACAATATTCAAAGGTCCCCTCCAACCTCAACCATTCTGTGGTTCAATTATATTGAGCCTTTCCTGGAAGTGAATGAAACTGCTTCTACCACACCAGTACCTGAAGTCTCTGCTGTTGGAGGGATGCATGAAGTAAGCCGTTACTGGAATGATACAGCCCTTACTGACAAGGACRTACAAGCTCTTTGTTTGAAAACCTGTCTACAGGGCTTCTTTTTAGATTACGTAGAGATGGGATGCTCTGTGGCTRATCCTGTACTTCATAAAATCAGTGATTAAATTTCCACTGGGAATAGGATGTAACTGGTGAGTTCAGGGAGGGCTACAATATCATAAATATAGTTGTTGGCTTCTCAGAAGTGCCTCAGGGAGCAGGGTATTTAAAGTAAAAATCTGTTTCCCGCTTGCCCTCTGTGTTGTATYTCCACCTGAGAACTGCTGGACTTTGATCCTTGGGGGGCAGCTGCTGAAATTRCAGTGGAAAGCCCACAGCTAAGAGATGCTGTCATAGCAAAAAGAGGAGGTTGATCCAAATTCCTGCATTCTTTTCTTTTTTTGTATGGAGTCACCTGAATACATAGGGATACTTTGTGCTGTCTGTCAGATATTCTGTTCACCTTGTTTTGTCTTCACATTGGCTAAATAGATGTTTCCTTCCAAATTTCACTTGTTCTGGTACAGCTGTTCAAGAAATCTCTATACTTTTACTGTGTTGTTGAAGAGATTTCTTTGTCACCCCCTGCTTGTCTAGCTCAGTTAAATTGTAAGTTATTAAAGACACTAGCTTTCTTACGTATGTATGTGAGTTCCTACAAACCCGTGGTGGCCTCTACATGCTGTTGCAAGAGAATAAAGAAATAATGTGAAGACTTCAATAATACCTGCTAGTTGATGTATAGTTGATGACACTTCTGYAAGATGTGATTGAGTGAAATCCTATGGAATGGCATCAGATCAGCCTACTGTGTTGCAATTAGTTACTCTGTTAGTAGAACTACGCTTTGATAAGCAAATTGGTGCACGCTTYTTCATCCTGGCTTATGTTTTACCTCATATGTTAAATAGTTCGTGCGCTCTCTGGCCAAAAATGTACTGGGAGTGGAGGAAGGCTTTTTCAGGGAGTTAAAAATCAATGAGACTACGGGGAGGGGAGGGCGGTTTGCTGATTACAACAGGATTTTGTAGAAGTTCATGCTCTATTTTTTACTTGTAGAGGAGATGGCTCTAAATGTGTCCATTGCTGAGTGTGTGTTTGGTTAGAATCATTCGTTCTAATTCAATTTGATTTTTCCCCTCATTTTCATGAGWTTAGCTGTGGAATAATGACAGAATTGTTTTGATATTTCAGCGACACAAAACTGATATTAGAAGGCTTTTTAACAAGACAGCACTCTATATTAGTTGACTTCCGTATTTTGTCTGATACCACCATTATTATAAAAAGAAAAATCATCGATTCTTGAATAGTTGTCAGAGCGACAACTTCTCTAGACAGGAGGAGTTCTCACAGCAAAGACATCACATTCATGCTCAGACCTGATTTGCTATTCCTAATGAAAATRAATGTTTGCATTCCTGTTCTTAGTCAGTTTGCTCATCCTTAATTTGTTTATGAAGAAGCAGGACTGAATGTTCTGCAGCATCTGTGAAATATTAACAATTACTTCCCAATTAAATCACWACTAAATAGCACGCAGATTTTGTTGTTGAGATATCTGTGAATCACTGATAAAAGTAAAAGTTTTTTTCTCAGAGATTATATTTTTACAAATCACCCTTTAATGCAGCTTTAATATTCTTCGTAATTTTAAATAATTGCTTTATCTTTTAAAAATCTCCACAACTGCATACCTTCACTTAATTTATGTAGCAGTTTCCTAGCCTTCTCTGGGTGTACAAACAGATGTCTGGGTAAACCAGAAATGAATAGCATGAGCGCAGAGAGCCACTGAGCAGTTTTGTTTGGCTGCAAACTTCAGAGCAGCCCACCAGCTAAATTTTCTATTTGACATAAGGGGGTCAGGTTGTTACCATGCAATCTCACGCTGACCACAGCGGTGCTGCCCGAGGAGCACAGGAAATCAATGGTGACTGACAGATTCTAGTTGTGGGTACAATTTGCTGCTTGTCTCATTCATTGCTCTAAGATGAAAGAAACCTGCATCAGTTCTTCTGCGAGGATAAAATTTCTTCTGTCTGTGTGTCGGTTCTGGTGCTTGATTTATCTTGCAAAGGACCCACGAAACTGCTATTTCCCCCCATAACTGCCCATGTCCCACATGCTGTCAGAGGGAGGAATGTGACAATTTAGTGGTGGTTTCTTTTCCCATTGTTAGTTTTAGTGATACAGGTAGTCTGTGTACAGAAATGAAGCTTGAGTTGATTGCAGGTCATGTAGCCAAGCTCAAGAATACAAATAATGACAAATATATCCCATGGTATTTGAGAAACAAACGTGCTTTGGGAGGAGCACTAACACTGGTGGGCTATTTTGCTGGATAAAATGTCTGTGACGGTGCTGCTAACCCAGTAGCTGCGTTTAGGCAAGTGGGTTACGGAAATGAGGGAAATAGATACACATGAAACTTCTTTCCTTTCAGAGCTGTAATATTGCCAGATAGAAACTTTCAGAAAATTAGGTTCTCCTAATTAAGGACTCCATTGTGTCATTGTAGGCAGTGAAATGGGAAAGTCATTTTTATTTAGTTGATAGTTAAATACAAAAGAAAATGTGGCTTACAACAGAGGGATCAGTTTTGGGTTTTTTTTTTTTCTGTCTGAGACACTGTAGCACCCAAGTTGGTTGGAAAGTAAAACCTTCTAAGCCTTAGACTTTTTGCATTCTGATACTGGAAATATGAATATATGGATTCATTTATTATTATGTATGTGTGGAATAATGAATCTTAGGCAATGAATGCACCAGGAGTTTGACTATTAACATTACATTTTTTTTTTTTTTTTTTTTTTGACTGTTACTGGTTTCTGAGAGAACACAGCGAAGGGTTAATAACAGAGAGACTTTGTAGAGACTTTATTCTCTCAATTCTCTTCATTCTCTCTATTTTCTGTTTATAGAAATATCATTTTCTATTGCTGAGGCCATGAGCTGGAAATGGCAGAGGAAGAGAAAGACTTGCATGTTAGTCAGTCACCTCACAACACAGCCAGCTGTGGGCGGGAGCAAGCACATGGTCCTGGAGTTTGGCAAATGAAGTATTTTCACTTAACACTGAATAGTGTTAGCTCATCCATAGTTAGTGCAACATAATGGTCAGACTTCATCTCAAATACTGGGTACAAGTTTGTTCGTCTTGTTCAGGAAAGATGAACTCAAACTGAAACAGGTACACAGAATTGCTATGAGGTTAATGAAAAGGCTGTTTTATGAGAAGAGACTGAAAAGAGATTGCTCATTTAACTTAGGAAAATGAAGCTGAGTGGTATCCAAGTGCTATCTATGAATACATCAAAGAACATGGAGGTAGATAAAACAGGGAGGGAAAAGAGATGAGCTATTTAATCTAAGGACAGGCACAAGAGCAAATGGGTATAAACTGGTCATGAATAAATGTTAGGTTGGAAATTAGAAGAAGGTTCCTTTGCATTAAAGCAAGTCAGACTTTGGAATAACCTTTTAATTAGAGTAGCATGGGCAAGAAATTACCAAGGAGATTATATGATATGGTGCTGCTGATAGCAGGGGACTGGAATTGGTGAATAAGGAGGTCCATTTGAGGCTCACTTCCTACATGCTCTGTGTTCTTTTCTGGGAAGATAGTTTCCCTTTCAAAAGACAGAAGTGAAAATCATGGCATTACTCAAATAAAGCCACCTCACAGTACTTTCATACACAGTAAATGCAAAAGATATTTTGAGGAAAGCGATCATGTATATCACTATTAAGCTGTTGGCATTGTGGTATAGCTAGATTCAATATACAGAAAGGAACTGGGTGTAGAGCAAGAAAATATCTTTGCTTTGGACTAAACAGATTTTTCAGCAAAAATTGTAAAGATAAAGACAGTATGCTTTAATGTGGCCAAAACTTAAATAAGAAAATTTAGTGGTAAGCATCTCCAAACTGTAGGGATCAAAGGGTGGGGTGGGGGAAAAAAAGAGGTTATTTAGATTATTTAATAATATCTCAGGGGATGTATTAAAAGGAGTAACGATACCTTGCCATTCTGTTTTCTTCAGCCTTTTTCAATATTACTTTTATAGGAGATGTAGCAAAATATAACACATTTGAGACATACCATAGAGAGAGCAGACTGGTCTTGGGGATAAAAGTACTTAATTATCTCATTGCAGCCCGTGTCCTTTTACATCATCAATGCTACGCTGTCCCAAACGGATAATTCAGTTATGCCTTGATTTGTGAGAACTAACAAGAAAGCTGCAAAAAAGAAACATTGGGTGAATTTATATGATGTCACCAATTAAAACTAGTTCACGCTTCTATTTTAAATATTGATTCTGTTACTTTATCTGATATAAAGACTATGCCACTCAGTCTAGTAATGGAGGCTGCATAAGTGTTCAGAGTAGGATGGGTTTGTGAAGTAATAAACTTTTGTACTGTTCTTCAGGGCTCGCTGTTAGATTGTCCTGGTGTGAGCTCAAGCTTTGACCTTGTGTGACCCAGTGAGGCTACAGAGGCCCTCAGTCTCTTGTCATCAGTCCCTCCTGATACTAGCATGAAGCCATGATAGGCGATGTGAGCAGAGTCATGCGGCACAACCGAGGAATTCAGAAAACTCCTTCTGACCACCACCTAGTTACTGCTTTTCAACCGGGACTGCAGCTCTAACCACGTGAGCGCTCACCTCCGGTCTTGGGAGGCGGGAGCGAAAGGTGCTCATTGCAAGCTGAAACCACTGCCTGCCACCTCCTTGAAATAAAAGTCGAAGAAAGAAAACTTGTGCGCTGGGCTCCAGTCTCAGCCGGAAGGAGATTTAAGTGCTGCCTCTCAGCTGAGAATGGCTTTAAGTGAGTCTTTGCCAGCTCTGCTTCCTATGTGTGTTAGTATAAACAACAAGTAGTACAGACCATAAGTGCACTTTTTGTCTACATTTAGATATATCAGAACCCAATCCCTGAAATTAGTTTGAAGCACAACAATATGGTGATACTTCGGGTGTGAGTTCTTTCAAGCTGTAGACAGTATCACTGGGACCTAGACAAGTGCATCTAGGCAACTGAAATAGAAGCATTTCTGCTGAAAGTCTCTCATAAGGCGCACAAAAAAATACTATTGTATGATAAATATTTAGCTTTTAATAGCACTAATGACCTTGATGGAAGGTAGTCCTAGGGATTAATGAGCACCTGAGGTTAATAGAATCAGCTCCACCCAACCAATCATTAATTCAGAGCCAGTGCCCTAGACTTTGATCATTAGTGCTTAAAAACAAAATCAATTTTACATGGTTTGGGGCACCTTTTGACCAGCAACATCAACAATACAGATTCTTAATTTTGAAAATGACCTTCCTGCTAGACTTTTCTCTTTTTCTTCCTTACATTGCCCACTGTTCAATAATGTGTAAGCACATAATGAAAATGCCAAATTTCAGCATGCTGTGTTTTGAAATGCCTGGTTTATTAAGTCCTGAGGTGTGTTGATAATAGAAGCATAACAGCTTTTTACATGGAGCACTTCCAGATTCCAAAGTCTTAAAAATGGCAGTTCTTAATGGTTTGAAAGTATTTTAGAATCATAGAATAGTTTGGGTTGGAAGGGACCTTTAAAGGTCATCTAGTCCAGCCCCCCTGCCCTGTGTAGGGACATCTTCAACTAGATCAAGCTAGATGTTTTCTAAACACTTTGGACACTGTATTTCAATTTAATAATGTTTGAGTTCAACATACTATATTGAATACTATTAATAATAAATACTATTAAATACTATTAAATAAGTTGGTTTTGTGCATGCCCTGCACCTGTAGGCAGGTATGTGGTGGTTAAGGAGCTGTGTCCATAAACACTTGTGCTAATGGCTGTTTTTGGAAACAAATCTTGAGTTTTTGGGGATTTTGGAAATACTAAGCTAAAATTCAGAAAGATTCCAGCAACTTCAGGTGTTTCACTGCAAAGCACAGGGGCCCAATTTTTCTGACATACTGCATCTAGATGCCTCCTTTTGAGCTGAATGCTAAAAATGTAGTGTACATTGTAATGAAGTATTACTGTTCATGTTTTATAAAATACAGCCTGAGGCTGAGCAGACAAAGGCGATGCCACAGTGTTGCTCTGGTTTGGGATAACATGCACAGGAAACAAATATCGGTTATCTCCCGAACTGCGTAGACTGAATACTCTCCCATCCGTGTTAGAGTATGCCATGTATAAACTTAAATGCAGAACTCCATTTCTATGATGACGTGGATGCTAAGCTTCCCTGGAAAAAAAGAGCGCTGTAATTAAACTCCCTGCTACGTGCAGATCTGATTATGAAGTATGCAACTTAAAGGAAATCGTTCTGGGCAAGGAAACTGGCTCAAGCACAAGGTTTTAATAAGAACAGTCCCATTTTTGAAGTGGAGCATCTGAAAATAGGGAACTACCATCTTTTGTGTCCCATTGCCACAAGATATCTGATCTTACCTGCAGCAATACATGCAGCAGCAGCAGGAATCTCACAGGATGCCTAAATCTAAAAACTGTTATTTAGACCTTATTGCAAAATGTCACACAGAAAAAGCGTTATTTATTTTTTATGTGTGTATACACACACACATATAGTCAAAATACAAGAAAGGCATTCTCAAGAATCAACATCTTGCAAAAATGGCATTACTAAAAGGCACTACTTGTAATGGCTATTTGTCTGTTTGTTTTAAAATACTCAGTTCTCCTTTATTGCAGAATAAATTTTTGCTTAATGCTCTATATTTATGAGAAGACTAGGAGTGGACTCCTAGCCCATTGAATACAGTGGCCAAATAGCCTATATTTTCTGTAGGATCGTAATTAAATCTGGAAATTTTTTATCAGATTAAAAAAAAACCAAACACCACCACAATCCCAAAATGTAAAGAAAGGAGACCGGAGGAAATTAACTTACTGAAAAATCATTAAAAAAATACATCTGGCTGTTTTAGTGTCAAAGCATACGTTCTAAGGAATTTAAAATGTTTCTTTCTGATGTTTTTGAAAAAATTTTGGTTTTATTCAGTGTTAGTTCAGTTATATGTAAAAACATGTGCCTAACTTATATTTTACTTTGCTTGAAAACTCTGTAATTCTCACACCTCTCCTAAATTTTGTCTTAAGCCTCCTCTAAATTTCATCTTAAGTATGAATCTTAGTTGATACAACAGCACTGTTTCTGCTTGGTATAACTGGAAACACCTAAAATTTCAGTTGAAGCCTGTTTTGTTTGTTTGTTTGTTTTTTATTGTTGGTTTCACCTTAGGAGTACTTGAACAATTAGTCAAGTATAGTGACACTACTGTCTGTTGCACTGTGAGTAAATTTTTAAACAGTAGAGTCTGATTGTAAAGTATAACACTCTCACACAACCCCATGAAAACACTCCCCCATTTAACTCAGCAGAGCTTTATTAAAGTTATTTTTTATAGCACTGTTAGTTTTCATAGATGTTTCTCTATGGGATTTTCTTTAATGTCTAAAATACCATAGAAAATCTTATTCTAATAACTGCTCGTCCCTTCATAGTGAAGTGATGGGAGGGCTTGGTGAGGCTATAAAAGAAATTGTTAATGCAGAGAAGAACGTGGTCGCGGGCTGCGCAGCAGCCTGCTGCCCTGTGTTCCGCAGCCCCATAAACAACTTGCTAACGAGCACCAGATAATGGCTGTGGATGCTAAATAATTTCTTTCCCTGCAATTGAGCTGATATGTTTAAAATATGGTAGCTTAAAAAAAAAAAAAAAAAAGTCTTTCTAGGGGAAAACAAATAATTTTCTGTTTGATCTACACCACCTTTCTAATGACATTTTATGGTATCACACAGAGGAGAAAACAAAATAAATTCAGCAAACGCAGAAATCGATAGAGAAGCTGGTATTTCCTCCGGTGAATAAAATCAATTACATCTTCAGGAGAGAGGCGTTTCTTTAAAACAAAAAAGAAAAGGGGGGGAGGGAGAGAGAGAAAAGCCGCCCGCCCCCCGCCGCAGGCGCGCCCCCCGCCGCAGCCGCCGCCCGGCCGGGGCGCGGCCGCCCGTGCTTGCCGGCTGCGGGTGTCACCGCGGACGGGGCGGTGGGTCGGGGATGTCGTTGTCACCCACTGAGCTGTCCGCGCTATTGAAGGAGTCGGCACTCAGATGTTCAGCATGCATGGGACATCGTCTGCCGGGCTGTTTGAGGCGCTGGCAGCAGAAGGTGACATCTGGTGACTAATGGGCTCAGATGTGAAGCCGTTCCCACCGTTCCGTGGGCTGCAGCTGCTCTGCCACCCCGCAAGATGCAGGGAACGGGGGGGGGGAGAGGATCGCTAGAAAAAAAATCAATACCTTCTGATTTCAGAGGAAGTGTAACATGGCCCCGGCTGCAGACATTTTCCCAGCCCGGGACTCGAGATAAATGAAAAGACGACACAGCTAAGCACGGCGCTTTACTGTGTCTCCTCTTTTGCTTATCTAAACCCATCAACTTTTAACGAAATGGCTCCACCTTATGAAACAAAGATGGACCCTTTCCAGACACGCAGTGCAGGCTCTGCTCTGTTTCTCTTATCAGGCAGGGCTCTGTCAGAAGCAAACCGCTCTGGTTTCAGGGTAACCTCAGCTCTCCATCATCTCCCTGTAATGCTTTCAAAACCGAACCAGAGCTCTYGCTGTTTCCTCATGGGCAGGTACGTGTGAGGAGAAACTCATCTGTCATTTAAACTCCCTGAAACAAAGACTAAGCCGGAATGCGGTGCCCGTATATTTCATGTTTGATCCACTGATCGAATGTGATTTATTTGTCAAATTCTTAGAAATGGCAGAGAGAAACCACAGGAAGAGCTCATTGCTGCAGATGGTGGTAAAAACTCTGTTATTAGCAGATGACAGCACAAACCACAGAGTAGAAAGCACAGATAAATTCATGGCTCAAGTTAGTGTTTACAGCAGAAAAAGGATTTTAAGAGGGGCTTTCTGCTGTGTGCAGGGGAGGGAAAGGGGAAGGGAGCTGGGAGGCAGGAAAGGAGCATTGCTTAGTTCTTGTGCCCTTCTACTACAAGTAAATCAGTGTTCGGTGTTAGGGAGTCACTGAGGAGTGCTGATGGGAGAAAGGAAAAGCAAGGACTTGAGAAAAGAGATACATTTTGCTGTGCATGCACACATACGTGCAGAGATAATCACGTGATTTTCCATCATCCAAGCCTCTAGTGTGACAGAGGGAGGGAGGATAGTCACATGCATCAGCCTCATAAAATCTGCAAAAGCACTGTTCTTAATTCAGCCATCGGCTGCTCCCAGACCTCACGCAGAGAATTACAACGAAATTCTATTTCCAGACTGACATCCCTAATGCTGCTGTGTCCTTATGTTTACTTCGGTTAACTGTCAGCCCTTATAAAGTGCACTGTACCACAGCCACTCCTGTGGAAAAGAAAACCCTCAGAGTAGCTGCTTTGGGGGAGATAATTGAGAGAAACATAAATAGAAGAAGGGGGGGGGGGGTGAAGGAAAGAAAATCTACTTGTGTATCTGCACAATGTGAGACTCAAAACAGAGATTATTCAACCCTTGTTTTCAGCGCATTTCTTGGTTTTAGTCTTGGCTGATAAAATATTTAACAGCCATCTTAGCACTCAGCATAGCAATAACCAAAGAACATCCAAGCTCTCAGCCCCCACTGAGACAGAATTCCAGTGACGTGAAGTTTTCTTTTCCCCCTTCCCATGTGATGTGCTGTCTAGCCTAGCTCCAGGTTTAATGTGAATTTAAAAAAAAAAACAAACAAAAAAGCCCCATTACAGCGTGCCCTGTTTCTGAAACATGCACATGGTTTTCTGGAAATTACAAATTGAAGGATGCCACCGGCACTGCTAAATTTATTGGTCAGGTTACGGTATTTGCCTGCTTTTAAAAACACAAATAAGACAAAGGTTACTTAATTTGGGTCCCCAGTTAGGATGGAAGTCCTTGATTAGGGTGGAATTACATTTTTCCACGTGGACATAAGCCAAAATGCAATCTCTGCTCCCAGGAGTGTGCTTTCTGCGAAAGAAAAAAAAAAAGTTGGTGAAACAAATCAACATGGCAACTCTGGCAAATAGAATTAAGTACCATGTAGAAGATTACCACTGTTGTTCATTGGTCTCGAGTCAGGAACTGAATAAGGAATAGCTACAGTCCAGCCTGTGCATTGCTACTACTAATTGCAAGATCACTGAAAATTGTTTTTCCAGGTAGGAAATTGGGAAAATAATAAATAAAAAAATTACTTTTAACATCAGCTTTCCTTGTGGCATTTCATACAGAAATACAGTATATTAATTGCTAGACCATGATATAATGATGGGAGTTGTGTGGGTTTTTTTCTTCTTGCTTTTGGAATTGCTAAATACTGACAACTCCCGTTCTGATTGAGCAGTGTATTTTCAACATCTTTGGAGAGTTGGCCCTCACAGGCTTTTTGGAGGAGAGGGCAGTATCAGTTCTTAAGATTTTTTATTAGAGGTGTCATGGGTTTTGGTGGTTTTCTCTATGTGCCAGCTGCCAGAACCAGGAAATTGCACCATCCATCCAGCTGCTGTTACTAAATAAGTCTTACCCTTTCTGATGGGGAAACTTGTGATTTGGTGAGGCTCAGAAACTGCTCCAAAGCTTATTATTTAAAAATGATATATCCTTATGAATTTTGCACATCTAGGTTCCCATACTAAACGGATCCCTGCTTTCAGTAAAGCTTAGAACCAAGCATTATGCTTTTATTTAAGACTACCTCATCTTTTTCCTACATGCTGTTACACATTGCATTAGTGTGCACAGACTTAAGCTTTTCAGAGTGAGTTTTCTCATGCTAGGCTATCTGTATTGAGGTGATTACCTTTCTTCCTCTTCTTAATTCTAAATTTCAGCTTTCACTCAGAATGACATCAGAGCAGTCCTTAACTCTTACTTGCTCTGCTGAATCTTTAGCACTTGCATGCTCTGGAGCAGGGGCTTGAAATACAGAGAACAGGTTATTGAAGACCACTAGTTGAAAGAATAGATGAACAGATAGGGAGAGGGGAAAAGAGAAGCATTGAGGAAGAGCAATATGAGATGTAGGACACACAGTGTGAAGTGGTGGACATTAGAGAAAC
The DNA here is from genome assembly GCA_030449065.1 of Oceanodroma leucorhoa. Taxonomy (NCBI): domain Eukaryota; kingdom Metazoa; phylum Chordata; class Aves; order Procellariiformes; genus Oceanodroma; species Oceanodroma leucorhoa. The sequence goes on from JASVER010000014.1 coordinate 6,058,951, forward strand.
CCTTTTGGAAAAGAAGCACAGATGTGGACTGGTGGGGTAGTACAAGCAAGGCTTTATGGTAGGATGTTGCTTAGGTAATGACTTTCAGTGCCTCAGAGGGAGTTTCATGATAAATCTGGCTTTCTGAAGATTTTTAAATCTTTCTGAAGATTTTTAAATCAGTCCACTTTTCTTCTGACTTACAAAAGGCATTTTATTATTGCTTTTGGCTGGGATAATTAGTTTTGATTTTTTTTAAATAAATTCCTAACACTTGAATGATGATGAAATTTCTTATTAAAACTAATAAACTAAGCCCTAAAACTCTTTTCTATGTATATCAATTACTTGGGTTTTAACAATAAATGAAGTAGTGTTACAACTGAGTTCCTTTCAGTACCACTGATATATGAGGGGAACTTAGACTAACCAGTTGCTCAGCTTCCCAAAGCCTCTGTTTTTCCATCTGTAACATGGTGACAGGTTTTGTCAATTTTCATTCTCTGAATGAAATCACAAAGAACTTATTTTGACAGAATGTTTAAAATGATCTTCTTTCCAAAATAATGAACAGGTTCTCTAGAAAAGTCATTTTCTCTAGATAGTTTGTGAAGGCACAATGGATCTGTACATATATTGCTATTTGCCTTTCAGGAACTCTGTAGTGCCTGGATAGTAGTCTTTCTAAAATTTTCTAGAAGGTTTGTTGCAATATATTATAATCCGCTTCAGAGCTCCTGGCCAGTCTTATTGCAGTCATCTGCGAAGTTGTTATTCCTAGCTGTAAGATCTGGGAAATGGATCTGTCAACCTCATGCTGTGCCTGCAGGTACTGATGCTTGGCTTTTCTGTTACTTGCCCAAGTAATCAAGGACTAAGGCAGAGAGGCTGTGGCCATGGAATTCAGGGGAGAAAGTGTTTAGGACACAGTCTGACCTTCTGTATCCATCAGTAACAGCTGGAGAGGGATGGAAGAGAACATATTTCTTTTCATGTGAAACCACTGCCCTTCCCATGCAGGGCGAAGAAACTTGTTAAAGGGCGCTGAGCTACTCTGAGTTGATTTTTTTCATTGAGGGGCCTGATAGGATGATAAAATGGGCTGAAAGGATTAGGAACCAAGAAGCATTTGTCCTGTTTCCAGTGTGAACCTGGGTCTGTAGTGTGTGCTCGGGCACATAAAAAGAACACTTCTCAGTGCTCGGTATTTTCGGTCATATGCTGCAGCACTTATTTCCATGTCTCTATTGCTAATAACCTACGCTATTTAACATGAAGGAAGGGCAGAAACGCAGTTTGGTTCTCATTAGATTTCTAGTAGCAGAGACTTTGCTAAAGACATTGCTCTTACTAGCCCAGCTGGTGCCTTTGCTAGTAGGGTGGGAGTGGCAAGGATAGAGTGGAGGCAGAGCTACTCTCTTTCTCCAGCAAGCAACTCAGTTTGAGGCCCACCTCAAATTAGTGTCAGGGAAACTTTGTGCCATTTTGAGAATTTGTTGTGGGAGTAGAAGCTTGTGTTTACTTTGGATGAACATACACTTATTTATTAAGAAGACTTTCAGAAGTTCCCTTTGCTTCCTGGGTTGCTGAGATTACGTAGTCAGGTGATGCTTTGAACTCTTCCACTGAACTGTGCTCTTCCCTGTGAAAGACAACGTTTGCTAACCTAAACTCAGCACTAAATTCGGATGAAGGTAAATTTCTTTTAGCTGATTTTATTTTCTTGTTTTCTGAAGAGTGTTACCCTCCTTTATAGAGCCTCTCCACCACCTCTGCTACTGCTACAATTACAGATGTATGTAAGTGAACATACAAACTCTGAAGTTTGATACCCTCATGTTTATTGTAGATGACTTGTAATATGTATTTGGTCTGAGAAGTACCCTTCAGTTTCCTAACTACAGTCTTGTTTTTAATTCTTGTGTGAAGATAGCTATAAGCTATTGCAATGAACGATTTAACCAGTTGTCAGAAATATTTAGATTATTCTGCAGTTACGAATGCTGCACTGTGTTTTTCTAGACAAATGAACACAGCTAATAACGTTACGATAAGGCATTTACTATTTACCAGAAAACATTTAGCTCTGGTGTCTCTGGGAATTTATTTGGAATATCTGTATCTTCACAGCTGCAAAATACAGGTGGCATGGGCTGTTGTTGAATGAGTATGTCATGTTTTTCAAAGGCAGAAAAATGAAGTCAGCAGTCACACGACTAATTGACAATCATTAGTGAGTTGATCTTTTGCACCAATTGTTGGTTTAAGGCTTGAAAAATCTATCATTATCCCTGACAGCAAAAATTAGCCTGGTGAGATTCCAGCTCTCAGTTGACTAATTAACTTCTGTAATGCTGATAGACTTCTACCAGGTACACCTAGGAAATATAGCCATGGTAAGAATCCTCAGATACATCCTTTGATTCATTTGAAGGCAGTTTCTCTTGGGAACTAGAGTGTCAGGAGATAGGCGAGCAATCTATCAGCATTGAAGGTGTTAAGTAAAGAAAGCACTCTCTTGGCTGTCTTCGAGAAGGTGGTGGTTATGTCTAAGCTAAAATATCAGAGTTTCAAAAACTGACTTCTAGATTAGGGAGCTAGCAAGCACTATCTTACAAATTATATATAGCATTGTAGATACTTCTAATTTGAATTTTTCTTGCAGGAACTGCCCAGTTCATGGTACTGGTGGAGCCAAATCCTTTAAAAAAAATATGCTGCAAACCTGCAGAGTTTTGTGTTTCTGCAAGAGCTGAAAGTGAATTTGTAATCTTGTACTATTTGACTAATTTTGAAAATTACATTTATAATTCTGCAACAACAAAGTTATTAATGAAAAAATACTATAATTAATAGAGTTGAACTGAGGTAATAGAGGTAGAAATATTAAAAATGAATTTTCAAGACAATGTGACTATTTCTGTGTTTCTTTAGATCAGTGTGACCAATTGACTGGTATTTCATAGCAAGAATATAAAGGTCTTTCAGGCAAAAACTGACATTTACCATCTTGACTGAGGATGATCCAGCACAAATGGCATGTTAATAATGGTAAATAGCAAAATGTTAGATGAAAGGCACCGTATGACATGCGATATGAAGATATGAGGCGCGTCCATTTTATTTCTTAAGATTTTTTTGCTTCATCTAGTTGTAGTTCACTAAGCTGAGAGTGAAACAATGATATGTTTTTGAATATTATCAAGTTATACGGCTTATACTCTGCACCCTGATGTCTTTCATATCATTTGGGCACTCACATGTCTTTGTGTTCTAATCTATTACTATCACAGACTGACAACCTAATGAGTTACTGTCATTAGTTTTATCTTTAATTTGACCACATCTGGGTGTTCTGTAGGGATGTGAAATTAATAATGTGCAAGGTCTTGAACAGCCTTTGACATAGCGCTTTCACATAACTTACCACCCTCTCACACTGTATTTTTAAGTACATTTTTTCAGTGGAAATACTGGTATCTAGTGGTGTTCAAACATGTTGGCACCATCTTTTAACATTGGTTGACTGCAAATATTTGATTGACAGAGCAACTTATAAATGCCTGCTTGCATTTATATATTAAGAGAGATTACTGACGGGCTTAAGTGCTGGGATATTTTTCTGTTTTCTTGTGATGAGTCCCCACCCCAAAAGGGGGTGGGTGGGTTGGGGGAACCAAACAAAACCTACAACACAAAAAACAGACTGTGATGGTTCAAGCTTCAGGAGTTACCTTTAACTGATGAGGAGTTGCCAGTATTACCCACCAGAGTCAGTATGAGCACTCAGTGTGTAAGTCAAACATGCCCCACTTTCTCGGTGGGCGAAGCATGGGTCCTACCTCGGAGCCTGAGGCAGCTTGCTGTGAATGAAAGGGGTTTCCCTTAGAGGACTTCAGTGATGGACAACGGAGAATATTTGCTTGTACTTTGACCTACAAAGCACATTAATGAAAGGACTATTCAGGCACAGTTTAGCAAGATTAAAGAAAAGGTGAGAAACGGGAAGGATCTGGACCCAATTGCAGGGCCACCCCAGCGCAGGGCAGGCCCTTCCCCTCTCAGCTGCAATGTTGCAACAAGCTGCACTGGAGAGAGCAGGGCCAGGCTGGTCACCCTGTTTGAACACCAAAGTATTCAAAGGTATATCACCTTTAAGTGTACACGTAAGTTTTTCATGAATACGAATTGGCATGGGTGTGCACTTACGGTTAAGCACGTGGTTAAGTGCTTTTCTGAATTGGAGTTTAAAGAGTTGAAGGAATCTAGTCTTCATGCAATCTGAATTGATCCTGCCTGCTCATGAGTATGTAAATGATTGGTCAGTTACTAATGAATAATTTTTGTCCTTTATCTCAGAATGGCATAAAAGTGTTATTTGTCCACTCAATTTTTTTCAGCTCAGTGATTTGTCCATGCGTTTCATGTATTTGCAGAAATCCTTGCTGCATAAGTACGTATTGTTTGCAATTGGTTCTCTCAATTTGTTCTGCTGCCCTCAGTGTGTTTATTCCTTAGCGTGCGTTGGAGTAGCTGATTTATTTAATGTGGATGCTCCTTTTGTAAGCTGTGGGTAAGAACCAAGTTTTGTGTTGAATCCTACTTCAGTGATTTAGGTGAAATCAGGATCAGGCCCTCAGCAGTTACATATACACTTAATTTGCTACATGATAAGCATCAGTAAGTCACATACTCCAACACTGATCACATATCAAAGGCTTTTTAGAGAAACAAAATGTGCCACATGAGAACTAGTCCCTTAGATAATTGCAGATGCTGCAATGCATCTTGCTTCAGTACCAGCAGTTTCTGCATTCCAGCCTTGGATATATCACTGACTCACTACGTTGTGTTTTATAAACATACTTGAAATGTCTCTGGGAAAGTCTTACAATCTGTCCGTTTTCTCATTTGTAAAACAAGATTTAAATGGTTTACTTCATAGGAAAGCTAGTTAATGCCTTGCAAAATTCTGAATGTTTAAAATTCTCTGGATTTCACATACTATTATTTAACTGAAATATATGAAGAAAAGCAATGTGCCTTTTAATAGTTACTCATGCAATACCAATCAGTTCCTCTCTACCCTTCCCCCCCCCCCCCCAATTAATTAATTTCTTTCTCTGTGCTGTTTTAAAATTACCTAATTACCTGTAAACAAAAGGAAACATGTTTCTGGGGTTTTTAATGGCGGAGTTTAATTTTTACTAATCTTATTAAATAATAATATTAATAAGACTTTACAGTTCTCATACAAAGAGAGACAGTGCACTATAGAAAACATGAATACATTTAACCAGTGTAAAACAGCTTGAGCCATTTTCATTTCCACTGTGTATTATGTATTTTTTTAAAGAAGAAAATTAGACACGGGAGAATTAATTTTAACATCATTGCTTATGAATTATTAATTCCTTATGACTGGGGTTATTTACATACTGAATAGTAGTTAGGCAAAGAGCATTTAGAAAGGTGTAGCTTTCTAAAACTTTAAGAAGCCAAAATAAAGGGCTGTTGTCTGTTTTGGGTTTTTTTTTTTAAAGGCTTATTTGGTTTGACAGTCACATTTCCATCAGTTTTCCCATGTGGATATGTAAATCCTTACATGTATTCTTGCAAAGGTAGTATTTTAACTTTGATATTCTCTGCTTTTATACCTACCTCTTGACTTGCCAGTCACACTTTAGGAGTTTTGTGTTTTAACTATATATTGGATATTTCTTTTGGGGCCACCAATATCTCAAATTAAACATCTCCAATTCAATTACTTTCCTGCAGCTCTGTTTCCCTTTCTGTTCCTCAGAGTGACTTCTGTGCTGTTGTAACCATCTCCTCCTCATTCTTTCAGCCCTCTGTTGATTCCCTGTTTGTTTTTTCCATAAGATTTAGCTCCATTTTAGATTCTCAAATATGTGACTCCTAACTACTTCTTCTCTGCTGTATTTTTTTTTTTTCTTATTCTAGTCTGAACTGTCCCATTGAGACTGTTCCTACTATTCCTTTACCCACCTCCCTCCTTGGCCATGTCTGTCTGGGGAGGTTTACCCTCAGATTGCTTCGATGGCTTGCTCAGTCTTTAGAGGAAGCAGATGTGTATAGATCTTTGATCTGAAATCCTTTTTGTCATAATTATCTGTTTGTACTGCTAAAAGAAATTGCAGTTTTATTTAAAGAAGTGTACCTGTTTAATGTATTCCTCTGGTCACTGTTAGAGCTAGGTTTGTTGTAACTTGTGCCTTAAAACTACGACTTCTTACATCAGTCTATCTTTCATATCTTTCCCAATGTGTGAACTGTCAATTACTTCTGGCTTTTATTTTCTTTTCTCTAGTTTTGCAAACATTTATGCTTGCCAAGGAATTTTGGCTCAGTTTCTAGAGCCAATGAGAAGTAATGATGTTACCAAGTGCCAATACTCTAGGAAGGTACGGAAAGGCCAGGCCTTATCTGCTGAACTTTATGCCGTAGTCTTCAAGTCAAGTTATAAAAATGCTGAGACATTAGTGACAATGTAATATTATAGTATTTTATGTGATATGAAAGTATCTGGGGATCTTTGATAAAAAGATCTCAGAAGCTGTTGAAGATTTGTACTAAATTGCAAAAGAAAGAATTCAGACTTGTGCATTATTCCTTCCTTAATGCCAGATGGATTATAGAATCATAGAATCATTAAGGTTGGAAAAGACCTTTAAGATCATCGAGTCCAACCATCAACCCAGTACAAATGCCCACTAAACCAAGTCCCGAAGCACCTCATCCACACGTTTTTTGAACACCTCCAGGGATGGTGACTCCACCACTTCCCTGGGCAGCCTGTTCCAAAGCCTGACTACCCTTTCAGTGAAAAAATTTTTTCTAATATCCAATCTAAACCTCCCCTGGCGCAACTTGAGGCCATTTCCTCTCGTCCTATCGCTTGTTACTTGGGAGAAGAGACCAGCACCCATCTCTCTACAGCCTCCTTTCAGGTAGTTGTAGAGAGCGATAAGGTCTCCCCTCAGCCTCCTCTTCTCCAGGCTAAACAACCCCAGCTCCCTCAGCCGCTCCTCATAAGACCTGTTCTCTAGACCCTTCACCAGCCTCGTCGCCCTTCTCTGGACACGCTCCAGCACCTCAATGTCCTTAGTGTTATGATAATGAATAACTAAGGAATTAAATGTGATTTGTCACTTGTTGCAAAGTGTTGCCCAGAATAGTAATCCGTCATTGCTTTTTCACAAAAGAGGCTTGATCTGTGAATGAGATCTCAGAGATACTACTATCTTCATAAAACTGCCTATTGCCACTATTAACATAAAGCAGGCTGAGCCCTGGCAGTTGAGACAGGAGTTGAGACAGGACCTAACTAAGACTTTTAATGAGATTATATGGTTTACAGTAATGGGTTGACTTTCCTCCTAGTTACCGTCATGCATGAGTATACTATTCTTCCCTGCAGTGTGCAACAAGCAGATGGAATGGTCAGCAAGTCAAAATATGAAATGTTGGAAAGGTCACGATACTACAGGCTGCCGCTGTCTTTCTCATCTGTCTTACATTTCGATAGCTTGTTCTTGGAGCAAGAGTCATAATGAGGACTGTAATGAATGCAACTTATATCTGTTCGCTCACCCAGAAGCTGGAAACAAAGGGCAGGTGAATTTGTACTAATGAGGGACCAGGCAGGGCAGCTTTTATTTATGTGAGCAAATGTTTCTCATTCACATAGTCATATTTATATTGGGAATTATTCCAGAAAAAAAGGATTGCTAGATGGACTCCTAAATAAAGGGGATTACTTGAAGACTATTTTGAGTCTTAAACTTTTTAAGATTGAAAAAAGCTTGCTGAATTTGCATTATTTAAAAAAAAAATTGCTCAGGATGTCTATGATTAGGATAATGGGCTTAGGTTCAGGAGACCTAGGTCCTGGCCACAGAACTGAACAGTGAAGATTATTCCAAGATCACTGATGTTGGTGGAAGATTTGGAAAGGTATTTGTACGACTTTGGAGTTCTTATAGATAGTACAAAGCAGTTGCAGAGGGAATTGCTCTATTACTGAAGGTCTGTGGGATGTCAGGGTTGGATTATGTGTCTCTGCCAGCCTGGGACAATAGTAGGTTATTAAAATTAAAAAAGTACCTACTCAAGGAGAACTACCTCAACCAGTTGTTCTTAAAGGAATATGAGATGCAAGGGTAGAACAAACAAAAAGAGATGGTGGTCATGGTGTCAGAACTAAAACATTTATGGGATTCAGGTGTAGTGAGAGATTAGATTAATTCACATAAAGCATTTTTGCCATAGCACAGCAGTGCCCTTGGGCAATCTGAGATGGCTGGAACAGCTGAGAAACCTGTAGGTAGGTCTCTACTGAGTGGCTGCAGCTATGACTATGGCTGTTGGAGCTGAGCTTTCAAGGTGTAATATCTGTAAAGCTGCAACATCATTTTGTTTTTCTGCCTCCTTGCAATTTATGGAAAAGTACCTCTGAAAGATGGATAAGTCTCTGTATTCAGCCTTTATGATAGCTGCAGGATAATGAAGCTCTGTGCGTTCACTCAGCAGCTCTGGCAGCTCTACTGTGTTGTGGTTTAACCCCAGCCGGCAACTAAGCCCCACGCAGTCGCTCGCTCACTCTCCCCCGGTGGGATGGGGGAGAGAATTGGAAGGGTAAAAGTGAGAAAACTTGAGGGTTGAGGTGAAGACAGTTTAATAGGGAAAGCAAAAGCCGCGCACGCAAGCAATTAAAACAAGGAATTCCTTCACTACTTCCCATGGGCAGGCAGGTGTCGAGCCATTTCCAGGAAAGCAGAGCTCCATCACGCGTAACGGTTACTTGGGAAGACAAACACTATAACTCCGGACGTCACCCCCTTCGTCCTCCTTCCCCCAGCCTTATATGCTGAGCATGACGTCACATGGTATGGAATACCCCGTTGGCCAGCTGGGCTGGCTGTCCTGGCTATGCTCCCTCCCAGCCTCTTGTGTGCCTGGCAGAGCATGGGAAGCTGAAAAGTCCTTGAGAAGTAGACTACCTAGCAACAACTAAAAACATCAGTGTGTTATCAACATTCTTCTTATACTAAATCCAAAACATAGCACTATACCAACTACTAGAAAGAAAATTAATTCTATCCCAGCCAAAACCAGGACATACTGGAACCATTTGTTTGTGAAACAGAGAAACATTTCTTTCTGTCATCCGCTAGCACTCAGGACCAACTGTGGAAGGTGTCTTTTCATTGGTGTGAACAGAGAATGAAAGTAATGAAATACTTCTCATGGCTTCTTTTGGGTCTCTGTTCTCTGTTTTGTTTGAATACCTTGACTGTCTTTTAAACCGTAGCTTCAGTAAGTTTGGGTGACTTGTATCAGAGCTCCATTACTACAAATCCTGATGTCCAGTATATCTGTCGATATGTGCAATGTTCTCATGACTTACCAGGCAATGACTGATGGTGACACCTGCCGTGTTAGTAAGCATCTTTCAATCAGGGAAACAAAAGTATAGAAATAATGTCATGAAACTTAGTTTATCTTTGAAGGCCCTGTGTTATTTTTAGTGTTGTTATGTAGGTTATAGTAGTGCCTACTAACCCCCAGCAAAATTAATCATCATTGCCTAATGCACCTGAGAAGCAATGAAGAAAAGCAGAAATGGAATTAGACAGCCATCATGATTTTCCCATGGTTACACAGCAGGTGAGCGGCAGAAGCAGAAATATAATCCATATAATTTCCTGGTGTTTTCTGCTATCTGTGATAACTTTCACGAAAAGTATCTTACTATACTGAATTATACTATTGAAGATTTTGTTCATAGTGTCTATGTAATAATTTTTAATGATAGAGTGTATTTTCTTGCTTTCTTGTCGTTTATGGTAAAAGTAGCACTAAATCATGTAAAAGCATGAATTAAACTGTAATGTGTGAATGACAAGAGATTCATACACCATGAGCATTTTGTATAAATAGATACAAGACAATAAACACAAAACAAAATAAACATTAGAAAGTTAATACTTCTAGTAAAGAAAATGCTAATATTCAGGTTGCAAACTTTTTACACATCATTCAATGCTGGCTGGTTCAGCAAATTACCTCATGCATCAGGGAATGCAGCGTACCTGGCTGACGGCTGATCCTTGGCTTAGAGACTGTAATGATGGAATGTTAGACCTTTGCTATAATTAGGTAAACACAGATGATGGAGAAAAGCCATGTATATTTTATTCTGATTCATGACAGAAGTTTTACACAGTGATAACATGAAAAGGTTCCAAGAGTGACTTTTCATTAGAGTTGCATAAGTATTGGAGTTACGTCAATAGCAGAAATACATGGGAGTTTCACAAATATTTTTGTGAACACTTTATTTTTGATGAAGAGGAAAAACATCAGGAACTTACATAGATCAACTTTTGTTCTCAGGGATATGGTGTATATTTTTGACTGTGCAGTTCATGGGAGGAAAAATGATGGATGATATACAAGAAAACTCTCTGCTGAGTTATGTTCTGCACTTTTTCCGAAAGCTGTAGTATACCAGAATTCATTCTTGGTCTTTATCTCCCACAGCTCACAAGCTGAATCTCCATGATTATATGTAAACTCCTTTGCACTGCCATCAAAAATGTTGTAGCCAAATCAGGATGTATCTCCTACAGAACATCTAAGGATCAGTGAAGGGAATCTTTCCACTGACTTCAGTGGGCTTTGAATCTCACTGTAACTCACTCTTTAAAGCATTACGAATAGAAGAGCTGAAGGCAGGAGTGTATTTGCATATCTCCTTAACCCCCTGAAATACTACAGGTAGTTGAATTTTTATACCTTTTGACTTTCATGACACTTTTATCCTTACCTCCCCCTCTTATCTAATTCCCTCCCCTCCCCCCCCGTTTGATTTCAGCCCCCATTCTTTTTTGCCATGTTTTATATATTCTCTCTCTCTCTTTCTCTCTGAGGGGAGGAGGAAAAGGATCTGGTTAGCTTTACAAACTATGTTTCAAAAACAGATGTCGAGTGTGTAGAGCTAAATAACTTGGATATTTTGTATGCTGTGAAGATGTCATCCTTTGCTGAGTGTTCCCGAGCTAGGGATTTTTTTTTTTGTTAGAGCATCCTTTTTTTAATACTTTGTCTGTGTAAGGCCTCTAAAAATTAAGCACAGAACCAAGCTGATATTTCAGAACACAATATGCTGATAAAGTTAACACTAAAATGTCCAAGCTCTTCAGTTTTTCAGGGGTACTAGGTGGGAATGGACTCCACTGCAGGATTTGACCCTGAGTTTACATAATCCCTCAATGGCAAGGTATATATTCTTAAGGTTAAATCAAATGAACTAATTTTCTGCCATAATTAAACTAGTGAGAAGCCCTTAGAGTTGTACAGTCAGTTGTTTACCTGGTTGGTTGACTGACTGACTCTTTGCTACGGCATTAAGTGAAGGGGAAATACCAACATGATCTTGTTGGTCTTAGGTCACAGATGAAAGAGTTTCCATAAAGCTTTTTCATGTAATAATACTTGTTTCTCACTGTTGTAGGTATGAAAGTGTTAGTGGGAAGGTATCCTGATATGAAAGGGTTCCTTTATTAGGTTACACTGTTGCTGTAAATGTTTCCTAATTATCTCTGTTATGGTAGAAAACTGAAAAAGTGTAAATTGAGTGCTTTGCATAATTTATAAAAGCTGAATGTTTTCTAATTAGTTCTGTTAGGTTAATGATACCGCAGCCTCATTTTTCCATGGCCCTGAGCAATGACCTTTACCCTCCCCATTTTTAACACTTTCTTTTAGTTCAAAAACATGTGGTGACCTTCCTCATCTTGAATGATCTTTGGGAGACATAATGCTTTGGAAAATGTTACAAATCCTTCTCCCCTCTCCCTTTGAAAGTAAAGAAATGGCCTGCTTTATGCGGTCAGAGTAAAAGCCTGATTTATACAGATCCTCTGAAGAATGCTGGTGAAGTGCATTCCTTCAGTGTTTTCATAGGAACTGATGTGAGCTGCATTAGCAGAAGATGTGAAAATGGTGAGGTGGGGGAGAGAAAAACCTCTCTCAAAAGGATTCTAAAATAACATTTTGCATCCTCGAGTAATTCCCAGCTCTCCCTGGCAACCATTCATTTCTTCCGAACAGCAGAAATTTGCAATATGAAAGTGGATTGGCTTGCTTTTCCCATGGGGCTCTGTATCTCTTCATCCACCGCCTAGGGTAAAAAGCAATGCATACGTTTACAATATAAATGTGATTTAATCGACCTCCCTGTCAGCGAGAAATGGCAAGCATATCAAACAAGCCCAAGATGTTAGGAAGGAAAAATCATAAATTATTCCAGTGATGAGTTTCTGAGCAGCATTTTGGACTACTAGATGATTCTATGTAAAGCTGTTCCTTGAAACAATAATTAAGATAATTCTGTGTGACAAGGAGAAAAATGTTCAGCTTTGTATGAAATGTACTTTATGTTTAGAAAGCTGAATGTTCACTATATTGATCAGAATTTCCCTTAGCTGCTGCAGTGCAAAGCTAAAACTAATTAAATGATTCACCATCTGTATTTCTAAGTCCTTACTTATTTTATCCTATGCAAAATCAGTTGGCTTCTAAATTGGGAAGATGATAGGTTCCTTTATGGGTGGGTCTCTATGCATGTACACTGTAAAGCCTTCAATAACTATCTTTTTGAGCTGTGAATATACAGCTATGTAGAAAAAAGACATTGATTGATTTATTATTTTGATTAAAAGACACTTGAGTTGTCCTGAGAAGATAAGCAAAAGGATTCTGTAGTGAGGAAGTGCTCATAGAATCATTATGCCACTTAGTTTATCTAAAAGAGCCCCTTCCGGAATTGTTTCTATTCACAGGCAGAAACGCATATTTGCTTTATATGCTTTATTTCTTAAAAATATGGGAAAGGTAGAGAAAGGATTTTTTGCAGATGGGACAGTTCCCTACGTCAATATGATCACAGTTGGTTCCTCCTCCATGCCTCCATCTCCCAGCAATGAATTTCTCTTTTGTTTTACCAGATTGTCTGAAGTCTCCTATGACTTTTTTTTTTTTTTTTTTTTTTTTTGACTCTAGTACAGTGTGGATCAAGCCACAGGGACCTTAGTTCAGAACGCCATATGGGATTTTTGGTCCCCTCCAGATCTCTTTCTGCAAAATATCTGGTCGTGTCAATGGAGGATTACTGGAGGGACCAAACTGTATTAAATTTGTGTGTACCAGAAAGATACTATGACTGGATTTTCATGCCACTTCCCCTTTCTGATTTTCACTGGTTATTGTTATTTTAAATGTTATGCCACTGCATGTATCTCTCCACTGTTAATGTAACACAGCAGTAGTCGGTGGAAAGCTTAATTTTACCTCATATTCTTAAGAACAGAGATTTGGGCACTTTCTTATCTTCTTTTAGTCTACTTCATCCTTTTAATAGTGAAAAATGCTTCCTGTTGACCTCTGCCCTCCATTGCAATGCTTAATTTGTGCATTGTTTATTTGGGATTTTTCTCTTTTTCTCCTCTTAGGAACATACAACTTAATTTACAGTCTCATCCCCATCATCACTTGCTTCACATCTGCCTGTTAAAACTAAGGTTTTGGTTAAAAAAATTATGATCTAGTGGATTTTTCCAAGTGATTTCCTACATCTTAATGTTTTGACCTGGTGTAGTATGTTTCTTTCAAACTCCTTTGACAGAATGTGTCATTTTTGAACTTTACACTTGGATTCTTGGCTCCAGCACACTTTGAATTACTGTCTTTCTCCCCCTCTTGTGAATAAATTACAGTTCCTACCTCTTAGAGGACTGTCATACTGTCTCCTTCACTGACCTCATGTTCTTAATTCACTTGAAAATTTCTTGTTATTTAACTTAACCTCTTGCGTAGCTTTGCTTTCTTCCTTTGCAGTCCATTTTCTTTTTGTGCTCTCGAAACTTCAGTATATAGTCTTCCCCGTCTTCTTTTGTACCTGATGTTTTACCTCTTTACAGCAAGGTTGATATCTCTAGTATCCTGGCAAGAGTCCAGTTTAAGTAATTACATTCTGTCTTTCTAAATTCTTCTTACCCTTTCAGTTGAATGTAATGGTCCCTCTCTTCCTGCCCTTTGCTATTGTGTGCATTGCTAAGCAGTCCCTGTGCTTCAACCTGCAGCTTTCCTGCTATGTTGTCCTGTCTGATGTGCTTTGGGACAAAGGGGAAATTTAAAATACTATTTATCATTATTTTAACATGTAAGCCATACCTCCTTTACGTTTTACTTTTACTGACTTACCGGCTGTTCTCTTTCAGTGCTTCTCACTGTCATTCCAATAGCTTTAATGCTCTATTTGTCCTACAGGACACTTCTGCAGTACTTTGGGTCTTTTGCCCAGAGCATGTTTCTCTCCCTTTCTCTCACTTCTCCTGTCAGGGGTATTGACCTATCTTCCCCTTCCCCCCCTTTTTTTTCCATTCCCCCATTTTTACCCCCAGTCTTTCTTCTGTGCTTTAATAGATTCTATTTCTAGTGAAGTTCTCTCAGTTCATGTAGGACTCGGTCTGTTCACAAATGAATGACATGCATATATATCCTGTTCACTTCATGATTACATGTGCATAATACCTACCCCTACTGCGTGTGCCTCAACAGGTAGACCAAATTCTCAGGTCTCTATGCAAACTCCAGCAGGCATAAGGTCAGGTCCATCTGTTTTTTTGGTCTGTGTGTACAATCCAAGGCAATATCACTGCAGGTGGATGGGGAGATTGAAATGCCTTGGATCTACACAGTACCCATGTTGCACAATGAAGAGGAGGGGATGTATGTCACTTATGGTCCTGTTCTTTCCAACGCTGTTCCAAATTACATGTCTTGGTGTAGGAATGGATGCTGTAATGAGCTGTATCTCTTGGTAACAACCAACAGTTGGTCCTAACCACCTGCTCCCAAAGCGCTTTGGAGGCTGGGGATAGAAGTACACAGATGAAGATCAGAAACAGGGTTCTCTGTTTTGTTAGTCCTCTCAGAAAGGAGGATGCCACGCTGCTGGGAGCGAGTCATGGCAAATGAAATAGTGTGGAAGTGCCTCTTTCCCTGAGCTTTCAATCCTTTTCTTAAAGGAAAGTTTTCCTCTAAAATGTACTATGTCACAATGAATAGATACTGATGGCTGCTGGTGTAAAATAATCGTGTTGAAATGACATGCAGAATGAATTGGATACTGATGTTGTGCACTGCGATGAACATATGGAGAAATCTTAAGAGCTTGGCTATTGTGTAAGAGTTTGGCTGATTACTTGATATAACCTGTGTGAGTCATGCCAGGGCCAAAATGAGATAATGAGGCTAGCTAGGTTTGGAGCAGCATAAACCTCTGGGACATCAGAAGGAAATTACCTTTATCCCTCCAAACAGATATATATTTTTGCTTAAGCAAGTACAGTTTGCATAAAATGCAAGGTGTCTGAGAGAAGGCGGCTACTGCTCTACTAGGTGTATGATTATGGTACAGTGTGATGTAAAATGCAGCAAAATCAATGGAAAGATTCRGGTGATGATTAAGTGGCTTAAAAACAGAACCGTACTCATCAGAACAGTTTTATCACACAAAATCTTGCACACCAGAGTAGTTTAGGGCTCATATTATTCTGTTGTTCTTTAAATCAGTGTCTGTTAGCCATCTGCGGCCATTGACATTTATCAGACAGTTTCTTTAAGCCTTCAGTGTTCCTCAGCTCAGGAAAAAAAAAAAAAAAAAGACAACTATATTAGTTCTTCACATTAACGACAGCAGACCCTGTTGCAAAGAGTCTAATCTAGGGACTGGATCACAAAGAGTGTTCAAGAGCAAGGTATATAATTAAGGAAAAGCAATAATATACCTGTCATAACCATAGAAACAGTCTAGTTGAACTATAGGCATGAGAGTATTCGTGTGAATTTGATGCAGATCCATGTGACAGTCAGGGTGTACACTGTGTGACTGATTCAATGGTAATAATTGAAGACATAGAGATGCAATGCAGCAGGGGGGAGAGCATAGCAAGTGGAAATTAAATACATGGTGGCAAGATGTGTTTTTCTTGCTAACCAGATTATTTACATATTCAAATCTAGATGTACAACCTTCTCTTATTCGGTGAATTAGCTTTAGCCAGCAATAATGGGCTTCCCCCCGCCCTCCCCCAAATGGTGGTGCACGGAAGGAAAGGCTATGCTGTTAATCATTTATGGTGTTTCCTTTCATTTTCATGAGAACAGTGCTAAAAAGAGACAGAGCTTACAAATCAGTATTAAGTAGTAGGAAAACAATCTACTTGAACAGTAAACACTGCAGCACTGCTAAAGAATACAGTTAGAAATCTGGCGCATTGTTGATATTGCTGTGAGCAGATGGACCGTAAGCGCATTCACTGCCAAACCTCCCTAAACCCCATACACCAGACGTGGCTGCATGGCAGGATGTTTGAGTGAGTGGCAGCTTGCTAACTCCCCCCCAGCATTTGTTTTTTTAAATTCTGTGGATATATAAATTTATATATATATTTTTTTTACATATATATAACAAAATAAAAATATATAACCCTTATGAAAAAGCTAATAGTAACAGTGACCTCATACTTATGTCGTATGGATAACCTGCCACTTCACTGATATTATTGACTGATGATGCAAACTGTGGCCCAAATTCTGATTGTCACAGCAGTGATGGCATCCTCTGCCATGGGCACTATCTCCTTCAGGGCAGGACTGAGCAGCAGACCTGAGCACCACAGGGTGTATACAGAAGAAACTGTGTGTTCCTACCATCTGGTGGCCAGCAATTGTTTCTAAAAGCAGAATAGTATTTCTCAACTGGTGGACTGTGGCACTTGAAGGAGAATGAGGTTTATTTACAGTGGCTATCAGGAAAAGTGAAAAGGACATTACTACAAGTCTTTTTATGATATAAAGCAAAACTGTACTCCTTCATACACCACCACCCTCAAGACCAAGTAGCTGTCAGCCTGTTGCTGCATGCAAATACTATTTTAGGTGTTTCTCTGTGGTATGTTTTTATTCTAACTCTTATAAGTAATGAGGAAAAATCTCTTGTGGAAAAAATCCTTTGAATAAGGATACTTAGAAGCAGAGGCTTTGTTCTAGAATAGTAATTTTCACTAGTGACTGTTAAGAACAGCAAGACCCCCTATGATTTAGGACACCCCTGTTGAAACAAGTGCTGAAAATATGCCAGGCTCTGGCACAAAGAACCACAAGGCTTAAAAATCATTATAGCAGCAGTTCATGACCTTCATTTTGGATGGCATCAGGCCACCTGAGCCAGTTCTAAATATCCTGTTAGACAATGTTGTGCAGAGTCTTCTCTGGTCAGTCAAGTGATGCCAAAATTTTCTTTTCAAGCCTGATATACAAAAAATATTATTTCTAGTCCTCAATAATGTTCAAGCACTCTTTCTTCTATTAAATCTCAGTAATAGTACACGTTCCTTGGTATATATGACACCAAGCTGGGCGGGAGTGTTGATCTGCCTGAGGGTAGGAAGGCTCTGCAGAGGGATCTGGACAGGCTGGATCCATGGGCCGAGGCCAATTGCATGAGGTTCAACAAGGCCAAATGCCGGGTCCTGCACTTCGGTCACGACAACCCCAGGCAACGCTACAGGCTTGGGGAAGAGCGGCTGGAAAGCTGCCCGGCGGAAAAGGACCTGGGGGTGCTGGTCGACGGCCGGCTGAACATGAGCCGGCAGTGTGCCCAGGTGGCCAAGAAGGCCAACGGGATCCTGGCCTGTATCAGGAATAGTGTGGCCAGCAGGAGTAGGGAGGTGATCGTGCCCCTGTACTCGGCACTGGTGAGGCCGCACCTCGAATACTGCGTTCAGTTTTGGGCCCCTCACTACAAGAAGGACATTGAGGTGCTGGAGCGTGTCCAGAGACGGGCGACGAGGCTGGTGAAGGGTCTAGAGAACAGGTCTTATGAGGAGCGGCTGAGGGAGCTGGGGTTGTTTAGCCTAGAGAAGAGGAGGCTGAGGGGAGACCTTATCGCTCTCTACAACTATCTGAAAGGAGGCTGTAGAGAGATGGGTGCTGGTCTCTTCTCCCAAGTAACAAGCGATAGGACGAGAGGAAATGGCCTCAAGTTGCGCCAGGGAAGGTTTAGATTGGATATTAGGAAAAATTTCTTCACTGAAAGGGTAGTCAGGCATTGGAACAGGCTGCCCAGGGAAGTGGTGGAGTCACCATCCCTGGAGGTGTTCAAAAAACGTGTGGATGAGGTGCTTCAGGACATGGTTTAGTGGGCATTTGTACTGGGTTGATGGTTGGACTCGATGATCTTAGAGGTCTTTTCCAACCTTAATGATTCTATGATTCTATGATTCTATGATTAGTATATACATTTGCTCATTAGTGCATAGGTATCAAAGATGATGTTAACCATAGACACTGGTGATGCTATATTTGCTCTTAGTTCAGAGTTGGTGTATCATATGATTCCAGATTTCTCTCTCTCTTTCAGTCAGTACTGGCAAGTATTCTCTAGACATTTATCATTTTAAACTATCACAGTCCAGTGCATTTTCCAGGGACCAAAATCAATGCTGATCTTGGTTTGAATATTTTTCTGGAGAGGTTCTTTTTGTAGATTCACAAATAGAACTAATGTGCGTTAAAACTATTCAACTTGGCATTTCACAGCCTCATTGACATATTAACTACAGGCATTACCCATGACTATTAACCTTACAACTATTAAGTAGTAAAAATCCTGCATACGTATTTACTAGCTTAAAGTTATACCGTAACATCCAGTATTACAAAACAGAAAATAAAATACAGTACGGAAAAATACATCAAATCGGACAGATCTCCACCAACTTCCCCAAAGTACTCTACCGAAATGCTTCACTCATGATGAACTGCTTAGGTCAGAATCCATTTCCATTTAGTCTTTGGGCCTCTTTGGAGACTTCTTGGCAGTGCACAACTATAGGACAGAAGATGGGACAATCCTATTAGTTATTAGGGCATTTGTTTATTTGTTTTCAAACCATGAGGATGGTTTGACACCCACAGTGAGCTTGCTTTCTTAGAGCTCTAGCAAATGGAGATGATGCTTCACTAAATGGAGTAGAATCTGTTTGTCACTAGGCTGTTGCCAGTCATTAAAGATACTGTATTTATCTGCAGCTCCGTTCATGGAAACAGGCTGCCTTCTGCAGCCTCCTGCAGGAAGGAGACCTCTAGGGACAAAGGAAGGACCTTTTTTTATCAGAGATATTGTTTTTGGATTGTCTGCAGACCTGGGAAGACATCGCGGTATCTTTTAGCAGAGTAACATGGTCTGATTTTTTCTTTATGATCTTGATGTGTTTTGGAACTTCTGCCCCTTTCTTTTTTAAATGATAACTCAAGGACAGGGGGTTCTACATTTAAGCTGCTTGCATCTTAATCACTATTTCATTCTGTTCCTTAGGTGGCTCTCGCTGCTTTTCTCCCTTTATTATATTATCATCAAACTTCTCTTGAAGCTGTTTCTCTTTGGACTGTTTGCTTTCATGAATATGGGTACCATCCTGAAAAGAAGTCTTCTGATCCACAGGCACTTTAACTCACTTCTAGACTCCTCTGATCGTTAGAGACTCTATTCACAAAGGCGAAAAGTACAGCTGAAAGGAAAAATTCCCCTTAGCGACTTCTAGAGGAAATGGGCCATTGAAAGGGCAAAGCAGAGATACTGCATCCCTCAGTAATCCAGCCAAGAGATTAATAGCCAAGATAAAAATAGAAAAATATAATTATTCTAACTTCATTTCCTCTTTCAGAAAATATAAGAACAGCCAAGACCTTCAGAACCCTGATTCCCAGGTTTATATCTCCCTATCAGATTTGCGTGACTTGAAGCACATGGAAGCCTTAGTAGTAAAACTAAGTGAATAATTCATGGTGAATAGCTTATTTGATGGATTACTGAAGCCCCTTTTTCTGTTTGTGCAGAAAGTTTCTAGCAGATGACAATTTCTTTCAACTTATGTATTATTCAAATTTACTCAACCATTTTCTTTGTTTTTTTAACATGCTGATTTACTGCAAGCAGTTTCCCAGGTACTGAGCAGTAACAGGCTCTTGACATTGCAACTGGTCCCCAAAGCCACGTGGGAGAATTTGTGTCTCCCAGTTGACTGAACATAACCTTTACACTGAGGAAAAGTGCTCGGAAAAGAGGCAATGCTCATACTTTGATTTTCATATAGAGAGGCAGCAATGGGTTCGAAATTCCCTATAATTCCTTAATCTTTTTCCTTTCTGGGTCACAGAGGCATTGTATGAGGTGTCGTTCTTGTTAGGTAAAAGGCTAATGTAAGATTTATTGGCTGTGGGTAGAGTTCAGATTTAAATTTCTCTTGTCATATTCATACAAAGTAATTGCCTGCATGTTTACAGACCTCCTAGGAAAGGGGGCAGTCAGACCCTTATCTTCTGCTTTTGATTACTTTAATGTTGAGGATAGATAAAAAGTGTGTTTTGTTTTTATTTTCCTGAAATTTATTTTGCTCTGCTGTCAAGCAATGTGTCATCTCACCCGAAATCTTCATCTTTTGTGGTGCAAAGCCTTTATGTGCTTAAGTGATAGTGGGAAAGAGAAAGATTATTAGGATTTGTAAGACCAAAATTCTTTGCAGAAAGTGTTACGGCAAGCTCCCCAGAGTCTTTTCTTCAACTGAACATAGGCAATAAGGAGCAGATCTGCACTGGGCTCTGCAATGACACCAACCTTAGTTAAGAAAAACTGGGTTTGGAAATGGAGAGTCGATAAAATGAGTTGGCAAACTGAATAAGGGAAAAATATTTGGTAGTCTGTAGACGTGGCTCAGGAAATAGTGCTGAAACAGAGGTTAAACATTTTCTGCTCTTGTTCACAGTTAATTATTGGGGTTTCTTTGGAGAGACTTTGTGGACATTGGAGGCTTAGTTCTTAGAGAGGGGCAAAGTAAGAGTCGAGGGGTTATTAGCAGGTAACATCCTTTAACATTTGGGGGAGAGAGGAATTTGTAACAGCACATCTTGGCAATTTGTTCTCTAAATCTTTCTCTTCTTTTTTTCCTGAGTGTTCTTACACTCATCATAGTAAGTTGTCTGTCTGTATAGAATTAATTTTATTTATGGAAAACAAACAAACAAATTGCCTTAAACTTGACATACTGTTTTATTTTAGCTGGCTTTCTTTCTTTGCCTCAGCGTGGACGGTGGAAACTTATGCCCTCAGGTACCATCTCCCCAGGTCTTAGCTGATGAGACAGATTCCTGTGTGAAGAAGGCGTGTCTTTTAGCAGACATTATCCTCGGAGCCCACCTTAGTCTGTTCTGCATTTACTGCTGAGGTGAAGAAAGTTGTACTGCATACCCAGGATATATTACTTCAATTAATGTGGGGAAAAATTAGTATTGCTGGTTTCTATGTGAAACATGTAAAGCTAGGAAAGAATTGACAGAAATGGGATGCAGTAAGTTAAGGGTGCAGTTTAACAACATGTCCAATCTATGTCACAAGAAATTATTTGGGATTTTAGTTGGCTTATACCTTCTGATTTTCCTTAGAAAAGGAGTTGTTTCCATAGTAACAGCCACATTACATGGTTCTATACTTATGATACCTCTGAGATAGACCAGCATCGCAAAGAAATATACTTCTCAATATGTCATGTAAAAATCCTGTACTTGTTAGTGAGAAAAATCTTATTTTCAGCAAAGTGAGACACTTGTTTGAGGTTTCTAGGCTATGGTTAATTTGCTTATACTCTCTTTTTCTGTCCCTCCCTCATTTCCTATAGGTGGTGCTTATATTGCTGCCTATTAAGATGCCTGACACTTCACATTATAGGCTTTTGTCTTCAGCTGCTTACAGCTTTACCAAATATTAACTGTTTAGACTCATACTTTCTGTTCAGGGTCTCTGCCTTGTGCAGCGTCCTTTTGGAATATCTCAAAGCTGTGCAGCTATTTCTGAGAATTACTCTGTGTGGGTTATCTTATTTTTTTCTAGGTTAATCGCTCTGTGGATCTTTTTTGAAGGTTTCTATATCCCTTCTGGGCAAAAACCTAGTGTAGGGTGTGCCATTTCCGTTTCCCACCCGCCCCATCCTGAAATTTCACTCAGTTACAAATATCTGCAATCCCTCCGTATCCATGCTGTCAATTCCTGACTTTTGAATGCTTTTGGGAGGTCTTGGTAACATGCTGCTAACACATACATGTATTTATTAAGTACATATGCACATATAAATACAGGACAGCATATATTTATGCACTTACATAGGTTCCAGTGGTTGTCTGGAGAATGACAGGTATAACGGTACTATTCCATTTGCATCAGAGGAGTGAGAGATCAGAGGCAGATATTAGAATAATTGGAAAATGAAGATAGGACATAACTCTAGCTCTTAACAATTCAACTAGTCGATGAAGAATCCAAAGTGGTAAGGAGCTCAGTAGTCTGAACAAGTTAATTTGCAACCTGTTCAGAAGCTGCCATGGAGACTATTAATACCTCAGACATTTCTTAATGAATTTTACAAACAATGTGCACTTGGTTACTGCAGTCGAATGACGTATTGTGATTCATTCCTCTTAGAAAATGTACTGAGGTGCTATTTCTGAGGCCAGTGCTGTTCAGTGCATGCAGAATTACTTCTCTAGTCCTTGGTATAACACACCAAGGAATTTTCTTATGATATTTCAGTATTTCAGTGTTGTACTTCATTTTGTGAATTTGCTTTTTTTTTGTACTGTGAGCCCTATGGATATATCACTATCCTACAAAATAATGAGGTGTCAAGATACCTGAGTTAGCTCTGGAGTACTAGTACGGCTTTTTTTGGTGCAGTACTCCATCACTGTTAAGTGGTTAATTTGGCTGAGCCACAGCACTGCACAAATACAGATCCCGACACCTGAATCCTCTATTCTTTCGGCAGCTTGGAATATTGCATAGTACTGTATAGATCCAAGTTATGCATCACTTACCAAATTCCTTCCGGATACGCGTTTCTTCTGGTATCTGGAACTGGCAGAAATCTGCCAATGGAGCCTGGCGGGGTCCCTCAGCTGTTTCACCTCTTCCTGTGTGCTGAAGAGAACACACGTGGGGTTGTAAAGGTCAGGGTACTTAGTACAGAAGTGAGAAGTGAACCTTTACCTCCTGCAGCCTCCACCGTGATCCTTTCACGACTGCTACGTTGATTTGTCACTGGGGTAGTCTCCTCCAGTCGCCTCCTTGCATGACTATAGCTAGTGCTTTGTTATTTCACTTCCTAGTGCAGATCTAAAGGGCTTGGTTCATACCAGTGAACTGTCATTCCTAGCTTGTCAGGCAGCAAACAAATCAAACTCAGTAATGCAAGCAAGATCCCAGTAATTCACGAATCTCTGAAGCACCAAAGATAGCAAAAGACATATTTCTAGATGGGCACAGGCTATGTTGTACTATCACTGTAACACTTTATTTTGACAAGCTAGCAGATTTGTGGTTGTTTTCTTCCTCAGAATTTCGATATCCCTAACGGTAACTCTGGCATTATTGATCGGGTTGTGTGTAATGGCAAGTTTGCTGTGGGAGATTTTCAGAGCAGAGGAGTGGAGACACGGCTGGGCACGTCAGTGTACTCAGTCCGAATGAGGGGACATCGCTTGCTGCTTCTCAAGTAAAGACTTCTCAGGGAAATGAGTAAACGACAACAGCACACAGTAGCCAATTTAGTATTGTATTAGTTCACTCCATTGATCTTACTGAAATAATTTACCTACTTCTCTTCCTTGCAATTCCTCTTTTAAGAGCTGGGATTGGGCGTGAGCAGAAATACAGCAGGAAAATAAACATAGAAGATCTGTCAGTAGGTTTTGGGACTGAGACAGGAAACCTGCGTGGAGGTAGCTGAGTGTGGGTAGTGTTCTTCGCAATGGATGATAATTTGGAGAAAAGCCTTGAAGTAAGAGCTGGAAAGTGAGGTAAAGAGTACGCCTAGTTATTTGCTTTTCCTGCTGCCTCTCTCAGAATCTGTGTATTGTCTTCTCCTAACTTGTTACTTAATCCAGTACAAAAAGGCATACTAGTGCCTGGAAGCTGAAGCAAGACAAATAAGTCTTAAGAATAGATGTAAGCTTTTAAAAGTGAGAGCAATTAATCAGTAGAACGGTGTACCTAACAGCTGAAGTGGGTTGTCTGTCACTTGCAATCTTCCAATCAACACTGGATGTGTTTCTAGGAGATATACTTAGCACAGAGCTTGATGCAGAGTTGACTAGATTAGAAACTATGGCCTGTGTATAATAAGTCATCCCATGAGATGAAAATCTGTGAGCCTTTTGGGAAAAGATTTTCTAACTCATATTTCTCTTGGCTGATTGCTTCAGGTTCCCTAATTGACATTTATTTTAATTTTACCTAACGTCAATACTCTCAGGTAAAACTATCTGAAAGTGAAGATTCATTCTTTCATCTGGATGAAAATAGGTAAATGTATCAAATGAATAATATCTAATATTGAAGAACCAATATACTGTGTTATCAAAGAGGCAGTTTTTAATACTAGATCCTGAAATTAGATCAGCATAGGCATATCTCTGTGTCCAGAGTTCATTGCCTTCAATTCTGCAGATCTGTTTGCTGGATCATTGCCTTGGTTTTCCTTCACAGTACTGAGAGGATTATAATTTGTGTCCAAAATGATGGAATTCACACCTCAAATAATATTGTGTATTGGGATGAAAATGTGTATGGGGCCAGATCTGAAGGATCATAATACTGTGACTGAGCCATAAAATGAAGGATGAAATTTATTTCACTAAGTGCAAATAAACATATTCAGGTGAAAAAATAACCTTCAGTGTGTGTGTCTGTATATATATGTATATAAATGGCTCTAAATCAGCTATTCAAACTCAGGGAAGTGATGGTGGAGATCTGTTTCCATATTAATTATGGGATAGCTGTGCTCCATATTGTGCGTAAGGCTCTGGTTCTTCTTCTCCAAAGTTGTCAAAGGCCCAACAGAATGATTACAATGTTAATGTTATTTAGTTAAGTGCTACAGGGGAAAAAAACCAAATCACATTATATCATTATAGGGTGCATGCACTTTCTGAATTTTCATTCAGTTTTAATCATCCCATCAAAAAATGAATAAAGCAGAGGAAGAAACAGTACACTTTACAGAGAAGGATTAAAAAGGGTGAGGTAGAGCAGTAAGATACGCAGAGGAGATCAAATTCTGATTTTGGGACTCTGCATGGACATTCACTACTGAGTGGTGGACTTAATGGATCTTTGGCTTGCACCATGATTGTGCTTTTCCTTTTAACCAGGTAACTTATTTTACATGTATTGCAATAAAAAATGTTGCACTGATTCATACTGAAAGAAGATCTATGCAATACGATATTTGCATCTACTAGAGTAAATTTTATCATTATTTAGTTATGTAATGGTGGTTTTCCCTTAATGCTTTTATAGTGAAATTTGTACTTAATATTTGTTTTTAATTGCTGAGTTGAGTTTGTGCCCGAAGTAAGGTCTGTCACCTATTTTTGTCTTTAAGTTTCCATGTGAGATTTTTAAAAAGTTTACGTAAGAAAGCAAAAGCACAAAATTACTTATGATATGTATGGGGTTTCTTTAGACTGTCCACACATGATAATAAGGACAGCACTGCAAATGTCAAATTAAAAGATCGGTTCTGTGCCTGGTATAAACTAAACCTACTATGTCACCTTCAAGTACCATGATGCCATTTTTCAGGATCTATTATCAGAAAGGGAGTAATAATGAATCCCCGTGACAATCAACGCTACAGGCTTGAATGGGAAAAAGGAAAAGAGGAGGAACAAATTACATGGGTAAATACCTCTTTGATAATTTTTTTTTCTAACCACATAAGAAAGTTCTTCCATTTACCGTCTCTGATCATCTGCATTATCATCCTTACAATCCTTTTAGCTTCCAGCAGTGTTGCTGCAGTGCTAACACATAATAATGCTTTGTCTCAAAGAAAGTCAGAAAAGAAGGACAGAGGAAAGAAATAGAGGCCAAGCAAACACAAATAATGAAGTAAATGTTTTGTGCCCTGTCCTGCATCTCACCAATCTTCCTTCACCAAAGCAAAGCCTGGTTGCAGTTTGAAGTGCTTAAAAGGATTGCTTCCCTCTTTTCTTCTGGAGCAACATAAATCCCTACCGTACATTTGTTCATCTGTGGGGAAAAAACAGGTGCCATAATTTGTACAGTTCCAAATGTAAAACTCTGAAAACTTTGTAATGCAAATATTTTGAAAGAAACATAAGGCAAACACGAATGCTTATTTTCCTCTAATGAAAACAATATGCCATTTTTTTGTGAAATGGAAATAAGTTCTAAATGATATTCCAAGTGAAGAGCTGCATTCCTTTAGTGACACATTATTCTTACTGCACACAGTAACTTAAGTTTCTGTGTTTCCAAAAAACTTTTGGCATACATTCTTAAGTGTCAACCCAGCTGTATGTCTGCAACTTATGCTAAACTCCAGGATAATTTATAATCTGTTTCAAAGCCAATTGAAATCAATAGAAAAAAAAAACCCCACATTGACTTTTAGGAGCTTTGCACCAGGCCTTTAATGATTTTTTTGTTGTTGATTTTGTGTGTCAGCGACACTGTCCAACCCTTACAGGTTTGGTGTATACTACAAAGAAACAAACTTTCAGTATCTTCCTTTTGTAGTTAAGGAAATTAAAGCACCGCAAGATGAAGTGGTACACCAGCGGTCACTAGGCAGTGGATAGAAAGAATAAACCTGGTTCTGATGCCATAAGCACTCGACCATAGTGCACCACGCAGAGAAGCTTAATGCAGTCTTATTTTCTAAAATATTCCTTTGCACAATGGATGTGTCTAATACAATCAATATTTGCTGGTCCCTAGCTGTATTTATGAACAGTTTCATACCTGAAACATTTCAGCACCTCGAATACGGACGCTGCAGGTTGCCTTGTTCTGACACACACCCATTGGCCCAAATTCATAGAATAACATTCATTAAGACAATGGAGCTAAAGTCACTAGCTTTTAATGGCAGCTGCAGATAAATGAAGCGATAGTAATCAGCGAGGTGAAACACAGCAGTGATCAGTGTCTTTGCAATTTATAGTAGCATGCGTTGTCTGCACGTCTTTTCCATTTTTATCATATGCAAAAAGTGCATTAACAGAAAAACGGTGTTATAATTCTCTAGTTCAATAGTTCTCTTGTACCTTTAGACTTAAAATTAAAGTAGGGTATCTCTGAGATTTTTCTTACCCTTTGAAAAATATCAAATACAAGAAACAAAATCCCACCACATGTTACAGTTTTAAGGAAGCCCTTGACACTGGCAGCTGTTTACCTGTTGTGTTTCCTTCCTGTAGTGATGAACCTTCCTGTGTTCTGCATAGCTATTGGAATTTCTTTAATACAGAGTATAAAGAAAGAACCTGTATGGAGCTGGGAAAAGATGCAGAATCAAGAACTTCAGCCTGTTGTGATGGTTCCTGTGGTTAGTTCTTGGAGACCTATTTTTCCAGAGAGGAAGGTGTCTTTCTCCAACACCTCCATCATCACTGTGCTGGCAGAACCAGCTCTAAGGATAAATGGTATTATAGCATAAGCAGAGCTGTTGTCTGCCCATTTTATGGTCAGTAGGATTTTTGAGAATTGAAATAAGGCCATCTGTGACCACTATTCACCAGTTCTGGTCTATGATTTTTGGTGGCTTGAGCTGGGTGGCTCTTGGCTTACTGTGGACTCTTACTCCATATTTTGCTGCTTCTCCTCATTATGTCCACAAGCTATATGAAAAATATTTCCTCTCCATGAAAGCTGTTCCTGTAGCTATAACAGGAATACTATTTGCTTACTATTGGAAAGTGACCTATGCATCTGTGAACAGAAGTTTAAGTGTTTCATAAAACAGTGTGTCTATTAAGTACTGCTTGCTGTGCAAAAAAAAAAAAAAAAAATTTTAGCCTCTACCAAAAGTTGCAACTAAGTACTCAAGCATAACTTGATGGTCCTATTTGCATGGACCAAGGATCTAGCCCTACTGTGTCTGTGTAGGTATTTATAAGATACTTACCCAGGAAAACTTTTACTTAATTTTTCAAAGTGACAACTAGAGGATTTTAGCTACATAGGTCCTGTTAAAGTCAGTGGGACTGTTGCTGATAATGTCCCAGATAAAACATTGAACATATTAGAACTACAGAATATAATTATGTATCTCTGTACTGCACAGCCTACCTTTGACTGTTCAGCCATTGCTTTTATGATGCAGCTAGCTAAAGATAATGCACAGTCATGAATGTAATGTCGTGCTGCTGTCAGGAAAACAAGCTGATGTCAATTGTCTGGGTGTGCTTGGAGGTTTGTATACAGTAGCAGTATGTTTACTGTAGAGAAGAGTCAGACAGACATGTTTTAATATTATGCCCATAAAATTACTCCATCCTTGACAATTTTTATTATTTCTTTCGTAGTACCAATGTCATTAAAATTCTGTTCTGAATTATATTTTTATACTTACAAAACTTCTAAAGTTAAAAATCAATGCAGGATTTCACCTTTGGTGCAGTTATGAAGAATACAGCTCAGATGACTTAAATGAAATCTCACTTTAGTTTGTAATTGTAGGTATGTCTATACCACTGTTAGTGTCTCTTACCACTTGAGATTTTTGAGTGTACAGGAAAATTGAATGGTAAACGGTTAAACTCCTTCAAGAGGTGATAGTGGTGTAGTGTTTGTCAATTTAATATTACAATTGTTTCAGTTACATCTCAGATAATGTCTTTTCATTTACATTTGTTCACTCTGAATGCTTTTCGGTATTGAAAACTACTCTAAAATTAAGCATATCCATTGTTCTTTGCTTTTTAATTCCTGCTTAGCAAATTGTAAGGAGACTAAGACTTTTTTTTTTTTTTTTTTTTTTTTTTTTTTTTTTTTTTTTTTTTTTTTTTTTATTGCAGAGAGAGTGTTAGAGGGAAAGAACTTGCTTCCTTGCAGCACCTTTGGTGAAAGCTTAGCATGATCTTTCCTTATACTCTAGGCTGCAATAGTTCAGGAAGAGATTATAGAGGAACTGTGCTAGCAAGAGAGATGTGTGAGCAAGAGTTACATTAGGAGTAGGCATTGTGATAGCTCCATTAACATCAAGCATCTTTTTACAGCAAGTACAGCCATTGCAGCATACTGCTGGAGAAAAGGAGCAATAAAACTGAAAACCCAGAAAACCCCTGTGTTTTTGCCATCTCCCACCTCACAGCTGGCTGTATGTTTGTGAAGTTGGGAATTTCTTCTGTTGCTTTACAATGCTTGCCCGTTATATTTGCTAAACTAGTGTTCCTTCTTCAAAGTAAAATGAATTTGCCTCTGGGAAAATGAACTGTGGGGTCTGAACTGAGACCCATTGTTATCAGCTGGAGAGCTCAGGAAGTTCTTAATTTAATGAACAAGGCTAAAATCCTTAGTGGTTTCTGAAAATCTTTATATATATATATATTTTATTTTTATATACAAACACACATATATATATTTGAAAATCAACTTCTGTTCTATTATCCAAAGAGCATACAGCCCAAACTGAGGCCAAGAGACAATGGATGGGTATGAAAACAAAACAGAGCACAATGGAAAGTATTTTCTAGCCTGTTTGGAGTTATCCTTGTCTACCTACAGCCTAACTTTTCCTTTATATATGGGTAAATTTTAAACAGGTGTTTGAAAGAGATGAGTTAAAAGCTGTAAACAGATGTTCACAGCTTATTATGGGAGGAAGCACAATGGTGACTGTTAGAAAATTTTGTGAGTAGATACAGACTGCCATTATTGCCTGGACAGAGGTTTTGAAGTGACATTTCCCTACTGAATGAAAAATTTTAAGTAGGGCGGAAATAAATGATGAAAAGCCTTGAATTTGAAGACAAGTAGTTGTAATTGCCTTAGGCCAAGTAAAGGCACACACATTTCCCAATGAGTGCCATATAGAAATAGGGTAGGTGTAGGGTGAAATGTATTGGAGCAAAGTATAGTCAAGCTTTCTAAATGTGATTTTCTGTCACCTTTCAAGGGACTAGCCTAGAAAATACATTTCATATGAATAGATTGAGTTTCTCAGTTCCTGTATGCTTTTCTGGTTTTATCCATTTTGTACTAAAAATCTCCTTGTTTAGGGATATGAAAAATGACAGACAGCAGCAGCTGATTGGATGCTATTCCAAAAAAAAAAAAAAAAAGGGGGGGGGGAAATCAATGTTTCTGTGAAAACAATGATGTCCCTGGCTTGTGCTCTGAAGCCAGGAATAGGACGTTTGAATGATTTCTTAGTTCCTAACTATGTGCCAGTATTAATACCACAAACTCTGCTAGGATAGCTTTCCACCAAGATATGAGAAGGGAACATCTACTTTCACGGGTTGGAAGTGGGTCCTCCTTACACAGGTATGAACGTAAGTGTTTTCCAGAGAGATAGAGAGGTATACAGAAAGTAAAGCTATACTTCTAAGAAGTGGCCTTTCATACGTGCCAACTGTCTAAGTTCTGAGTTATTAGAAGAGTTCAGGGTGGCCCACGCAAGAGGATAGGAACATAATGGTTGCTCTAATTCACTGTTGGGCTCCAATAGTACCACTAACACCTGAGAGGGGAAAAAAGCAAACAAATAAACCCCAACTCCAAAGTACCAGTCCCTGTGCTACTAGCAACCTCTTTGAATATTTTGACCTTGGGTGCATGCATCACAGAACCCAGCAATCTGAATTTCCATGATCCTTTTCTGAGCACTCCAGGCTGAGTCATTTCCATGAGTTTATAGGATATATTCAGGAATTATATACTTATGATTGTAACTTTGCGGATTATATCCAGGAATTATACAGTTGTAATCATAATTGTGATGAAGCTTGTTTTATTTATTTCACTGCTCCCACCTGACATTGTTGGCTGATTATTGTTGGCTTGCTATGACCAAATT
Organism: Oceanodroma leucorhoa; assembly: GCA_030449065.1. Lineage (NCBI taxonomy): Eukaryota > Metazoa > Chordata > Aves > Procellariiformes > Oceanodroma > Oceanodroma leucorhoa. The sequence goes on from JASVER010000014.1 coordinate 6,089,964, forward strand.
TTATTCACGGGATGGTTATTATTTATTTTTCTTGTCAACAGTACTTGACAAATAACCCTTAGGAACAACAGGGTTTTGTCATACTTGCTTGTCGTTTGAGGTCTGCATGTGTAGGACTAACAGGGAAGTGCAGGTCTCAGGCTTGTTGGTCGTCTTGCAACCCAAGTCTGACTGCAGATTGGCAGATCGTCATCTCCTAGAGGAAACTGCTTCTGGAGGTATGGCACAGAGCAGAAAAAGGAACTGATCCTGACCTCTTTGTTTGAAAACACCTCTATAAAAATAATATATGAAATATACAAAATAGATAAAACATTTTACTGTTGTTAAATAAACTGGACACAGATTTTGCAGTGTACCACAAGAGTTTGGCAAACTAAGTATTATTTGGTCAAAAGTCATGTCACACTGACAATAAAAGATGACTGAATGCTATAGGCTTTTAAGTGTGCACAGCATTGTTCAATGGATCTGCCCTTCAGCTAGTCAGGGCTCCTTAAGTGTCTGTCTGTGAGGTTAATATGTGGCAGTTTTGTTAAAACTTTAATGATCCTAAAGGCTGAAGGAGGGAAAAGATCCCTCAAACCTTGCTGCAAGGCAGTTCGATTTGTGGCAAGCTTTTCATCCCTGTGGCCTGCAGCAGGAGGAGCTAACCAGATGGAAGCTTGGAGCAGTGATTCAACTCATTTTCCTTCTGCTCTCTTCCATGCTACAAACTGATAGCCAAAGAGGTTCCTCTCTGCTCTTCCTCCTTTCCATGCTGCAATCTGTTAAATCAGACAGGCAACACCTGAGAGCCTGAAACTGTGGCCTGTTATTTTGGAGGCCTTAATACCTTGTGCGTCCATTCTTGCTGTCCAGTGACACAACTAATGTATTTGAGCATCTGTGAGACCGTTTGTGAAGTAAAGTGCCTCTGGGAAGGGGAACTTTCCCTGTTAGCCAGTGTAGTACAATGCTGGACACTGTAAAATATGTAGCCCAAGCACATAGAGATAGGTGTAGACCTAAAAATGTCCTTGGATCATTCCAAAGGGCCATCAAGACAACCAGAAACCCCTTGCATATATGTGCAGTTGTGAAGATTAATCACTGAATCAGCCAATTAGTGAATAAAGAATTCAAGTTCTCTAGTATAAGGTGTTTGCTACACACCCCATATAACTTCTGTTAGTTGCTGGTATATTGCCTTTCTATAACTACACTTTTGGAGAGCACCTGCTATTGGCCTAACTTTTCTCCTGTTAAAAGCAAGTTAGACTTTCTGTGACGTTGGTAGGGAGAGAAGGTAATGGTAACATTCAGCCTGTTGAATAGTCTTATCTGCCCCTGGTGAGATTTTGGTGTGACAATGATAGGAAACAAATGAGTAGATTTTTAAAACATAGTTCACAGATTACAGGAGATGCAACAGTTCTACCCCTGCAATCCTTTTTCCCTTACCAGCAGAGCTGCTGAGAGGCAGGGCGGTAGCTGGAACAGTGCTCAGGGTTTGGCAACGGTTGGTGAACAAGAGGCTCAGAGAAACTGTCTTTTTGAATGTATAATTAGCCTAAGCAAGCAATACAAGTCTAAATTTACTTCTAAGCACTTCTCACAGCTGCAGACAGCATCCAAGGTGGCTGTGATCCAGAAGAGGGGTCTGAGGGTGAGCTTCCCCTTCTGCTGTCATTTCCCAGCTTCTGCAACAGGCTGGGAGTAGGAATCAGACACCCACCCACCTTCCTCTTCTCTGTCCTTATCCCTCTTCTCGGATCTCTGAATATTATGTACGTGAAGCCAATGATACCTGGTTCCCCTTCTCCCTGCCTCTTCCAGAGATTTTTTTACTGTTTTATGGCCATGTATTTCTCAGTGTGGGATTTTTTTTCTCTTTAATATCTATCAGCAACTGGAAGGAGCAGAGGAAGGACAACTGGGAGAGGGATTGGGGAATGAGGGAACGAGAGGGAAGACTTGTTAGGATAAATTCCCTTTTTTCAGCATGGTCTTTTCATTTTGTAGAAACATAAAATAGGAAAGGGCCACTGAAGCCATCCCATACACCCTGCTGCTCCAGGCAGCATGAACTGCAACTATGCCGTTCTCACTAGGTTGTTGTCAACCCGATTCTTGGAGGCTCCATGCTTCCTAGGCAATCACTTTCAATGCTCCACAATCCTTACTGTCAGGAAGATTTTGCCCAGTATACTACATATTGGTTATTCCTTACTGCAGTCCAGGCTTGTTCCTTCTTGTCCTGGCCACCATGATTACAGAAAATAGATCATGACTCTTTTTGTGATACGATTTTATTTAAAGACTCTGTTTATGCTTCCACTTAATCCTCTTTTCTATTAATAAATACTTTTTTTATTTTACTCTTTCCATGTAGGCGATGTTTTCTTTATTGCTTTCCTCAATACTCATACTAAATGGTCCACGTATTTCTTAAGATGTGGTTCTCAAACTAAGACATGCTTCTTCAGCTGAGAGGTACCAGTGCTGCTTGTACTTGCAGTTACTGAACTATTATCTTTTCAAATGGTATGCCTCATTTTCACCATCATTTTGAATTTTACCGCTATTGTCCAGTATGTTTACAACTAGATATTACTTGCCTAAATAATAATATTCTCTACACTATCACTTTTATCTTTTGTGATAATATTAAGTTGTACCAGATCCACAACTGACACATGAACAACCCCAGTTGATAAATTTTGATATAGATTACTTTCGCTTGATGCAGAGGTTCAGCCAGCTTGGCACATATCTCTTCATAATTTCTTTTCTTGTCCATGTTTCCCAAGCTCATTTATAAGAAGCAGTGCTGAAAGTATTGTAAAGATGAGATGAAGTATTCACCATATTGTTCCTATCTTTTAGGTCTCTTTCCCTATCAGAAAAGGAATTAAGATTGGCTTTTGTTGAGAGTTACTAATCTTTTTTTGTGTTCATGTAACAGCTTGTAAATAGTGTGTTTCGTTATTTGTTCCAGGACTTTTCTGGGAACAGAAGGTAAGCTGACTAGTCTTCCTGAACCTCACTGCAGCAGCTAGTGGCTCTGTAATTGCTTCAGCCCATATCCAAATACAGATTACATCTGGACCCCATACCCTCCTTTTACTAATATAAATAATATTATATAAATAGTATTCTCAATAAATTAGTATCTCTAGTTTAGTTATCTTTAGCTTCGAACTGCTTGCCAAACAAATTTAACATAGTCCACTTACTGGGAGAACAGGAAAATACTCTCTCTTGGGTTGTCTGAGCAGTTAGGATAACTATCAATAATTATAGTTACTATAATTACTAATATATGGTATAATTTTTAATTATAGGGTGGTAACTATCAAAACTGACAGCAGTTTAAAAAAAATTGTGCTTTTCATAATTTTACATGATATCTTACTTATTTGAATGTAGTTTATTTTTGCACTTTATTGGAATGTAAGAATGAAATGAGGATCATTTATTTTTACTTCTCATGCAGTGATAGAGTTCTGTAGATCTTAATCTAAATCAAAAAAAAGGTTATTAAATTATAAAATAAATGTCATTCTATATTACTAATCTCAAGCATTGCAAATTTGATTTTTTTCCCCCAAGCTTTAAAGATCCATTGTATGCTTAGTTTTAGATGCTGTAATGGTAATAACATCTACTTCTGGTATCCTGCTTTTCAGTAGGTTATGATTTACAAAGAATATCAGTACCACTGTTCAAGTTTTACAGCTAGAGAAACTGCAGCAAAGGAGGTTAGCACAGATGGCCCCTTGTCTGTCGTTAGTTATAGTCTTATTCTGCATCTTTGTCTATCCTATGGTATAAACATCTTAACACTGGGAACTAAATATTGAAAATTATCTTTTATAACTCATAGCTGGTGACTTGAAAACAGCTTATAAAGTAATAATTGTCCTTCTGGCAAATGTTCCACGACAGAGAAAATAGCAGCTCTTGCAAATGTAACTTTATTTGTGTGAATCCCATCCAAGTCTTCAATTTCTCCTGAGTGCTCTCAGAACACAAATCAATGAATCCAGCTCTTGTTAATCAGCCTTAAGCTTGATGTTCAAAGCAGAGGGAGAAGACGGAATTCTGTGTTTTAAATACTTTCTCTTGTGCGGCATTGACATAGGTGTTGTAATGAAGGGATCCTTGCAGGGTCCTGTCCCAGTTAGTAACACAGTTAGTGGAAAACCACAAAGCTTCATAAAATATTGTAGCTGTAAATAATAATAAATTTTAGCAGGTATAGACGGATGACAGCCTGGCTGTATCAGTACAGACTAAAAGGTTTATTGATATTACGCAAAGATATGTTGGTGTTGTGACTGGTAAATGGGAACATAATAAAATCCTGAGAAGTAGGAAAAAAAAAAGCAAACATTAAAAATTAGGCCTAATTTGGCTAAAGAAAGATAGATCCTCCTTTCCCTTGTGTCATTATCTTACTCTGTCTTATTTTTCCCCTCTCTTCTTTCGCTCTCCTATTTTAGCTGGCATTCATAGCTTTTCCTTTTGTAACAGTATTATGACTTTCTTATCTAAAAACCAGTTTCAGGCTATTTCAATGTTTCAGCATAAGGCATCACCACCACAGCCAAAAGCTGCTTTCTAAATCCGTTTTTTACTCTCTGTAACTGATTAAAATGAGGCAAGCTCAGATTTTAACAGTTCCACTTCATCCTAGTTAATTTTTTGTTTCCTTAGAAAGCACATTTTTCATACTCTTTAATATCACTCTATCAAATGATAGTCAAAGGACACTTTCTGAAGACAGGAGGGGTACCCTGTGCAAATCCTCCCCATCAATAAGATAATGGAATATGTTGTAAAATGCACTAGTATTTTAAATACTTCAATCATTTTCCATTCCTTTTTTTTTTTATCTCCTAGAAAGATACCTTTTAACAAAGCTTGTTTAAACAGTCCAAACCCATAGTATTTAATGCCCTGAATCACGATGAACTGTAGCAGAGTGGTAAAATGATGCTGACATCTTTGATCCTCAGAGACAATTTGTTCTGTTGAAACAAATACATCAAATTGTGTTATATGTTGCTCATACAAACTGCTTCACAGTGTGTTATGCTGGATGGAGTGGACTTGAGATGCTTGGATTTTATCCTCGTTTTTGCTGCTACTTTTGATGAAATGTTAACCAAGTTATCCATGTGCCTCCATTTACTGACAGCTCTGTCATTTGGCTTTGCTACATTAATGCCTATAAAATGTTTTGAAATAGTTGAGTAAAAGACTTTATGCACTACAAATCCTTAGTACTGTAAGGATTGAAGGGATGATACTCATGACTGCTCAGTATTTTAACTATAGATATGTTTAAAAAATATCATCTCTCATAGATCAAATACTATTAAGCTTTTTTTGTGAACGAGGAGGAGAACACAAACTTATCAATAAGTCAAAGGACAAAGGAGAAAGGAACGCTTTAGAAAGTGAGGGCATTTTGTCTGAGCTCAATTGCTAAACTTGTAGGAGGTGAGCATTAGGGTGTTGAAATATAGAAAACTCTGAAGGGAAAAGAAATTGCCTCATTTGTTGAGGTTTGTGTGGTTTCATTTGTTTATTGAAACATACATATTGAATTCTTCAGAGTTAATGGAAAGCAGCTATCCTCAAGCAGCAAACCAGAGCTGTTTTGAGTGTGTGTTAGAGTATATCCTCAGTCATTTGACCCAAAGAAACAAAGGTGGCACAGCCCTTTGCAGAAAGAAATGTCTGAGTCCTGGGAATATAGGTTATGTTAAAAGAGAGAGAGAGAGACTCTCTGTCTCATTCTTCTAGTTGCACTGCAGCTTGCAAACAATTTCTTGGAAAAATGACAGTTTTTCAAAAAGACTTGTTATCATCCATTTATACCTTCTATCTGCTTCTTTGTTTATTCTTTCACATGTTATGTTGCTTCCCTAAACACATTGCTTCCTCTTTCTCCTCTGCAGTGCCTTTCTGTCACGGCTGTTTCCTGGCAATAGTTGGCAATTGGCAGCTCTCCTTGTATTAGCAGTTTTGAGACTGTTTCTCCTTATCTTCAGCTAACTATAAAATTGTCCTGGCTTTTCAATGAAGAGATTAGCTTGGGATATCTGCAAAACCAGCTAAGGACAAGGTGGAGTCATTACTTGTGAGATGAAGCCTCTCTGCACATCAGGAATTCGCCAGCCTCTTGGAAAATGTACTGTTTTATAGTTCTTCACACAGTAAGAGACTGAAACTATCCTATTGCTCTTCCAGAAGGTTTGCTTGCACCTCTTAATGTGAAACTGCTTGAGCTAGAAATGGTCAGAGTCTTTACAGTTCATCAGACCTCTTGACTTAAGTTATTGTTAATTGCTGAGATCTTTGTTGGCTGATCCTTAGGCTCTTCACTGCTTTCATATCTTAACAAAACATTAACAATTCCATCTTTTTAAAAAAAAAAAAAAAAAAGTAAGTCAAGATGTTTGGCTGATATTTGACTTCTTGAGTGGAGTCCTAAATTTCTAAAAAAGGAAATTACTTTCTTGCCCTTGCCCTTTCACATTGACCTTTATAGCTCTTGTTGCACTATTTCCACTCTTTGATAGTTTGAAAGCATTTGCAAGGGATGTAATTCCTCCTGTGTTAATGGTTCCTGTTTGCACCTGAATGATTCTGCATAAATGTGCGAGGGGCAGAGGGCCTGAACTTCGTCCCACAACTCAGGCCTTTTTCCATAACTTAGGGGACGTCACCAAGAAATCTGACCCCTTACATTGCTGCCAGGATGGTTCTGAAAAGGTATCTGAACTAGATGGTAAAATTTTGAGGAAACCATTTGTTACTACCAAGTGTTTTCTGTTCCCTGCTTCACCATCTGCTGGAAAACAGCTTTGGCTTGCTAGCCTTGTACATTTCCTTTATTTTCTCCTCCCAGGAAATATTTGGAAAATCTGGTCAGGGAAGCATATGAAAAGGGGAAAATATTGAAATTGTGTGTAGTCAGTAGATAATTGTTATAAACTGAGTCATGGTGAGATGGAACAAGCTGCCGTTTTCCCTGTAAATAATATGACAAGACTTTACCTTAGTTACCAAGAAAGAATATATAATTAAACAAAGAAGTTATTTCACTTAAATACAGATTATTTGTGTATATATAGTCTCAAAAAAATACTGGCTTTAAGATTACTTGATTTCATGCAGCCATTTCCTGTAAAGTTTAAGGAAGAAAATTTATATAGTCGAGATACTTTGCAACCTACTCTTCTCTCTCGGTATTGGTTACGAAACATGGTTAGCAGATTCCTCTGTCAATAAACTATTATGCCACCAGGCTGCAACAAAGATGGAACAGGGAAAAAGGCAAGGATATTTAAGTGGTCAGGGGTATTAGTCATACAGCCTTCGGCTCTATTCTTAGATAAGATTGCATTCTGTGGGACTATTAGTCAACTGAATCAGCGGTAAAATGATGACTAGTGTGGTGACCGGACAAGCGTGAGGTAGTTTCATTGAAAGGTAAGTGGTGATAATGTACGTTTTTATGTGATGTTCTTCACGTGGAGATTCCTATTGTGTTTTCGGAGACTACACTTTAGAGAGTTCCCTACAACGTTATACAGACAATTAAAAAAGTAATTAAGAAGATGGACTGTTGAAAAAGAAAATAGCTAACAAGTAAAAGCACAATGAGGAAAAGAAATATTCCTGGTAAATAGATACAGGGAGGGAGAGGACTGGATGTTTCATCAGAGAAATAGAAAAAGTATTCTTAAAAGTCAATCATAAGATGACTAGTATAGGGAGGGGGAACAGTGAGTAACAGCAACTGAGGGAAATGGAGAAATAAGACTAGAAATGACGAGGAGGGAGTGTGGGATTTGTTTTCCTTACTCTGGGTTTGAGTAATTATTTTTTTGGACCAATTAATCTTTTACGTACTGGGTACACAAGAAACTTTCCCARCTCAGCTCAGAAATGGCATTTCATAACCAGTTCTCTCCTGCCTCAATGGCTGTCACCCACGCTCCTGTTTTTCCATTTGGGGATGAATCCTAACAATCTTTCAGGCTTATAAAAGTCCATGTTTTTGAAAGGCCATTGAAAATTGCTTTCAATTTCTGGTATGCTCTTCTTATATAGATGTCAAAATCATTGTTGAGGAAATATGGTAGTTAAATGATCATAGTTAAAATGGTCTCACCTATGAAGAGCACCCTGGAGAAGACAGAGAAATTCTGATGAGCTGTGCAGGGGGTTCTGCACTAAATAAAGACACATACTGAGCTGGTAGAAAGAATGTCTTCAATGGCTAATCAGAGGTCTTAACTCTGTGAGTTGGAGAGGAGAATCTGTAAAGTAGAAGCAAATTATTTGTGTCCTCTCAGGATCCACTGATTTAATTTGCAAATGGCAGATGTATTACCTCCAGGCAGTAACACTCAGAGGTGGTATTCTTTATCCCAGTAGGGATTTTCCCAGTGTTGGTTACTTCACCAGACTACCGTGAAAGAACAGGGAACAGTGACGTTGCAGGAGGGTCCTGAAGGCTCCTTGTGTGATGATGTGACTTGGTGTCCTGTGTCCACTGTCTAGAGACCACAGCCAAATGGCCCAAGACAGTATCAGAAAATGAAACTTTTTATGTAAACTTAGGAACTTCAGTTTTAGATTGAAACTAAATTTAATTAAATAAAACTATATTTAAATTTAATTCCTCTGGTTACTGGCTCTGTGATGGGTTACTCCACCTTTATTAACTGCTCCCCTTTATTTCAGGCACTACCAGGGCTTTTGTTACTCATTTTTTTATGTATTCATCAATGAAAGGGTAAAAGTGTGACAGTTTAAAAATTCATAACCTTTAAGAGCTAAAATGTACTTCTTGCTTTTCACCTTCAGAGTACATGGTATGCTTCTTCAATAGAATTAGAGGTGTGAATTTTCATGGGTGTACATCCATGACCTTAAGAAGACAGGAGGAGTTGTAGACAGAAATAAAAATAAGGCCTGGGCTAGGAAAAGAGAAAATAAAGGGAAATGCAGAGAGGTTTTGTAGTAGATGAGCCACGATCAGTGACTCAGCAATAAAGTAGAAAGGATTAATTCTGGCTAAAATGGAAGGGGGAAACTTAGAAGGAAAATAATGTAACTCACTAAATTCTGAGTAAGGCTCTGRAGAGCAGTTTAAAATTTCTTAGCGTAATTTGAACAGAAGAAAGAAGTCAAATCTTTCTGGCCGGAGCTGGTGAGAAGTATTCTATGTCTAGTGTGCAAGAGCTATTTAACACATACTCTAAAGTTTATAGAATAGAACTAGGGCATCAGGGCACTGGAGTTGTATTCCCTGCTACCGACCTTGAAAATTATTCTTGTTCCCTTCAGGGTCTGAATTTCTTAGTATAAAACAAATGGGAATTAGACTATTTGTCTTCCACAAAGCAGTATCATGAGGATTGGTTCATAAATGTTTGAGAACTACAGCAGCAAGAAGCAACTGGTGTGACACATGGTGCATAAACTTTATGCTGTTAGAGAAAGATTTCATGGGAGTATAGCAAGATCAATTAAACTTAACAGACTAGGAAAGGTGGTGTTGAGACATCACACACACCTGTGGAGAGATTAAATTTTCCCTAAGAAATCTCATGTGAGTGTGTTCTTAGAGGAGAAAGTTCTTTAGGCAGTGATGGAAGTGTGAGATTAGTTTTAGGATGCTATTTTTCAAGAACAAGGTACGCTGGAGGTATCTGAAACCTTTGTCTACTTTGGTTGGTGAGAAAAGAGTCATGCTGAGGAGGAAGAGAGAAATTTTTGAGGGAAATTATGGACAGAGAGGTATCAGGTTTCTGATAGTAGATGCTACTTGAAAAGGAACCTTAATGAGGATGCTGCTTTAAGATGTTCCCAAAGAAAGTTGGGTTGATTTGTGCCAGAGACAAACTTGCTAGGCTCAGCGGCCCTTAGTTCAGGGTAACAGTGTGCAGTTCTGTATCCTACCCTGTTGGGAAAAGCTGGTGGCAAATAGTCCTCTCTGTTGCCATGCATTTGTAGCAACTTATTCTAGATGGATGCTGAACTCTCTGCTTCCAGATTTTTATGTGAGTGTATTCATGTTGAAGGAATAAAGCAGGTTTTCACCGTGCTGATTTGGCTGCAGATTGTGTACTTGGATTTCTGTGCATGTAAATTGAACAGAAAATTTCTTCCCGCTGTTGATATTGTTAGATACGTCATGCTGGTGTGTACTTGTGTGCCTGCTAGAAATGCCACTGTGGCATGAGTCCTTGATGGCTTCACACTAGAGGTATGGCTGTTCAGCTTCCTACCACTGTATTCAGGAATCAAATCTGTCAGTGAAAAGTAGCAGCACAAATATAAAAATTCCTCAGTATACTAAACCTGGTAAACAACTGTTTGGAATTCTTTAAGTCTCAAATAGTACTGTGTATTCAGGGCTCATAGAGGTGATTTCCTTGCTGTCCCCACCTTCTGCCACCCACATCTCACCTGAGGAAGGAGAATTATGTACACAAACTGTAATGTGTTCTGGAGGTGCTTGCTCACCTCTAGCTTTTGTATTTCTGACGTGTGGTATAGATAGAGGCTGGAGACATGAGCTCAGGTTTAGAGGCTAAACAAGCTTGAAGGGAGGTACAGCTCCTGCCAACATAGCCATCAATCATCCAACTAGATTGCATCTTCCTTCTCCATTTAAGATAAATAGCAGCTTCCTCTTCAATCCCCAATACTGCTGTATGTGGGTGTCAGCTGATTTACTCACCAGCACCAGGAAAAAACCTCGCTTTCTCTGTTTTTTCAGAGATGAAAAGGATTTGGCTTGAAGTTGGCACCTGTGCAGAGATGGGAAAATTACATGATGTTTTCTTCTCTGTTCCTGTAGTGCAACTATTTATGATTTGCCATATCCCGACCCTTAAGAATTTCTTTTTTGTAAATGCACTTGGAAATTCTTCCAACATCTTTTGATGAGCATAGGCATTTGGCAAGAGTTGACTATGTCCTGAAGTGTTCGGACACCGTTGCTTCTATAAAGGCATTTCTCCTTAAAGTAACTTCTTTGCAGAACTGACCCCATCTGCTGTTTGTTTCTACTCTCTTTGGAAGTTCCTTTTCATTTATTGGAGTCCAAATAGTTTTTAAGCTCGAATTTACTATGAAAAAAGCCTCAACCTGTCGGGTTTTTTAGTTCATTAGTACTAATTAGAACTCATTGTGCATTGTTATTGCACTTTTATGTTGCCATAAAAATCATTAAACCTCTACAGAATCACTCAACTGTACCCTAATATAAAAACTCAGCAGCAGTGCATATAAAATTAATATATTGCCAATCAGCTAGGAGTGGAACTGGGAGGTAATGGTTTTATTTTTCTTTTGTACCTGTTTTAAGTCCAAAGCTACTAAAACAAAACATATGCAGAAATTAAGTTAAGTATGTAGAGGTTCAGTCCTAGGACCTTATGCAGTTAAGCACTGTCGTGGTTTAACCCCAGCTGGCAACTAAGCACCACACAGCCGCTCGCTCACTCTCCCCCAGGTGGGACGGGGGAGAGAATCGGAAGGGTAAAAGTGAGAAAACTCGTGGGTTGAGATAAAGACAGTTTAATAGGGAAAGCAAAAGCCGCGCACGCAAGCAAAGCAAAACAAGGAATTCCTTCACTACTTCCCATGGGCAGGCAGGTGTTGAGCCATCTCCAGGAAAGCAGGGCTCCATCACGCGTAACGGTTACTTGGGAAGACAAGCGCCATCGCTCCGAACGTCCCCCACTTCCTTCTTCTTCCCCCAGCCTTATATGCTGAGCATGACATCATATGGTATGGAATACCCCATTGGCCAGCTGGCCTAGCTGTCCCGGCTATGCTCCCTCCCAGCTTCTTGTGCACCTCACAGAGCATGTGAGCTGAAAAGTCCTTGAGAAAGTAGACTACCTAGCAACAACTAAAAACATTAGTGTATTATCAACATTCTTCTTACACTAAATCCAAAACATAGCACTATACCAACTACTAGAAAGAAAATTAATTCCACCCTAGCCAAAACCAGGACAAGCACTCCTTTTGTGTACAGAGCAGAACTGTTTCAGCTGTGCTTTTCTTCAGTATATTTTTGTCTTCAAATAGGCTAGCCTTTGCACTTGTGCAGTAGGGTTGTGTTTCTTCAAACTCTGTGCATATAACTAAATATAAACGTGTAGTGTGTGTTCATGGATGATGTTGTAAAATTTATGACCTAGTAAGAGGATTCAGGGTTCTAGGTATTATTCGTTATGTGTGGTTCAGGTCTTGAATAGTATTTCCTCTCCAAAATAGTCAAATTAGTCTTAATTAAAATAATCATTAAGTTAGTTGCTAGAGTTAATATGTCCCCTTACACTCAGTTATTTCTACTAAATTTAGGATTGTTAGTTCTGCAGACATTTATCCCTTTTTATTCAGAAAAGATATACTGAAAGATTTATTGCGATAATCAACGGTAGTCTTGAAAACAAATCTTCCAGTTGTGTAGCACTGATCTATAACGAATACTTCCTTCCTGCTACAGGAAAATCATCTTATAATTTTGACCTATACAGTATTAAGTAGTTATTTTTTAGAATGACTTCCCCTAGCAATACTGTGAAGGATTTATTGTTTTGTATATGAATTAGGGCAGATATGAAACCTCTGGTTGGATAGTTCACTTCCAGTCAAGAAGCATATAAAACTTGCTGATTCCTTGCCTCTTTTGGTGGCTCTGTTTATTTTTCTGTTCAGAGGCATAGACATACAATTTGGTAAGAACTGTCATAAATAACATATCAGACATAGAAATGCTATCTAGGGTTTTATAAGATAGGTCTTTTTTTTAAATCTGGAAATTTTATTTGGAAAGGGGGGAAAATATTTATATGTCAAGGATTTCTAGACTGGTTTACCTAAATCCTGGTCAAAAAGTTGTATCCTTGTGGGGGTGAATTCTATGCAGTATGATGAATGATTTTGAAGTATTATGATTTTGCCATTTCACTTCCATGGCATATATATGTGGAAAGTGCCTGTGCATATCTGTTCGTGTACCTGGCACATATCTGACGCTTCTGTTAAGGCAGTCAGACAATCTTAAATCCTTGCAGCAAAGGAATTAAAATCTTTCCTCTTAGGCATGGTATGTGATTATTCTGAAATACTTTTTGTCCAAACATCTGAAACTGCATATTTGTACAAAGCAATGAAACTTGAAACTGGATTGTATTGTTCCAATTTTATGACCTTTTGGGCACTTTTACTATTTTTATTTTTGAAGGTGTTGTCACAGGGCAAGTGAATGAGTGTTTACCTAACATTCTAAGAAGAGCTTTTTGCATCTTGAGAAATGACAACAGTTGCTGGCTAATATGAAAAAATACTATATAAAGGCCAGGCTTGCAAAATATTGAAAAGTTATTAGCTGTATCTTGTGTCTCTTCCTGCTGTTTTAGGTCTTTTTTTTTTTTTTTTTTCCCCTTGTCAAAACACACTCAAAGGATTGGAACTCTGTCGGGCTTTTTTTGTGAGAGGGTGTGTGTTTCTTTCTTTCTCCAGTTGTTGATTTTGCATACTAACTTACTGAAGCCAACATAAAAAAACCAAGTAGAAGCCTTAATATGGTAGAAGTATCTTTTAATTTTTTTTTTCTACAGAAAAGTGGCATAATAGGATGTTTTTTCCACTTCTATCCCTAATAGCTCAACAAATACACTTTTTTAGAAAAGGTAGTATTTCTTTTTATTGCCAATCATCTGACTTGAATCTTAAATCTGAAAATTAAGCTGAATCCTTCTCATTTCTCTCAGTGTCACCACCAGTAAGGGTGCTGGGAGTAGGGAAATAGACTTTCTTTGCAGGTGTGATCCCAGTAACACCCCTGGGAAGTTCTCCCTTCTGGGGTCTGGCATTTGCAAATGGCTGGAAGTAAAAGAACAAAGCGTTTGATCAGGGAATTCAGCTTGTGTTCCTGGGTGTGTTAATTCTGCAGTATGTGAAGTAAGATAGCACGGTGGAAATCTATTGCTGTCCATTAAGTAAGCTTTTTGCACTTAAAATTACACTTGGAGAAGACCTTTTGAATAGAAAGCTGCTATTATAATCTGATTTCTCTTCTGAGTAGACTTGTTCTTTAAATAGAAAATGAAATTTTGTTCCAACATCACTGAAAATGCAGTAGAGTACATTACTGGATTTTGTTATGTATGTGGGAAATCAGCATAGTAAATGTGATAAATTATGCATATCTTGAGGGAAATTCAGAGACAGAAGTTACAGAATTCATTTTGTAAAAGTGAGATATCACAGTTGCTTTTTCTGGGACACTGTAGCTTACAAAATGGCATGGCTCCTAATCAGCTTTTGTGCATTATGAAACTATAATCCTTTGTACATCAAAATTATTCCGTTGAGTGATAGAAAGGTAAGAAAATGAAGGAACTTGAATCTCTGCAAAAGGTTAGTAATGTAGAAATTGATTGTACTGTTCACTTCTGGCCTGCAGGTTCAGCCACATGTTTCCTTGTTGCTACAACCTGAAAAGAGCTAATTCTCTTCAAATCCAAATATCAGATGAAAAAAATCATGAAACTGATATTTCAGACAGCTGTTTGGCAGTGAGGAGGATGGGAGAGACAAAATAAGTAGACTTACCACTCCTTTCCTACTCAAGGTGGAATTCCCTTCGTGCCTGTTAGGGTTTTTGGTTAGTACCGAGGTAACACTGCATTGCTGGAAAGGATGCTTGGAAATGATGCTCAAATGCGTGGCGCTCGCAAGAAGGCTCCCCACCTCCATTCCTGTTCTCTCCCCCTCCTGTGCCCCCGACCTCGTGGGAGAGGTTCCAGTCACGCTCTCTCAGCAAGGACATCCATTAAATGTGAAGTGAATACGTACAGAAATTGTCTCACCAAGTCATTTATTTGATTTCTTAGGACACCTAAGGGCAGTTAACATGCTGATTGATCTGGGGGTGATGGGTGGGGGCCTCAAGTAATAGGTAATGAACATCCTGAATTATGCTTTAATAAGCATCAAATTTCAATGTATATATAATATAATGCCTTGGAGGAGGGTTTGTTGAGTCTCGAGATGGAGCTGTGATTCCATCGACGCAGGCCCAGGGAACGGTGCTGCCTGAGCGGAGAGACTTAGCTCTGTTGCCTCAGACTTGCTGCGGCATGGCCTCGCCCCCCAGGAGATTTAATACTGCATACTTTTTTGCTGCTTCTCTTATATGAATTTAAATTACCTATTCCTTAATGAAAGCCCAAACAGTTGATGCAGTCTGTTGATTTAACATGTTTTTTTAGCGTTACACAGTAGGCTACTGGTTACTCTCAGGTATATCAGGGATGTATTTCTGCTTGTTGGTACTCTGTGGAACAAGGAAAAGAAAACAGGCTGTGAACCCTCACCCCTGTGAAAATGCCCCTTTTTTCTTGGTCTTTGTAGTGGATTCAAAGTTGCACATCAAAGTAATTCAAATTTCAATATAAGTCAAGGTGTGGTGGCACAGAGCATTTTACCGGTGACGGTACAACTGGCATGTTGTGCTGGTGCTGGGCACCCCCTTAAGCGATTTCCTTTGGAATGCTTTTACTGAGGTGGAGTGTGGGTCAACGAAGGTTGAAAAGGCTGGAAAGCTCAGCAGTGAAATGGAGGTACCAACCCAAAGAATTCAAGGTTGAGAGATGTATGGAGGCCGGATATATTTCAGTTTCCTGAATGTTGGAGGGCAGGTTCCCTGTTCCCTATTGCTACCAGTGAATGGCAAAGTCTGTCAACAAAATCTGTGGACTACGCTTTGTCTATGAACAAATGCTGAAATGCACCCTGCTCAGGAAGCAGTGTTTATACAGGCAAAGGCATTTGATGTTGTATGAGCATCCACTTCAGAAACCATTTGAGAGGAAAGCTGCTTCTCCTCCCTGGCGCTCTTGAGACTGTTTGTGTGTTCAGTGAGGAGCCCTGAGATGCAAAAATGCTATCCTACTTTGCCAACAGTACAAACATCAAAGTCTTAGAAAATAATTTTGAAGCAATAGTTTTTAATTTTTAGAGGCTTTGTATGAACCTTCATTTTTTTTTTAAAATAATCATAAGAATAGCCCAGATCTTGGCTAACACAGCAGTGTTTCCTAGTTGGGCGAGCTTTGGGCTGTGAGGAGAGGAAAAGATCTTAATGTATTGCTGTATGTTTGCTTAGCACTCCTCCCTTAGGCAGCATATGGATTTGTTTTTGTTGCTAACCCGTGTGCTTTTTTTTCTTTGGATGATCCTGTGAAGCTGGAATCCTCAGCAGCTCTGGCTCTGTGTTTTACTTCTGCTATCTGGGATACACTGGCTAATTTTTTTCTCTTTTTTTTTTCCCTCCCAATGTGCAAAAATAGCAAGTGGAAATTTTTATCTGTTAAAGTTACAACAATAAGGTGCAGTGCCTGGTCCCTAAGTCTGGCTTGGCAGAATCCCCATGCTTTTGGAGTCACAGCCTAATTTAAGCCAGATCGATGAAGAGATTATTAAATAACTGAGCTCTTCCATTTGAGAAGCTTCACCTCTGAGGCACTTTCTACTTTCACCTCTGACTTTGGCAACACTAAAACAATCAATATTGACTCAAAAAATATAGGCAATGAGAAAATATTTCTCTTCTGGGGGTAACTGCAGAATAATCTCACTATTGTGATGCCTTGTTAGTGAGCAGGTAGAACATTCCCAGTATTCTCTTTATTTATGCACATCCTCTTGCACTAAGTGTGGATGAAACTTTCAGCTCTGACTTTTACCTGTCATCTTAGATCATTTAATCTCGCTGTTCCTTTCTCTTACAGCTCTCTTTCTCCCACTACTAATCATCTTCTTCCAAGTGTCCCACCAGTGCGAACCCCACCCCGCTTGCTGGAGGACCCAGTTCTCAGGATGAGAAGAAATTCCCTCCTGAACACTTTTTGTCCTTGATTTCTCCCTTCAGACCAACATGTCAGTAGCATATTGTACGAACTGCCATCACTGGTAACAGTTCCTACTGCTTGCTGACGTCCGCTAAACTCTAACTGGTGCTCAAAAGGAAAAGTTGTGCTTCCAGTTAAGTCTTCCAAGTACTTTGCATGTTATTGGTTACCTAAATGAGTAAGCCATTTTTATTTTACTATTTTAATAATTGTTCATTGATTTTCATATTTTTAACAGTCTCAACAGGTTTTTTTTCTGAAAAAAAATTACTAGTCTCTTTCAGGCTTTCCCTGAAGATACTGCAGTCTGTTCTAGTGCTTCTAAAAATTCAGATCGCACCCTATTTCACCCATTTTTTTTAATAAGGTATGGTGTATATTTCTTGTCTGCCTTTTCCTTTCTCTATTTTGACTAAAAACTTTAAAAGTTCGTTACCAGACAATAAGAAGTAAAAAACAAGGAATTGAAAATTTCAGACTATGTCACCTAGTCTTGATGGGACTAAGGTGGACTGAAAAGGTTCAGACGGAATGGGTCAAACTTGTTTTGCTCTTCAAAACAATGGGTACTGCTATAATTTTCCTATTTTTGAGTTGTATTACGTTGTGTGAGTGACAGCAGCTTGTCAATGTGGCACTGTCACAGGAAAAGTACCTGTGTCCATGAACTTCATTGAGTTGTATTATTGATGATGGTAATACTTCATTGGCAAATCTTGCAGTGGTGTCACTAGACATTCAAAACTTGGAAGAAGTTTGTACCGTCAATATCTCAAGAGGTATAACATATACTTCTGGTCTTTCCCCTTACACCCTCCAAAAAACTCTTAGTATTGTTACATTCAACCACACAGTCCACTATATACTTTCCTCCAAATTTTTCTGTCTTCCTTAAGTCTACACTTTGAGTTTACTGTTTCTTTTGCTCTGACTCCAGTCTTTTAAACAACATGTGAAGAGTACAACAACGGAGATAATCTGTTGAGGTACAGCTTTTGAGCTGGTTTGGATTCCCTACCCTGCCCCGTGGAGATAGAGTTCCATGTGAAATGTGAATCTTACCAAGTTGCTGTTTTCTGAAGAACTGAATTTCTTTTTGCATGCAGATGTTCTCTCCTGTTCAGTGAGACAGCCACTCCGGGGTAGAGCTGAGCAGGCAAGGATAAGGTAGAAGTCCAGCTGGTTGTTTTATTTTGGGATGGTTTCTTTAGCCTGTTATTCTGTCAATCGCATTTACAAGGTGACCTCACTAGCAGATTTTATAGACACAGCAAACTATTGCTCAGGGGTGGGAGTGAACAAACAGCCCGGGTGGGAGTGACAGCAGCTTGTCAATGTGGCACTGTCACAGGAAAAGTACCTGTGTCCATGAACTTCATTGCGTGCCACCACAGCCAGCTTCTGCTCTTGAAGGTCCTGAGTGCATGTCAGTTCCTTGCCAGCTTGCTACTACAGGGGGGATTTCCTTATGAATACCTTCTGTCAGCAGGAATACATGTTTTTCAAAGCAATTATAGAGTAATATCCTGGAGTATATTGGGGTTTTAGGCTACTTTTATTTTTCCTTTTGTTGACATTGTTGTATTTTTCAGATTGGTATATGTTTTGGAGTGTAGGTGTTAAATTACTAGCCGACACCAGAATATTTGTTTTTATGCTAGGAAAATCCTTCATCTGTAAGTCTTTATTTTTTTTTTTTATTAGTCACTGATAACGTGACTGAATTATTTTTTTCCCTGCAGTGATTTCACTGTTGTCTTGCCTTTAACTCAAAAACAAAACAAAAAGCACAGCTGTTTAGGAAAGCTCTGGTTAAAAAAGACTGGCTCAGAGAAAATGAGGCAGTAAAGGCTTAGTGTTGTGAAAATTATTAATGATGGATACAAAACCAGGGATATCTATCTAAGTAAGAGGGAAGAAAAAACATAATTTCTGCATGCAGACGCTATTGTCCCTATTTGTGTTCCTCTGTACAGGCTGCTAAATGTTTGTGAAGTACAAACTGTTCCAAATGAGCATGTTTTGCTTTCTGCAGTGCAGACTGTAGACTCACTGCCTGCGTTGGCAAAGCACCTCCTGATCTCTGCTGAAATATCTTTTAGCTGACATCTTCATTCCGTATATTTCAAAGGGTTCTTCTATGTACTGAAAGTCAAAACAAAAGTAGGAAGAGAAAAATCTTCATGAGAACAGCATTGCTCTTCAGTTTCCTGATGGACAGAGGTTCTTCACAAGTGTCTGCAACAATTTCACATTTCCAGTCTGGGGTGTATTTTCGAGATAGGGCTGAGTGACCCGTACCTTTAAATTCTGTTCACTCTAAAAAGAAAAGCAAGGGCTTAATGAGTCTAGCAGGTAATTGGGACATCCAGTTGACAAATAAATATTGGAATATTGGAAGCATTTCATCTCTGAGAGCAAGGATCTAAAATTACTGGTGTGCGTGTATGGAGTGTATAGTAGTGGGGAGGAGTGACAACGTTAGGGAAACACGAGTTGTCCACATGCGTAAAGTGCAGTAAAGACATGGCAGTCTTCTTTATACAAGGTCCATTGCAATCATGGCAAACAATTAACTTCACTGTGCTGTCGATTTGGTCCGTAAGTATAATTTTGGCTTAGGTAGATGGTACTACTTTTGTAACAATAATGCAGTATTTACTTAAAAATGTTGCAAGACTGTAGCTTTGGAGTGTCTCAGTAAATGCAGGTCTTTTTTGTCAAATGCTTGAGGAAATTAATGGCTTAATTAACTGCATCAGTTACACCAGCCATGCTGTTCTTATTCAGAATGCGTTGCATTATGTAGGCCATAACAGCAGTAGTACCAGTTATTTTGCAACCAGACCTGTTTGGCAAACTAGTGCAACTAGTACCAGCCCCGCTTTGCAGACTTAACTAGCCACTTTGAGCTTGCAAGTGGTCATGAAAATCGACATGAACAATAGTCAAGGCAAACTTCTTGACTTAAAGGTGCTTGACTTCAAATGGCCAAAAAGATAACAAGCATGTTTACTTTGAGTGTAAGCAAACAATAGTTAAATAATTTCCACAGAATATTATACATCTCAGCAGATATAATAATATGCTAAGCCTAGTGTAAGGGCTTTTTTTTTTTTATGCAGTATTATCATTGGAAGAGTGTCAGAAAATTAATGGAGGAGAATAATCAATATAACCTTTTACCTCCATAGTTTCTCTAAAGCTTGACATTTTTTCTTTACTAGTAGAAGAACGTATGTATTTCTGCTGCCAGGACACAGGGTGTTAATATTGGACCTTCTGAAGGTATTATGTTCACCTTGGTCTGTTGCAAGTTAATAGCAGTGGTAGTGGTGTTTACCAGTTTTGATACCTCCTCCTTTCTACCTTCTTTTACATTATTTAATATACTTAAGTCTTCTCTGTGAGTTTAAGTGACAAATATTTTCTACTTGCTTTTGTGAACACTCAAGAAATTGCTAAGAGCCTTCATACCTATGCTTCTACAAACCAAGAAGCTCCCATCTCTTTCCATCTCCAGGAAACTTATTATTCATTTAAAAAAACCTACCACCCCTGATGATTGTAGCCTCTTAAATTACATTGTTTTGTTCCTGTAGTAGTAATGTCCGATAGCCATATTTTTTCTATGTGGATAAAAAAGTCCAACAAAGAGGTTTTAACTGTTGTTAGCACTATTTCTTAATTGTTTTTAGAAAATGTGTGATGCATGCCTCCCTCTTAATTTGATTCTGATTTTAGTGCTTAATACATTTCTTAGGAAATGAAGACAGCTTGCTGTAGCTAAATAAGATATTCTGTAAGCTGGTGTTTAATTCTTTGACTGAGCCCTGCTTTATAGTAGAAGAGCAGTGAAACTTAAGATTTGGATTCAAGCTGTTGAGAACTGGAGTCTCTCCAATCTATTACTATGTGCAGTTACAGAAGTTCTGACGAGCTGCGTTTGCTTACGTATAAAACTCTTCACATCTCTCTTTCTAGCAAAGCTATTTAGAGAGCTATGTAGTGTGACAAAATCTCCTTTCTCAGTAACAATAAATATTCAGTAAGGAGCCACGCTTTGTATGTTCACGTTAACTGTAACTGTTCTTTGTAGCACATAGCAATAAAAAGAACAGCCTGGCTTCCAACTTGCTAAAGGGGACCGAGAGGAAAGGAAGCAAAAATGAAAACCAGTTAGCTGTAACAATCTTGTTGATGGTTTGACTATTAGTCCTCGTGTCAGCTGCAGAATGCACTTTCTGCCCTGAGCCTCCTTGCAGGCCTGGTTAACCTTTAGTTGCTGTGCATCAGACACTTCAGGAAAGTTACTGGAAAAACAGCTTGTGAAATATTTGCGCTTTGGAATTTTATAGCAATGTGTGTACAGAAATTCCATATGATTCCCACTACTTGTGGTATATCTTACAGTAGTATTTTAACAACAGTAGTAGTTCGTAGTAGCTTCAGAATTTGGTGATTTTTTTTTTTTTTTTTTTTGTCTTCTCAGTTGTTAGCTTGGTAAGAAGCAGACTCTTTTTTGCCACTCTTCAAATGTCTCTTTTAATGTTTTACATTTTGATTGACAAAAAAAAAAAAAGTGTGTATTAGCTCTTCAACTTGCTTGAATGTTTTCTAAGGAGTGAAAAAAGATCCATGCTTTGATGTGTTGTGAATGGGCTGATGTGAGCTTGGGGGATTAGCGTCTGAGTTGCTGGGAGAATAATTTAATTTATTTTCTTTTTTAAGAAAGGACTGCAAAAGACCTTGAGGTCAGTGCAGCTTGAGAGAAGTATTCACCGGGAGTCAAACTGAAAGAAACTCTGGCATTCTAGTTTTATTTACAGGCTGTATTTCAAAACAAATTTAATGGTGTCCAGATCCTCAGTGCATATATATCTGCTGATAAAGTTAACAGTATTAAAAATCTCCACAGCAAACTTTGTCCCACTTAAGTACAAATTCTTGCCTCCCCGAGCTCCACGTGCTGGCTCGTAGACAGTAGGAGGCTCAAGAGAGAGGCCCTTCTGACTCTCCCCCTTCTTGCTTCTGAGTTTGTTTAAAGTAATGAGGCCAGCTGTCCTGTCTAAATTAATAAACACTCAGGTTCAGCTATTTTCCTTCACTTGGACTCCAGGGAGAGGAAGTCTTTGGTACTTACTCATCAGGAGTTTTGTTTCCTGAAATTCATGACAAGTGGCTTACATGTGGATCACAATTTAGGATAAATCCACACATCATACTAGAAGTTAGTACAGTTCCCTGTGTAACTTGCAGTGGTTTTACACAGGTAGATGGAAGGGATCTGGCTCTTCTAGCCAAAAAGCACTTCTTCATGTAACCCCAAAGGGACCGCRTAGCTTAATATTTTACTATAAAAATACGTATTGTGTCAGAAATCCACTTAGACTCAGCAGATGCTAATACACATAAAACACTGCTACTTCTCCTCTTACCTAATTTATTAAGCTTAGTAGTTATGTTTGATTAGACTGCTGCAGTAATTAATTAGTAAGTTACACGACTAGTTCAGAATTCTCTCCAACAAATATTGTGGTAGTGAACCCTTCTCCTGTATTCTCTGAAAAGCCTGACTTGAATGTTAAGGATTGTCCCTTTATCTTCTAAAATGGGAGAGAAGCAAATCAGGTATATAACATGAATTGAAGTGATGCTAAGTTTGTCCAAGCTCTTTCGTGCTCTAGTCATCCTGGTGGGAGATTACGCTTTGTTAGCAAATAGGAGTATGGGAATAATGGTGCAGATGCTGTAGAGGATACTCGGACATCTCGCTACAAACTCAGTGGCACCATCGATCCTGAGAAAGGCCCCCTGTTCTGAGCTGTCTACTACTAGATCCCCATGGCAATCTCTGCATGCCTGCAACAAAGCTTGTGGGTAAGCTGTTTAGTTTATTCACACATATATGAGGTAGATCCATGTAGGCCAACCTGGAACAAGTACAAACGGAGAACAAAATAAACAAAAAACTTCGATGAAGTAACTAGTTAGGCTGCAAATGAGTTGAATACAGCTGTTTTCTTTTTAATAGCCTGCTAGACTAGAATGGGAAAGGATGGTGACCGCTGGATGATCTGGTCAACAAATCTGAATTTCTCCCACTGTGGTTGAAGTATCTCTTGCCTATTTTGTACTAGAGGATATTTCTGAAGGCCTTGACAACTTTGAGAAAACTTGGGTCTGTGAACTTGAACAGGAAAAAGAGGTGATGACATACAGCAAGTGCCTAGGAGACAGCTATTAGATTTTTGTTCCAAGACTTGTAAATTTGAATGTGGTATGAATAGAAAAGGCAAGAGGATGCTCCAGTTCTTTAAAGCATGGAAGGTCAGTGCACGGTCTTCATTTCTTCTCGCTTCCCAGTTCTGTCCCTGGTGCACACTGCCTTTAGTAGGAGGCGGAAGAATAACTTCTGAAACAAAAGTGTGTGTGTCTGTATCGGTAAACAAACATACAGGGTATTGCAGAGCTGGGGGGAAATGAAGAAAAAAAACAACTGAAAATTACTTGGGTGGCAATTCTGCTCAACTTGTAAAACCAAGATCTGCGACTGGGAATCCTGCTTTATGTTTCAGAAATCCAAGGGAGAGCAGGAACAAACCCTTTAGTTTCCAAAGTGAGATTGTCGCACAATGTTGAGATAATTCCCTAGAGTAGCTGGAAGTGGTGGGGAGGAGGGCAGTGATCACAACTATACTGTTCAGCTCACGGAGCACCCCCAGAGTGTGTGACGTCGCTCGGTGTGCGCGCAGCGATGCTGTCATGATGAGTCACGAGTGCGGTGCTGTGATGGGAATGTCACAGTGCTGTTTTGCTTTATTCACCCTTATGTTGTGGTGGCTGTTGCTACTTTCATTTTTATTAATGGATCTCTCGCATTAATTAACACAGCTTCAAGATAGTGTAGAAGACTAGGAAGTCGATACCGCTCGCTGGGCAGTGCTGTGGGGTTGCCTGTGTGTGTTTAACTGTCTGCTTAGCATACTTTGAAGTACAAAAACCCACTTGCTATATTTACTAATTGCCTTTTAGAGAAACATAGTTAATGATTTTTTTACACACTTTAACATTAGTTAGTGGAATCAATTAAGAATTATAGAGAGATTATACTATTTATTACCACAGGAAAACAGTTATCAGTGAACAGACCATTCAATGATCTGAAATTAAGATACTGTTATTCATTTTGTTTGTACTGATACATTTTACATTCTATCACTATCGAAGGGAGAAGAAATATGTCTATCGCATGTCTCCCATTTGATACTGAATATCAAATAAATACTTCTCATCAAACAGTGGATCTGATCTAAACTTGAATTTATCAGTTAAGTGTATTTTTGTCCAGTCTGGTAGAACTGTTTCAATTTTGGCATCAGCCCTCAATATTGAGAAGAGATGATATAATACTTCCAGGAAAATACCATGGAACATTCTGTTCACACATCACTTGTTTGTGTGGTAGCTAGTGAAAAAAGCAGTAAGAGACAGGTTTGTAGAGAAGAACTGGAGAGAAGGAATGGGGGAGTAGGGAGCAATGAACAAGTGCATGGGGAGAGTTTAAAGGAAGGTAAAATAAGTACTAGAGGAACTTACATAGATGGTGAAGCAAAATAATAGATACTGGGGAAAAACAAACAAACAAACAAACAAAAAATAAYGATTTAGCTTCCAGAAAGAGGGAGTAAACAGAAATTATTAACTCTATTAGAGAAGCGGAGGAGAAGATTGGAAATGAGTAACAAGAATAAAGAAAGGAGACTGGGCAAGCGGGATGAGAGGTTCACTGGAGCTGGATAAGTAAAGAAATGGCTATTTGTGAGGTCAGGTCATAAAAAGTCAAGTTATCTGTAATCATAACTAAGCTAGCTCTTAGGTAGCAAGGTCAGATACCTCTTCTGAAGTAGCAGCATTTGTGTTTATCCTGGTGATCTTTTGGTGGTGTTGAGGTTTATGCAGCCTCTGCTACACTATCCACATCCCCAAAAGCTCCAAAAATCTGACCAAATGTATTGTGAGAAGAAAGTGACTTTCTCCCTCTCCCTCTCATTCCCCCCACTCCTGCAGTGTCTGAGCATGTTGGGTGAGCAGGATTTGGGTGTGAGGCTGTGCAGGGAATGATAACAATACAAAAATCATCTCCATCCTTCCCCTTCCCAAAAGTCTGTGTAGCTTTAGCTCTGATCCAGTTCACTGGGTGGCTGCACAAGCGCTTGCAAGGGGTGGGGATGAGTAATGGGGTGAATGACAGCATTCCTAATGGCAATGGGTGCAAGTTTATGTCAGCATAAAATATACATGTGTCTGTAGCCTCAATCAGCAATTTAGAAGGAAGGATTGATTTGGTGGGATTTTTTGAAAGTTCTGGTCAGGACTTTTTTTTTTTTCTGGAGTAATAAGTTAGACAGAAGTTAAGTCATGGAGAAAAGGGGTGGAAATAGCCAATTTCCGTTCTGAATGCCAGTGTTATGCCATCACAAATCTGAAAACTCTGGAAAACATTAAGAGCAGTTCTGTGTCATAATTCATTTTCTGCTCATTTCCTGATGTTTTTGCAAAGGACACTAGTTTTTCCAGAGCGGTCCAGGAAAATGCAAGCCTGGCCCAGAACTTTCTCAAGAGATCCATTTTTTTTCTATGCTTGCATGGATAATGACAGGAAATCAATCTGATCCGTCTAGACTGCACTTCCAGTATGAAATCTAGAATAAAACAGAAGTCTGTAAAGATTAAGGGTTACTCATCTAATCTTTTAGTTAAAGTTGGGGGTTTTTTGGTGAAACATCCTGTGTATGTTTTTTACACAAAGTCCTCCACCTGTAACCTGCTTATCAGACTATTTTCAGATTCTAACTCTCCATTTCAGCCTTAAAATCTCTATATGGTCATTTAGCATTAGCAACTAGTTATATGTTAACTGGATGTTAGCTCCAACTTAAAGAAAAAAACGAATGTACTGTGCCACAGGACATTTGATTGGTYCAGGAAACCTCTGCATCTCGGGCGCCATCCGCGTACACTGCTTGCTTATGGCTACCAAACACTCTCAGGTATCTCGTAAGTTAACTTACTGTGTTGCTAAAGTGCAAATTCCAGGTTTTATAAAACATGCAAGAATGACAGCCTGGGAAAATATGACTGTACCAAACAAAAGGCACTTGTCTTCATTTCAAAAACCCTTCATATTCAATCCCTGCTTTACCTATCATTCTCTCATGCTGTTGAGATTTTTAAGTCTGGCCTCTAACTCGCCTTTTATGTCCTCGTTTATCACCCACTTGTTATTTTTTCTGATAAGCACCTTCTAGTTTTCTTTCACAATCTCCTTCAAACCCTTCCTTAAGTTTGCTTTTTTTTTGTGATGCTTATAAAAATTTCACTGAGATCACTCTCTGCTATGCTGGCAGTATTAATTGAATTTTTTCTTGTGACACTGTATTTAGCACAGTTGGGTCACAAATTATCACCCATAAGTATTCCAAGAATGCAGAGTAGCAGACTTGAAATATATATTATTTCTAATTTTAATTTTCATTTTGGCTTAAGTGTGATCGCTTACAGCTGTCATCTTCTGAGCGAAATGTGTTGGGTCTCACCTGCAGAGTCCTGTCTCGAAAGACAGAACCTGGGACTCCAAGCCAGCTCAAGGCTTACTGCGCCTAGGGTGGTAAAATTCATATTTGTGGTGTAAGTGGAATAGATGGACAGAGCAAACATTGGCTGGGGTTAGAGGCATAAATTGATTAGGAACGAGTCTGTAGGGATTTGGGAGACAGGTAAGGAGTTGTAGAGAGAGGGTTGGTTGCTGTGGCAGCCAAGAGAAGGGGGATTTTGCAGGAGTTAGTGTAGATTGTGCAATGCTGGTAAAGCAAGGGCTGTTAGAGTTTGTCTGCATGAGACTGTAGGGAAGGTTATAGTGGTTTCAAGAGGTTTAGAATGAGAAGACTGAGCAGATGGTTCTGAAGACTGCATATGAGGCTGAGGACTCCCTTCCCCACACCCTTCACCTAGCCTGCTTTCTTCCAGAAAGCTGTCAGGGGACAGAGAAACGTTTCTTTCTGGAAGCCTCCAACCCTTGCTTTTGTAAGCCTTTATGTCTCTTCAACAGCTATGAGCTACTGCCCCATCAGTGGGCAAGGACAACTCGAGCATTTTCTGATGTGGAATGAGAAAGGACATGGACATGACAAGAACACGGAGAAAAAACTTGAATCTTGCTGTTCCTAGTGCTACTGAGAGAAGCAATTTCTAAGCAAATGACATGTGCTTTATATACCTTGAAGAACTGAAGACCTTTATGGTTTGTGCAATTCCAGATCTTACRTTAAAAAGGATTTTTTATTTTAGTCCTGTATTCTAAGTAGAGTTCATTTTTGCCCCTCTCAACCTGTAACTTTACCTTTCAGACCAGTGTCTACAGAATAGGAGGCTGAAGTGGTAAATTATGGATTAGGATCACTGATGAGCAAACTTCTTGAATAGAAATCTGTGGACAAAGATCCCTTTCTGTAGTGATAAGCTCTGCTGCTGAAATCTGACTTGAACTTCTGAAGCAAACTAGTCTGGATAGTGAGCRCGGGAAATGCTACTGCTGCAATGTTTCCTATTTACTTGCATTCTAACTAGGGATGTCTGCTGTATGTATTCTTAACATACGTTAACCTCTGCTGCAGTTCTTGCCAAGAAACTGTCACAAAGGTATTTAGCAAAAGAAACTGCATAGGAAACATTCCTGTTGCACTGGAGTGCCGGGTGTAACTAATTGGGCATGTATAACAGGAGGGTGAAGATAAATAAAGCTACATATGTACACTGTTTAGATAAAGTGTATGATATTTTGCATCGTAATTATAATCCTTTTAGATGTTAGTGATCTCCAGAAAGGCACAATAAAAAAAATCAGCTAAACAAGCAAATGATGGAAATGCAGTCCAGCATGAGCCTTCTCGGAGGCTTGGTGTTAACAACGTTGGGCAGAATCATGCAGGGCTGTTGTTGCAGGTATCCAAAGTAGGATTCTTTCTTTTTTTCTTATTGTGTGTGTGCACACTTGTACTCCACGTAGTGTTTGTTTCCTTTCACCTTTTCCAGTCAAGCATCCTGCCTTCCCACCCCCTGGCTTCGAACTGGCAGGAAAAGTTGCCATTTCATTGGAAAACAGCGCTGTGTTTGCAGGGTATGCTGTTTAATGTTATTTTCTCCAAATAAAGGAAAGTATTAGTTCCTGCTGAAAGTGACTTGATTGTGCCCATCCAGCTCAGTAGTGAGGTATATTTTCTGAGAAGCAAATGGATGCAGAAGAAGGGCTTTGGATATCACCTTTGAGCAGGAGCAGCGTTTCCAGGTGGGGCGCAGGGCTGGGGAGACACACACAGAGTGTGCAGCACAACAGCGGTGGCTTTATGCGGGGAGCAGCGGGGCAGAGGGGAAGATGGACTAGTTGATAGCACATCAGGTCATGTTTCAAATAGTTTGGGTATACAAAGTGGATTAGAGCAAAAAGTCTCAGATCTCATATCTGTTTTTCCCTCCAGTAAATAGTTTTGTTCTAAGTTGTAGATGATTTCCCATTCCCTTTCCTTGTCCCTGGGCTACGTATTCTTCCAGGCACGCAAGGGATTTTTGTTTTCTTGAATTTGGAAAATCTCTCTGAGCTCAGGAATGCTGCTTGGCACAGGAAGCACCGTAACAGTCAAGAGAGATTGAACTGTTATCCCTACAAAGAGAATTAAAAAATAATAGGCGTGCTGTTGTATTTAACACTTTGTGGTGTCTGCCTCTTGTTTAACTGAGATCACAAGTATGAAGTAAGTGCCCAGTAAGGTAATATAAACCAGTGATTTCCCAAAAGGCAGGGCAAAGGAGTGTGTGGTCTTGTAACTTTTATTGTTAAGACTAAATTACAAAATAGATTTACAATAGTGCTGTTTTTGATTCCAGATACTAAAACGCTTCATCGTTGTAGCTTTAATAATGTAAGTGTTGGCCAATATTGCACTTCCAACAAAAGAATCATAAACAAGTAGAAATAAAATAGGAATTAAATTGTAGATTGAGAAAAATYGTATGCTTGATGTGTATGTATACATATACAGAGTCAGTCTCAGCTTGTCCGCATCAACATAGGTTCATTGAAAGGGGTGTAACCACCTGCCTTTACTTACCATTTTAATACGTCTATAACTAATTGTGCAATTTTAGAGCTGCTTGGGAGAATTACAAAAAATAAATGTATTTCCATGAGTGCTCGGCCAAAGACAAAACCAACCTCACAAAAGCAAGATAAGAAAGCACACCCAAGACTACACAGTAATATGGATGCAATTGAATTACTAATCTCAGGAGAAGTGATTTATAACTGTTCATATGCCTTAAAAGGAAGGATCTGGTGAAAATAATAATTTACAGTGTTTTGGTTTTTACAGTATGGTTTGGTTTATACGTAAATAAATTAGATTTTTCTGACACGACTGTGTAGTGAACTAGCAGGGAGTAAGGCCACTTTGTGGCTCAGGCCCATATCTAACATCCATCCTGTGTTCAGATCCACAGCCAAAGCTCATGACTTAGTGCAGGTTTGGGTGGACTCCAGATAGGTTCTGCTCACTGCTGCGAGCCACTCAGCTGTATTGCTTTGTAGGGCTCACGCTTTGTACGTGGAAAACTGGCTGTGGCCACTGCACAGTTTGAATGAGTCCCTCACTGTGGACCACTTCTCCTGAGTTTGGTAGATTCTTCATGTGTGCTAAGGCAATGCTAAAAACAGCGTGTGTGGATGTACAGACCTATGTTCTTTTAGCGTTAGTTTCCACATCAGGAATGTTGCCTTTTGGGCAAAACTTAAAATATTTGAGAAAAGCATCTTGGTCAATATACATTTCATACATGTTGCACCACATAACAGATTTCAAGGGGGTCTTACTGCACATATGTAACATCAAAATGAGATTTCATTTTGTAACACTTGGACTCTTTTCATCTATTTAAAACTGACCTCTGGGTATACAGCCTCATCCAAATCACCATGTGTGCTGTGTTACCAAACTCTTGTGTAGTTATTTAATTTAGAGTTTTCTTTGAATGCTTGGAGGTTGGCGGTATGCTGTGTATTACATGGATTCTGAGAAAATGAATCCCTGGATCTCCCACGGGAAGCAGTGTTGCTCGCATCTTGACTCTGGTATGATGACCCTTTGAAGTAGCAAAGGTTTCTTCTCGTCTTCTGTGGATTTGTTGTAGGATCTTAAATCCTGAGCTTTCAGCTGCATGAGTGCAGGCATGCTCCTTGTGAAGCCAGTGGCAGTCAGGGTGCATCATGCTCCCTGCTGGGCTTGTYGTTCGGTTTGTCAGGGCAGACAGAAAATACTGAATGATTCTTCCAAAATGAAGGTTAGAGGTTTTATTTCTAGCCAAATTATCTTGGCCTTCCATCTTCTGCCATCTGGCTGTATCCAACAGAAACTCCCACTAATTTCTATATGTGAGCTTTGGTTGGCCCGGGCTGTAGCCCAAGGATGTGCAAGACATATAGGGCAATTTGCCGAAGGTAGCTTCATCTGTRCTTTTTTGAACAGTTGCTGATCGGGCTCAGTAACAGTTGCTATTGTTTTTGATTCTTGTGGATGATTGTACCCATGTTCTCTACACAGGGATGAAAAAATAGATGATTGAAACAAATCACTGTCGTCCTGTAGCTGTTCCTGTTCTCGAGATTCAGCAGCATTTTGTCTTTAGAAAAATGATGGTAAAGCTTTTGCAGGCTGTTCTTAAGTAAGCGGAGCTAGTGTAATGAAATGTGATCCTGAATTCCTTGCCATCAGCAACAGCAAAGGGGAGGTACAGTTGCAGATGCACATTTGATGCCACCCAGCCTGCAGCCTGCTGCTGATGCGATCCCTGTTATATTGTGCTGTGCACTGCAAATACTAATGCGCAGCCGCTCCAGCTGATGCAGGGGGTCTGCTTACCTTCTTAGTTTTGCCTTTTCAACTCTGCTCTGGGTTTCTGAATAGCATTTTGTATGTGTGTGCATGAAGGTATCATTTTAAAGCTGTTTTTGCCATCTTGCAGGCATTATGTTTCCTCATTTATAAAACTGACTGGCAACCCAGGTCTGAGGGTTTAGCATATTAACTGACATGCCATCAGGGCTTCCATGCACCTTCTGCCCTAAGCCGTCCCCAAGGGGTGTGAAAACTAGTGAACTTTGCTTTTTAGTTATCCAAGCTTCTACTGTGGTTCAAATGAACAGGCCTGCTGGAACAAATGAATCAAAGTACATGGAGATGTTGAAAACCAGAAGACTAGAGATAAAGGAAAGCAGAAAAAGTGCAGAAGTTAGCCAGAAGATGTTTTTATAYATTTACACATATTTACATTGATTTGGTTTTTTTTTCTAGAGCATGTTGCAGCATTCTTCTTTTATTAATGTTAAAAAAAGAAACTCAAGTAGAGATCAAATTTTCCCATTACTTTTCCATGTGCTGTAGGTTGGAGAGGAAAAGAGGAGAGAGGAAGGATGGTCAGATGTTTCCCATTTGAATTTGAGAACTACATTGGATTATTCTTATAAGCTTGTCTTTCCAATGAACAGAACATTTGAAATTCCTCTTGCCAATTTTTTAATTTCCAGTTGTTGTTGGGGCATACAAAATTCAGAATACAAGCCACATATGATTAGAAGGGCAGAAAACTTGGTGAGAGAGCAGCAGCAGATTCCTACTGAGTTTTTCTGGACTTTCAGTCTGGCCAAGAGACAGCAGCATGTGATGACTTTGAAGACAGTCACATCACGCTGTTTGCAACAAATTCATTCTGGGACCTGTGAAACGAAACTCACTGTTGCAATAACAATCTTTCATCTTAGACCATGAAGCTGTTGAGAAATTGAAAGAGACTGCATGGTTTTTCACAGTTCTGCTACTTGATGGGTGAATCTAGACAGCTCTGAATTCAGTCCCCTCTCATACTCTTACTACATGATGGTGCATTTTTCTCTGGGTGTTTGTAATCCCGGGAATATGGAAAGATTGATGGGGAAAGACTTCACCAATCACTTTGAATAAACCAAAGTGATGTTAGCAATCTGTTTGAAAACCTCTCTTGGGCATAGATTTCTTTTTAATCTAAGGTCTTTTTTTATTATTTCAGCAAAGCTCTGCCCAGCTTCTCCACAGCTGCATAGTAGAGAAATAATTTCTAACCACTGTGTCTTTTAATTGCTGGAGTACACCAGTATCCAGGTTTTTCTCATTCATTTCCCATGCTTTTGAAAGAAATTGAAATTTCTTGCTTCCATTTCCATTGCCTCTTCTGCTTGAACTCTATACTTCGTAAGCACAGTGCTTTTAAAAGGTGTGTGCTTGTGTTCTTCATTATTAGTATAAACTGTTTAAGAAAAGATCCAATTAGAAATTTAATTTTATACATAGTAATTAAGATTAAATTCATTCTTTGCACACAGAAAATATATTCTTGAAACAAAAACCCCTTTCCACCTTGTTTACTTAGCTAAAATCAGATTACTGTCAATGCATTTTAATGTACTAGTGTCTTTAGGTTGCTAGTGGTGGTTTAAACTGTTACTGTTAATTCAAAGTCGTCACAGCCCTGTGGAATTGTTTTCATAATAATCAAAGATCCTGTATTTGTCCTTCCTGACTGTAATCAAATCTGTCTCTTGGACTTCCTGTTGTTGTTGGGTTTTTTTAAACAGCAAAAAAAATTTTGTTTTTTCCTTTGAAACCTAAATGCAGTTACATTGTTACAAAGTAATTTTCTGATCAGATATTATTTTGAGCTAAATTCAGTGTGACAGTCAGTTGGGGACTCTGAGTGGGACTGAAGTATATGCACAGTGTTTTTGCRGTTTTTAACCATTAATAAGCAATCCTCAGCAGCTTTTGTCTTTCCAAGACCTTGCTTGAATAAACAGTATGTTTTTGTACCATGAAACAATAAAGTAATTAACAGATGCTGGGTTACGTAGTGAAGCTATTTGTATTTTTCAGAATAATAAATTTTACTAACAGCTCTTAAGTCAGTAGTACTCCTAAGGGTGTGCTAAAACTGAGCTAAATTTCAACTTGCTGTTCTTTACTRTTGTCCTGATTTCCATTCAAATACTTACACCACGCGCTAAGAAAGCTGAAGAAAACTTCAGAGCACGACCTCTAGCATCTTTAATATTGCATGACGATGCTGAGTGGTAGGTCTGCTGTGCACCTGGCAGTATGTAGCTCCACTGAGAAAATTGGAGATGGAAGCAGCATACTGTAAATGCTGTGGAAACCTCACTACTCTGAGGTAAAGGCATCTTGTTGCAATCTTAGAGAAAC
This sequence comes from Oceanodroma leucorhoa, assembly GCA_030449065.1. NCBI lineage: Eukaryota > Metazoa > Chordata > Aves > Procellariiformes > Oceanodroma > Oceanodroma leucorhoa. Next base: position 6,123,253 of record JASVER010000014.1, read on the forward strand.
AAGATGAATTGATTCATTCTATAACTGTACATGTATATATATGGATTAATTTACACCTATCTCCTGTGTGAGTCATCCCTATGTGTGAAGGCAAGCTTTTTGCAGAAATTTTCATTAATTTAAAGTTTTGGGGTTTTTTCTAAGTCACTTAACTATAATAGTTTTGCATGTAATTTCATGTATTTAAATTGGGGCCTTGAAATYTAATTACAGGCATCAATTAGTTAATTTTAAACAAATTTGCATTTAGCATCTTTGTGTAGCGAATTTGCATTGAGTGTAGCAGACCATTTCTGAGGGACCTAATATGTGAACATCAGGGAGAGAAATTACCAAAAGGAATTCACTAAACAGATTGCTAYCACTGCATAGCATTTCAGCAGAAGTGGTGGGTGGCAGGTGACATTTATTTTTTTGGTGTTTCCTGTAGTTCAGCAATTAGCAGTTCTTCCTCTCTGCCTCTAGATAGGTGCCTGGCTATATCTATGCTGTAACTGGCAGTTAGTAGTAGAATGCAGAGGCAACCTGTAGTTCATTATGAATTGTGAAACCTATTCAAGGCGCTGCAGAAATAGTGGCTAATATATATTGAGCTCTGTGCTGCCAGGTCTGTGTTAGAGCTGGTTTGTGTACATTGACTATAGAGATCCATCCTTACCTTATCTATCATTCAGATAATGTGACTAGCCATTTGAACAGAATACCATGAGATTTGATGGATTCTTGTATCAAAATTGGAAGATAAGCCTTAACGAAACACAACCGAGCAAGTAGCAGGGATGACTGGATGAAATATAACGGCCTTTCATATAGCGGGTCAGTTCAAGACATGATACTTTCTACTGCTCTTAAAAGATACAAAGCTGTAAAATATATATTATTCCATTATTCTTCTTTTCCTATACTCTCCCTCCCTTTCCATCTCCCTTTACTTCAGTGGATCCATAAAGCCTCAGAAAATCTGGCAAGTTGTGTGCTCATCCCTTGGGAAGTGAGCTGGTTTACTTACATTGCTCCCCAGAACAGCAGCTGGGAACAGTGGGAAATCAAGTGCTGGCGTTTTTGTTGGCTTTGCATTAAGCAACAGGAGAGTAGGTTATTTGCAATGGAATTCACTCCAGGTAGTCAAGATACAAAGATCAACGTCACTCAGCAACAGACCACCGGCCAGCATTAAATAAGAAAGCACGTATGCAGTTGTGCACACTGAACGGCACCTTCCCTGAGCAGCAGCAGCAGCAGCCAGCAGCCTGTGTGCCCTAAGCATTGCTGTTTCTCGTAACCTGCGCTCGGTGTAGGATGGACACTTGGAAGAACTGCAGTTCCCTCCTATTTGTCTGTGAACACAAACCTAGATAAATCTTCCTTTTACATGATTCTTGCACTGCTTTAAAGCATCTCATAATGTAGAGGAAATTTCTTTCTGACCCGTGTGTCTGAGATCTGAATAATCCTGGCCATCTCGGATTGAATCTCTTTACTGTCTATCAGGTGTTACTGTATGTAAGACCATGAAATGCTTTTATGTAAATTTTGTTTCCACTGCTTGACTTGATGACTTTTTAGAAATGGTGAGTTGATTCTGCGCATCATGCAAGTCAGAAATCATTTTATCAGGTCCTTCGTTATTCTCTAACTTAATAATATGTTGCATTCATCTTGCATAAAGGAATAGAACTGAAAGAAGGACACTCCTCTGCCCCATCTTTGGGACGATGAGGGACAGTGTTTAAAAATACCAGTTGGCACTTTACATCTAGTTGTATATGTTTCCTGTTATTTAGCTGCCAAGATGAAGTGTGAAGGGCTGCAATAGGTAGAACTCGAAGTGAGATGAGTTGGGATTAAACTGCAAATAGCAGGTGCCTTTATTCCTTATGTATCTGATGTAAGATGACATACATTCACTACAGCCTGAATGACTGYCCAGGGACATGGTTAGAAACAATCAGCTCCATGTTTTCTAAAAGAAGRTATGCAACATCCTATGATACTGTTTTATGTGCAGTGAGTGGAATAGCCCAAATCAGGCAGAATTTTGGCCAATGCCTTTTGAAAATTAAGCTCAAATGACTACTTAGGAAAGAGCAGTCCATGAAGGACTTAATTTTCCTAAGAGAATGAGAACATGACTGCAGACAGTTACTTCTCCATGAAGTGTAACATACTGTGTTCGCCCTCAGATATAGGGTGGTTTGAAATACAGTTTCACAAAATCAGGAAGGAAAGTACCATTTCTGAATAAATGTACCATGAGCAAATTATGCCGCTATTGCCTTGCTGAGGAGTTCCTGAAACGCAAATGGAAGTAGGAGACTACTGCATGGCACAAAATGAAAAATAGCTGGTGAGGAGRCAATAGGGCAAAAAGTTCAACAGAGGAGGACAGCAAGTGAAGAACTGTGCTCCCAACTTCCATGTGGAACATGACTGAATCTCATTATTTGGGGTTGTGTCGCTTTTGCATTTCAGTGGGTTGCCTGGACATTAGTATGGAATGTATGATGTGATTGTGTATGATTCATTTCTTTGTACTGATTGTGGCTTACTATGTGTGTTTCTATTTATCAATCAAGTACGTATAAATAATGCACCAAAATATAATTCAGAATAGCAACTTTATAATGTTGTATTGCCATGACACAAAATGCAGAAAAATGCCGTGAATTATGCAATGGTGTATGATTATACTCTTCCTGCTTTCATGTATATTTTATACTGCAAATCACAACTTCCAGGCCTAATGCATACATTGATAATTTGTTTTGCAAACTGTCAGCCTTATTGCATCTTAGCCATGTCTAAAAACAATTTAGAGTGTAACATTTGAAACAATTATAGGTGATTATGGATTGATGTTTCACTGAAAGCTGATGTTATTTAAATCTTATATTCTTATCCATGTTCTGCTAACATTTGTATAAATGAGTGACTGGTGACTTTCAAGCATTATTAATAAGTTCAACACTCAAACTCTTCAAGGGATTGTAACCCTGTTACTTTTTTGTTAATTCCCTGCCTTCCCTTTTTAAACTTAACTGACAAATTAAGTTTAATTAATTCTTGCCTTCTTGAACCAATCCTTTCTGATTTAGGTGCTGGTTCTTTAAGTTGCTAAAATATCTTGTTTCTTGAACTGTGAAAATGGTGAGTACTGGAAAGAGGTGACGAGTTGCATGTGGTGGGTTTTTCTGTTTTGGTTTGGTGTCCCCCCCCCGACTTCTCTTTCCCCTTCCCCAGATTTTTTCCCAGGCTCCATGCTGGCTAGACCTTGGAGCTTCTAGGAGAACATAAAAAAGAAGGAATGGCTTTTGGAGTGAAGTGTAGGCAGTAAATGATTAGAAACCGTAATAGCATTCTTGGCATCTGCTTGGCAATTTTATATAATCAGATGCCTCTTTGTAGTTAGTGGCTTGTTAAATCACTGGTTTATAGATTTTTAAATGTTTCGCTCTGTCTGTGTGCAGTTCTAAGGCTCAGTCTTATTGTCCTGGAACTGAAATTGCTGATGTGGAAGGCATACTTCCTCCCCCCTTCCTTCCCCATGTGTTTTAATCTTTTGTCTTTTAAAAGTTATGTTGGAAAGGGAGAAATTATGATTGGATTTCGGTGTAARAACAGTGAAACGTTAAACAATGAAGTTGTAACTTCATAATGTCTGCCTGGGGAGTGCTCAGTCCCAGCTTACACACTAATTTTTGACACTGCATGTACCTAAGAACAATGTATTGCTCTACAACAGAAAGTTCATCCGATAAGAGATTATCTGGGCTAAAATTCTGTACAGGATGCAAAGGTAGCCACCATGTAGCAACGCCCCTTAACCAGGAAAGGTATGATGAACAAGTAACTAGACATAATGACCAAGGACTTTATGGCAGCTAGTACAGATAACTAAATTATTTGTTGATTATTTACTTGAATAGTTAGACCACCTTTTTCATTCATATTGGACAAAATCCAATATTTATGAACGTGTTCACTGCTTGTGTGATATTCTGTAAGTGATAGTATAGTATAAGCAAATTATATTCAGCGTTTCATATAACTACACCTTTTTTTTGAGTACTTTTTTGATAATTACATCAAAATGTCGAGAGCCACCATCAGGCAAGAGAATCCTGTTGTGTTAGTGTGTGTACACAAATATAAAGCAAGTAAGTTGTCCCAACCTTCCTTTCTTTGTAATAAACTACTTAGAGGTGTATCTTTTATGGCAAAAAGTGATTTAATAWCTGAAACACTAACATTTTATTTATCACATTCTCTTTATGATAGGGAATTTGGTCAGTTGAATGTTTTGGTTTGCATTGTTAATAGAAAAATACAATAATATCATTAAGTTCTCTCTATAGCACCTGCTCTGCAAACAGTCTTCAAAACAGTCTGAACTTCGAAACAGGAAAACTGCAGAATGAACAATGTCAGTGACCACTATAATACTCTGAGGGCACAGTTAGGCTAAAGTTTACGGGTATCTCTCATGATCTGGAAGTAAATCTTGTTCAGTGTATGATAGTTTTATGTCAGCTGCTTGTTGCTAGGAGAAAAGTAATAGGCTTACTATGTTTCCACAACAAATGCCACAGAAAGATTTCTCCATCTTTTAATGCCACTGATATAATCACGATTGTGGAGAAATGTAATAAGTTACTAACGAGATTGGMCTCCAAAGTGTTGCAAAGTCCTTGACTTTCATTGGTGAAGGATTTAGTAGCTTGGTTATTTGTATCTTGTCTCCTGTTCTTTCTRCTGTTTGTTGCTGAGCTCTGCAGCATGTTTTGTCCACATGTGGAGCTATCCTAGGAAACTGAAGAGCCCTGCTTTTGAGTTTATAATGAAACTGTAGTGACTCTTTTTTTTTGCTGGATTTCAAATGGGTCGGTTGGTGACGCAGTCCTGCTGCGGTAGGACATGGCACTGAATGCACTAGCTGCCTTTCAAGCTGCAGAGCCAAGCCTGTGCCCCATGGGTGCGTGCCTAAACATGGTGCTAGCATGAAATAAGTAGTATTTGTAGCTATAGCATGTGTGTATGTGACACATACAATGACAATTTTGGTCATATTCATTGACAACTGTAAGTCAGCGTTACGCTGTCTCCTGCTTCGAGTGTCTTCTTTCCAAAAGCACGCTTTTTTGTCTACTGATACGCAATGCAGTGCATTCACTGCATACGTGAAATGCTTTGTATACCTACTATCTACCTACACTAAAAGCATATATTCTGTAATCTTTCCTAAACCTTTAAAAATTTTTTTTTCACTTTTTCCTCTTTCAAAATGTTATGCATTTAGCAAAGTGCCTCTGCTGAAATCCATTCTACTGAACCATCTGTGAACAAGTACAGTATGACCCACTTCTGCTGAATATCCACTCAGCTAATTGTCTACAAAAAGTCATCTGCATAGCCTGCTGTCCAAATTGCTACCGTGCACCAGAATTAATTCACTGCAGAGAGAAGGAAATGGTTTAGTAAACATTATTAGAGAACTAGACACTTAAAAAGATATTGAGGTACTTGATTCTTAGCTGAAGTATAACTTAAAACAAGGAAATGGCTGTCCATACAAGTGACGTGTGGAAGAACATAAAAAAGTGAGGAGCATGTTGGCATAAAAAAAGAGGGAAAAGTGTTTATTTGTTTATTTTTTATTAGAAAACTAGAGGCTGCTGATAGCCTGTGTCTGATTATGGAGCTGGCTATTGCTCTCTGAAGATGATTAGCATCACATAAGATAGCAGATTTCAATGAGCTTTGTTCTAATGCATAAAATTTTAGATGCTTGGCTAAGTTCAATACAAACTTAAGTGAGTTGCACCAGGCTAAAAATCGTGTGAAATCTTGACTGTGAGAAATACTCAACTGAGTCTGTCCCAGCTCATCTTTGAATATACTTTTCTGGTGATATATCAGTAAATTTGCTAATGTCGGAGCCCAAGAAAAAGTGGTGCATAAAAATGTGTTATGATAAAAAAATCAGAATTATTATGAGGAATTGTTTTCTGTGGAAGTTGGGAAGAGTCTTAACATTGGATTCGGTAGGACTTATGAATTTTATTGGAATTCTTTTTCTAATTTCCAATCTGGTAGAATTTAGGCAGAAGTGAGATACGAGCAGATGAAGAAAATTCAATGATTATTTCTTACATGTTTAATTGACTGTCAGGTGTTTTCATATATCCTTGATGCTCAAGTTTCCATACCTGTCTCAATGGTCAGAATTTTGCACAGAAGTATATGCAATGTGAAACTTCAGTTCATGGCCCCAAACTTGTGTACACCGGAAATTTACAGATAAGAACAGTAGTGAATTATGGTCATACAATGAATAAGCTTAAAGTGTATTATAAATTTGCATAACTTCCTTCTTCCCCCTTTCCTCTTGCATAGGGGAGCAACAGCAATAACACTATTCTTTTCCCTTTTTTAAATCAAGAACATTTTAAGAGGAAGCCATTACCTTTTTTTACAGGCTAATACCTACAAACAGGTGAGAAACTAAACCATCACCTAATTAGTGGTCTGTTGCATATAATTTGCTCTACCAAGGGAGGGGCTTAATTTTTTCTTGTTTATCATACACGGAAGCCTACATCAAGACACTGGGTTCATAATTTTCTTCCYTGTGCATTTTCTTTTGGAAATGATTACGTTTTGTATGCAGTTTTCCCTACGTGTATGAAATCCTACATTTGCTCATGAAACCTGAGGAGCTAACCCCCTTGACACTAGCTGGCAATACAGAATTAAAGAGGAATTACTGAGGACCCCCTTTCCAATGGCTTTCAGAAAGGAAGGTACAATGTACTTTTAATATCTGTGTTAATATCAGTCATTTATCTCTGAGTCTAATGCCTGTAGTCCAATCCGGTCTTCACCCAGAGCTTCCTAGAGCTTTTCCCCTGCTCCTGTTAGTACAATGTTCTTAAGTCCAGATGCTGGGACACACTTTTGTTTCATCCTCTTATTCCTATTTTGACTGTTTGCTTGGCATCTCGGAGCATGGAAGTACTGTTTCTTAGTCTCTGATTGCAGGAAGTGAAGGGAAAAATGCCTACTGCTGAGATTYGCTGGCTAGGAACTGAAGTGGTATCACCTGCCTTTGTGAGAATGGGTGACATGGCCAGGTCTACTCCTGGAGCACTATGGCAGTAGAAAGCTCTACTTCAGCTGTGTTCTCTAGCCTGTAGAGGAAGTAATGTGCCATCTACAAGAGCTGCAAAATCATATAAAATGTGACGTAATTTACTCAGCTAAAATTTCTTTCCATTTAATTGGGAGTTTCATATCAGTCATAAATCTGATCATATTTTTAGTACCACAGTCCTAASTAAATGCAATAACATCTACAGGTGCTTAGTGCCATTCTGAAACAACCTGTACAATTTTTACTACTTCCCTTGCTACGAAGAGAAGGCAAAGCAGAACTAGGAATCATAAAAACATTGCTTCATGCTTTATTCTCAGTGAGATGCATACATCCTCCAAATCACTAATGAAGGTCGAGGCTTTGTATCTTACGCTAGAATTTAGTTTCTGTGGGTTASCTGAAAGCCTGTCTTAAGGTCTAATCTGCACTTTTAAATAACGCAAATGACCAAGAAAAYAACAGGGTAAGAACTGCATAGATGAACTCTACTGAGATGGCCAATTAAAGTAAATAAATAAATAAACCTAGTTTTCAAAAAGTTGCATCATTATTGGCTATACAGAACTCATATGCATTTAGCTGTCTGTAATATGTGTCTCGAAGAAGTGCATGCACTTTGCGCAGATTGAATTCATGGGTTGGTTCCTTACACAAAGTACAGACAGAATGTAGTCTGAATTAGTTTTTAAAGTTCATTTCAGGTTAATTAAAATTAATCCCAGGTTTCCTGCATGGAAGGCATCATTCCTTATCTACAATTAATATTGTGTTTTAAAACTGAAAAGACAAAGTTGAAATTTGACTGACACCCTAACACGCAGTTAGGCAGAACACTTTCATACAAAACTTTCCCACTGTGAATGTAGTTTTGTTGAAACTTGAACATCTAGCTCAAGCTGTAAACTGTGATTACTTTCTTCTGAATGGAGGGGGGAGTTATTTAGCATTATCTAATATGAAAATATATATTAATATATATACATTATTARATAAGGTAACTAGATAGGCCTGTGTATTTAATGAGCCATGTGAAAATTAATCAAAACAGTACAGAATATAAYGGTATATTCTCATTTTTTAAATAAGCTTTATATGAAGATTTCAAGAAGTTTTATCATTCTGATTACAAGCACATGACCATTGTGATTTCAAACACAAAGTTGTGTCCAGAATGAAAATGCAGTTTCTAGCTCAGTCTTGTTTATATCAGATAGYGTAAGTAGGAGGATCGGATCACAGAATTTCTTGGTGTTGTAATAATCTAATTCAGGACTCTTTAAACTTAGTTTTTCAATACCACTGTCACAGGCAGAAAGTTGCTTGCTAGTTTGACATGAGAATGTGCTGGCTCTCAGGGTGCTGTGTGTGCAGTCAAGAACAAATAAATCTTCAGGTTCACCTGCTCCTGTTGCACAGTGGCAGCTACCAGCTCAGTATTGAGTCACGTACAGGCRCAGCAGAAGGTGTTGCACTATTTTGTCAGTGCTTTCTGCCTAGTCATTCCTCATCTATTCCAGACAACGGGTGGTAGGCAAAATATCATCTGCTTGATTCTGAGTAAGTTTGTGTGCTAGATTTTGGGAAGTTTTGATTTGATGTCATATTCTCATCACCGGTTTCTCAGCAATACTCCAGGTGTAATGTGTTATGTTAATACAAAGCAGCAGTGCTAAGCTGTATGTAGAGCTTCCTATTGAGTTTAGGCATTAAAAATAACTGGAAACATTAAAGAAGAAACTACAGTATTTTCATCTTGGCTGGCTCATGTATAGCATTTAACAAAGGAAAATTCTTCTCTAGTAATTCTTATGGTATAAGAGAAAATGAAAACACTGCTAAAACAATAAACCTTTGCAAATTTAGTAATAGTATTGGGAATTCATGTAATTTTTATTGTGAGCCTTGTGTTATGTGGTGTGTCTGGTTTATTATTTTTTTGTGTTTAAATAGAATGAGTAGCAGTTTAATATAAGGTAAACATGAGCATCTCAGTTCTTATTAAAAACACTTTTACAGGGGCTTGTGTATTTACGAAGAAAAAAAGATTGAGAAAAATGACCCTAACTATTAAAAAGGACTGGACAAAAAGAAGTTTTAAAATCTTTTATGATTTTTAGGCGGTACTCCAGAGAGACTCAGTCTTGTAGGACTTCCTCTTTCAGTGAGTTGGGCTTTTTGGACGATGCAAGTGGGTAGAGAGAGCAGGGAAAGCTGGCCATGGAGGAGATGCACCTGGCCGGGTGCTGGGGGATGACACCTGATGTGTGTGGACTGTGTGACTGTCCCTTGCAGCCAGCTGTTCTCTCGCGTGACGTGGAGGAGCTGAGGAATGAGACTGCACCGTCAATGACTGGGAGGCACAGTGCTGTGTCGTGCCTGTTGTGGCACTTTACTGTGGCATTGGGACCTTCTACATTCAGGTCAAACAAGGTCCCTGCTACAAAGAAGAGATGCCAGGATCATGCCTTTGACAGTCGTCTTCTGAAATTTTAAGACTTGATGTGTCTGAAACACATTGGTGTCAGACAGTTCTTGAGCAGGGTGCATGCATTTGACTAGGTTTGCTTCATTTTGTTTCAAGAGGAACTTTTTCATGTACTCCTATGAAAGTCTGCACGTACATACCTGCCTCTGTTTCACTGACTTCCTGGGTTTTTTTGGATACCTAAATTCTATCGCATCAGCTGCTAAACAACTTCTTGATTTGGAAATCTACACCTTTTTGCATGCATGGTGAATAGAGGCCTACCCTTTAGTTTCTTGCAGCTTGGGGTTAGGGAGACATGTTTGTCCACAGTTCAAATCTCTTGTGAGCAGATCGTTCGTAAGAACCTCTAATTCCTGAGATGAAAAAATAGATTATGTCCCTTTTAGTTTTACTCTCAAAAAAAAATTTCCTCTCCAATGCTAATCAAATGCACACAAAAGAACATTAAAGAAGAAACAAAACACTCTTTGTCCTTGCCCCTCCTATGCACGCAGAGACACACACCAACGCGCACTGTGTTCCTTTTACCTAATTCAAAGCTCTAGATCACACTTCCCTGACAAATTTGTGTTGTTCTCGCCATAATATCAGTTCCTCAGCTTGTGTTGTAAATGAAACAGTAGTTTTCTAAAAACATCCTGTTGCAGAAGCAAACATTGTGCCAGGGTGAATGCATACTGACAAAATAGCCGTTTGCGGGCTGCTGCGTAGCCATGCCTTGGCACCCTAAAATTTGCTTCCCTCTTTGTACGTAGAGGAATACAATGCTGTATAAGCATTGCAATGCAGTTCTAGGGAGATGATTCACCTGCCCGTGAACCCGGGAAAGCTGCAGAAAGCTTTCAGGGAAAGATGCAGCATTATAAATATTTTAAACCTTACTGTGAGCAGGGAAAAGTGTGACATATGTTTTACATTTCAGTGCCTGCCACGGTACTATTATTTTAGAAGCTGTCGCCTTTGTAGGCTATGCACTCATAGACAAATGCCATCACTTCAAAACCAATAGCTAAGCTGCCTCTTTTCATGCTGTTTCTTTCAGTTCCAACTGACAGTTAAAAAATGTTTGTTGTTCCCCCTTCCACGCACACACCCTGTTCCGAGTGATCTGACCTAAAAAGACTGTAGTGTACAGCTGAGCTTAAAATACAAACATTCCCTTTGAAAGTTGTAATGTTCCTGCTTGTCTGGGGCTGCAGCGAAGTAAAAAAAGAAGAATCTCAGTGTTTGAGTGATGCAATTCATAGATAAAGCCATTATCTGGGAAAGGGGGAGGTGTGTTTAGAGTCTGCTTATGTGGCAGGAAGAAAAAATTCTGTATTCAAGGCAAAACAACTGCAGGTTTTTTTCTTTTCTCTTTTCCTCTCTGTTTGGAAAGCTCTGCTTTCTGAAACATTGTTATTGCCAATGGGGAAATGAGGCACGGTAGTGAGGCATATCTGAGATCCTTCTGTGGGCCAACAGTGGCACAAGGACTCAAACCCCGGCCCTCTGAATTCTAGCTCAGCTTTCTCTCCACTAAGTGTTACCTACTTTCTGGGATTAAAATATATGTAAAATAGCATGAAGCATATTGGGAAAAATTTGAAAAATTCACAATATAAAATGACAGCTTTGTCTGGAAATAGTTTTTTTTGGTAGAGTGTATTTTCAGTATCATGGAATCATTTCAGGAATTCAATGTGGAATGATGATATTTCAGATCCTGATGGCTTTGAACTGCCTTATGAGAAATCCACAACTGTTTGTCCAGACACCTAATTTTTAGATTATAGTTAATTTTAAGTTGCAACAATAAATAACTTACCAGAGTTTTTTGCAAAATGGGGGAAAAAAATGCACAGGTCTGTCCAGTATACCCTTCAGTCTCTCCTTTCATAAGCAATGTAATCAATTAAATATTTTAAAGATGTCTGAATAATTAAAACCAAAAGACTTAACTCCCAAGCCCTTAACTTTTTAAGTTAAGGACATGTTCTTTTTAGATCCATGCCAAAGGAATGAGTTTGGATGCCATTGATACAGGTCATGTTCAGCTGTTTGTTCAGAGCCTATCTATGTGTCTTCTAAAGTAAGGAGTGGAGATTGTGGAAATACCATCTTAGAGGGAATTTAAGATCTGGCTAGATAAGCATAAGCCCAKATCTGCTCAGGTAAAAATAAATGATGCCTTGGGCGTACTGGAATGAACTACGCATTTTCTGAGGTTTTTAACAGCTCTATTTGATTTTGTGGTTTGGGTTGGGTTTTTTTTTTCCCCTTTAGCACATRTTACTGAATTCTTTAAAGCTTGACTGTTTTTCTGAAAGAAATGCTGTTCAATTTTAAGTTTGATCATGATGTAGAAACTACTGGGTGAAAGCTATAGCTTGTAGGATGTGAGAGGGCAGAATAGCTAACTGAAGCAGTTTCTTCTGGCCTCCAGAAGTAGTTTTGAACTAGCTGAAATTCACAGCACCACCTGTAGAGCTCTGTGCACACCTAAGCTCTTGCAAGGTGAAAAAAAATGAGGCATCAAACATGTACAAGATTTTGAATGGTTTATTCATTCTGGAATAATTTTATTTCCTTTAGAATTCTGCTTTTTTTCTTGACTCTCAATGAAATTGGAACTTCAAAGGGTTATCTGCCTCTGAGCATGGGAGAAACAGTCAGATAAATGATATACCAAATTGAGGTATACCTCTAGCATTTCTTTTACCATGTGCATGGCAATAACATAGGAGAAAAAACACTTTTTAAAATGGTTCTCAAAATTAAATTGTCTGTTACTGAGAAGATGCATAACAAATGATGTAATTGTAGTTAGTGCTCTGAGTGCACACAGACCTATTTCCTTCACACTTCTTGCAGTCTTTTTTCCTGCATTTGCCATGTTTAGACTGACACAGGTAGGAACCCAGGCCTGACTTAAAGGCGGATTGGCCAAAAGGTATAAAGGATATAGTGTTGCTCCAACTGTACTATGGTAAAAGAGTAAAGAGACAGTACAACCAATCCAGGATTCAGTGGAGTCATTTAAGGAGATTAATTTCTTTCTTCCATATGTGATATTCTTTTTGTGATATAGTTAGGTTAATAGCTGGCAATTGGGTGTTAACAGTTAATAGCAATTCACTTTGTAATCACGAAAGAGGTATGCGCAGTATGGATAGCACAGTTTGTATTAAACTGTTGCTATTGACTTTTATAAAGGTCCTTTCTTGGAGCTAAACAGTTCTGTGTGCTGTTCAACAGGTTAATTAGAAATAGATAATGCACAAGTGTAGAGGATTGTCAGGAATCCATAAGGGTTTCCTGATAAAATTCTTAAAAAATTCTAAAGGTGCTGTACTGAAATATTACCTCAGAACAGTTTTTTCCCTAGGTAGAAGCTATAGACTTGCTCATTTTAGACACTGATATATTGACAAAACAAATAAAGGTTGAAAAGGAGATGTACTCTTGGGTCTGATTGAAATCTCAACAAGACTCTTCTTTCTCTTCTCTTCCCCCACCTCTACCAATTAATTAACAAGGATATTTGTTAACGATTACTTCCACTGTTCGGAGGCATTTGGTGAAGTGAAATGGTATAGCTTTAGACAGTATTATTTTTAGAGGCCACCACAGGAAGAGAAGACTACTGAAAAGGTATTGAATGTGAAGGAAGAATCAGCCTGAAATTACAAAATCTCAAAGGGAGAGTGGCAGAGACCAGGGACATCCTCTGGCATCTTACAGAGAAGACTGTCTGGGCAGTGTGCATTCTTCATTCACATGAACCTATGTTCAAATCTAGCTTTGATGTCAGGGTTTATAGATTTTGCTTGAACGTATTTGGAAAAATTGGAGACCCATGAATTCTCATCTGATTCACTTAATGCCAGTGCTTTTGTTGAGCAACTTCTGTAACTTCACTTAAAAATTGGTGTACTACCAGAGAGGTGTAATGTGTGGTGGGGTTTTTTGTTTATTTGTTTTGTTGGGTTTTGTGCTTTGTTTTTTTGAAGTCAGAGTGAAGAGCTGTCTATAATGTACACTAGTATGAAAAGAACAGATGATATTTTTTTGAAATGCCAAAGTGACTTAGGTGTCTTTCTCCTCTGTACGTAACTTACCCAGAGGATCTGTGTATACTCTATTTAATAACCATAACCACTGAGCCTGCTGATAGTAGGCACAATTCAGAGAAGCTCAGTAGAATCCGTATCCCACTGATGTTAAAAGACTTGCTGTTGATTTCAGTGGAACAGGCTTTCACTTGTAGTCTTATAGCAGTGGGAAACACCCCCAATGTGGGCTAGATTTCTGTCTTAGTTGTTCAAACAGAAAAAGTTCAGAGATCCTTCTGAAATCATGAGGGATGCTGCTGAGGTCAGAGTCTGGGCTGCCTATTTTCCAGTGTGAAAATCTTCTCCAGAAGAGTAAACAGTAATAACATATGCTGCTATTTAAATCTTCACTGAATATCAACATGCTTTTTCTTATCCTGTTGAACAGTTTTTGCTAAAGGAACAAATCAGTGTTTTCTTTAAACGTTGAACTTGGCATGTGAGTGTAATGCTATGAGCAGAATCCAGGTGCAGGGCTGAAGCTTCCACAATGTACAGCTCGCTGCTGTGTACGCTGGGAGAGGAGGAGAGGGGGAGCTTCACCACCTTCCCTGTCCGTATCTCAAAGCTATGCAAAAATGTCAAAAGGAAAATGTTTCTGGTTTTGTCTTTTTTTTTAACTCCCCCTCCCCACCCCGTGGCAACATCCCGCTGAGTTTCAGAGAACCTTTTTACTTTTTTTTGCCTGACAAAAATCCTGATTTTTATTGTGAAACCTTTCATTACGTAAAACACACCGGTAGTTACCATCACAACCAAAGATATCTCAGAATTTCTTTTGCACCTGGTAGGTGTAAAGTAAAACTAGAGAATTGACATGCATACCAAGCCCTCCAGAATCATCACGCAAAAGTTGTTAAACTGGAAACTTAGAAACAGTGACGAAAGAATAATTAACACAATTATCTGAAGTATGTGGGGTGATCATTATTGAAGTTATCCTTTGTCCAACAGCGCTCGTGAAAACCATCAGCTTTACTTAAATTGGAAGGATTTAGGGAATCGGTCAGACTACTGTTCCTGCCCTTAGTACTGGCTGAATCTTATATACTAATGTCTTTTATCTGTGCTGAGAAAGATAGCTATGAAATAAAATGCATAACTGATTTGGTGTTTCTTGTTCTAACCTATCACCACTGCCCTCTTGGAGGTAAGAGTGAGTATGTTCCAAATTGCAATAGTCTTATCAAAGATGCATTTATCCACAGTAAATAGAATTAGGGAAAATTGCAGTTCTGGGTGGACAGTGACTGAGATTAAAAAAAAAAAATATTATTTTGACTAGGAACTTTGATTTCATGGACCAAATCTACAAGAAAGGGTGTAGATGGTGATGTGTGGATGGAGAACTGTATTTTGTGTTTATAAGGTCTAATTCTGTCTTCTAAGTTGCGTCTCCAGGATTTATAGTACTATCTCTAGAGATGGTACAGAAGATAAAAGCTAATTGTATTATTCTTGTTCATACTTGGATGCGACACTGAAAGGCTGAAATGCTCCCAGAAGTGGTAGAAGCCCATTATAGAACCATAGAATAGTTTGGGTTGGAAGGTACATTTAAGGTCATCTAGTCCAACCCCCCTGCCATGGGCAGGGACATCTTCAACTAGATCAGGTTGCTCAGAGCCCGGTCCAACCTGACCTTGAATGTTTCCAGGGATGAGGCATCTATTGCCTCTCTGGGCAACCTGTGCCAAGGTTTCACCACCCTCATTGTGAAAAATTTCTTCCTTATCTAGTCTAAATCTTTAATGTCTTTTAGTTTAAAACCATTCCCTCTTGTCCTGTCGCAACAGGCCCTGCTAAAAAGTTTGTCCCCATCTTCCTTACAAGCCCCCTTTAAGTACTGAAAGGCTGCAATAAGGTCTCCCTGGAGCCTTCTCTTCTCCAGGCTGAATAACCCCAACTCTCTCAGCCTTTCTTCATAGGAGAGGCGTTCCATCCCCCTGATCATTTTCGTGGCCCTCCTCTGGACCCGCTCCAACAGGTCCGTGTCTTTCTTGTGCTGAGGACTCCAGAGCTGGGCGCAGGACTCCAGGTGGGGTCTCAGCAGAGCAGAGTAGAGGGGCAGAATCCCCTCCCTCATAGCTCTTCCACATTTCCAGCAGTCATCTTGGGGTGGGCTATGGGTTACTTCACAACCAGTGCCCTACACAGCCTAGGGTGCTTCAGCTGCCACTTCCCCTCTCCTCCCACAATCTTCTCCCCTAGCTCTAACAAACCTTTTCTGGACCAGCTGAGAGGAGCATGCAGCGTGTTTCGTGGCCTTTGCAGCCAGGCAACATTGCCCTGGGAGGCTAGCCAGAGGTGTGGAAGAGGGTTTGATCTAGTTTGTGAACGTTATTGCTCCACAGGGTTGAAGTAAGTTGCCTGTTTTGTTGTGTTAAATGCATATTAGAAAACTTAAGAAATGGTATCATGAAGGACTCTTAGAAATTAAAAGCGGAAAAGATTAAATAGGTCATTTTACTAATTTCGGGTGACATTGTAGACTGATTGGCATTATAGCAGGCACTCTGTTAAAATATAGAAGCCCAGCAGAAAAATTATCAGATTGCAATCACTGCATGCAAAATTATGAATGCCCTGATGTTTCAGGTGGGAAAGACGAGATTGCCTGAGATGACACATCTTGTGGAGGGTGAACTATCAGGAAGGAGACTGTAATTTGAAGGAAAGGCAGGCAGTCATGTTTCCAGTTACTGTGTTCAGATTGTGTCTTGTAGATCTCTCAGGTCTTTGGTATATGTTCTCTCGGAGCTCTGCTACCATGTACTGCCTGAAAGTGAAATTAAAAGAAAATCTGTACTTTGCAAGGCCATTGTGGCTAAACACGTTCCTGCATGCCTCTGATGAAGAGTGTTTAGGTGCAGCCTTGTGTAATCTGCCATAAGGCTTACATGTTCCCTGGCAATTAAAGTAAGAATCAACAGGATGGACTACAAATAAAAGTTAAGTAGATCATGATACAGGTCAAATAAAACTCATGTGTTTATGAATTATACAAAAAAAAAAAAAAAAAAATCTTCACACCCTTCAGGTAAAACTCAGCTTGGAACTGTGCCATTTAAATGGGACATGGTGCTATTCCATACACCACAGTGTATGCAAACCGTAGAAGGGAACGATGCTAATGACAATACATTTGCTACTTTTTCAAAGAACAGGAAAATGCCTCTTTAAGTATTTTCTGTAGACAAAGCTTCATATAAACAACACCCGTATATTTACACACCAGCCATATTATTTGCCAGCAGAGGGAGTAGTTAAATCAAATGTCTGTCATTTACTATTGGTTCAGTTTCTTATATGACAGTCTCCATAGCTTCTTGACACCATTAAACCCTTGAATGCTTTCTAGTATGATGATTGCGGAGTCATTAGTGTTATTGGTGAAGGCACTCTGCTTTTGCTGTAGTGGCAAACATGATTAGTTACATATATTTCAACAAAATCTTCTTTTATTTTTTTTTTTCTACTTGCCTGCCAGAATTTTTAATAACATCTCCTGCATCTCTTTTGAGGAACTTGTTTTCCTTCCATATGACTTCCTGTCATAAAAAAGGGATACTTGAAAAATGTAGAAATAAACTATTCATGATGCTAACACCAGACTGCTAATCAAGAGATCTCGTTTACTAAGGGAGGGCAATATTTTAGGCTTTATGCAGATTTTTGCCCTGTCATTAGGGAGACACATGATTCTTTGTTCTTTCACAYGTTAAATAGGTAGGGGAGTTGTTTACAAAACAAAACAAACCACACCACCTTGGTGAATATATGCAGCAAGTTTGCATTTACTGAAGTTGGAAGTACTAACATGTTAGATACACAACTGTGAAACCCATTTCATTTCTCTCAACCTAGACTTCCATGGCTGTCAGCTCTGGGGCAATAACTTTTACAGCACCCAGGTTTTCTCTTTCCGCAGCTGATCTTTGTGGTGCCACAGTTTATTAGTTACTGCATCCATAATTCTTTTCACAAGGACAGAATGCCCCCATGTCTTGCCTCCTGTAGTAGAAGTGAGATTTCTGCAAAGCTATTTGCACTTTGGTGAAAGAGCTGGGAAGGAAGGCTGTAGAGCCTTTGAGTGGGTTTTTTTTTGGAAAGCTTTTATGTAAACAATCCAAACATACTTTAGCATTAGGTCTGTTGCAGGCTTGCTAAAATTAGTCCAGGATTGTCTTCTTACAAAGGTGGTAGCTGCAGTTTCTGGACTTCAGCAAGCCAGACGTAGTCTGCTAAGAGTAATTATTTGAAAAATTGGTGATGATCTTTTATCCTTTGGAAACCATGAATTACTGCTTTATAGTTTTGTAAGATTATGGTATTTCTGTTGCTGATTGGGGTGAGAAAATGATAACAAATGCTGCCTAGAAAACAGTTAAAATATGAAACAAGCTTCTGTTCTATATATAAAAATAACTTGATGTCGTACAGTATTACAAATATGTTAGATATCACAAAAAAATCTTCCTGCTTAAGTACAATCAGGGAAAAAACCCACATATGTAAAATGAACAAAGAATTTACAAGAATTTTAAGGGTTTTTYCCCCCCCCCCAGAATCTGAAGCATTCAGTTGGCTCTAATTTTCCAATTGTTCTAAAACTTGAAAAAAATCAAATGTGTCTGTTTCCTTGGCTGTACTTAGGGAAGGTAAAAAGCTGGAAAGGGAAATGCCCTGAAATGAAAATTCATAAGGCAGGATTTAGTTCTGATGTATCACTTAGTGGAATACGGTATTCTAAATGTAATGGAAATTATAGCAGATTTTTGTGTTTAGCTATATAACTAGCAATTTCCCAACAAGCCATGGGCATAGGGGCTAGAGAATCTAATCAGACATGTAGATTAATAAATGAATGAACAATGTCTCAAGTATTTAGGAACACTGGGAATTCAGGGCTAGTTATATACAATTTCAATTATTTGTACATTGGTTTCAGTGGTGATATATCAGGGATAATTTGGCTTCACGCATTTGTTAATGATTCTGAAGCAAAGTTGCAATACCTGTGATAGCTGAACTGTGACACAATCCGAAATGGGGATTAAGAAGGAGGTGGGGGGAAGGAGGCTATATGAGGCTTGGGTAGTGTGCATACCAATGAACATACACAAGAGCCAGTGCTTTGTGCCAAAAAAAATCCCCCAAACCCTATTCAGCCAATAATAGAAAACGGTTGAATCCAAGGGCATGTGTCAGCTACCCAGTGAAAGAAAGAAGGCAGGGAACTGTATACTAGCAAAATGAGTGCTCTTAGAAACTCTGTGAAGAACAGGTAAAGATAAAAGTGCAGGATCAAAGCTTCAGAGCCTTGCTGACAACTGAAATATGAACATCAGATGTTTTCAAACGCCCTTCGAATAGATTTCAACATTAGAACCTCATGCTTATTGCACATACCCTAAAGTTTTGTTTGAAGATGAACCTTTCAAGCTCAAATCCATACCTTATTCGCTGCATCAAGTAACTTCTAAACAGTTCTTTGCTGCCACCTTTATACAATTTGTCTGACCTAACTCTCTTCTCTTTGTGGCTCAACCAGAAATGTATGTTGGCTACCTACTTAGTTAATTGTTCTTCTGTGGCTCATGCTTCTTGCTTAGTCGCTTTGAAATATCAAAAGTATGATCCATTCTCTCCCCACTGTTCTGATGTCTCCCAGGAAAATCTGTATCTACTTTGTTGCCGAGCTGTCCCTAACTGCAAGCACAGTAATTATTTTTATATTCAAGGGCTCCTTTGCAGGTTTCCCAGAAAGAAGATATGCTGTACTGTATTTGGATATAAGAAGGCATTAAAAAGCACACTATTTTTATAGAATACTATTGGCTTTGGTAATACCAGCAAAATTCAAGATCATTAAAACTCCTGCTGATTTCAGTGTAAGACAGAAGTGAGTAAAAGCCGCCTTCTATGAGTAGGAGCCTCCTTTTATTTAAGGTTATAATTTTGTTCTTAGAAATACTGTTTTGTTCATAAAGGACTACCTTGTTCTTGCATATTCTTCAGCATGCAGAACCTGTGTTTTCTGATACAGTAATAAGCTCTCGATCTACTCCAGTGGAATCTGAAAAATCTGTGCTAGCCTCAGAATTTAAAGTGAAAGGATTTTATATGATTGAAATGTAATTAKAAGAATACAGATAAGTGAGCTGCTTGTTTCACAGTGAGTTAAACAGGTCATTGCTGAAATGATCATCTTTGATCTTTTAGCACAGCACACTGGTGAAGCATTCAAGGCCCTTCCCAGCTTAAACAGCATTTAGTGCAGGCTGTCTGCAGACTCAGTCCTGCAGAAGTGTCAGAGGTAGAGGGAAAATGTTTTTTTTTCCTTTCAGTAAGTAAGAAGCACAGATGATTTTTATTTCACACCATAACTATCTCAGTGTGGTAATATTATCACTGCTTTGTCTTAGGTTTTATATCAAGTTGATTGCTATTTTTACTGAAAAAACCCCCGATGTCTTGGTATAAAACGTACAAAGCCTCAATGCGTTTGTCTACACCAGAGTTTTTTTTTTAAATTTCAAGTTAATTGTCAAGTAACGTCAGGTGCTCAACATGCTCATAAAAGCTAGTATGACACTCTGTATAGGTTTGCCCAGGGCTATGTGTTTTTTATGATGTTATAGTTGTTTGTAAGAGTAGTCCAAAATCAGCCATTTGCAGCAGCTACTGGAAGCACTTTGCACAATTAATGTATAATGTTGTAGTATTCTGGTCGTCAGTTTTGCCATAGGGCCCCATACCTTGCTTCCCTATGTTTTACTATTGAGGACTGGACCTTCGCTGTCATAAGTCATTGGACTACCTCTGCTCCAAGCCTGATTTCGGTTGAGTGGCAACAAATTTACAAGTCACTTTTCTGCAATAGGTCTGCAAGTTACCACCTGATGTTATGAAGAAGGTGGGAAAAAAACCCTAATTCAGCTTTGATGAATGGTACTCCTCTCAGGAAAATCCTGTGTTAACATCTACAAATGCTGATAGCTGAGTGTCACCTACATAATGAACTTTTCTTTGCTGAGTTCAGGGGACTCAATATGCACCCAGTTCCTGGGTTTCTGGCATCAGAATGGCCAGTTCTTGGATTTGTCCAGGTGGAGAGATATTTTTTTTTCTTCTTGTTGCTCAAAGGGTTTTTTCTCAGGGTTCTTATTCCCCTGTGGGATAGAGAGAAATCGCTCACTTTGGACCATGCCTGTCATTTGCATCTGGCCCAAATAATAGTAATAAAAGAAATCCTCTTCTGATAACTAGCAGGCTACATTAGTATCGTCCAGATTCTCTCTTTTTCCATAATTGCCTCAGGAAATTGGATGAAGCAGGTTTATGGACAGCAGGCTGCAACCGAACAACTGAGTGAGTATGAGAGCTTATGACTACGTACTTCCTCTGGTTCTGGCCATGCTCCTCCATTGGCTGTGGTACTTACTTTTTTTGCCTTGGGTTAGTTAATTGCCAGATTAATGGGCTATATAAATTCACAGGGGAATCTCATGTGCAAAAGAGCAGTTAGAATTGAAGCCGTGAGGATGTTTGCCTGGGGGAGTTTGTCTCCCACTTTGGCACTGGTGTGCTGTTAATCTGGCCCACAAAAGCACACGCTGACATTTCCCAAAAGGAAGTGAACCAACTTCCTTCAGGATTCCTCCAGAAACAAGAGGTAGGGCTAGCGTGTTTAGTGTATCTCACTCCTGTATCCTGTGTACTCCCTATATTTATTTATTCTTTTGTTTTCCTTGTATTTTTGTTCTGCTAGAAGTGATTGTTTACATTTGTCTTAAATAGTTCTCCAAGTATTCTGTTGAGGTGGATGCTGCCTTAAACAAGTGTGAAATCGGAATCCTGAAGTCTGATAAGCAGAACTGCAGAAAGATCAGGGACCTGGATTTGGTAGAGGCTTAAATTTAAGGAATGAAAACTTAAGTTTAAGGAATGTTAAGGAAAAAAAGGAAATTCCCAAGTTTCAGGAATTAAAACCTCAGCAGTGCTTCTCTGAATACTTGTTTCTTACAATGCAGCCTACTTGCTTCCAAGGCACTGTCCATTTCCCAAACGAAACCTTATCTGGAACTTTGAAAGGCAAAAAGTTGTTTAAATTTGATTACTTTTATCCTGTTTTTCCAGCACAGCAAATCTACAAAGCATGCATTTCTTGCAACAGTTCCTGCATTTGCGGTCAGTGGTCAGTTACCGCAGCGCTGCCACCTGAAGGGCTGTTTATTCAGATAGTGCGTGTAGCGCACTCTGGAGTACTAATTCACTAATGAGACAAAGGGCGACCGGCTACAGAATAGCCAAATTCTTCCCAAGTTTTCATGCTTATTGCTATGTGAACTCTGTCAAGACTGCAAGCTAGCATAGAATATTGACAGCATGAAACCTTGAGGAGCATGCCTGCGTTTTGGCAAATTAGATTTACCATCTTGTCCTATCTAATAGACCATTTAGAGGTCTGCCCCTGAGACACATACCTTCAGCTGAGCATCTACCACCTTCTTATAATGTTTTTATCTTCAGTCTGAACGACCACAACTTTATAAATATGCTTCGCTGTACTTTAATTTTCTTGTTGTCAGGAAAAAAAGCTTCTGGATGGCCAGTACAGCTGCTAAGAAAAGGCAAACAAGGAACTGCATTAAGATGTACTCCTGGAAAAATCCGACAATATCTTTATTTTTATATATGTACACACACACTTTTATTTTTTTATATATATATATAGACACACTTACATTTATACATGCACACATAAAAATACACTCTCCCAAATGGGCTGATGCTTGTGCAGCACTGCAAAATAGATCTGCCATCATCCCTGACAGGCTGCTGGAAATGGAGTTGATTGAATATGACTCAGACCCTCAGCCTCATTGTCCAATTCATCAGTGAATGCACTGCAGGCTCATTGATTATATGTAAGACCAGCAGGAATGCTTGGCTTGCTTCATGGGGCTGCCTGTATTGAGCTATTATAAACACCCTCTTCTCTCCTCTGTGCATGTAAATAAGTTCAGGTCGCTTAAAATTGACAACTTAGCCACATTTTTTATGAATAAAAAAAGAGAAAGAAATGCAGGCATAGTTCTTTCCGTGAAGAAGTTGGCTTCAGCCAGAACTGATTCCACAGAGTGTGAATAATCAGCTAGGTTTTAGATGTTAACTAATATTTTCTAACAAATTTCTGACTGGTAGGTATTCCAGTGGGAGTAGCTAATTTATTTTTTTTTTTTTAATAAGAGTGAAAGTGAGTGTATCTGTATGTAGGGTTTAATTTAGACTAAAATTGAAAATCAGCAAAGGATTGTAAATGGAAATGGTTTTCCATGAGCAATCATGATGGTACACCACATGAACAATTCTGAAAATATTTTTCTTCTAAGAATTATGGATATGGAATGGGATATAAGTAAACCTCAGTTTCCCCATAGTGAACTGAAATTTTACCGTACTATGCTTGTAGATGTGCCTGTTCTCAGGAAAACAAAATCACTTTGAACTAGAAACAGTAGATGTCGTTGCACCTTTCATTTCTGTGTCCTTGTGCCTCTATAGAAGTTGATATGAAGGGTGGAATGGGCTCAGTCATGTCCCCTAGTCAGGGAAGGACAACAGAAGCCCTTTGCTGGCTGCTGTTCGTTCCATAGGCTCGATTAATTACTTCATTGTGTCATATGGCCCACTGGCAAAATATACAGAAAAACATTTACTGACTGTTTTACAGTGTGATCTTGCTACTTCCAGACAGTCACCCTTAGGAAAATGGCACAACTGAGGTTTACATAGTTAAGTCACATTTGTGTGAAAAACTACGGCACCCATTGTTAGGTTTTTTGTTTGGTTGGTTTTTTTCTATGAGAGCAAGACCTTTTTTCTGAGTGATATGCTATTCCTTCTGTCGTCAGGCTGAATTTTAGCAAGTTTTCTCCAGTCTTCTGGTCTTCTGAAGTATTCTGTGAAATCTTCGTCAGTTGGGACAAGAGAGAATGTAATGAAAAACATTAGCTTTCCAGTTGGTCGCCTTCCCTAAGAGGCAACTTAGATAAACAGAAAGTTTACTGTCATCTTGCATATCAACCAAAACCCTTATCATCTGCATCCCAGTTTGGGGAAAAGGAGCAAGAATGTGAAGGAATACCATCTTTTTCACACGCACAAATATAAAACATGTCATAATATTTGCTTGCTAAGCATTGAAAAATTTGCAGAATGCTCTTGTAATCATATAACGTGACAGACAACTTTTAATGTTGGGATTTTTAATTTAGGGGATTTATGGAGGAGTTTTCTGTAACCAAAGTACTTCATCTACTCCTGCTGCTTAGGAGACAGAAGCCCCTGTGAGGAGGAGGCGGCGGAGGCTGGTGAYGTTATAAGGGCGGCCTGAATATACAAAGCAGGTTGCAAGCTTCTTGTAACACAGTGTGCTATTGCTGTTTGCACTGATCTCATTAGTTTGTTTACATATCCTGAYTTTGCTCTCTCTCCCGACCAACTCCCTGTACCTTATGTTTCCTGAGTGCTCGTTTCAGTGCTGCTCACGCAGAGAGAACAAACAATTCAATCAGCCAGCAGAGTTTGCAGAACAGCCTGTGCACGCCTAACTCTCATGCTGCCAGCAGTCAGGCTCTGAAAAAGTGAACTGCCTTTCCACTTCTGTTTGTTTTTAAATGGCAAGTCATTAGTCCTGGGGTACCAAGCCTTTCGCCTATCTCTGCTGCTGAAGGAGTGTTTGTTTTTTCATGACTTTTAAAAGGAATGTTCATGCTGACTGATAGGGGCTCTGTATGTTAACTGGGTAGCTCCCGTATCACATTTAGGTGGAGGATCGTCTAGTTGTTGACCCCATGTTTCTAAAGAAGAGTCCGTATTCTGAGTCTAACTGGTCTGAAAACATTAAAGTTCTCACAAAAACCAGCCTCTTGYCCACTTAGTGCTTTATTCTAGGCAGTGGGGAAAAAAGGGAAGTCAAACATCTACTATCCTAAATATTCAAGGGCTAGACAAAGTCTGCTTTTAGAAGGAAAAAAATCTGTGTTCATGATGATGCATCTGTTCTGGCATATTCTAAACTTTTTACCCTCTGTCACTAATATGGATTTGTACTTAGGTGATTCTTTCAGAAAAGTCAAGTGACTTGGTGAAACCATGTATTGGTAAATTCTACAGGCTGAATTTGCATGTTGTGTATCCAAGAATTTCTCGTCGTCTATTAACGTGTGGTATTCTGTATTATTGTCACAGTGCAAAGTATGGCAACTGAAATTAGCACCTGCTGTGATAGTTACACCACCTAGTTGTCAGATTTTGCCTTTTTTGTTTGTTTTGCTTTTAAGCTGTTTTTTACCTGCATTTCATGGATTGCTGTTTTTCTGTTTAAATCTGACTAAATATCTAGGATTTGAACTGTTTGAAAATTGACAAACCAGAAGAACTGAAATGCTGTTAAACAGACATGTCTGCACTGTCTTCATATCCTGGGATTAAAAAAATGTCAGAAATACCAATTTATCTTGCCCAAACTGGAAACACAGGTGAATCTTTTAGAAGCTTTGGCAAACTTCAAAGAAACTTCTAAACGTTCATGCGTTTAGCTGAGCTGAACCCAAATTTCAGACACTTCGAGATTCCCTCATTAAATGAATGACATTAAAGCCAGTACCCCATAGAGATGAGAAGCTGCGTTATTGAGCGCATTGAACTGTTTGGCCTGGGCAATGGGGACGCCTCCGGAGTGGCCCAGAGCAGAGGCTTCAGGAAGCAAGCTGTTGTCATGGCTTCAGATTCCTCCCTAATGTTCAGTTCACAATAGCAGGAGGATTAAGTGTTTCAAGGAAGGGCTTGAAACTGTGAGTTTGTGGTGAAATGGAGAACGGGGGTTCAGTGCTGGCTGCTTGCCAGAAAGGGATATACATAATCGCAAATGACGTCGTGTAGCGCAGAGTGCAGAAAAATTCTTTAAACAGCAAAAATCCAGGGGAGTTGCTAAAAACAGAAAGAGAGAGGTGTTGTGAAAATGTACCCTATATATATGTGTGTATGCGCATGCATCCCTGTTTATAATATCATATATTTCTGGCTTCCCAGTTTCCAGGAAAGTGGTAAGAGGCAATAATATGTTTACACAACCAGTGACTGTGGCAGCAGTATGGAACGGGCAGAAATGGATGAAATGTGTTTGGCCTCTGCTTCCTTCAAGCTTTTCATTAGAGTATTGTAGATTACAGCAACAAAAATGTGATTCAGTTAAAAAACTGACATTAAACAAAGCCAGATGTACTTAAGTAGCAAAATATCCAGAAGAAATGACTTAACGTGCAAGCTATGTGTGGATTAATGTAACTCCCTAATCCTCCCCCTACCCAATATCTCTCTCCTCCCCTCAAAGAAACCCCAAATCAAAACAAAGCAGAGGAGGGAAAAAAAATCCCAAACCATAAAACCTAAGAATCTAAGACTTGCAGCCAAGCCAGTCGCCGTAAAGCAATTTGCTAATGGTTTTGGCAGAAATGATCCTGTTCAGCTTGTCTTCCTGCCATGCTAGCAAGCTAGCATTTATCCATATGTGAAATGTTTTATTTCCTCTAACAATATTTGAATATGTTTTCTTCTTTTCTCTGAAATATGAGGCATGATCTTCATTTCAGTGTTGTAGCAGAGAAAAAGTTACTTTAAAAGCAATGCACTGTTTATAGTTGATTTAGAGAAACCTATCGTTATCTCAACCCTTAAGAGTACAACTTGGAAGCAATTTGGATCATTTCCAAGCTCTCTGAACATATTTCACATATCAGATCGTATGTTTTTACTATGAAACTATATGAAACTTGGTCAGAAAAATTTCATAGGAACAGTAAATATGAAAATGTCACTGATAGTAGCAGTGATAAGGGAAACTCCACTACATCACCATTCAGGATCTTTCTGCTGTAGAAAAGAAGAGAAATAGCAAAATTTACTGTAATTTTTACTGTCAGAAGTGTTTATACACAGGTGCGTCACAATTCTTGTTGCAAGGAATTGTTCAAATTACATTTGGGTAGTGGAGAATGTGACCTCCGTTGTAACTCATTAGGCCTGCAGAGAACTTCATGTACATTTAATATCCGGAGCTTGACATGATGGCTCCCAGATGCTCAGAAGAGAAAGCCCCTCACATGATGATAGGATGAAAGAATGGAATACAAAAAATGGGTTTAGTTTTGGATTTATTTTATTTTATTAAGTCTTAAAACCTGTAATTTATTTCAGTTAATTTAATTACATATCAAGAAAGATATTTTGTTCCATGTACCTATATATCCAAGAGCCTCCAACAAGTATACTGGACTGTTATTCAAGGGGAAAAGAGTTAGAATTCAAACCTATTTTTGCAAATCTAATTGGTTGTAGTCTTTTGCTGACAGAATTAAATGTTTCTTTAGTACATATGTATTCCGGTAAGTTCAATTATTATTCTTACTTCTGATGCTTAATTGGCTCTCCTTAGGTTAATCAGAAGGGGAAAAAATTACTAATTGGGCTCTTCTCCTGGGGATGTTTCTTCTGTAGATTTTTTCCCCTTCTCTTCCATCAGAGCCTACTGCTTGCTTTCATCTTCTGTGTACTCATGTGATAGGCATATATCTACCACTGGAGGATGATACCTCTCTAACAGATATAAAATGACTTGGTATAGTAACTCAGAGGTCATATTTTATTAAACTTGTTACAGGAGCTACCATCTGTGTGCAAAGAAGAAAGTAATATGGGAAACTGCCTTAATGCTGCATCAGAGGGGAGGAGAGGACTACACTGATGCAGAAAATCACTGAAATAAGTACACTTGTACCATTTGGTTAGTCTCTACTCACTCATTTCTTCCACGTCCTCCACTCAGACTGCATTTCTCTCCAGTCTCCCTGCTTTTCATGTACTTGTTCACTTGACAAAAGGAAAACTTGATTAAGGAGAGCTGCTGGTGCTAGACTCTCGTTGGCAAAAATAAATAAATAAGCAAGTGAGAGCTGTGTTCCTTCTGAATGCTCTTGAGGACTCTGGTGTTAGCAAATGGGTTGTTGCTGGTATAACTTTCCTCTGTAAATTCATTTAAAGGTACTAATTAATAAGATAAAATTATGACATGGCTGTGTGTGCAGCAAGGCCTTTACTTGGAGATTGCAAATATCCGAATGCATTATTTAAATGAAATAACCAGGAAAGAAGTAGTGACCGATTTAAATGTTGTGATCCCTGCTGTGTCTCATTTCCTAAAACCAGGATATTCTGTCTGCTGTAACATGTGTTTTTTCTATTTTCTTTGCTCAATGCAGAGATCCTATAGCTGCTTTTGATTTCTGTCAGGTATTGCCAGGTATTTTTTAAATTTTCACTTTAGTTATTGTTTAGAATCAGCAATGTTGTTATTTTGGTATCCACTTGAATGAGGAAATCCAAACCTCTGATTTTTCTTTTATAGTGTCTCCATGGCATTTGGCTTTCAAGT
Organism: Oceanodroma leucorhoa; assembly: GCA_030449065.1. Taxonomy (NCBI): domain Eukaryota; kingdom Metazoa; phylum Chordata; class Aves; order Procellariiformes; genus Oceanodroma; species Oceanodroma leucorhoa. The sequence goes on from JASVER010000014.1 coordinate 6,151,488, forward strand.
CTAATATGATGAAGCAGGTCAGCTTCAAAGGGTTTCATGGATTTTATGACTTTCTAGTTAGTATTAGAAAAAGAATAGTAAAGGTGGTCAGAAGCTGGAGTTTGGGCTTTTTTTTCTTTTTTTTTTTTTTCCTGTGGCAAAGGAGAGGCAAAGCTTCTGTTCGTTTCTTTAATTAAGCACTAAAATGTGATGTACTTTCATACCTATAACTTCTGGGTTTTATCTTGAAGATGCTGCTACTGAGCTGCAGTTCAAGTTTCAGGTATGTGTGGTCAAGACAGGGGAATTTTATCTTGTAGATCCCTCTGCAAGATCCATAAATATCTCAGAAAGAAAAAGGAATTTTGGAGCAAGTTTCTTTCCACAGGACTCTCTGGAGCTCTGTTTTTCCTCCTTTTTGGCATCTGCTAATTTCTGTTCACAGGTCTTGTCCCTGTTTTGCAGCAGAATCCCTCCTTCTTCTCTTTCCTTCCATTTTTTAAGCATTCACACTCACTGCTCACTTTTACAAGAGATGGTATAAAAGAGCAGTAAGTATGAAAAATGATGGCGGCACTGGAAAGGGGGAAGGAAGGTCATATCAGGCCAGTGTCTTGCATGTCAGCCTGATGCTGTGTCTTCATGTTTTCAGTCCCACATAATCTCTGAATGTGGATTATCTGAGTAGATGGGAAAGTGATAGAAATGAACCATATTTTTTGTTTTCTTTGCTCTTCCCAGTGAAGTTTTACTGCCTTCTGAGACCATTCTCTGTTTCAAGGGCATAAGAAAATAGGGCTCCCATCTGACAGCAGTATCACCATGGTTTTTGCAGAAGTAATATTTGATGTATATGTAGGCCCAGATTTCTGTCACTTCCTCTATCACTTCCTGATCATTCACCAGGTAGGACCTCGCCTGTTTAAATTTAGTTCCTATTTGGTTGAAGTGATAAAAGCTAATAAATACTTGTTTAAATGTAAATGTAAGTAAGGTTAGAAAAAGATCAGAAACTTAAAGCAGTAACATCTTGAAGACAAGGGTATCATGTTCTCTTTCATATTAAACCAAAGTTATGAAAATTGAGGATTAATTCAGTCTCTCCATGTTTTGAGCCTGATATTTTCCACGTTGTCCTGTGGAATTTAGAGCTGCTTTTACTTGCATATAACAAACTACAAAAGTATTGTTGTTCTGGTTAAGCAATCATATTTTGTAGTCCTTTGCCATTTCCTAAATAAATGAGATGAAAGACAAAAGAGAGATTTTGGACTCTAGTTGTCATTTACCTAATTTTATCTTGTAGGATTGAGGTTATATGTGCTATTCTGTCCTTGCTACTATTCAATTATCAGCATGTGGCATGTTTAAAATCACAGATATTGTAGCTGCAACGTGTGTAAGACTTGATTTCTCTCCTGGAGTCAAACAGAAAAGGTAGCTTCACTGATGCCTGAACACAGTCACAAATGATGATAACGTCCCCATTAGTGAGCTGAAATTACCCTACTGGCTTGGATCAGCAAGGTCCAGTTTCTCCAAGGCACTACTTTTTCGCAAAGAGAAATTGGTGGTCCTTTTTTTTTTTTAAAAAATTTTATTCTATATTTTTCTTTTTCAGTCAGGAGTTACTAGAGTTCTCTGTGGTTTTTTTCATTGTGCCTTTGCAGATGATTACTCTGTAATATTATGATGATAAGGCAAATAATAAACTTAAGAGAATAAATTATTTCCATGTTACGATAAGCATTTACGAGAATGAATTGCAGTCCCAGTTTGTTAAGTTAGGCTGTTTACTTCAGTGTGTTTGAAATGAAGACAGATTCATTGCTAGCAACAAGCACAATTTCAGTGAAAGCGTCATCAGCATTCACACCTTAATGGGACTTGAAGGGGTGTCAAGAATCTTGAACCATTGAATCTTGGCCTATCTTGAACAATTAACAGGGGGAAGTGGTTATAAAAAACAATGAACATGACAAACCATTTCTGTTTTCTTACTCCATTTTAAGCAAATCCTCTGTGCCCTATTTTTTTATTCATGGTCTGTAAACCACTGTGGTACAAATAAAGCTTTCCAGTAATGGCAATGCAAAGCTTGGTTCATGTCGAACTGTCTGAGATCTCAGTGATGATTTACAATTACAAATTCCCATCCTATTTAATCTAAAATTGTACTTGCTCAAGGGACCAGAAACATGAAGGTCTGTCATAAAAGAACAGAATACGTGGCTACCTTTTTTCTTTTTCTTTCTTTTTTTTTTTTTTTTAACAGCTTTTCTGTGCCTTCTGTATTACTACTGTTAGCAGTAAACCACTGTTTAGTAGCCAGGGTAGCAGGTGCCTTACTCTTTTGAACTGTTTGCAAATGTGCAGGAAAAAAACCACAACATTCTGGTCTCAGAAGAGTCTGTATCCAGGGTAGATGGGCCCAAACATGTGGGGACGTGTGGATGAGAGAATGAGCCAACATGAAAATAAATGAAGCACCGTCAGTGGCACCGCTTGCCTCAAGTGCTACTGTAGGTAGGGCAAGATATGGTAGTCATAAAATAGAAAAAAATCTTCTTGGAATTGGAATGATACAAAAGGCTGACCTAACAAAAACCACTGATGTCATACAGATGCTTCTTTTCAGAATGGGTCTCAAAGACTTAAATTGCCTGTGGAACTGCGGCTTATTTGCAGTCCTATTTGTTCTTCAGTGCATGTGGAGGGTTTTTTTATTGTGACAGTCAGCTGTAAGGAGTGTATTTTCCAACGAGTGACAACTGTAACTTGATCTATCTATCTGGCAGTTTAAGGCATGAAAAAGAGAATCTTTCAATACACTTTAAAACAAACAACAGATATTCTATTGATTTGGACCATTAGAAAATGACCCAAATGGACAGTACGCGCTGACATATTAGAAATTGGGTAGAGGTCAGACTTCAAAATCAATACATTAAAATTCTTAGCATCAAACCAGATAATCTGGTTTAGGTTAGATCAAGTTCATTAATAGCAAGAGGTAAAGTTAATTGGCTTTTCAAGTTGGAATTGTCATTTTTCATGTAAGTTTTGGATGTGTTGGGTGCTAACTAAAACTTTTTGGTTTAGTTTACAGCCTGAAAGGGGCCTCTCTCTTTCTTTTCTGCTCTTTTAAGGCAAAAGAACAGTCAGTTGCTATGCTCCTTTCACTGTATTTTCTAATCTATGTGTTTTTTGTGTTTTTAATGCACTGAAATCCACTGCCAAAGATCTGTTGCTGTCTTTTCTTTATGGCAGTGGTAACACGGCTTTCTTTTCCATCCTCAGGCATTCCAGATTTTTGGTGTTTATATATTCTTGTAAAGGGATCTATATAAACAGTAGATGTGTGGCTTGAGAGGTTTCTTAGCCAGTTTTGTGGCTTTTTTCTTTTTTCCCCTCTCTGGGGCAGAAAGAGGACATGCTTGCTTCTGGCCTTTGAAACTCTGCAGGCTGACGGCTGTAACGGACCGGCCCACAGTATCCCCAGCGTCCTACCCGTGGTGATTTACACTGTGCAGCAGGTATGAAAGGCTACATGAGAAATGACGGCCAGGCCACCTAAGTGCTTTTCACCAGAAGAGTCAAAAAGTAATAAGGAATGTGAGAAGCTTTTGAACATGAATGATTAATAAAAGGGAAAAGCTTTCCTGAAAAGTAATGGAAGATGATGATGCAGTGCTATAGCCCCATGTGTTCTTTCAGAAAAGTGATAATGCAGCCCGCAAATAATTACCACAGCCTATAGCAGAAATCCACATTACTTGGTTCTGAATATCCTATATTTAAAATTTCCCAACTTAAAATCTCCCTCCATCAGGGAGGAGATGCCAGTACTGCTGCGGCGTGGGACTGGAGTGACAGGCCGCAGCGGCCTCCTGTAGTGACCTCGCTGTAGTAGGTAACGGCCTAGCAACAAGCTGTGGGGATGAAGAGGAAGCTCCCTAAGAATTGCATGAAATATTTATGTCTTAAGCTTGAATCCAAATCCTGGACAGTACGCCATTATGTCTTTTTTTGCCAAGTGGCAATAACGAACAAGATACCACTCCAGAAGTAACTCTGAGGGGAGTAGCGAAGGGAAAATGTTTGGAGGGAAGCTTTGTATGTGCTGGTAGAATCGCACATCTTATGTCTCTGATACCTTTTAAAAATTATACGAAGGTTTATAAAATGTTTTCTTTTTTCTGCATTGCAGTAGCTTACAGGATGACAGCAAAACCTCTTATTTAGACTAGATATGTTGAGAGACATTGTAGATGGGCCTAGGGGATCCCGAATGAATGCAACCAAGTGTATTTTGGGACAGGAGAAAAGGTGTAAGTTTTATTCATGAGGCAGATCACTCTATCTAGAAGCTCTGTAAGAAATGACATTTTCGTAATTATATTGTGTTACAGAACACAGACCTAAGTTCTGTCAGATCCCAGACCACAAGCTTGAAGGGAAGCATGAATGCACATTGCTGTTTTGCCAACAGTCATTTTCAGGGAACTTCCTCTTCGCTTATTTAATATGCAAGTTAGGTCAGTGGACCCTGCAGGAATGTAAAGACAGAATTTCACGTGAAACAAAATTTAGGGATGGAAGAATTTTTTTTCTATGGCTTTTTATTTATCACTTTCTTATTCACAAATAACACTTCCTTTCAGATTACAGATGAAGTAAATAAATAAAGATCAAAGAGTTTAAAATAGTTTTAGGAGAGTAGTATATGCAGTACTAAAATATAAACAGTATGCACTTCAGGCATTTTAAACTGCTGATATTTTGCAGATTATAGCAGCAGTATGACCAGGCTTACAGGCTTTCTCTCTGCCTTGTCACTGCCAACTGTGATAAGATACCCTCAGGTTTGCTCCCTGAGATTTAATTCAGAGGACAGGAGTCCTGTTTACCTCTTTTTATATCACAGTTTCTTGCTTTATAAGAACAGAAAGAATTAAGTGAGTTAGATCTGTCCCTTCTTTCAGGCTGGATTTGAGTTCTCAGAGGTACCAATACCCTTTCAGTTTAATAGACTTGCTTTAATATCTCTAAACTTTCTACATTATGTGACTGATAAAGAATTCTAGAATTAAATCTTGCCTAGYGTAGGATTGCAAATGTATACTTGCAATGACATTCAGATGTGTTGAGGCCTTCTATATTTCACTTTTTTAAGCTGCTTCTTATATTGTGGCCTTATTCTGCTATTGAATTTTGAAATCAACTAATCCTGGGTCAAAGTGGATCAAATGATGATAAAAATGTTTATCATATGTTATCTGTTTTAAAGAAAATGATAAACATAAGCCACTTTGCACTTGCAAAATCTCTCTTCCAAACAGAGATGCTCAATTCTAAGTTTCAGTTGACTTTTTATTTCCAGTAAATATGAAGTTGTAACAAATAAGAACATAGAGATTTTTTGAGGGTTGTGGTGGTGGGGAAGACGTAGTATGTTGATTTTGAAGTTTTCTGAAATAGACATATAAGAGTAGCCTGCGAAAATTTCTGCTTTCAAATAAATGTTCTTACCCTTGTAAAACAAATTAGGGGGGGGGTGGGGGGTGGTGTATAGTTTGTTGTTGTTGTTGTTAACCCTAAGTGACCTGAGGCTCTAGTGAATTGGTTGGAGGGGATAAAAATTTGTCAATTTTCCAGAAAATATACACAGTGTTTACAAGCGGATGAACACTGGGAAGTACCTATCTACAGTGCCCCAGAATATAATCTGTTTTGCACTTTGCTGCTCAGTCAGAAGCTAAGTCACTACTTTAAGTCAGAATTCTATTGCTGTGGCTGATTAAGCTTTCTTAGTGCTTTAGAAGTAATTACATTATTCACATAAACTCAAATTTATCCATTCTTCTGATCTAGGGAATACAGAGATGTTTTTTCTATTCAGGGCATATAACTTAGCTGTGGCTATATTATAATGTCTTTTATACCTCTGTGGCACTTCAGAATCTGTTTGTCATACCGGAATCAAAGCTCAAGACCTGTCTAAGTTTCCAGTATATTTTTACATTTTGTTCTTTATATGTTTCAGCTAGTTTAGGGCTTCACAGGGCTCCATAACCTTGATTCGCTGACAGTGGCACAAATGCATCAATTAGTACCAGGACTTTATAATCTTTATATAACTTAATACGACAATAATCTTTATATGACTGACTGTAGTCTTTGCTTTATACATGTTTTCCCCCAGCCTTCTGTACAAGAATGATTTTTGTTTGTTTAATGTGTGGATACCATAGTTATTTCTGTATGATATGAAAACTGTGATAAGAAAAATGTTATTTGCTGTTAATTTCATATTGAGTAAATCAGTCCTGCAGAACAGTAACTCAGACCAAATAGCTCAGAAGTGAGGTGGATAAAGTCAGCTCGGGACATGTTTGATCTGCACCCGAACCCAAGCACGTATTTCTCAGGCACTTACCAAACAGTACAGATCAGGTACTGTGAAGCTTGTTTAAACAAACACACAGTTGAGGCACCCGATAAGCTAACCCCTGTAAATCCTGACTGTTCAGAGAAATTGCTTAAGCAAATACATGCACCCTGTTTGGAGAATACCTATAACTTGCATCTACTTCAAGATGAAAGGAAGGATTCTTTGATCAAATACACAGGATTGCCAGCTTGCCATCTGGAGGGAAGTCAGAGTCATGTTTGCTTTAGTGCTAACAGGTATAAATCCATGAACTTTGATGCAGTTGTGGTTTTTCATACCAAAGCATGCTGGGAAGGCACCTTGATCTCATGAGTCTGAGTAATATTAGGGGTCTGGAAAGAGTGCAGGGCAGATAAGATAAAGTAGGAAAAAGTCCCTAAATGGAGTTTATACTGGGGGGGAGAATTTGGCAAGATTGCTGTGAAAGAAAATAATTAAAGTCTTTTATGCGTTGAAGGTAATCTTTCAGTTTAGATGGTTTGAAAAAAACAAACTTCTAACTAACTATGCAAAACATTTTCTCATGTTTTTGTGTTCAGATAAACAGAACTTGTAAAAACAGCTGCTTGAAAACCTCTGGGTTCAGTGAAGTCTTAATAACACTGAAATTTTAAACAAAACCAATATGTTAAAATTTGATGGGTTTCTTTTTGAAAATAACCTTTAGTTGTTCAGTGAGCTGAGCTTGTTAAAATACCTCAATTGTTTCAACTCTTCACTCTAGACAATATATCTTATGATGGCAGGAAAAATAGGGTGAAAAGCCAATAAAACTGTAAAACTATGAAATGAGTAAAACTTAAAGGGAAAGAGAAAAATTAAGGGGTGCATGACTAGAGAGAGAAGAGAAAACAAAGACGAAAAATATATGGAGGGTGAGTGGAAAGAGAGTGGAGAGAAAAGAAAGTGGCAGTGGTGTGTGATGAGTATATGCTAGAGGCGGCCATCTGTCATTCCATCACTGATGAAGCTCTGTCTGAAGAGGTAGGAAGCATAACTTCATATTTTGAACAGATCACCTTCTTTGTGTCTTCCTTGTCATGAGACCATATTTATTTCTTGATAATTTAGTAAAGGAAATATAATGTAATTTTACATCTACTGGTCATTTACTAGAAGATTCCCTTTTCTTGTAAAAGTTTTGCACAGTGTATCTGAGCTGCTCTTGTATCTAGCCCAACTCTTTTTTCCTGGGTTCCCTAGTTCCTCTTATCTTTGTGAAACATTTTAAATATTTTTTTTCTCATATCTTATGCTTTTTCATGTAACTGGGATAAAAGCATGCAAAACAAAACAAAGTCAATCTTATTAGAAGCAGGGAAAAGGGAGGAGAAGGACTATAGGCAGATGCTTCCAAGGTAGAGTGGGAATTAATTCTTTTTTCTAAGATTTACAGCTGGCCTTCACATAAAATGGGTTCCTCTGTGTCACTGCTGAACATGGGTGAACATGCAGACACACACACCCTCCCCCCTACTAAACTTTTTCTCCATTGCCTGCCTACCGTTACACAGCCATGTGGTAAGAAAAGTTATAGACTTGAGGGGAAGTAATTCCTTTCCCTGTTCCTGTGGTCTTCTACAAGTTGTTCTTGTATTTTGGAAAGGGTGTTTATCAATAATTGTGTTGATGATCAGAAAAATGTATTTGAAGAGAGATGAGAAATATGCCTTTGTCTTCTGTTTAGTTGGTTTAAAAATTAGCATAAAGACTCTCTGAAGAATAGTAAAGTCTATCTTTTTGCATCTGATGCTGGACATGGAGAACTTACACAGATTTTTGTCCTAATGGTTTTGAACAGAACTGGCATCTTTCAGTGGAAGTTGAAGATTCTGCATCTCTCCTGACCTTTTAGCTCCTCATACTTAACTAAAAGTGTCTTCACTCTGACATGGAAAACCTTGCCATGGTTAATGTCATCTTGTATGTCTGTATGTGTGTATATATTATATTCTCCTCATTCTTTGGGTTTATTTTTTTTAATCCCTTTTCTCAAAGTTCTGGGAAGATAACCTTTAACATTCAGGCCTGGAAAACAGAAAAACAAAAAAAAAGCCAAGTGTGTGTCTGTGCAGTTTTTTGAAAGGCAAATACATGTTTATCCTGCCAGGTAACTGTATTAGAGCAGCACCGACATCGAGCTAATGCAGTCTGCCTCCCAGCAATTGTACTATTTCCAGATCCAAGTTGTTTTATGGCCAGCTATCTTAATGTGGAAGCTGTGAATGTGTGATTGTACTCATTTGACCACAAGTCCTCCCTTAGCTTGAGGACTGTTTTGTGAAAGTGGACAGTTGGGGCAGAGAAAAAGATATTTCAAGCACTTCCCTCACTCTCTGCCAAAACAGGTGTCCAGGTACATATAGGACATTTGGATTAGTCAAGGGAAAGTAGTAAATTATTGCTTTCCAAAAGCAAAGTGGTGTTTAATTTGTAGCTAATTCTCTGTGCATAAAGCCAATTAGCTTGATGGCTTGAATTCAAAAGTCTGGCAGGAATTTAGCCCTGTTTTATGTGGTTGGTCTTCTCTAATATTTTTCAGATAAGGTTGCTGATAAGGATAACTGTTAAATGCTCTTTATCTGACATGAGTATAAATGTACCAGCCAGCAAAGCTAAAAACAGAAACATAGTGTGCTGCGTCATTTCAAGCCAGTGCTTGCTTTCTGCAAGCAACTTCATTTGATCGCTTCCAGTGTTATTGTTGTCCTATGCAACATTAGATAGTGTCACTGTCTTTGCTTAAACATCTATATTAAGTCAAGAAGCCAAGAGATCATCAAACACTTTGTGTATTGACATCTCCTAGTCCTTCCTGCCTCTTCATCTGACAATAAAGTGTGAAAGTGGAGTGGTGTACAGAGAGGCATAAGCCCTTGCTCTAACATGAAGAACAGCCTGATGATGTCCTAGATCATTTAATTACCCGTCTTGAGCTAAAAGTTTATTCTTTCAGGCAATCCAACCTCATTAAATCAGCGCAAGTCCACCAGGAAGAACGTGAAGGTAGAGTTTGGAACAATTGCTTGCTTCAAAAGAAAGGATGCCCGCTCTGCTCTGGTGTCCTTCCACCAGATGTGTTAGTGGTCTACACTGTTGCACATTCACAAGCTGTTTTGTCTTTCTTCAGATACACAGTATTGTTGAGGTAGGGAGGGACCTCTGGAGGTCGTCTGGTCCACCCCTGATCCCCCCCACCCCTGCACTCAAGCAGGGCAACCTAGAACCAGGTGCCCAGGCCGATGTCCAGGTGGCTTTTGAATATGTCCAAGAATGGAGACTCCACCATCCCTCTGGGCAACCGGTGCCAGTGCTTGATCACTCTCACAGTAAAAAAGTGCTTCCTCGTGTTCAGTTTGTTTCAGTGCCCGTTGCCTCTTGTCCTGTCAGTGGGCACTACTGAACAGAGCTTGGCTCTGTCTTCTTTGCATCCTCCCTTCAGATATTTATATACATCTACGAGATCCCCTCGAGCCTTCTCTTCTCCAGGCTGAACGGTCCCAGCTCTCTCAGCCTTTCCTTGTATGTGAGGTGCTCCGGTCCCTTCATCATCTTTGTGGCCCTTCGTTGAACTCTCTCCAGGAGGTCTGTGTCTCTCTTGTACTGAGGAGCCCAGCACTGGACGCAGCGCTGCAAGTGCGGCCTCACCAGCGCTGAGCGGCGGGGAAGGATCACCTCCCGCGACCTGCTGACCATGTTCTTCTGCCTGAGGCAGTCTGGGGTACCGTTAGCCGCCTTTGCAGCAAGGGCACATCGCTGGCTCGTGTTCAGCTTGGTATCTACCAGGACCGCCAGGTCTGCCAAGCTGCTTTGCAGCTGGGTGGCCCCCAGCAAGTACTGGTGCCTGGGGCTGGTCCTGCCCAGGTGCAGGACGTTGCACTTGCCCTTGTTGAACTTCATGTGGTTCCTGGCAGCCCATTTCTCCAGCCTGTCCAGGTCCCTCTGGATGGCAGCACAACCCTCTGGTGTTACCAGCCACTCCTCTCCCTTTTGTGTCATCTGCAAAGTTGTTGAGGGTGTGCTCTTATACAGATACATTCTTATTTTTCTTTTGTAGTATAATTCCCACAAGAAATCCATGAGTGACTGGATAGTAAGCATTTTGTGACTAGTGGTTTCCATTATAAGCAGTGTTGTCTCACTCTTCCCTTCTGCTCTCCCCTATCCTTGCAATTTTTTATGTCATATTTGGCAAATTTCTGCAAATGTCTGTCTTTTAATAACTTATTTGCAAAATAGCCTGATGTAATGCATTGCTGGTCTATAACAGGACAACTGTCTATACAAATAACTTTTATAGCAAATAACTTGCTTGAACTTGTCTTCCGCAAGCCAAAAGAATGTGGTAGGTCCATGCCAAACTATATACTACCCTTTCAACCTTCTGGAAGACACATTAAATATGAATTATCCAGAAAAGGGAAAAAAAAAGTATAAAAGCATAAAGTATTTAAAAGCATAAAATCTTGATCTTGTGTTTTAGGAGTAGAGTACAACTGCAAGGTGGCAGGAACCTAAGATGTGAAGTAGCTGGCATGCTTTTTTTCCTGAGAGCAATAACAAAAAAAAACCAGGAAAAAACAAAACAAGCAAACAAGCAAAAAAATTAAAGAAATGTCTGAAAAATTGTCCATGACCTCTTAACTTCCTAAGTAAAATTAATATTTTTAGAAATTGAGACTGATTACAAATACTTCATGATTTAAAAATGTAAGGTTTTGGAAGATTTCTTTTATCAATATTTTCATAGAAACTTGACTATACATAAAATTATTGTGTCCTTATAACTGATTTAAAACAATAATCAACCTATTTTTCTTTGAGAGTATTAGTTTGTATTTCTAAGAGCTATACAGTATATTCATAACTAGTAAAATAATGCTGTTAATTAGACCCAGGCTGGTATTGTGACTGTAACAAGGACACTTTGGGCAAGAAAAATCTTTCATTTAAATGTAGTAGTAAATGGTTATTTATAGCCAAGTTTCTGGCAGCACGTTTTAGGTATTCTAGTTAAAAGAAGCACTCTTGAACTGCTCAGTCAGACATCACTTGAGCCCTATGTTTGATGAAAATGCAAGCTTCCTTCAGACATTAAAATTCTGTAGCATTAAGTGTATAATTGATGTTGAAGTTCTCCAAGCTAGGTTTATACTACCAATTTAAGGCATTTTGATGAGAGTTACTCTACTTGTAGTACTTCTGCTGAAGTTGTTTGAATTATTCTCATGCAGCAAGTTCATGGAAGAGTTGTTTTAGAAGTGTAGAGTATGATTTTCAAATGTGGCAGTCACAATCATTATACCTCTTTTTAAACCTACAGGGGTAATACCAAAGAGGAACAGGACTGTGGAAATGGCACAATGACCATTGAGTGCGTCGAGTTTAGGCCCACTGACTCCTGGTTGCTTTGGCTAACGGTGGAAGAAATGCAACAACTTCTCACTCACGATAAAATGCTCCAGGTGATGGAACGCTGTATTGTGAAAAACAGCAAATATGAAAATCATCCTTGAAAGAACTCAGCAGAAGGTACGATTTTTCTCTATAGGTTCTCTTCTATGCCCAGTTTTACTTCCGAACACAGTATGGTATACTGTTAATATTGTTGCTAATTGCCAGTCTGGGCAGGACCTCTTGTTACAAAGCGGGAGGAAAGAAAAAAAGCAAAGACAAAGTACGTTTTGTTTAAAAATCATGTAATCTGTTGTGGTACAGGATCTCATCTGAGTTGTTCAGGAGGCTAACATAAAGGTGGTAGCATTTCTGGAAATGCTAGAATCCTTTTTATGTTTACCTTTTCCTCTTTTTCTTTTTGATTCCTGCTCTTTCAAATACAATTTCTATTAGTTGACATTTTTCCTCTGTATGATTTCAGTTCCTGGTAGTTTACTGTGTGATCTCATAGCTACAGCTGAATAAGCTTTAAAAACATTACCTTGCCTTTAACTTCTGATTATATCTTTCAAAAGTTCCCATAAGTTCTAATTTAGAAAAAGAAAAACATACAGGGGAGGAGGAATAAGCAAAAGTCTGTATAAAAACACTGTTGGAAGTTCCAGAAGGCAGCCAAGCAAGCTCCTAATTTGTATTGCTAGCATGTAGCGTACATTTTTGCAGAAAACATAAATAATCAGGTATTGTGCTTAGGATTCTGTGAGCTGTAGAAAAGACGGTATTCTACCACGCATTGCAGGCTGTGGAGCATGCAAAGTCCTCCATGGCTGAGAGACTGGGCAAATATGCTTGGTGGCTCTGAACCTCCTGAGAAGGAGGCAGTGTAATCTGCTAGAGACTGTCAGTTACTTCTTGTGGACAACAGCTGGCTCCCAAGTCCTTAACTTCAAGGCCAAGTAGGTATTAATAATATTTAATAAGACCAATAATGCTGCTTTTTCTCCCTAAAACATTGATAAATGGCATTCCCTTAAAACATTGTCATGAAGCATTCTGCTGTTGTTGCTTGCAGTGCTAGTGAATCTTAAGCAGAACACCAATGATTGAATTCAGGCAGGCTGAATTAAAAAAAACTTATTTTTAACCTGCGTAATTGCACTGATTGAATTTGCTACGTGCTCCCAAAGCAGTTGTACCTGGAGGAATAGGAGTCAGTGACCAAAGTGACAGGGTGACTTGGGAAGCAGGAGAGCTTCTTAAACTAGATCAATATACTGTGAAATTTTACAACCTCATTGCTTAAAAAAGTCGTCCCTGTTCATCTGCTTAGTCTGGTAGTGGGAATGAGTGTTTCCAGGATTGGACCTTCAGTTGTGTATTTTTCTGTCTGTTTTTAATGTCAAGTGCTACTATTCTTATAGACCCTCATCAGGAAAAATCCTGCCAGTCAGTTCTAATATAACATTTCTGGTTTAACTTGACACTTTTGATGCCAGGAAGATTAAGTATGAAATGTCCTGAGAATTAAGAGAGATTTCCCTGCTTTCCACCAATTTTTCCCTCTGAGTCCGTGGTGGGAGGCTACCTATTTTCGTTCAAATCTCTTGACCACTGAGGAAATCACCAGTGGCAGAAATAGTTCACAGTTTTGGAACCATGAGTGACAAATCCAGCTAAGACAAAAATTTACCATTTTCTGTCTTACTTTTAATATTATTCTGTACTTCAAAAATAATAAGTTATGGTACTGTTAATGCTCAGTGCCTCACAGAACCTGGCTTTGCCTTCCATCTTCACAGATTTTTACAGATGCACAAAACACACCTAAGCCTTCATTGCAGTTCTTGACAAAAGAACAACCGTTTATCTCTGTTTTCAATGTATTTTAAAGTTATATAACAAAACAGTAGAGAAGACAAAAGCATGAATGTTTATTGTAAAGGATAAGACATGGAAATGGGAACTGGAGATGGAAATTGTTTCTGACTGTGCCATGGATCCCTTGTGTAATTCTGGGCAAATCGCCTAGCTCTCTACATAGAATAGAGATTTAAATTTATAGGTAAATAGTATTCTAAATCTAGTAAATAATCCCTTTATGCCTCTGTTTGCTGTGCTGTGAAATGGAAATAATAGTATTCCTTTTGCTCATCGGATAGTTGGAATACTCTTGTGATAGGCTGTATGGAACTGTCTACGTGCGCTCCTTAAAATGAAGAGTACTCCTTTTGGAAATACAAATTGCAAAATCAGTGTGTCTATCCACCTTAAGTTTTATGCCCGCTCTTTTTTTTTTTTTTTTTTTTTTTTTTTTCCCCTGCCTGCTTTCAGGGGCTCACTGCTGCAATGAATGGTGCTTTCTAGGGAATGCAGCTGTTCAGTCCTGGAATTAATATGTAAATGCTCTTCTCTTATTGAAGCAGGGGAGGAAGATGGAACATAGCTGTATTTTCTCTAATCAACATACTCTCTTTTTCATCTGGAACTACAACAAAGCTGACTGTCAACCACACAAGTAATAGAATATTTATTTTTGCAGAAATAAACACATCCAGAAGCATACTTTTCTTGAAAGCTTTTACTGACCAACCCAAACAATATTTTAGTTCAATGAAAATACATATATTCAGAACTATTCACACACAAATCTCTCATGCTTTTTCAGTAAAACAAATAGAACAAACTAAGTACGTAGACAGAATGCTAACTTCAGCTGCAGAAGTGTAGTACAGAACTGCAAATATAACCACCACTGGATATTTGCAAAATGCAAATTCATCTATCGGAACCATCCCTATTGTAAAAGTTCAGTCCTGCCCTCAGATTCACAGGTAGGGGTCTCCCAGAATCAGCTCAAGTCTGATTTGTGTGCCTGATTTTTCACAGGACAAAGTGAGTAAAAATGCTACCCAATAGTAATAATGCGATTTTACAGTTTGCTCAGCACAAATGTTATTCAGCAAAGCGTGAGATGGTAGAAAATCGGACCTGCTGTCTTTGATTCACCTGTATAAATAGAAAACATTTCAGGACTCTAGATATCAAAGGTCACCAAATGAGCTATGCAGAGAGGATCAGTGATTCCGTACAGAGTTTTAGTAGAGCAGAGGAAATGGTACAAGTTGTTGTTTTGAAGATTGCTTTTGATATGGCATAATATGCACTTAGATTGAAAAATACATATTCTGCAACTAGCGTGTGACAGGCCTTGTATGCCTTTTTACTGATGCTTAATTTAGTTTCTTCTCTTTTAGCCTAGCAGACACATCTTTACATTCAGCTGCAATTTCTTTGGACAGTTTGAGACAACAGTAAAATAAAACTTGAGCAAAGAACACAGGAGAGGGTTAAAGCTAAATGCAAGATCCTGAAGTCAAAAACAAGAACTTGAAGTCAATAAAGCAAGTTATCAGAAAACAATGTAAGGATTGAGGCTGGGATTGCAGGGTGGGCTGACCTAAGCCAACTTAATCGATAGCTTGGCTGCTGAGTTGGGAATAAACAGAACTGCTTGTATGTGAAGAAGAAAAATGTGACAATGGAACTTAAACTTTTAAGATATATCTAACCTATTTAACCTTTGCATTGAAACAGTGTGTTAACAGTGCAAATTGGCCGAAGTCCTAAATGGCTGAACACATTAGTGAATGTGATGTATAAGCTGTATTTTGAACTTTCTGTAAAATTGAAGGACAAAAGTAGTCCTGTAACAGTCAAGACACCCTTCAGCTGGAGGGATAAAAACACCCGATATATCAATCAGCATGCTGTGTATGGCATGAGTCAAATTATATGAGATGTAGCAGACAAATTTTATTAGACTTAAAATTCCTGTCTTTGATTATGTCCTTTCAGAGGTCTTTTACTAAAAACTTTAGATAGTGGTGACACATTAAGTGATTCCTTCTTTCTCCTTGTGGAAGTGTTGTATAAAAAAATGAGTGAGGCACAACGAAGAAAGATGAGAAAAAAAAAAAAAAAAAAGATGCCTGAAAGGTAGTAGGATGGTAAGATAAAATGCAAAGGCACTTCTTGAACTGCCTTCCCCGTATCATCAAGTTCATAATATTCCCACTTCAGTTTTTCCCCCTAATTTTATCAAAGCCAAGGGGGTTTTGGTTCACTTTTGTGATTTATAAGCCATTCTTGCAAGATGTGGCACTTGTGGCTATTGCTGTCAGTTTTATGGGATATTCAGTTACTTTTAGGTTGTTGTTAAATAGGTGCTGAGAAGTTAACCTACAGTTTGTTGGCAGATTAATTACGTTCCTCTGTAAATCCACAGGATTCTAGCCTATTTACACCCCCTGCAAAGTACTGTGTGCTGTTTGATACTGATCACTGGAATAAACACATAAAAAGTGGATGATACTGTTATCTCTCATAGAGCAGAGAGCTCTTTTAAAAAAACTAGCTGTTTAACTTGTGTGACTGGCTCAAAGTAGAATTTTCTTGACAAGCAGACCCAACCATGAGTGTGAAATGTGTCCACACATTCAGTGGTTAGAGTTCATTTTCTTTTTCTAGGCACTAAATCAAACCACTTTGCAAAACCTCTGTTATCTGCAAAACTTTTAGCCAATTGAATCTTTCTCCAAACAGTTCGCACCAGGTAGTCTCAGATGCAATCTCTAATTTGTCTTCTGAAATTATAAAACTGCTCCTTCTTAAATTGGATGGCATTTATATATTTAATCAGGCTGGATGTCTCTAACTTACATGAAAATTGGTGACAGTGAGGGTGATGGTAAGGCTTTACCAGTTAAATCTTTCATGATACAGGCATGCCACTTGTAATACTATTTAATGTTTTAGATGAAGGACAGTGAAGTCCTTGGGAGAAATCTCTCTCAGGGTCTTGTCTTACTCCTTGCCTGTTCCCAGTCAGCCAGCTCTCTGTGCATGTAGCAGCAGTAGTCAGCACCCAAACTGCCTTCCCTCGTATGTTAGCTCCCGGGAAGTTGGGCCCTCTATGAATCCAAAACAAGTAACAGTGATCTATTAGTTTTGTGGGAAGAAAGGGGGTGTGCGTGAAGTATTGGGGGAGAAAGAGGAGCACCAGCAGTCAGGAGAAGTCTGTGTCCAGCCCTTTCCTCTCCTCTACCCTTGCTGGCGTGAAGATCTTGTGCATGCTGTGCAGGATAGGGTTGGGCTGGGCCAGATTGCTTTGCGTGATACCAAGCCTGACTAGCGTTGAGAACACTGTGCTGCTGTCTAAATGTGTTGGTATTGCTGGATGCTGGTATGTTTAGAAACACAGTGCTGCTGTGGAGTTTCTGGGTGCCTGTGTGTTTAATATTCTGTAAGCTTCTGCTTTTATGGTGGTTCAAGGTGTTCAGTCATCTTTTGAAGAAGGCAGCACTGGGATGAATTCTGCACTTAGCTTTACCTAATTTCTATTAACCTCAATGAAAATTACAATTTTGAACATGATGGTAAAATGGCTTTAGAATCTGGATTTTTTTTCTATAGCATGCTGAGCATGCTTCCTCTACACTTTCCTTGTTTCCCCTCCTTCCAATCCATTGCTTTTAAAATATTTTACTATTATATGCGGAGTGCAAAACAGATAGCATTAGAACTGTAGTTGAACTTTGAAACTATACAATTTTAGTTGGTATGATGTTTAACCAACATATCTTGTATTTAATTAATGGTTGAAGTCTTTCAGAAGGGCAGAAATGCTGGATATCATAGAATCATAGAATCATTAAGGTAGGAAAAGACCTTTAAGATCATCGAGTCCAACCGTCAACCCAGTACCCATGCCCACTAAACCATGTCCCGAAGCGCCACATCCACACATTTTTTGATCGCCTCCAAGGATGGTGACTCCACCACTTCCCTGGGCAGCCTGTTCCAATGCCTGACAACCCTTTCGGTGAAGAAATTTTTCCTAATGTCCAATCTAAACCTCCTCTGGCACAACTTGAGGCCATTTCCTCTCGTCCTATCACTTGTTACTTGGGAGAAGAGACCGACACCCACCTCTCTACAGCCTCCTTTCAGGTAGTTGTAGAGAGCGATAAGGTCTCCCCTCAGCCTCCTCTTCTCCAGGCTAAACAACCCCAGTTCCCTCCTCATCAGACCTGTTCTCCAGACCCTTCACCAGCCTCGTCGCCCTTCTCTGGACGCTCTCCAGCACCTCAATGTCTTTCTTGTAGTGAGGGGCCCAAAACTGAACACAGTATTCAAGGTGCGGCCTCACCAGTGCCAAGTGCAGGGGCACGATCACCTCCCTGCTCCTGCTGGCCACACTATTCCTGATACAGGCCAGGATGCCGTTGGCCTTCTTGGCCACCTGGGCACACTGTCGGCTCATGTTCAGCCGGCTGTCGACCAGCACCCCCAGGTCCTTTTCCGCCAGGCAGCTTTCCAGCCGTTCTTCCCCAAGCCTGTAGCGTTGCCTGGGGTTGTTGTGACCCAAGTGCAGGACCCAGCACTTGGTCTTGTTGAACCTCATGCAGTTGGCCTCGGCCCATGGATCCAGCCTGTCCAGATCCCTCTGCAGAGCCTTCCTACCCTCAGGCAGATCAACACTCCCGCCCAGCTTAGTGTCGTCTGCGAACTTACTGAGGGTGCACTCGATCCCCTTGTCCAGATCATTGATAAAGATGTTAAACAAGACCGGCCCCAAAACTGAGCCCTGGGGAACACCGCTTGTGACTGGCCGCCAACCGAATTTAACTCCATTCACCACAACTCTCTGGGCTCGGCCATCCAGCCAGTTATTTACCCAGCGAAGAGTACACCCGTCTAAGCCATGAGCCGCCAGCTTCTCCAGGAGAATGCTGTGGGAGACAGTGTCAAAGGCTTTGCTAAAGTCCAGGTAAACCACATCCACAGCCTTCCCCTCATCCACTAGGCGGGTCACCTGGTCATAGAAGGAGATCAGGTTGGTCAAGCAGGACCTGCCCTTCGTGAACCCATGATGGCTGGGTCCGATCCCCCATTTGTCCCGCGCCTGCCTCGTGAGTGCCCTCAAGATGAACCGCTCCATAATCTTCCCCGGCACCAAGGTCAGGCTGACAGGCCTGTAGTTTCCCGGATCTTCCCTCCAGCCCGTCTTGTAGATGGGCGTCACGTTGGCAAGCCTCCAGTTGTCTGGGACCTCCCCCTTTAACCAGGACCACTGATAAAAGATGGAGAGCAGCTTGGCAAGATATGGTGTGTTTGAGACAGATTGTCTTTCCTGGAGACAGGAGTCATCTTCCATACTGGTTACTTCTCCAGCTTCAAATCCTTCACATGTCAGTGATAGGTTGTTAGTATCCACTTGGAATATCTGGAACAGATGGTAGTAAATAAGTGCCAAATTAATTTTTCACCAAAACCTCGTATTGAATTTAGAATCTTCAGCAATCTCGACAGGGAATACAATTTGTCTTTGCTACGTTCTGCTTGCTTAACAAGCTGTCAGCCTCTTTGTTTCCTGGGTTCACTTTCAATAAATAGCAGAATACCAAAATACCATCAGATTCTCATCTTCACCACAGCTCCCCTACCTCTAGCTTTTGTGTTCTCTTTGATGTGACCATAGAAATCCTATATTTATTCACAAATGAGGAGTTTCAGACAAGCATCTGAACTTATGGATTCCTGAATAAATCTTCATCACTGAAAAAACTGTCAGAATCTTCTCATCAGACAGCTGTAGTTCCTGCCACTGTGTATTTTTTTTTCCTTACATTTTTCATTGTAATACCTTGGTGCCTCATACATTGAGGTGAATTGGTCTTGTCAACATCTGTGTCATATGGTGAGGGTTTCTCATCTGTGTTTGATAGCTATAGAACTGGAGGGACAGTTTGTCTTGATGTTTTGCAGACCAAAGTTTTCAAGAGCAAAACTATGTACTTCTAACTCAAAGCCAGAATTTTGATTATTAGAAGTCTAGAAAGCATATCACTGTGGGCTCCGGAAGTGACAACCTAATATTGATGGACTTCTTCATATGAGTTTGGCTTAGTGCTATTCTCCGGAGGAATCCAATCTTGTCATATCCACAGGGAAAAGGGGTAGCCTTTGTCCCTGATAGACACATGATACCATAATGGTTTTCAGCTGTACAAAGTGTTCCATGGTGGGTATCAACTTACAGTACCAACCTTTCATTGCACTGAACATCCTTTACCAAGTCCTGTTTGCAGATTCTGGATGTTTTTTGTTATTTGTTATTTGTCCTGCCTACTGCTTATAGTGGTTTGTACAGGGTTTTATGCAGAAATGTTCTGGGACAGCTTTTTGCATACATAAATATCTGTAAATATACACATATATATATCCTTGCATATGTTGATTAATGATGGCTGAATTATACATTGCTCGGGGTTTGTTCCTTTGCCATTTTATTCTTAGAGAAGTGGGATCCCTTTGAAAAGAGTTTGTCCTGAGAAACTTTTCTATGAATGGAAGTCAAATACCTTCTCAGGATATACATACAGAAATATAAAAAGCAGCACCTAGTTACTGGAACATTTATATATCTGAACAGCAGAAAGAACCTTTCAGTTCTGTGCAAAACTTGTATTTAAAAGGAAAATATTCAGCCCTGTTCTCTATAGTACAAGGACTATATAGACAAAATAATTATTAGTCTGTTGGGAAACTATTCTGGCTCAGTTACAGTTGTCTCAAAAGTGTCTAACTGCACAGTAAGTCAGTGGAATGCAGCAGAAGCAATTACACTGGAAATGGTGCTGTGCAGAAAGAAGTTAATGTTGATGTGAATGCTAAATTAGGTCTGAACAAAGAACGTTCAAACTTGTCGTCAAGAACCCCTTGAGCTCTGATCCTCTGGGAAATGAAATGATCTTTCATGGCAGAWACTCAGACATAGCGGCACTCAGAATGCCAGCAGAAAGCAGTGGAAACTGCTCTGATGAGGTGCTGTCACTCCTCTGCATTAGACCCGCAGAGACTCTCTAAAGAAAACTAAGGATGGAGCTTCTTGGGCAGTCTCGCTGCAAGCTGAATCTGCTCTATCCTTTCCCCCTCTGGAGTTCCCATCCATAATAAACTAGGTGGGCTGGCTTTCAATTCTGTAAGCATAGCCAACCAAGTCAGCCTGTGGTTAAATTATTTATGCCAAGAGCTGAAAGTGAGGTTGCATGAGATATGTGTTCTCTTTAATAAAACCTGGATTTGGGGGTGGGAGAGGGGAAGAACTTTGACTAGTCAAATAGGACTTTTCTGAGTGTGGTCTGTTATAATTTGAGTCTGAGTGGGGCCAAAGGGGGAGGGGAAGTGAAAAATAAAACAGGTTTAAAAGGGCATCAAAAAGCTTGTTTCACATATTCTTTGCCAAACCCAGGGCTGCTGGGAGGATAATGTGGCACTGACTGATATGATTACATTATCCACATAGAAGGAATTTTAAGGAGTTCTTAGAGATTTTGGAATTTATAGATTAAATGATGCATTATTACTTTTGTCAAGATACTTAAAAAGAAGTATCAAAGGCTGTTTTTACTTTTTGCTGACTGGTATGTGTAATTATTTATTATGTCATCCCTTTCCGTAATGCGGTGTTAAGGTATTTACAGAACAGTGCTTAAACAAAATTTAATAAAAATTTAATATAAGCCCCACATCAAAGATCTTGTTAATTGAGAGCTAAGGTTGTTAATGTCTTTCCTGTCGAAGTAGTCAATAATGAGTTAAAATTAAAAGGCTAGCAACTCCAGTTTGTTTTGCTTGAAATATTTTGTCGTGTTGGGTAAGGCTTGATGCTGCACCTGCACAGAGGAAGATTCCTTTTTATCCTAGTCTAACTGGATGATCAGAGCTGACATGGAAAAAGAGAGGAAGAGAGCAGTTAATATGGACCTCTGGGAAGGCTTGTTTTTCTCCTGTCCTCAGTGTTAATGGCTGATACAAGTGCCTTACCTATTTCTTTGACAGGCTTAGATTCATATTAATGTAAATGAGATACCCCTTTAAATACCTCCATCTCAGTCACCCTCACATGCATAACTTTAAAGAAGACCTCAACCGATAATGCTGTTTTATTAACTTTCTTTTTCACTTCAAATGTCAATATAGCACTTTGCCATTGCCTGCAGAAATGTGAGTTCAGAGTTAAGGTTATATGTTTGTGGGACATTTGGGTAGGAGGGGGTGCAACCTTCCTCTATCTGGAAAAAAAACACTATCATACTCCTTTCTAGGCCTCCAGTTGCTAGTTGCAGAGATCCCTCCAAGGAACCATAGTAATGGCCCATTATTTTTTTGCAGCAGCTATAGCCAGCTGCCTTGTAGAATCACTTCTTGGGGAAAGAAGGATTATCCCATTTTAGTTAAATCAGCAGTTTTAGAAATCATACAGAAACTTGTCTTCAACTCAAGTAGTTGTTTGGCTCAAGCATATTAAACACTTTCAGTGGAAACCTAGAAAACATAATTTTTCAGACAGTTTTTTCCTGTCCATGTAAGAGATATGACTCAATTAAAGATGGTTTTTGAGAGCACACTGTACAGCTGTAGGCAAATGGAATGAGAGGCTTTCGAGCAGTCTGAAAAAAGTTATTTTACTATAGATTCAGGGTGGACAGCATGCCTGCCTTTTGCTTCTCTAGCCATGCAAATCACAGCGTGAGAAATAGCTTCCATGCTTCTTTTATAATGTGACTTTGTTGCACCTGAAATTACATTGCAGAAATACTATTCTGAACTCTGGTTTCCCAGTGGAAAGCTTAGGTCAGGCAAAGTAGCCTGGAGGGATACATTTGCCTGATTAAATTTGATGTATTCTATATATCTTTCCTTGCTTCTAGCCTTCTGCTAGTACATTTTTTCTACAAGCTTTAAGTCAGTAATCAACTTCAGCACCCACCTATTAGAGTGATTATTATTTTACGATATATAACGTCTTACATTTAGACCTCGCTGTTCCCTTTATGTAAACATAAGATGGGAAATGATTAAATTTGTACCTTGAGATAAACTGCACCATACATAGGTAGAAAGACAGCTTTAGACTTGTGTTGCTTTGATAAATTAATGCCTGTTACAAAAGAAAAAAATCCTGTCATTGAAGCCACAAAATGTACAATTATGAATCATCAGAGGCAGCCAATTCTTTCATTTCATTCTCTCTAATGAAAAGAACTGTATACTGGAAAAAATCCTTTTGAAAAAAAGGCAAAACAACAGTTTGGAGAAAAAAAATCCCAGATAGTGTCTTGGGTATTTGAAAAATGTTTGAAGGTATTTTTGATTGAAAAGGAAAATAAAAAATCAGAATTATCACAGACTAAAAACACATCTGTGAGCCAAAAATAGTCTCTCAAGAAAATCTTAAGTCATTTGATGAAAATTATGTTTTGGTGATGTTTGATCTCACTGTTGAAGCCTGGTTTCCAATATATTTGCTTTTTCACCTTTCTCCCAGCTTGGCTGCCTCACAGTACCTCTGTCTCCTGTACTGTTTCCAGAAAGCCACCTTCATCAACGCCCTCAAGCCCTCCCAGTCCTCCGCTGGCTGGGCATCAGCCACCCATGTCTGCAGATCAAAGGGAACACAGATAATTGTAGAACTTGCCTGTAGTCTTTCCTTAGTGGCAATAATTATTATGCTGTCTCTCCTGTGTCTCAGCTGTCAATTTTCATGGCACTTATAGGGACGACTTCTCTTCGAGATCTCACCTGTTTTAAATCAGATATGGTGGAAATTTGCTAGTGGATTCAAAAGTTATTAAGCTGGAGTGATGGACCTACTGGAGTGTTGTGACCTACTCTGATGAATCACTTTTCCATAGAACATCATCTTAAAACTAAGCAAACCAAATTATTTTGTTTTATTCTAGTTTAGAAAAATCTCACTATGACTACATTTCATGGTTAAAACCAGATACCTTTCAATCTTGTAAAATTTTTGTCTTGTTGAAATATTTCATAACCCAAATTTCCTCATTCAATGAAAAACTATAAACTAAAGACCTGGAGGGACAAATATTTTGCAGTAAAGTGAGGTATTTGTCATGTGCTTCTCAAATTTAATTCAAGTTTAACTATTTCTCCATTTAACTATGGAGAAATCAATTTTTTTTCATAAGATAAACAAAATAATCTGATCGAGTTATACACTGAGTGTTTTATATTTTGCCAACTTTTAAATATTCAGTCGTTATTTTGTGTTAAACCAAATTAAATTTTATTAAAAAGCTCATTGAGTCAATGAGCAGATTTTAGCATAAAACAGTCCTTTTTGCATTATCCACTGTCTCTTTACCTATCTAAAGGAGGAAAAAAAAAACTATAGAAGAAAAACCTGTCACCTGTTTCACTTGTAAGTCTTCTTAACATGGTCTGCAAGAAAAATCTGCAGCTTGCTTAATGAGGTATGCTCTTTAAGTGAGGTGATAGAAAGTAATGCACTGGGAACTAGCCTAAATAAATCAAAACTTATCACACAGATGTTCAAAGATGATTGGAAGCCTGAAAATGCAAATAAGCATTGGCTAAATTTTTTTAAGTGCCTAAGTCAGATGCCTAACTCTCACTAATTTCAGTGGGATTTAGCTGTCTAAGCTGCCTAAGTGATTTTGAAAAATAACACAAGCCGCCTGTCCGCATCACTAGGTGCCTAAACACTTTTGGAAAATTTGTCCCTGAATGTTCATAATAAAGAAAAATGACACATCAAAATGCAAGAGTGTAGTCTCAAAGTAGGATCAGAACAATGTTTCAGAAAAATCTAATCTGTTCTTACAAGAGCTGATGACAGATGACTCTGTTGATTCCTGTTTGTTGTAAGTCCCAGTACATGAAATAATTTTCTGCAAATTCTATTCAAATGCCCCAAATCAATTTTATATCTGCCCGATTATGCTTAAAAGGCAAGGTAGTAGGCAAAGGTAGTCAAAGATAGTAGTCAACCAAATACAACCTGAGTACAATCCCAGGTATTCACACCATTAACATATGATACTCCTTTTGCTGTAAGTTGCATCCAGTACTGAAGATGAAACACTTCAACAATCTTAGCAATATTGTTTAATGAAGTTGCATGTTAACTATCCATGTATTGCAAAATCATGCCTATTGAAGTTTGATTAGTGTAAGCAGCATATACAGTGGTTCATGTAATTAATTGCAGATTGCATATTAAAAATTCAGTGTTTTTGTTAGTGGTATGCGCAAACCTACAATGAATATTTAAGCATCCAGTCATCAGCTGGCTAGATACAGGAGCACTAGCAAAGTCAAGTGTCAGTTAATATGTCAAACAGCTATTCCTTTTCTAAGTTCTATACAGGAAATTATACATAAACATGTACAAGTCAAGTGGGAGTATAAGTGAAATAAAGCCCAGTTGTTGAAGGAAGTAAGTTTTGGGGAAAAATCATATCTATGCCATTTTCTTGCCATACCCTTTTCCTAAAAATCATGTCCAGCACAAAGAAAAGCATAATGATTTGTAAAGATTATTTCTTTGGAAATTATCTTTCTTCATTGTAGCTATAAGATTTTTTTTGGCATGTTTTTGATTTACCATTTTATATAATTCAGTTATTCGTGTGTTATTACTTGTTTATTATATAATATAATATTTGAGAAAATGATATTTAATATCGTCTAGTAGGAGCTTAGCTCAGAAACACCAAAAAGAGGCTAGTCTAGGATCTGGTTGGTTCAAATTTTTGCTTTGTCTCTGAACTGCTATTGTGCAGGTTTGGGCAAGTTATTCTGCCCTGCACTTCAATTTCCATCTGTAAAGTGGGGATAACACACTGCTTTGTCTCACAGGAATATGGCTGTGAATAAACACATTACAGTTTGTATTGCAGTCAAATTCTTTACTTTGGAGATAGTGTTAAGATAAGTATCTTACATGGATTTGAGTGTAAAACACACTTCACTCATAATTAAGTGTCATTTTTTTATATATCCATATGTATAGCAAGATAGTTTCGGTACAGCAGAAAGTAGGATAAGCTAAAAATTAACATGCACTTGGGTGTACAGCAGAGTTTCTGACAATTTCCTGCTATTGATTTGACATAATGCAATAATGTACTTCAGTGAGACCTTTATAATGCAGATGGTGCTGCTGTGTTCTATGCAGATGGCACTGATTTACTGCTATGTTCTACAAAGTACAGGAAGTCTTTCATTGTTAGTGTGGATTGACAGCTCTGAGCAGGAATAACAAGATTCTAGACTGTCAGTCCTCCTAGCTGACTGAATATCTTCAAAGCTGGAAACCACGGAGAGCCTGAGGTAAATAGTCCAAGCCCATGTTTCCATTGCACAACTGTAATCCTACTACCAACTCATCATTTTTTTGCTTCTGACAGGTGGCAATTCTTTGTCAGGTAGTCCTGCATGTCAAGAGGTTCAGTATATAGGTCTGAAAAAAAGATAGTTCTTTAATCATGCTCACAAGAATGCTTGAAGTATGATTTTGCCCATTCACTTTGTTCTGTGAGTAGCCAGTTACAAGCTGCATATATTATATATGGTCTGTAGGTAACCAAGGCACATAAGAAGGCCCTTCAGTGTCTGCTAAATGTCAGAAATGCAGCTCAACCTCAGCACGCTTTTTGGCCCTTTTAAAAAAAGGGTCGGGTTGATAGAAACTGTCTTTTAATATTGCCAAAAAGCAATGAGAACTTTGGCTTCTTCCCTATTTTTTCTTCTCCCCTTTCACATTCCCTTTTTTCCTCCATATTCATGTCGACACACCTGAACCCCTGACTGACAGTATCCTCCTTCTTTGTAGCCTTGGGCAGCCTCGCTTTGAGCAGGGACTGCTAGTCACATCAGACAGTGCCTGAATGAGTAGCAGTTGTGTGAGGTGCACAAATGTGAGGAAGGACGAGAGCACCAAACTAATTCTAACTTGTGACCTAATCAAGGGTTTGAACCCAAGTCTCCCGAGATAAAAGGCTATTGCCCTTATTTTTCATCTGAAAAGCCATTTGGACTGCATATAGACTGTTCCCCTTGAGAGATGGTGTCAGATTGAGGTACTGCAGCATGAAATGGGAGTGTGAATGTATGTGATGTTCATGGACTARTGAACAGAGCTAGTTTACTATGAAATGAATTACTAGCAAAATAAACGGGCTACCTCTAACCCCGTCTACTGCTTTCTTACTTGAAGGTGATGTTAGCTCAGCTCTGAATGGGTGTTGATTCTGACACATTCTGAGTGACACTGACATATCAGGGAAAGTTTAAATGCTGAAAACTTGTTCTCTTTTTTTATTATAAATATATTAGAAGAGAGAAAGTAGCTTAGAGGAATTAAAAGAATGGAAATTGCTTATTGCTTCACTGTCACAGTGCTAAGGATTCAGTTATTCAGAGGCTCCTTGTCTAATATGGATATGCTTGAAATTATCCAGCCTTTGTATTTAATAGCAAGGGAGACTTAGTGAGTCTGTTCCAGCCTTCAGTGAGAGTGCAGACAAACAGCCTGTTATATTGCACTATATATTTGTAAGGCAAAGCAGACTTTGAGATGTTTTTTTACTTCATGTTGCTCGACAAATGTACATAGAGACTTTCAAAGGAACCTGAAATGTTGGGTACCTACCACTTTCAAATATCTAGGCCACTAAGGAGCGATCAGCAGCAGCAGAACTGCACTTCTTTGCTGTACAAAGACTATATTTGAGCTTTGTGGTGAAAGACTTGGCAATGCAGTTGAAAGAGATATTGTTCACCTGGCTTATGATCTGAAATGAGTGTACTATAGGCAGTTTGGAGAGGTCACTGGGGCACAAAAATATTTAATAATTCTTAGAACCTCCCTAGATTTAGGGAATAATGAGAAGTAAGAAGATGCTGAACATCCTTTTAAATTCTTCACATTATCTAAGAGCCTAATAGTCAGCTTGGGGGAAAAAAAAAGCCTTGTAAAAGCCTCATAGTGTTTTAAGACCTCTTACTATTTTGGAGTTATGGTAGCTCTTACTGTACTCACTCAATATATAATGGTAGTGCCTAAGAATGAAGACAGTTAAGCATGATAAACTTACAAGCAATGGCTTTAAAATTAAATTGCTGAGGTCAAGTCAGTAGTATGTCTACAACTACAGTTTCTTCAATACTTCATACATTCTTCAGTTGTTATGAGATAGAAGGCGAAATGTATTTGAAAAATAGATAGCAGTTAGGTACTGTTAGTAAATTTGGGATTAATTCCTGTTTCCCTTCCTTTATTGAAATGTAGGTGGTTTTGCCTACTACAAATCTCAAATGAGCAGATTGTCATGGGAGGGGGAACAGAAAGAAAAGAATGTTAAGGAATCCAAACCCAATATTACGTCATTAAAGACTAGTGGCTTTTTCTTTTCCCTGATGTTATGGGTGAATGTTTTGTTCACCACTGGGGATCTAAAGTGTTCTGCTCTGTAACACTGTGGAACTTCAGGTTCTGAGATTTAAAAATCACACAGAAAACTAGACTGAATGATGTCCATTGCGTGAGGCAGTGAAAAAAGACCAGAGGGATGAGGAACTGGTTGCTTGGCAGGTTGAGTTTTTAAAATAATAATGAAAACGTATGACCTTATCAAAGTGGGTTACAATGATTTTTCTGTTCTATGTAAAAGTAGATTGAGGTATGGAAAGGTGACGTTCCTTGCCCATAAGTTCCTAGTAGAGCTGTATCAGGGTCAGAAATGGAAACTGGTTCTTATGAAAGTGTCTTGCCTACAGTGTTAAAATTTGATTACATTTTCAGGAGGAAAATGTTTTTAGAGATTTCAAAAGATCTCCGATATAAAATCTTGGCTTTCAAATATTCAAGTTTTTATTGATTTCTTAATAGTAAATCTTCACACTATGTTTTTTTTTCTTCTGATTATTTCAAAGAGCTTACGTATTTCATAGTAGACAAAGTGAACCAGTAAAGTTCTGTATTGAACAGTACCCTATCAAGAGTGACTGGTGGGACTGGGAGTGGAAATATCCTGCATTTTCCCATTCTGGCTTTCTAATCAGAATCTATGCTAGAGCAAGGTAGTTGACAGAGATGGCAAAGGGTCAAAATGACAGTGTTCTGGAAGGCTTATAAGTCTTAGAATCATCCCAGATGCTTTTCTTTTCATTCTTGCTTCACCTATTTTGTTTATACTTAAAAACACTCTCCTTAAAATTACCTTGCTTGTGTTCCTTCATGCAGAACTCTGAATCATAACCAATAGATGCTGAATAATAGTTATTATTTTTCATTATTTTTATGCCTTTGGATTCTTATAACACCATTGCTCAAGTACAACATGTAGAAGAAAACAGTTTGTGTTTCGAGTTGGTGTGTGTTCTGTAGAACAGCTTGTACGGCTGTTCTTCTCTAGCAGAACTCTTCTGGAAAGGTGGTGATGCTGTCATATACGCCTTTCTCTTTTTTTTAGCCTGATTGCAGTGAATATAGCCATCAATGCGACCAAAATCCATGTCTGTCTTGCATTGAATTTTTAATTCTGAATTGGAGGTCGGTTCTCTTCCACTTTTGTTTTCTTATTTCATGTACCAGGAGAAAAGGCATATTATTTCAGGAGACACGAGACTGTAATTTTGGAGGGCTCAGGAGTGGCTGGACCAATGCTTCGTGATGTGACTGTGATCAAAATGGTTGGTGATAAATTTGATTTCTTGATGTGAATGCAGCACATTCTCTTGGCATGTATTCCTTGTTGACCCAATTCGGAGCGGGGGGAGGGAGGGAGGGAGGGAGGGAGCCTGGAAAAGCTGCTCTGTTCAATTGTTTTTAATCCTGTCTATTGATGTGGTTTCTTAATTTGCTGTTTGTTTTGATAATTTGGCAATCATTGTCTCTACAGGTTAAATTCAAAAGTGTTTGCAGTGATTGAATGAAATGTTTAGAGCAGAGTKTGAGATTAGTGCTTTTTTTTGAGAGAGAGAGAGGTTTTAGGAGACACTACATAGGTGTCTTCTAACTCCTATTCTATGTTTATTAAGAGCACTTTCAAAAAATAAAACTGA
The DNA here is from genome assembly GCA_030449065.1 of Oceanodroma leucorhoa. NCBI lineage: Eukaryota > Metazoa > Chordata > Aves > Procellariiformes > Oceanodroma > Oceanodroma leucorhoa. Next base: position 6,181,276 of record JASVER010000014.1, read on the forward strand.
ACCATAATATAGGTGTTTAATCTTTGCCCTGTCTATTTTTTTCCATGCATTTTTTGTTTGTTCAAGGTTTAATTTTGAGAGATTTGATCTAACAATGTTCATGTAAGAAATGTGATAGAAAATTCCATGTTCAGTAGCTGCTTCTTCAAGTCAGAATATGTTATGCCAGTCTAAATTGAGAGAAGCAGCCAACCAGAAAGCTCAGTGAAAACATAAGCAGTTTCTCTTCTACTGCCAGCTACAGCAGTCAGATCAACTTGGCAAAAAAAGCAAGCTGGGCCAGGTGCAAACCTATTGAAGTAATAGATGAGATGAAACCTTTTTCTCATGTATTTATACACCCATTCCTGTTTGGCATGATCTGACCCTCTGATAGAAAGCTGCCTGTGGCTCTGAAAATTACCACTTCCAGCAACAAGCAGAGTTTGGTATCTCTTCTAGCTCAGCTGTCCATCAGCAGAGTTTGGTAGCAGAGCTATTCTGTGCCAGACCAAGTGTTGCTTGGGTCCTGCATTGACTCCCAGAGAGGACTAATCTGTGACCACCAACCTCCTTTCAGTTAATCAATTAAAATCAAACTGACTTCTTATTGTTTTAGTGGTCAAAAGACTAAGTGGTTAACACTGTAAGTAACTCAGCTCTGCAATTTTATGAAGTGTGCAAACGAATGTGAATTACAGCCATGGCCTTTCAAAGAACGAGCCCCAGAGCAATCTTGACCAGTGTGGTGCAGACATTATATTGCACACAACCAGAGTACTGCTGGGGATTTCTCCTTGCTCTGCTTTCAGTTATTTTTCCACAGTGCAACATCTGCAAGAAACATCGTCTTAACCTTGAGTTGATTTTCTTCCTGAGGGTTCAGGGRTCTAGGAAAGTTGTGGGTAACATATTTTTTTTTCTAATATAGTTCATTCGTTATTCAATGCTGATGCTGCAGAACTGAAATTTTCTATCAGAGTGTGTTGATTCATCAGGGTTATTGACATAAGCCAGGTTAGGAGGTACACAGACTAACCTCTCCTGGTTTCTTGGGTTTTGGCCAGAAACCTTGCCAGCTAGCTGCCTACTCACTGATGTGCAACCTGACAGGCTTCCTAGCTTTCCAGGGGCCTGTCCTGTAGGTTGCTGGGCAGCTAGGCTCCCCAGCTGCCCACTTGATTGCTTGCCAGGCTTCCCAARCTGAGTCTCTGCAGGTGCAAATCCTGCTATTCCATCAAGAAAATAATTTGTTTCTATAAGCAAGGCAGTGTACCCCCAGGCAATTAGTAAGGCACTGAGTTTGGCAACAGAGAGTGGAAATCTGACAATACGGGGAGATTCCTAGGGGTTTGTGGTCTAAGTAATTCCTAATAGAAAACCACTTTGGATGACTGGAAACTTGTGTTCTGAGGATAAAAGGAAAAGTTTTAGAATATAAAAAAGGCTTCCCATTTGGTGAAATGGTTATATGGAAAAATTCTACTTCAGCTTTGTCTTTAGGTAGAAAAGTTCACTTTGCAACTTTGCTTCAATGATTTTTAAAGATATTTTAAGGAGTTTCTGATGTCTTTATGTTCGTATTTTAGAGAGTTCTCAGCTGTGCAGATCTAAGTTTACATCAGAGGTCAGTTCCAAGCCCAGTAATATTTCACGGGTTTTGTAGGCATTTCTGTACTGGAAAGTCAAAACTACATGGTGCATAGGAACCATTAGAAACAAATGTTATATGTTTTCATTCTTTCCCACCTGCCAAGATGTTTCGTTGATGGCTGCAGCCAAGAAAACCATTACAGATGAAGATTAGATTAGATGAAAATAAATTGATTTAGAGTCTACAGGATGCTGCCTTTGGGGAGACTTCTCTCTATAAAAAAGATTTATATATATTTTTATGTATGTGTGTGTTTTATACATACACATGACATACAGTGCAACAGGATACAGAAAGGGATAAATCAAATAGGTCTGGAACTATGTAGGGAGGTCTGGATTTACATAAAGGGCTGTAACAAGGCCTGCATACCTGCAGTGTGTGTAGCTATTTTATTATTCATGATGGGCCTGGTTTTTGTTTTTAATGTGCTTCAGTCTAGTTGTCTTTAATGTATTAGTAATTTGGAAAACGCAGGTAAATGAGCTTGCATGTTATGGAGGTTAGTATCTGAACACACATATGCCAGTTTCAAGCATGTTATGTACATCTACATCTGTAAGACCAGCTTAAGGGATACGATTTCTGTGCTGTTAGAGCAGAATTGTGAATGTACACATGAAAGGCAATTCTGGTAAGTTCTTCTTTGTATAATTGCTATTCTTGATAGATACTGTAAATTGTTGTCAAAGAGATTTCAGTCTCTATCTCATAGAAGACCCTGTATCAAAGTGAAACACATTTTACTCGGTGAACTTCCTTGAAACTCATGGCTTTCCTTCATGGATCTTACGATGTACTTTGAAGTCTCTTTAGAAAGGTCTCTAATTCAGAGGGCCAGCCCAGGATTTTATGGGTGTCTCCAATATCTTGCCTTTTCCTTTTAGAGCTTGAGACTCTGGTTCCGTATTCTTTGATGCTAGACCTACGCACTGCTGAATTAGTCACAGGTACAAATCTGAGTTCAGCCTGGCAAGTCAAAAGGATTGCATTTCTTTTGAATTAACCAAATGCTGGCTAGATACTGTATCTGGGTTGAGGGATGAGCTGACGATACAAAGATTCAAAACCCTGATAACGTGTTAGAACCAGTAGAGCAAGTTTGTATAAGATCAGTGATTAATTCATGTGTGGGATCAACACTTAAGTCCCATTTACCACCTTACAGAATTGACTTCAGTTAGTAATCCTTTACAGAGCTTTTTATTGAAGCTAAAATGTAGAACTGGTCATACTGATGGACTGCTAAAGTAAGACCTTTCAATACAGAAGAGTTATGTATTACAGATAATAATTAATTAACTCTATGTAATTTTGTGCCATAAGCCTCTTTGAATTTTGCGAGACCATTCAAACAAATAAAACCACATCCACTGCAATAAAAATATCATCTGCAAACACATATCAGCCAGTGAAGAGTTTGAAATATAGAATAGGAAAGAAAGGTGATAAATGCAGAGGCAACATGAACACAAGGCAAATCTCTTGATACTGATAAAAAGTGAAAGTCAGTATGAAGCTATGAACTGTTGTCAAAATCTTTAACCAGCTTCTGCCTCTGCTGCCATTTCCAGAATCACAGGTTCTGCCACTAACTTCTTTGTTGTCTATCTTTTAAGACACCCTGCAGTAACAGAGGAGAGGCAAAGAGCAGCTCCTAATTTTCTCTGCCTCTGACTTCTTTTAAAAGATTTTTTTGCCAGGTAGTATATCCAACTCACACCTACCTTGTCTGATAACATCTGTGAAGAAAAAGAAAGCAGAACAGTGATCTCATTTTTTTCCCCTTCCATTTTCTAAACCATTATGGGAGACAGCAGTATGGAAATGGAAGTCATGGCATTTTTATAAATATTTCCGCATTTCAGGCACCTGCTCTCTCTTTGTGTGCTACTTTGTGTTGTCTGATGGATACAGAGCACAAAAAGGCCTCTTTTTGGCCATGGCATTAGCCTTGGTTTTTCTCCCTATAAGTTGATGTGCTAATACTTCTTCGTAAACTGATTTGTCAGTGGCAGTTGAAAAGTATTGTTTAATTAGTATATTTTATTATCAAGTATATATTTGTGATATCGGTAAAAGGTGACTGATAGTTCTGGAGAATTAGGTTATTTTAATAATCTACAGATCAAAATACACAGAAGTGCAGATTTTATTTTAATTCCTCTGTCAATACACAGGCATCCTGTTGAACTGATTGTCCCAGTTCAGTCTACATTTTCATCCAGTACTTGTATCTTGGCTGATATTATCTACTGACATGGGGAGCATTTTCCTGGCTGAGACTGTGAACTCGCTTCATGTGGGCCACTAAAAAGAAACCAGATAGCACTAGCTTTTTCACAGCTCAAAAGAAACAAATTTGAACTGGTGACTTAGAGATGAAGGGGTTTATGACGCCATATCCATGTCTGGGATCATGCATCTGGATCACGCATCTCCTTCCTAATACAATTTTTGGTTTATTGATTCAGATTGAGAAAACACTCTGTAATAGTGGCCTCGTGCTAGGCTTCACAACTTTTTTTCTAAATGAAATAGTAGTACATCAGCACTCACTTTGCATACCTGGGTAGGGCCAGGTCAAATATTCAAATTGTGTGCATCTTTGTACATTTTAGAGCATTGTTGATCTTAGATCTCTTCCTGCATAAGGCAGGTCTACACACCTGCAACTGACCTCTAATTATCCTGTACATAAAGAACACTTAGAGGCTAGTTGAGCTGCATCTAATAAAAGTTATTTTCAACCTTTCACTGCAGGGTTAGTACAGGAAAGCCATTTCCTGGATGACAATGCCTAGAAGCRGCTTGTACCAGACAGCCAGACCTCATTCATATTCTATGGACCTTTACATACTATCATTTAGAAAAAATGAGAGGCTTTTTTTTTTAGACAAACCTTTGAGCTTTCCTGCTTAAATCTTTCCTTTTTCCTATTTAGTCACAAAACCAATATTGCTGAAATGAAGCATGCTTTGCCCTGTCCTAAATAACCAGATTACTATTATCCATTTACTCTTCTGATGTAAAATCAGTCAGGTTTAGCCTAAAAAAAAACCAACCAAGCAAAAGGCTTTTCTTTTGCCTGTTTTTAAACTACATGTTGAAGCTTCTTTTCCCTCTGCATTTTCTATTAATATGAAAGTATTATTTACTTTGCATTAGGCATATCATAAATATGAGGATGCTATTCTGACTATGGAGTTTCTAGAAGTTTTTCTTCTCAAAATTCAGTCCCCATAAATCAGAAATGAACCTTCTGGAAGTCTTGAGGGGCAGTTTGGATAAGCATACTCACTTGGGGATTAAGACTGTGTCGAAGTCCACAGCTAAACAGAGATAAGCTCAAGGTCTATAATGAATTAAACTCAGACCGGTATCATTTAGTCGAAACCCTATAAACTCTCCACAACTGTCACCCTGTATTAAAGGTTTTCTTTTGTTTGTGTTTCTGCTGTCATTTCTTTTTTTTTCTTGGTTATGTTTTTAACTACCTTGTTAAGGAGCTACAGTGCATGTGTTAATCTCTAAATGTGGGACATTTTGTCACTGTATTATATTCTAATCTCATTTAAATGGCAAAAACCCACTTTTATTTTTGTCCGAGAAAATATCTCGCATGGATGACTTTCACAAAATAACAATAAAGATGCACTGCATGTATCTGGAACATTTCTAAAATTTGCCGTTGGGGAGATTAATCTATACTTTGAGCTGTCATGATTGGTGACTTTTCTCCAATCTCTTGCCTGAATTAAGTTTCAAAGTATGCTGTTTGTTCCTTTACTAACAGATTTTTTTTTAAAAAGATGGCATCTTCCTATAGAATTATGCTGTTCCACATATTTAATCTCTTCAGTTCTGCTGTGTTAAGTGACAAAACTATGTTTTTAATGCTTTTTGCCTCTGCTACTATACTACAGGAGTCTATGTACTACTGTTATATACCAAGAACATGGTATTTAAATAAACTCCAGTTAGTAATTGCTAGGCACTATCTGTCAAAATTGGGGGCATTATGCATATCACAGCATTATTTAAAGATGTTGCACAGAATTGCTTTACTCTGTCTACAGTAAGATGGAAATTTCCTGACATTCTAGGCAGCCAGCAACAACATAAGTGGTAATAAAGAACAGCTGCTGAAATAGCTGTGTTTTGAGGCCCTAATTTGATATTGCAGGACCTTTTATTATCAACAATGATGTGAGAGCAGGACATATGTGAAACAAAGTACCTGCTTAACTTCCAGATCTCTGGTCGTGATGGTGGCATAGTTACTGGGTGACTGGAAGAGTCTTCATTTGTACACCAGGCATATTGATCTAGAATAGACCAGGTGAGATTTAGACAGTCATTTTCAAAAAAGCAGAATTGTACTATGAAGACTTTTACAAATTAGGTGTCACAGAGCAAACCTCTTCCTACTATGAGAGGCCAAATGCTGATGCCAATTATTGCTAGACGTCCTGTAGGTTTGGATTGGTGTAACTCAGGGTGGCACTTGGCCTGCAGACTGCCTGGAGAGGGGGCAATTTATATGTCCATCCTTAATGTGGAAATGAAAGTTGCTTTGATAGYATACTTTACAAATGTACATGAGTCAGATGTGCCACTTGCCAAACGGATTGTCCTGTAGACTTTTATAGTGTTGTGTGTTCCTGTGTTCATTTATCCATTTTGGTATTATTTGCACTATAAGTGATTTCTTTCCTGGGTCGCCACCTCTGACCATAAGGGCTTATTTCAATTTTGGCTGAAGTGTGTTAACATCTGTTCCTTTTATTTGGCTGTATTAAAGACAAAAAGGAGAAGAATTAAAAAAAAAAAAAAAGACTACTGTTAAGATACGCACTTTTGAGAACAATTTAACTTCGTCAGGAAGCTTTATTTATGAGTTTTGAATACTTTCCTGGTTGTATAAGATTTTTGTTTGTGTTTCTGAATGAAATAAAAAACTCAAGGAGCTTATTCTGGAGGATACAGAGAGAGATCAAATGAATTCCTTGAGATATCTACTGCGATTCAGTCAAACTTTTACTTGCATAGTTTTTGTGAGAGTGTAGGTCCTGTAGCAGGAATATCTCTCCTTTGCTCATTCTCTAATACCAATTATGAGTAAATCTCATGTGAAAATACAATACAGAGAGTGAATATAAAACTATATAAAACATTTTTTAAATAGTGACAAAGTATTGTCATGTAGTAAAACTTTGAGAGCTTAGAATCAAACACCTGGCAAGCTAATTTTTCTTTTTTCTTTTGGGTCTTGAGTTTAAAAAGCTCACTTTAAAAGTTTGGTAATGTTACTTTAGAATATATTTGATCCAGCTTCACTGGGCTGCAGGCTGCTTCCAGGACCTCAGGAGTTTTCGAGTCAAAAATGCTGCTGTGCAGTTCTGAAGTCCTTAGGATAAGAGGTATGGTCCCTAGGGGGGAAACAGAAAGTGCAGTGCTTTCCACGTATCAGATGCTATATGCAATTTTAATACTTATCTTTTATTTGCAACATTAGCAGCAGAAAAGCGAAGAATTTTTAGAAAAGTATGTTGGTCTATAGTTCCAGGGCTTTCTGTCAACTGATATCCTTTAACTCATTCTTCTGTGTAGATAGGCATTAATGGTTACTTCTGCTGAAAGTGAGATAGGTAGTACCACACGGAGGAAGAGAATACTGTAAGAGGCAGTAGAGAAGAAATGCTAGTCTGCCCATTTCACTTTCTCCTGAAGAGCTCGGGGCAATAGGTCTGGAATCCAATCACTATAACTGGTATTAAACTTGCAGCTGCATATTGTTTTCATTGGCTGAAAGAGGCCACCACTGAGGGTCATGATCTCAGTTCTAAAGAATTGTTTTGCTTTGGAGGCTAGGTAGGCCTCCAGGAACTGCAGATTAGTTCAACAGGTGACCTGAGACTTGACCAGAGAGTTTTACTGAAAAAACAGTTGTTTTGAGCAAAGCCTATCCACCAGAGTTTGTATGCGCACAAACCTGTGGAGGTCTGGAGGCTTTGCAGAGCTGTATCCCAGGATACATTTAGTGTGTCAGGAATACTGTTTTGCTATAGAGTTGTGGTAGATTGTACTTACCTCTTTTCATGGCTACCTCACATTCTTTGGGCTGGAAAAGTCTGTTGACTCAGAAAAAAGAGAGTACCAAAGTAATACATTGACCCATTTACAAGGAGTAAATGAATGGGGAAGACCATCAACCTCACACATCAGGACCTGAAAAGTAGAACTATCTTTAAAGTAACTTTTCAATGATAAAAACCATTGAATGGCAGATGACAGCAGAATCAAGCCTGCATTTCCTTTTTCTTGCTTGAGTACAAAGTAGGAGATCTGAGCGTACATGGAGCTCAGTTCTCTGAGGTTTAGTCTGTAGTTAATATGGTCTTAGAGCTTTGGGGTCATTTGAAAGGCATGTTTCTGCAATTCAGTGGTAATGTTTTCTTTGAAAGAGTAGTTTTGCATCTCTAAAGTAAATTTTAAAACATCTTAAAATGTGGAAGTGGTCTATGTGTATCTCTTCTTGTCTGGCCACAAGAGGAGTCTCCCTGATGCTAATATGAAGTGAAATCATTCAACGAATACATACATGTATAGTCTAGACTTGTGTGTTTATTAATATGCATGATAATGATGACTAATAGCATGCCATACACAAATAAAATAATATAAATGAGGAAAACCAGAATTAGCCTCAGAAGCTTTGACAGAACTATTATTATTGCCAGAAAGACAATCAGAATGTGAAACTTCTCAGCCTGCAAACAAAAATTAGTCAGCTTAATTCTTGCCGCATAGAGTATATTTAGACCCTGAGATGGTAAAGAAAAATCCTTAATGTCTTTAAGAGRAAAAAAAAAAAATCAACCTCCAAACCCAACCATTCAAATAAAGCAGTAAGGAGCACAACTGTTCAGCAAAGATTAGCGACTGATGACATATCTGAAATGTCTGCTTGCAGATTCTCCTGTAAGTCATCAGAAACCTTTATTAGGGCAATTAGAGATCCCACATGACTTATTTTTTAATATCTTTCCTATGTTTTTCATTACCAAAGTTATCGCAACATAGGTTATACATTCCTAGGTGAAAATCAGTAAGGTTTTTATGTTGAAATGCTTGTGCTAGATTACTAAAGCATGTACTTCCAAAGCAACCTCAATATTATGGACACCTTCTGTTACATGTGTCTTTGTTTCCTTTCATTATTCTGTAACTGAAGATGTGGACCAGACCAGAATTTGGGACCTACACACAGCTCAGATACATGGTATCTTCACTGAGAAGTTCTGCCCAAAACCTAAATACAGGCAAATAGTAGGGTAGGGATTTTCCTCCCAAGCCAAATAGCACCTGGGGACTCACCCTGGAGCTGCACCACATTCCATACCCTGCAGGCTGTATGTGTGGCTGTGCATAAAGAAGTCCTGGACCCATTAATGATGGTATTTCCCTTGGTGTCCTATATCCCTTCAGTCCAAAGCCTTCAGTAATGTAAGCATTGTAGGTTTAAGCTGACAGCATCCCCCCCCTCCCCAGTCACCAGCAGCACTTCACTTCCTCCCCTGGTGGCCTTTGAAGCTTGGAGAAACATAACTATGCTTTTCGCATGAAAGGCTTGAATTCTTCCTCAAGTAGCCAGAACAGGGGACTTAACAGCACACCCAGGGAACTAAAGGTAGTTTGAAAAAATATTGAGTCCCTATTTTTTTCTATTTGAGCCAGAATTAAATAAGTAATATTGAAGATTGCTGTGTTATTTTGATTGTTGTATGCCTTTATTTAGGCTGTAAGCTTATCTGTGCAGGGATTGTGCTTTTAAAATATGTTTGCAAAGACCCATGTAAGCTTAGTTAATAGTATTAACAATTTAAACAATACTTAGTGGTGCAAAATGTGCTTCCAGAGGTCATGCAACGAAAATAATCACAAAATAATTGTGATAGTTGTGCATAACTTAGTTTTCCAATGGACGTTCAGGCTGCTCCTCTTATATTAGGATTGCATTGATTTTAAAATGGGCTGGCTAGCACCTGCTTGAAGGTAAAATTTTACTAGGAATAATTAAGGAAACAAAATATTGTTTTTAATTATCGCATCTTGAATAAAGTTTTAAAGGGATTTCTAAGCATCCGTTTGCCAGTGTGTAGTAAAATAAATTTACAGATGAGTGACAAAACCTCCTCTATTGGTGATTATTAGGACAATAGGATTATTAGTACCAATAAAGCCTCTGGTTTAGGAATCCCCCAAACTACTGAATTACAGAAACAAAGAAACTTGTTTTATGCGTTCTGCTTTTTAAGCATTTTCTTCAAGTTTGTTGTTGACAACTGTTAGAATATTATCACTAACAGGTCTATCTCTGAGGTGGGTGGTCTGATCCACTATACAGTGATTCTGTTTCCATACTTACCAGAGATTATAATATACTAATCAGAATCTAGAAAGATAAAAAAAAATAAACCAATTTATTTGATTTAGAACTTTTCTAGAAAACCATGTCTAGTTGTCTTACAACAGGAATACTGGAGATCTCCAGAAGACAATATTCTCAAAAACACGTATAGCGTATTTGGAGAAATAAAACTCCAAGGTATGAAACAAATTGGTGGAGTTTGCTTTGGTTTATCCAATTTTCTTTTTCACAATCCTTGCTTCGTAGCTGTTGCGTGAGTCCCATGCTGAGCTTTGTAGGCAGAAAGCCTCTTTCTGCAGTTCACAGGAGAATGGTCTATTTTCACAGAGGGGAATAAAGGGCTGGAAAAGAGCAGGGATTTTGGTGAAATAGGATCTGAATTAGATCAGATGATCTTATAAAATCTGAGGCAAAGAGGTAAAAAAATGGAGATTTAGGAATAATATGTATAGATTTGCCTGTTCTATTTGTTTTTTTGATTAGAAGTAAGTTGAGTTTTTTAGCAATGTTTTTTATGTTTTTTGTAACAGAAATTGATTCAGTTCAAATAGATTTTATGTCTGCAGAACAGAGGGTTTCCCAACATATTCCTGGATAATGGCAGCTTACATGATGTTAATTGTGGAGCATTGAAAGCTCAAAGTACGTAGCCTTTGAATTCATACTTTCAAAAAACATCCAAATCTATGTGAATTTGCCTTTGCTCTTTTCTTTGAGCACTTGTTATTTGGTTGTAATAAATGCCTGAAAATAGAACAAGAAATAAAATATTAAAAAGCCAGAGAGGTGGAGGTTCTTATAAATTCCTGTTTGTGCATGTGTGAGTTAGGGTGGGGATGTTTAGTAGATCTTGTTACCTTTGTTGAGATTAAAAACAAGTAGATCTTGTTACCTTTGTTAAGATTAAAAACAAGCAAACAAAAAACCTCATCAAACTGCACAGGTCCCTAGAAACTATTCATTTGCTATGAAGTCTGTTTTGAACAAGAGCATAGAAACAGTTTCCTATTATACCTTTTCCCTTTGAATGAAAATGATAATTTAGTGATATTTTTTATTCTATTGCACATTTTAGCAATGTACGTTAGCTGTTTTAGCAATTCTACCTGATTTAGGGGAATATACATTCATTCTCTGTGCTCTCACATAATGCATTCTGTCTCCATGTTCATGCATCCTGGAATTAAAAATAAATCAAGATTTTGGTTTTTTTTTTTTTTTTTTTAATGTAGATTTGCTAGTCAAGTGGACCAGTTATTGAATTGTACTGTAAGAGCAACTTCCCATGCCAAAGCCCTGTGATGTGTTTTCAGGTGACTAGTGATGATAGGAGAACCCTGTAAATCTCTGCAGCTCCCATGGAGAAGCTTCTGTATTCACAGAATCACAGAATGGTTGAGGCTGGAAGAGACCTCCAGAGGTCATCTGGTCTACCCCCCACGCCCCCACTCAAGCAAGGCCACCTAATCTGGTTGCACAGGCTCGTGTCCAGATGGCTTTTGAATATGTCCAAGAATGGAGACTCTATAACCTCTCTGGGTGACTTGTACCAGTGCTCGATCACCCTCATAGTAAAAAAGTGCTTCCTCATGTTCAGAGGAAACCTGCTGTGTTTCAGTTTGTGCCCATTGCCTCTTGTCCTGTCAGTGGGCACCACTGAACAGAGCTTGGCTCTGTCTTCTTTGCATCCTCCCTTCAGATATTTATATACATCTACGAGATCCCCTCGAGCCTTCTCTTCTCCAGGCTGAACGGTCCCAGCTCTCTCAGCCTTTCCTTGTATGTGAGGTGCTCCGGTCCCTTCATCATCTTTGTGGCCCTTCGTTGAACTCTCTCCAGGAGGTCTGTGTCTCTCTTGTACTGAGGAGCCCAGCACTGGACGCAGCGCTSCAAGTGCGGCCTCACCAGCGCTGAGCGGCGGGGAAGGATCACCTCCCGCGACCTGCTGACCATGTTCTTCTGCCTGAGGCAGTCTGGGGTACCGTTAGCCGCCTTTGCAGCAAGGGCACATCGCTGGCTCGTGTTCAGCTTGGTATCTACCAGGACCGCCAGGTCTGCCAAGCTGCTTTGCAGCTGGGTGGCCCCCAGCAAGTACTGGTGCCTGGGGCTGGTCCTGCCYAGGTGCAGGACGTTGCACTTGCCCTTGTTGAACTTCATGTGGTTCCTGGCAGCCCATTTCTCCAGCCTGTCCAGCCACTCCTCTGAGTTTTGTGCCATCTGCAAACTTGCTGAGGGTACACTCTAGCCCATCATCCAGATCACTAATGGATATGTTGAACAGTGTTGGAGCCAGTATTGAACTCTGGGGTACACTGCTAGTTACTGGCCTCCAGCTAGACTTTGTGCCACTGATTACCACMCTCTGGGTGCAGCTGTTCAGCCAGTATTCAATTCACCTTGCTGTCTGTACTAGATTTTTAAAATTACTATGGTATATTTATGTTAAAACACTGCAGCTGGAATGTTTTCTTAAAAAAAGAAAATAAGTTCCTGAATAATCCATATGCAACTGTCTCCAGCAAAATCTTAATTTGACCAAATGTTTCTACTTCCTACCAGAAAAATCAAAGCAAGTATTTTGCTCGGCTTTGGAATTTTTTCAGACATAAAATTTGCAGTGAACCCTGTGTTCTGGTTATTGTGACCTACACCTTGAGTTAAAATCACTGTCATAATTCATTTACCTGGAAGTATTGTCAGTTCATGGAGAAAGCTTGCACTGATTTGGTTTGTTCCCTACATGTTCCTCACCTCTCTTCAGGAAACAAATTTTTACTAGAGGTGATAGAGAGGAGAAAGTGAACCCCCCCACCACCTCTAGGAACTCAAAGCACCTCTATTCCCTCATTTCCCTTTATCTGTTATGCAAAACATAATAGTTCTTATTTCCCACATTTTCCACTCCCTGTGTTCACTCTGTCTTCAAACCTGAAGGTAGAGAAATAAGCCCCGTGATATCCAGAGAAATGTGATTTCCTTTCTGGGGAATGATCGGATGTGCTGGTGTGAACTAACAGGGAGAGCTGAGACTGATAGTATTTTGCCATCCATCACATCCTTCATCAAGTTGTTAGGCTTCTCTGAGCACATAAGGCCTGGATAACAAGGCTATGGGACATGATGCTTTCTGCGTCTTAGTTCAGAATTCATGTGCTACTTGTTGTTCATCATGAATCATTGCTGACTTGACAGAAGTCAGTGATATCTGTTCAGTTACATGTGCATTTCTACCAGTTGCACAGATGTCATTCACTCAAAGAGTAGCCTAATTTGCATTCTCGGAGCACAGTCCAAGGACTAAATGAATGTGTGAGACTGAAATCCTGCCTTTCTGCTAGAAATTGTTATTCCAAGCCAAGATTAGACCTACAGCTGAGACACAAAAGATAGATCTCTCTGGTACTAATGCATTGAGAAGATGTCTAATTATAGGACTGTTGATGCAGATCATATTCTCATTCTTAAATTAATGCAAATCAACTGTATTTCTTTGATGCAGATAATTATCAGAAATTCCCTCTGCATTACCTTATACGTCACTTTTTGTGGTAAGTCACAGAAAGAAGCTGGCAGGCAAGATTCAGTGGAAACCCTCAGAGTCTGCCAAAATATGGGTTTGGTGATGTTAATGTGTAGAGTTTTCTGGTATGAAAAATGAAGTGAAAATTTATTGTGGTGAGCAATGAGGACAAAATAGTAATTGTATCTATTTGTCTTTACAGTATGTTGGGAATGAATCTTATAAATCTGTGTCCACTAACCTGAGAACATGAGTGTTGATTGAACCTCGGAAGGAGGATTTGCCAAAAACTCAGCTGGTATACATTGATACTTTTTCCTTCAAGCCAATGAAGTTGCATTTATTTACATCACCCAACCATCTGGGCTTGTGTTTTAAGGACTGAATTTGATTTTCAAGGATCTGGAATTCAATCAGTGTCTGTATTACTTTTAATTTTATACTAAAGGAATTCAAATAACCCTTTATTCTACCTTCAAGGTCCCCTCTCAGTTTTCTCACTCATGCCCTTGTTTTCTTTCTCATTCCAATGGCTACTTTTTTGGTATGCAAAGTTGGTTTCTCCTCCCTCTAGTTCTGATAGAAGGCTGGTGGTCAGGGATGCTCCATACAAAATTACTATGCAAATAGGCACACAGCATGCTGCACCCCGTTAGACATGATGGAAAATCATCCTCCAGGGATTCAGTAGCAACCTGGCAGTCAGCATTACACCATCTCACTGTCTTGTTTCTGATGCTTGGCTTGTTTAGAAGTTGGTGAATGTTATTGAATGTTATCTGTTCCTGGTGTAGCAGCTGCATTTGTGAGAGAATAACTGTTCCTCTTGCACTGTGTTATCTAAAGCTGCATGTGGACATGTGGAGTGCATCCTGGCTCACTCTAAAGAAGAAAAAACAACAACCAAAGAATGCCAAAGAGTGTTCTGTTTTGCTCAGTTATATTTAGAGGCTTATGGAAGTGGTAACTACCTCCAAGCTAATGAAATTTTATTTATTTATTTATGTACTTATTTCTTTAATTATTTTGCAAAGATACAAAATGTCATGTTTCTAGACCCTGCTTTGTATAGAAGTATCCCAGAATTCACTGGAAGCTTGATGAATTGAGCAGCAGAGAAAGGTGACAGAAATTACATACTTAAGAGTTTGGGCAAGAAACTTTTATGTAATTCTATAAAAGGATAGTGATTTTGATTTTTTTTTCCTTTTCCACTGACATGAAATTAAGACCTTTGGATGTTTCTCAAGGTAAAACTTGAAAAAAAGAGCTCCAAGGCACTGAGGAGTACACTCTTACTAAAGAGAAGAGATCTGGGAAACCTGGGTTCATTTCCTTGCTTTCCTTTGTTCATTTAAGTAAGCTGTCTCCCACATCACTACTACTCACCTGAGATATCATTCTCCCATGACTTGTCCAGAAATTCCATCCTGTCTGAACCCAAGAAGCCAACTTGACAGTCTTTGGAGTGGAAAAATTACTGATCAATTCTCGTTGCTACTGATCAAGCTTAAGTCAGTGGAATATTGTATGGAACTGGAGACTAATTGAGACCTTTGGTTTCCAGACCAACTTGGTTGCCTTTGAGTTTAACATGAATAGACAACTCAAATTCTCCAGTAAAAACTTAGAAGAATTGTTCCTCTTTCCATATTAAATCTTCAGCTGCTTGAACCGAAAAATGCCCAGAGGAATGGAAATACTAACAGAACTTTCCCAAGCTGTGGAAAAGTTTAATTGGCTTTGGTTTAAAATCTGAGAATAGGTTCTGAGTTAGTTTTGAGTTTCTCCAAATACACGTGCTTAACCTAATTATACATTAAATGGTTTTCAAAGACTGTTTTCTTTGATCCTTCTAATTTCTGAATGGTGTCTTTAAATGCTCATACCCTTATTCTATGCTGTTAATTTCAAATTGTTCTGCTTACTGCTAGATGTTCTGTTTTTAAAACCTCTTTCACCTACTTTTCATGACTAAGTATGATCTCAGATTACTTATTTTCTTTCTTTGCTTACATGCTGTTATTTAGAGATGCAATAGCTGGTTACTTGCTGCTACTTTCATTTTAAATCCAAATTCTGACTGAAAATTATTTTATTTACAATGCAGCAGTGGGGACACCTGCTCTTGACATGTGAGAACATTCTGGTGACATAACCAGCTACCAATACTAGAAACAACACTCTGGGCCTTCATTATAAGCCATGTAATGCTTCCACCACATTAAGTCAAACATCATCATTCCACCCACTGAGAAATAACTTTTCTGCAGAGAGGGAGCAAGCAAGCAAGCGAGAGAGAAAGATTCATGTTCGTTTTGAGTACTGAATGACTTCTGAGTATCCCTATGTCATACACTTGGCTTTGGTGTCAGGTGTTTCTTCTGTATTGATGTTCAGATCCAAGACTAACAGGAAGAATTTTAGTGTGTTCTTCTTCCTTGGTTAAAACAGAGCGGTTTATATTTTGAAAGTGTTAGAGTCGTAAAATAGTTTCAGAAATAGTTTCAGCCTGTTAGTTATTGGCATACTTTGGGGTTTACTTTATTATTATCCACCATTTAAACCCTAAAGCAGTGAGATCGTTGACTTTCATAGAGACCACCATTGCAATTAATATCCCTGTAAAGGCTTCTGTGCCGAACTGACCCTTACAGGGCCCGCAGTCATTTCACCTTCTGCGCTGTGAGATATCAGGTGTGCAGAGTATTACATTTCTAACGGAAACAATTCTTTGCTGTCCTGAAATCTGTACTGAGACACCCTAATGTACTGGTTTGTTATCTCTTGCTAACCTGATGCTGTCAATGTCTGTGTCACCTCTGGACATCTATACCCTGTTTGGAAATAGTCCACAATAAAGCTATGAAGCAGATCTTTGATTTTTTTTTCTTTTTCTTTTTTTGCTTTGGTGTTATTTTTATATCCATTAAGACCGGTCTGATTTCTGAAGATCTTCATTAAGATCAAACATCCAGTTTCTCTCCTTGAATAGCAACAGCGAAAGTAATCTTCTTCCAAGCTGCCATCATGGCTTGTCACAAATTGGTTGTCTGAGTTATATTTGGGTTACAAGATGCATAAATCACAATAGAATTTGCCCTGCCATCTAGCATATCAGCTCTCAGGCAGATCTGTTTTCTTCATAAGATCAGAGTTACTATGTCGCTTTCTGCAGGAATTATTTTCTCACCTAGATTTTATCGTTTCACACCTAACTGCATTTCCAGTTTTTTGGAAAGTATACAGCATTCTGAACACTCTTGATTTACATACCAGGTGGCAGATGTGGAAAGTTTCTGCACTCCACAGCAGGGGAGAACGAGAGAAAGGGGTTTACAAATGCATAAAGATGGAAGGAGACTGAGAAGAGGATTCTTTGAAAAGATCCCCGAGTGCTTTTTCTCTCTTCTGCTCTTTGCAAATTTGCTAATTTTAAGTAATTTGTTATTCAGAATCACTCAGCAGTGTTCCAAGTGAGTAAAAGCCTCTGGACCATACATAAATGATGTTCTCCCTATGTCTTTACTATTTGTTGTTGCTATCACTATATGTTACCATGGCAATATTTTTGTGCAATGACTGGTTAAGTATGGCTAACAAAGAGGGGGAAGAATATGATCAATTTACTATGCTTTTGACACAGTGTGGTGAACTTAGGAATGTGCCGGGTTTTTTTTTTCCTTTGAAAAGAAGAAATGTGACAGATTTATGTAAGTTTTAAGAGTTTTGTGAAGTAGTCAGCTACTGGCACCAAAACCAAGTTTACTTTCCTCAAGGAATGAATACTGGTGTGAGCCTCAAACACATGCCCTTTGCCATCAGCCAAATCAGATATTGTTAATACAGAGATAAATATACGCAGGGCAAGTAAACAATGAATCCAAAATAATTTTCTGACTCACGTGATTGTTCTTGTATGGTCTTGCCACCTTTTATCTAGCTGTAAACATTGTCATTCTTTGAAGCATGCTTTCACTGAGACGAATCACATAATTCTGAGAAACATTAGAAAGCAGTAGAAAAGAATTTAAGAGGTTCTCATACCATTTTTTTGTCAGCAAAGAAAACTGCTAATCAAAAGGTTTAATATTTCTGGTCTGTATCTGCCAGTGAATTTCAGCTGGTACCTTTCTGTTTCCTTTCCATCATCTCCTGCTGTATGTGAAGGTTTATTCTGTGCTTAGCAATTCACCTTTTTTTCAAGCTGGTATCTTTCTAAACCCAGTACCCGTAGGAAGCAAAGCTAACTTGTTCTCAAAAGATATAGTTCAATTCCACCTATCATTGCTACTCAACTATCGCAGAGATACCTGTCACAGGACCCCACCCTGCCAAGCTACCACAGGAAGCTCTAAGAAATCCAGACAAAATGTAATAATGTCCCCCAGAGAGACAGAGCATCCTTGTGCCATGCATCGTTCCTATAGAGGAATCATATAAAGTTTAAATGATCAGTGCTGTATGAGCCCAAATGTTTGGCAGTTTAATACTTCACACAAATGACTTCTAAGAAGAGAATGTCACTTAGTAAAAGTCTTCCRGAAACTAAAAGCTTGAAGCCATTTATTAATCCTCCTTTTCTTAATTATGACTGTTCTTTTTTGGGGGAAAAAAAAAAATATATTTTCCACTTAGCTTCAGATGCTTTCAATATCAAACATACCGCTAATTCTGAAAACAGTAATCGTTTTAAGGATATTTCATGTGATTTTAAGAGGGCCAGAGCACACATGCTTCTGACGGAAATTAATGGTAACTGTGAATGCTCAGACCCATCCACGTTAGGAAATAACTAGATTTGTTGGCATCTAAATGCTATATATGACATTCTGTCAGCCTTGGTATCAATGGGATTTTTGCTTTTGAGTAAAATGGTATCAGGACTCTCTTACCAAAGCTGGTAAACACAGCTTCAGCAACCTGCATACACCATGTCTGAATTTGATCTAAAAGGGAAAGGATGGATGATTAATTTGCTCTTTCTGTTAGCAAATTTTCAAAAAAATAAGTAAAATGCAGTGCTACACATTGTAGCCTATTGACGCTAAGATTCAGCTTTTAAGTGCTTTCAGAGCTAATGGTGTAGCTACAGTAGCAAGTAAAATTTTAGACAAAATCCCTTGAACCATGACAATGAAATTACTGTAGCAGATTTCTGTTGGAAAGCATTTAGCAACTGCAGCACAGTGTTCTTTTTGTACTCTAATCTAGACCTCTTCGTCATTCCTTTCTTCACAGATTTTCCTTCCTGGGTAAGCATTTTGAATGAGACTAAAATATTACTGTTTTTCAGGCTAGATCTCAATGACATTTGCATATTAAATCAGAACTAGGTATACTAACTTCAAAGGAGTTTTTAAATATCAGAGCTAACATGTGCACTGGTGTTGAGAAAAAGTAAAAGCTGCATTTAGGTTAAGGATTCTACCTGCCTACCCAGGTTTTTATTTCTGTATTATTTGCGTGAAAAGTAACAGGTGCGTAAAACACCTGCATAAAGAAAGCTGTATGAAATTTGGTTGGCTGAAAGAGGTGGGTGTAAATAGGACCGACTTTTAATTACAGCCAGTGCCTCACACGGAGAACCCACTGCTTTCTCTTTATGGACAGGAAAAATCTTATCATCAGAACTCAGCTATTACAGTACTTTCTAGAAGGATCCAACACAAGATATTTTGGGATGTCTTTGCTACAAAGGAGTGGAATGTTGAAGGATGGCATCTAGCCTGGTAAAATATGCAAGAAGTATGCAAAAACATGCTAAGGTCAGAACAGAAGTCATTAGAAAGTAGGAGCTTAGCAAGGGAAGAAAGAGACATTGTTGAGACACGGGTCATAGAGCTCTGAGGAGAAATGATCTTTGTAAATTGCAACTTCAGCATGATACAGGAAGCCTGTTCCTGAACGGTCACTTAATATATCAGAATTACATTACCTCCCCATTGTATCATTAGTTCATTGTTGCTAGCTTTTTGTAAGTAGGTGGGTCTTTATATTAAAATATTCCATGGCACGGAACTGTCACACTTTTGCTAATAGTTTCGTTTGACTGGTAGATTCTTTTTGTTCCATTATTATAACATCACAAAAAGTTCTTTGGTAATATGACTTCTACCCTGCTATTAAACAGCACGTCACCAAATTTTGGAGTTCTTTTGGTTTGTTTTCTGTTACCTTTTCATTTCACTGAGACTTAACTTTGTCTCACTATGAAACAGAGAGTGCTTTGTCAAGGAGCTGACCGAGAGATTATGGGTCAGGATTAAAGGGAGGGCAGGGACAGGTGACATTACAGTGGGGGCCTGCTACAGGCCACCCGACCAGGAAGACCAAGCAGATGGGGCCCTCTATAGACAGATAGGAGCAGCCTCATGTTCACAAGCCCTGGTCCTCATGGGGGACTTCAACCACCCTGATAACTGTTGGAGGGACAACATGGCAGGACATAAGCAATCCGGGAGGTTCCTGGAATGTGTCAACAATAACTTCCTTCTCCAAGTGGTAGAGGAGCCAACAAGGAGAGGTGCTATGCTGGACCTTGTTCTCACCAACAAGAAGGGGCTGGTGGAGAATGTAAAGCTCAAGGGCAGCCTTGGCTGCATTGACCATGAAATGGTGGAGTTCAAGATCCTTAGGGCACCAAGGAGGGCACACAGCAAGCTCACTACCCTGGACTTCAGAAGAGCAGATTTTGGCCTCTTCAGGGATCTGCTTGGTAGAGTGCCATGGGTAAAAGCCCTGGAGGGAAGAGGGGCCCAAGAAAGCTGGTTAATATTCAAGGATCACCTCCTCCAAGCTCAGGAGCAATGCATCCCAACAAAGAGGAAAATCGGGCAAAAACGCCAGGAGGCCTGCATGGATGAACAAGGAGCTCCTGGACACACTCAAACACAAAAAGGAAACCTACAGAGGGTGGAAGCAAGGACAGGTAGCCTGGGAGGAATACAGAGAAATTGTCCGAGCGGCCAGGGATCAGGTTAGGAAAGCTAAAGCCCTGATAGAATGAAATCTGGCCAGGGACGTCAAGGGCAACAGGAAAAGCTTCTATAGGTACGTTGGGGACAAAAGGAAGACTAGGGAAAATGTGGGCCCTCTTTGGAAGGAAACAGGAGACCTGGTTACCTGGGTTATGGAGAAGGCAGAGATACTCAGTGACTTTTTTGCCCTCGGGCTTCACCAGCAAGTGCTTGAGCCTTACTGTCCAAGCTGCAGAAGGCAAAGGCGGGGACTGGGAGAATGAAGAGCTGCCCACTGTAGGAGAAGACCAGGTTTGAGCCCATCTAAGGAACCTGAAGGTGCACAAGTCCATGGGACCCCATGAGATCCATCTGTGGGTCCTGAGGGAACTGGCAGATAAAGTTGGTAAGTCACTATCCATCATATTTGAGAAGTTGTGGCAGTCCGCTGATGTTCCCACTGACTGGAAAAGGGGAAACAACCCCCATTTTTAAAAAAGGAAAAAAGGAATACCCGGGGAACTACAGGCCAGTCAGTCTCACCTCTGTGCCGGGGAAGATCATGGAACAGACCCTTGTGGAAGCTATGCTAAACCACATGGAGGACAGGGAGGTGATTCAAGACAGCCAGCATGGCTTCACCAAGGGCAAGTCCTGCCTGACCAACTCGTGCCCTTCTATGATGGAGTGACTACATCAGTGGTCAAGGGAAGGGCTACAGATGTCGTCTATCTGGACCTCTGTCAGGCGTTTGACACGGTCCCCCACAACATCGTTCTCTTTAAACTGGAGAGGTACGGATTTGATGGGTGGACTGTCCAGCCCCTGTAAGCACCACTTCTCTAGTTTCTCATGCATAGAGCTGTACCAAAAAGAAGGGGGCAGACTAGGTTTCTCCTGACAGCTGAGCAAGCTTCCGCTGCTGGAACAGTCCTTCAAGGCCAGGAACAAGCTAGCCCTGATAATGCTGCCCTTATGATGGGGTCTGCTCAGCAACTGGATAGGTCAAGGTAGGAAACAATGTTTGAAGCTCCTTTCCTAGTCATTTGATGATCCCAGATTACCTTAAGTAGAGAAATTAGCACGTAGTGCATTACAGACAGCAATGATGCCTTTCTGTTTGTTGGTTATGTTCAGAAGCTGCACTTAACTAGGTCTGTGGAGTCATTCAATTTGTAATAAATAAGTCCAGCTTCCAATTACCCAGCACACTGTTTGTTTTTATTTAACTACATCATTTTTCATTGTGCTGCAGGGTATATTTTGCAAATTATGTCACTTCTAGTTACTCTCTTGAGTCTGACTTATGTTCGAGCACTGACCTGAGATGGAAAGTCAAATACTAAAAAGCAAAATAACGTTTGGTTCATCACTATGAGACTCAAATAAGATATCTGCAACTGTTCCATTAGTCCTGAGCCCAGAGGGTTTGGAGGAGATGTGGGATTATGCTGAATGTTAGGCAGAACTACAAAAAGCTTAATGAGTAGTTTTCCTGTTTGGTTGATTTTGTCACAGCTCTGCTAGAATTCTTTCAAAAACTTGACTCTTTACTCTGTAAGGGCTTAACGTCATTAAGTATCTCAGAGGAATATAAAGAAAACTTGATGACTTTTCTCCTTTTTTTTTTTTTTTTCCTTTTCCTTTTCCTGGAGGCATATTTTTTGCAGACTATATGGAAGACGAAATACCTGACTAACTATAGCAAAACATGCACCTAGCAATGCATAAGGATTGCAAATGTGCTTGTTGCTTCACTGGTAATGCAAAAGGAGAGATGTGTCTTGCTGCTCTTCCCCCCATTCCTTTACTACAAAAGAGCAAGACACTCTGGAGCCTGAATTTTATACCTAGGTTGTAATAAGTTGAAAAATATCCTGACCAAAAGCTACACTGTCACCAGAATTAGTAAGACAACTGTAAGCAGACTTCAGCCACTGCGGAGATCAGAAAGGAAATTTCGCTTACTGTGTAAAATAGTCCGAAGTGTTTGATGTATGATGAGGTGTCTGGCCACTGCAGGAGATGAACTTCTGGATTTGATGTACAAAAGAAGACAGTGTGACAGCTGCTGTAATGGACTCCTGTATAAGAAGAAGAATCCATTTGTTTACTGGATAATGTGATAGATTATAAACTCCATGAATCTCTGACTTTTATTAAATTCTGGAAGAAGCAGATATAGGGTAAGCAGCTAAGTAATAAGGATCCCCACCAATCAGTCAGAAGTTTTCAAACCAGAAGTGCAATGAGAATCACCACATGTGAATGAAAATCACTCACAAAAAGAGAAGGGTCTTTCCACTGAACAATTTTGTAAAATCATTGTGTAATAGGAGCAACATAAAGCTGACTATGCTAATAAGGCACAGCACAAATGCATAAGCTACCATTGCAGAGGCTGGAGATGAAAAAGCTGTATGTTTTTAATTTGGGGGGTGAGGGCTACGTGGTTTACAATGGGAAGGGGAGATCTAAGAAGAGTATGTCAGGTGGCCCCAGAGGGACTTTTAAGTTATAGCAGGGACTGGAGTAATTTGTGAGATGCTTTTAATTTCCTGTGCTACTAGTAGAAGAGAGTTTTTGAATTTTGCTTGCCGCAATTGTTGGAGAAGTAGCTAATAGTTATTTTGTGAAAAAGAGATGCTGGATAAGTGGCTAATTTTTAAAGGATTTCTTTGAGCTGATGCATGAAACTATTCTGGTTGAGTTTTGTGAAGATACATTTCAGATATATGTGCCAAGTGCTTCAGGATTCTTTGAGATGAAAGACTATCTATGTAAATGCAAGATATTAATTAATAAGCTTCATACATATTCTCAGAAATTAAATGCATGATTCCTGACAAATGAGTGTGTCACAGTTCACCATGTAACCAGTTCTTTCAGGTTTCCCCCACAGACTTACGTGTGCAGCAGTCAGATTTTATATTTTTTATTGAAGGGTAGATAAAGATGAAATCTGTTTTTATCTTCATTGACTTTCTAAACATATATCTAGTAATTAAAAAAAACCTGTGCATATATATATATAAAGAATTTGAAGCTATCATAATCTATATAATGACTATACTTGTGATAAACTATTAACACTATTTGCCTTTGAAAAAAGTAATAAGAGCAGCATAGATATTCTGCCAAAGTTTTCCTGGAATTACTTTGTTGAAGTATTAAACTAACTGTTGATAGAGACACTGCCTTCCCTCTGTGGGTAAATATTTTAGATTTCTGGAGTTTTTTTCAGGTAGTTTATAATTAGTTCAGTGAAAATTTAAAATCCAGTTGGGAGAATAGAAAAAGCAATAACTTCATTTTTCCAATCTTTAGGAGCTAGATATGAGAAGGTGAGATGTAGTCTTCCTAAAGTCCTGGAAGATGGGAAACAAGATGGTTAAATAACTGCAAAAAAAATACTTATGTTACTTAAATTGCATCTGTACTGAAAATTAGTTTATTAATAGTTCACTTTTCTCATGAACCAGACATATTTAAGACAACGTTATTTAACAAATAAAATTTCAAAATGCTTGGTTTTTTTTCTTTTAAGCTGATTACAATTTCCATGCTAATATAATTGATACATATCAACTTTAAAAAAATCATTATCATTATTTTCTAACATTATAAAACTAAACACTAGAAATGAAGTAAACCTAAAGTAGTCATATATAACCACTGAGTTAAATACATATGTATACATTCAGTGCAGCAGAAGGAAATACCAAATTCTATCACCCAAAATGAGCCAACCTTTCTTTACACAAATGAATAAAACGTACAAATAAAAATCAAATTAGAATTGGTTATTTAGATCAAATGTTTTGCTATTAATTTAATTACAGTTAAAACCCAGTGATTTATGTTGTTTCAATTTCAGTCACTGCTGTAAGTATAAGTCAAGGGCTGATCTGGTTTCACATAGGAAAATTGTCAACATTGTGTATCTGATATTAGAGTAAATATGTCACTTAAACTTGTCGTATTTCAATTGAAAATATTCTGATAAAACAACAGATATGGAATTATTGACATGAATTTACTACATTTTAAAAAAATGTGTTTTGAAAGCAAGATCATTAAGATATCATCTGCAGTCTTGGAAATTTACAGCTCGTACTGTTTATGTAAATACCATGCAGAAAAAAAAGTCAGCTCTCTAGGCCTACCATCAAGAATGCACAATCTATTGCTCTGAAGAGAATAGCTGCTAGCAGAATCGATGCAAATGCAGTTTCTTTTCTCAGTAGAAAGCTCCTGAACAGGGTTCAGCCTAAGTTCAAAGATTTTGTTGTGTGGAAATACAATACGGTTACACTATGCTACACTTCGAGGTTATAGATTCATCACCTTAGGCGGAAGATGCATAACTACTTGGCTGACAGGCATATGATCGTGTTGGCTTGACTCCCTTTATCTGGCTTTCATGATTTTTTGTATTTCCTTATTCAGGGCTGAGCCTGAGCAGTCTTAGTTATGGCAGCTCCACCTTTTTATTTCACTTTTATGTCTTTTCTGGATATAGGTAAGAAATGAAATCCATTTAAAGAAAATTGGTCGTTTAGATGTATATTAAAATGTACCTAGATTAGAATACAAGACCTTTAATTTTTCAGATCCAGACAAATTCTCTTTCATACAGTAAGACCTTCTTTTTCTCACTATGTAATCCACAGCTATTTCCAGTGAAGGTAATGGAGTTAGACCAGCATGAAACTGATGCCAAATTTTGACCAGCAATATCAGATGCACAGACAGATGTATAATAAKAGATCCTGACTCGAACCACCAATAAACCAGCTTTATATAGATTTTAGTTTCGTTTTCTATAGGAAGAAGGTTTATGTATCCATACAGTCCATGTCTGGCTGCCTGTGAATGCCCTGTTAGTTTTTAATCCCCTTGACTGCTTTCAAACCCAATCTTAAAGATGAGTAAGGATGTCTAAGATAAGTACTGTGCTAGAAGTCCTGAAACTTGGGAGCCAGAGAAAGGAGAGAGACCCTAGAAGTGCTCCAATGAAGGAAAGGCTGCAGGGTGGGCTCAGAAAACGTATGGAGGCAAGTGATCTTGTGTAAAATGCCCCTGGAATAGGTGGGGCAGCTGAAGCTTGTACCTATGCAAGTGTGCAAGTCCATCAACATGTTGCTGTGTGCACTACAACATCTTTCATTAGCTTAAATGCACAAAAAGCCATTCCTCTGGCAACTAAAATAAATTTTCAGGAAGGTGATGTGGTTCCATGAGCAGGGTTTGGAAATTCCTGCTCAGAGGGGACCTTTGCATCATCTTTCTAAGGTACTGTATTTCTGTATGCATCAATCATTGAAGGGCTCATAAAAATTGGTTTGAAAATGTGAGCAGGAGGCTTCATTCACTCAGGGAAAATGCTGTGCATTTCTGGAATTTGATCTATAATTTTAATGTTTGATATGACGTTGGATGAAGGGGCAACATACTTTTCTGGCTAATATATTTGATTGTATAATTACTGATGAGGCAACAGTACTGATCTGATTCCCACTACAAGCAAGAAATATAGAGCAAACATGATACTGTCAGGTTCCAAGGGAACCTGGGTGAAGAAATGTCTACTCTAATGTTGAAAATATTACCAGTCAGATAAAGAAAACCTCCCTAGAGGTAAAATCAAATAAATCAGCTTTTTGGAAATAAATATTTTGTAAATACTTTGTTGTTATGGATAAAATGGAAATACTTGATCACAAAGGCAATTGGACTGAACTGAAAATGATAACTGAGTTAGGTTGGGCTGAAAATGGTCGTTAGAGGTAAATGGTACCCTGTTATCACATGTTTCAATAGCGGTGGGTTTCATACAAACTTCATGAAGAATTTTCTGACAAAAGTAATTGGCTTTTAAACATTTTTGATATAAAGGCATCCTGTCATAGTTTTGGTAAATAAGAGATACAAAAGTATCATTTAAGGAAGTTAAAATTATTCTTTAATTTCTTAATTTTTAATTCAAGTTTTTTTTTTGTTAGAAGTTGATAGCAGGCACAAGTAGGGGAGAAGTAGGCCTGTTTAGAATGATTCAAGTTGGGCGGGAGTGTTGATCTGCCYGAGGGTAGGAAGGCTCTGCAGAGGGATCTGGACAGGCTGGATCGATGGGCCCAGGCCAATTGCATGAGGTTCAACAAGACCAAGTGCTGGGTCCTGCACTTGGGTCACAACAACCCCAGGCAACGCTACAGGCTTGGGGAAGAGCGGCTGGAAAGCTGCCCGGCGGAAAAGGACCTGGGGGTGCTGGTCGACAGCTGGCTGAACATGAGCCGGCAGTGTGCCCAGGTGGCCAAGAAGGCCAACGGCATCCTGGCCTGTGTCAGGAATAGTGTGGCCAGCAGGAGTAGGGAGGTGATCGTGCCCCTGYAYTYGGCACTGGTGAGGCCGCACCTCGAATACTGTGTTCAGTTTTGGGCCCCTCACTACAAGAAAGACATTGAGGTGCTGGAGCGTGTCCAGAGAAGGGCGACGAGGCTGGTGAAGGGTCTGGAGCACAGGTCTGATGAGGAGCAGCTGAGGGAACTGGGGTTGTTTAGCCTGGAGAAGAGGAGACTGAGGGGAGACCTTATCGCTCTCTACAACTACCTGAAAGGAGGCTGTAGCGAGGTGGGTGTTGGTCTCTTCTCCCAAGTAACTAGCGATAGGACAAGAAGAAATGGCCTCAAGTTGTGCCAGGGGAGGTTTAGATTGGACATTAGGAAAAATTTCTTCACCGAAAGGGTAGTCAGGCATTGGAACAGGCTGCCCAGGGAAGTGGTGGAGTCACCATCCCTGGAGGCGTTCAAAAAAAACGTGTGGATGTGGCGCTTCGGGACATGGTTTAGTGGGCATGGGTGCTGGGTTGATGGTTGGACTCGATGATCTTAAAGGTCTTTTCCAACCTTAATGATTCTATGATTCTGTGATTCTATGATTATGTCAAACACAAGCCTAAAGACATGTGATAGTAGGTGAGATATAAGYCCTTCAGAAAAAAAATAGGAAAAATATTAATTAAACAATAATTAAAATCATAATTATATATTTTATTAAATGCATTTTACAGATGTCCTTGCAGAAAATCCAGGGAACATTCCTCAATGGTTAGGAAAACTGAAATGCAAGGATTTTTTGTTGTTGCTAGTGTGCTTCATCTCATCTGAATTTATAGCATTGCTGGTATTTAAAAGTGGGTGCACCTTTATTTTACATGACTCTTCATTACATGTTCATTGCAATTCTGACTAAAATTAATCCAGTTGGCACGGAAGAGTTTGTTGAATCTACGTTTCTACCTTTGGTAGAAGGCAGAGCTCAACTCAGCGAAGGTTAACGAATAGAAGATTTATTTATAAACTCTGTAAACAAAGAATGACTAGATCACTGTTGTTGGTGAGTTTTACGTAACTTCTTTTGTTTCATTCAGGTCCTGGTACAAAGTCAGCTGGGGCCAATGTAAGAGCAATATGATGGGAGGCATAGAACGGATACCTCATGTTCTGATGGTATGGAGTGCTATGGGTTCCACTTCTGGTTTAGTTGCACCCGTCCTTTGTGATCTCAGGTAAGTCACTTACCTTCTCTGTGTCTTAGTAGCTGTTACAATTCTCCTTATCTCACAGGACAATTCTAAGTAAATAGGAAGGTGATGAGAATGTGATTGCATACATAGAATTGTCTCTGATAATGACAGTAGTGTGATTTGTTGTTGCTGACCATGTTGTAATTAATTGTAAAAATGCTGTATTTCACTATTTTGGGGGTTATTGCCTGTACTGTTTTCCTCAAGTGCTTCTTTCTCTCGGGGATACTTTTAAGAACAGCAAAAGTAGTCACTTGCCTGCACCAACAGACTGCCTACCTTGTCTTTGCCATGAAAACAGGGTTCAAGTAGTACACAGCTCAGACAACTGATCTGTTCCCAYTCCTCCTTGAGGAGGAATGAATCCAAGAGGATTCTCCTTGAGGAGGAGAATCCAAGATATGCATGGTAGCAGCTGTTACTGAGCAGGGAAGTATCCCTGTTCTCTCACTCATGCCTCCCTTCTCCCTTGCAGCTGCAGGGTTCACCTACCCATTCCTCCATTTCACGCCTCCTCTGCAGGAGTGCCAGCTCTGGTCTAGCTACTCCCTCTCCCTGCTTACCCAGCAGCCCAGAGCATGAGGAGAGAAAGGGTTACTGCAGTGGGAAAGGTAGGGAAGGGACTTCTTGAACAATAGTAGGAGTCATCAGTTAAAGAGGAAAGGCTGAGGGCGGGCTCCTGGAGGTGGTGGGGAGTTCTCCAGAACCCAGTGTTTTGACCAAACTTCACTGAACCTTATTTGTAGTACCCAAAGGCTCTCATCTGGCTATGAGAACTACTGGATAACCAGAACTGTTTTTTTCCTGAACATAGATTACAACCTCATCAGCAGAGAGTTTCTCTGTCCAACCTAATTTGTGATTTCATACTTACTTTAAAGTTGCGTCCAAACAGTTTAATTTCTTTACTAACAGCTAACTAACAGTAAAATAGTTGTACAATTAATTCTTTTGGAGATAACAGAAAAAGTTCATTGTTGTGACTTTTTAAATTCTGGTTATAGATTTCTACTTAGAGGAGAGCTTTTTGATGTTTTTTATTACTATCGTTTTATTCAACTCTATCTTATCTAAATGGCCAGTTAAAAAGTGTCCTAGCTAGTGTAGTTCATGTCCAAAAGCAGTTATCATTTAACAGCTGCTTTTGTTGTTTTTATAGCCATATGCCACTTAAAGCTTATTTGATCTCCTTAAATGACCTTATTGTACACTCTTACGTAATCCTATTTTAAAGTGATTTAGGTGCCTACAGCTGGAAACAGGTTCAAACTGGGATTTTCAGAACAGTCTAACAGTCTGACTTGCACCAAAATCAGTGGCTGTCAGGCTGCTGATAAATGCCTCTAGATTCCTGTCTATCCTTCTAGAAACCTCAGTGACCTTGAGGAGAACCCACAGAGCCCTCATGTTATTCCAGTGAAAGCAAGAACTCCCTCAAGGCTGCCTGTGGTATGATACTGGTGAAGTGGGAGTGCCTTAAAGCTGAAGTTCATAGCTTGATTGAGAGATCAGGTGGAACAGAAAAGTGTTCAAATAGCAACTGAATCTCAGAAAAATAATGGATGTGTATGTGAAGGTCGTTAGCTATGTTTTTTTTGTTTTATTTGCCTGCTGGGTCTACCTCAGCCCAAGCCTTGATAATAGTAACTACATCCTCTCAGTAGTTCTTAAGAGAAGACTGGTTATGGTGTGTCCTGGTATAGTCTGCGCCATGGCAAGTGGGAAGACTCACAAAGATCTGAAACGTAAAAGCTGTATAGGAATGTTACTTATGGTGTGTATTTCCCATACCTGCCATCTTTCTCATCTTGGAATGATAAATTGAGGCTATTTCAAACAGAAAATATGTACGCTCAAAGATGCTTTGAATACAGTGGCAATTAAGGAGTTAATTTAAAGCAAGGAGGCAAGCATGGAGCAGGGAGACAGTAGTTCATGGCTAAAAGGCTGATCACAGGTTAAACTAGCAATCTCTATAAAAGTACTTCTCTGGTAGTTAAAAGTGAGTCTTTTCTGCAGCAGAATGAAACACCTTGTAACTGAAAAGCAAGACTGTTATGTAGCTTGAGTTCAAAATTTCTCTGTTTATGTTGTAACAGCCTGCGTTCCTTTTGGTTATAGCCTGAAAGCTCTAAACTTGAGGATCGGCGTCGTAGGGGAAAACTTTCTCGCTGACAGACTTTTGCTTCTTTGGGACTGCTTTAAGCTGCTTTGGCAAACTGTAGCTCGCTCATGTTGTTTTGCTTTGCTGCAGCTTCATGCAGCAAGTTATTCCTTTCCCAGCCTTATGCTTCTCACTTTTTTTTTTTTTTTTGAGACTTGCTTCACTTTCAAGCTCACTGTTGTAGTATTTCACTACTGAAAAATAGCTTTCTTTTATCGTTTTTATGGCACTAATTTGTGTTTTTGCTACGCACTTCAGGCAAATTTGAAAGGCATAAGATACAGAGGTCCAGATTCAAAAACGGATTCACATACCTCACTTCCACCTGAGCCGCATTTTAGGAGTCTAGGACCAAGAGCGATTTGCATATAAACTATGCCTGATTGCTTAAGTGCCTGTTAATCCTTAGGCACCTAGTTGTCTTGCCTGTAAAATTGCTTTAGTATGTGTTCATGGTGCGGTGCAATGCAATGCTGTGCAGAACCCCTAGTCTGTATGAAGTAATAGTACAGAATCTTGCAGATAAACAAGTATGAGTCCAGAAGCAATCTGCCTGCATTAGCACGGTCCTGAAATGAGCTAACGCACAGCTGTTTGTTTAAAGCTATGAGTTTAGCTGTCATGTCTTCATTGAGTAGAATGAGATTAGGAATGGCAAGGAAGGACTGGTATGCAAGTGAAGGATGCCTGGTAGCTAAAAATTCTTTCCTAATACCTCCTTCTCTTTCTCCACTTTCACTTAAATGAGCTGGTGGCGAAGATATATATATATATATACCCTCATGTATTTGGCTGGGCTTCTTGTGCTGTGCAGAGTCCATCAACAGAATATCTTCTACAGCAGGTCACCTCTGCTTGGTCAGGCATTGACACATGGCACCCCTCTCTGAAACAAGGGAATTCTCTTGATTCCTAGTGTAATTATGAAGTAGGACCTGACCTTTACATCATCTCTAAGTTACAGTCAAATACCAGAGGACAAAGCTGCTCAGAAGTAGGCGTCTGTCCTACTACTGTAGTTAGGGGCAGTTAATTGCCTACTAACCATTACTTGACTTCAACAACAGAGACTCTGCACAAGTTTTCTAGGCGATTTAATGGCAGAGAGAGACTGAAACAGTAATGTTGAGTTATAGTTAATCAGAGCAATTCACTGAAACAGCAGACAAAAATCTGGTTTTCATGACCTTAAACTCTTTATGAACAATTAGCAGGAAACAATGCAGAAAAGCTTTTCTTGAGCTTGAGAGGAAACCTTGCAGTTTTCAAGTCAGGCTTATTTTATTAACCAAGGTTATAGATGAGTTAAACATAAGTCTTTTCAAGGAATATGAGTGAATCTTTTCTGTAGCATTGTCATCATCGTCTTTCAGAAGCTGATAGAAACAAATTTCCAACTCCATAATATGAGTTTCCTTGAATTGTATTGTAATAGTCACTGAAAATATAGGTGTCTATTAATGACGTATGGGTGTTGAGAAGATTACAAATAAACCCCAGCAACAATTAATCCATATAGTTATTTGCTGTCTTTAGCAAGTTATAGAGATTTTTCAGCTTGAAATCTAAGCCTTCTCAAGGTATAAGGTGTCTGTCATCCATGAAAAGAAAGAACTGAGAAAACTCCATATTAGTAGGCTTGTATTTTGTATGGAGCATCCAAAATAGTTTCAACTGTTCCTGGCTTTGATGGTTGAACAAGCATAAGAATGATTGGAGCCATTTGGCTGATATGATTTAAATGTTGTCCCAGAGCATCCAACTGCTGTTTCCAAAGAAAGAGGAGTGAGTCGGGGGGGAAGATGAACAAAAAATGTAGAAACAGAAAATATTTAGAACTTGGTTAAAATAGAAATAGTGAACTGAAGCTGTGTTTAAAAAGTATTATTCTAAAGGGATGGAGAATAAGAGTGGACAGTGTCTTTTGTACAGGTGTAGCTGGACTTACGATCGACTGAGTAAAGTAATAGGCTTGATGCATTAAAAGATGTCATGCAGTTTGCCTAGTCTATCAAGAATAAGCACGGATGATTCTGCTGCAAAGTGAAAAGAAGAGAGTATAAAATGTTAATGAAGATGGTTTTATTCTGTGTTTGTCAGTTACAACAATCACTAGGTGGAAAAAGTGTGCTGGTCTTTTTTGCCCATCTAGATTTTGGGGGTTTTTAATGTTTCTTTGAAGTAAACCATCTGGACTTTTGGGTGCTATTCAGCCTGCAGAGATTTTTGCACATGTACTATATTATAGCTGGTATTAATTTTCAGGAGGGAAATTTATAGGTTTTGTATGGGATGCTTGTAAACCTGTACCACATCTGCAGGTGTGGCCATTATATCTATTAGCTAAATTCTGTTTTCAAGTTTCTCTGGGGATGAGTGATCCACAAACTGCAATAACATATAATGTTGTATTGAAATTAATGGTTTCTATATTGTAGTGATTCCCATTTTCTAGTCCCCAAGCTCTGATTCCTCTGCAAGCAAAATCTTTCACAGGTATAAGCATCAGTTCATTGACAATCTTAAGAATGTGCTTAATTTTAAACATGTGAATGGTTCCCCAGATATGTCATTAAAAGGGTACCAGTAGTAGAACTTCACATTTCATATGGTATTTAGCAAGTACAGACAAAGGATACAGGTGTACTGAAAGTCAGATTTTTTTTCCAAAGCATCATTTCTAGTTCATGGTGTCATTAAAACCAGCAGTGAAAGAATGAAAGCATGTACACAATGGGAACAGGATTAGCCTTAAAGTTTATAGCATTTATAAGGAAACGAGAGTCACAAGGGCATTTTAAAGGACCGTCTCACTCTATTGTACATGACCATATTTTATTACTTGATTATCACAGGTATATGTAAAGATATCTAATGCAGTAGCTGGAAAAATAGTTGTGGCAGCAAAAAAGACAGATTCACTAAAATATCTGCATTTATACTCTTTAACTGCATCGAATGCCATGAGTTAGAAATGCTCTAGAATGAAGTCATTTACAAGCCATAATTGTTAAATCAGAAGTTGAACTGAAATTTTTCTGTCTACATCAAACTCTGAAATTAAACAATGAAAGGAAGTTGGCAAAATCAAATGTGTGCTCAAAAAAATCAAGGTACAATAGATTCCCTAACTTTCGATTATTTGAATAAAAGAAGTCCTAAAATACCTAGGAAAGTTTTTTAAATTATTATTATTATTTATTATTATTATTATAAAAATACAACCATCAATTATTCTAACCTTGTTGAACTAAATAGTTCCTTCTAGTGATGCTATTCCTGGCACTGGGACAAATTTTCAGATAACTGACCAGATCTTTATTTGGTAGAAAACTTGTGTTCAGTAGAACTCCACTGACTTGGTTCTGAAGTTCTGCTTCCCCTTCTGTTTGTATACTTAGCTCCTGGTTGCTAGCAGTGTCCAATTTTTGTAGCTCTTCGCTCAGTCAAAAAAAGAAAATATTCATCTGTTAGCAGTCCTACAGAGAACTGTGTTTTCTCACCAAAGTAAAAGTAATATAAGTATACACACTTGAAAAGTTCCTTTCCTGTGTTCTTGTCTACCATTAAGAGCAGGGAATTAGTACAACACATTTCTAAGTGAAGCTAAAATTGTTTCTAGCTCAACTCACAAATATTATTTTATCAGATCTGAATATAACCAACAAATATATTCCACTGAATCCTACGTATCTCAGACCTTTGAACTTTACACCAAATAGACTATGATCATAAAAAATTCATAGCATAATTTTCACTCCTACATTTTACAGCTGAGATTTGCAGAGATGACAGCACTTGGTTCTGGGAGAGGAAAGCTAATATATGTCTAAAAGGCTATGAGATCATGAATGGAGGCAGTAATAGATACACATGAAAACTAGTAATATATAAATATTCCTGTTGAGAACTATTCGGAACATGAGAAGTTTTCATGAATTCTTTAAGGGTTGGTCCACCTAGTCAGTTTATTTGTAGTCAAACACTGGAATAGATCATGCTACCAGGACATCTGCTGAATAAACTGAGCCATCTGCTTAAAAGCTGATGGCACAATATAGAACACAGTGTTTATAATATCTACAATTTCAGCACAACGAGTTTCTCATTTCTATAAAAATGTAATTAGAGCAAGTGTGTTGTAGTTGCAAAGCCAACTGTTGCAACTGTAGTTGCAAAGTCCACCCTTCTGCACTCTCAGCACTCCTGATGGAGAAGTAAGCAGAGTAGATGTAGTCCCTAACACCTGGGACTGTAGGTCCAAGATGTAAGCAGATGACAGAGGAGAAATAGGGCTGGGAAGAATGGTCCTCCTCCCTCGCTGGCACACAGTCCTGCAACCAGCCTAAGCTGTGCTGGGTGGAATTTTGAGGAAAAAAATGAACTAAATCTCACATGCAGTATTACGCTTAACTAGGTGTTAGTTTTACCCCTTTCTGCAGCAAACAGTCATGAAGGAGGAATAAATAAATACCCAGCTATTAAGTCCACTATCAGGAAATCAGTCTATGCTAAACTGGATTTCCCCTGGTTAAAGTAACTTCACATTCAAAGGAAATCTATATGATACCAGACGAAGATGCATTTCAAGTGCCTGATACTAACCATTGTAGTCTGGACCAGATCATGTTCAATAGTAAAGTGAAGGATGGGTTATTAAGGTGTTTCACCTGTTTAAAACATTTTTTTCTGTTTGAAACTGCAATCTATCCGTGATGTTAATGGAAAAATGCATTTATGTCTCAAACTGATTTAGTATGTGGACTCAATTTTAATGTGATGCTAAAACCGTTCCACTTGAAAAGTGAATCTACTTTTATTTTATGCTTACAGTAATGGACTAAGGTTGGAGAGCTCTAGGGGGTTTCACTGAGAACAGTTCATCCAAATATTGTCATAATTCAGATCATATATTTTAAGCATTGTGGGTGGACTGTTGAGTAACATCTGCCCTTATTGCCTTTGACGGGAACCAACGTTATTCAGCCCTATCATAAAAAGCCCTTTTCCTTTTTCACCTTCAACCTGTTACCATACTACCTTTGTGAAAATACAAATTGCCTTGGATTCTGTGCTGTTCCTGAACTGTGTTTCTCCAAGGTGGATTGTGTGTGTCTGCATGGGTGGTATGCTATAAATTTTGGTCCTGCCTTTCTATTTTTTACACCTATAGTGTATGCTAGATGGATCCCAGGCCTGTTCTATAGTAAAACATATAAACGTCTCCTTTGAGAGTGGTATTTAGGATAGGTGTTGCCAAAGTGCAGATTACTCTTCCACAGGCTTTCCAGCATATCCTGGCCTTGCCTTCAGGGAGAGCGTTGTTGGAAAAGGTAGGTCTCTAGATAGCTGAGGGATTCCTCATGTTTAGGGAATTCCTTTCTGCAACTGTAAGGCACATGACCCAACAGGTTCTTGATATTTTCACATCTTTGATAGTTGGTCTCAGTTAATTCAGTGGGAAAAATTACTTAAGTAGATAGAGACTTGGGTGTCAGCCTTCATGAACGACATTTTGTTAGGACAATGTGGACAATAGGTAAACTTTAACCCATCATTGTGTCAATACTTTTGTACCACATGTAACATTATTTCGAAACTCTTTTTAATACAGGTTCAGTCCACTTGATATCTAATATATCTAAACAATTTTCATCAGTAGGCTGAATGAGAGGTCATTCCAAAGAATTCAGCCTGACTTAGAAGAGAGAGATTTTGATAGGCACAAAATTTAAGCTATGTGATAAGATCACACATTTTTCTGCTATTAATGTAGTTGTTCTTAGACCTTTTTGTTAATTAAGAGGTTTTTTTCTTGAAAGCAAATTATGTAGTATCCTTTCCAAACCTTCCCATGTAAGATGTCTGGATTTTATACTTTTATATATTACCTTATATACCTGCAAGTTTTCTTTTCTGTGCATGCAACCACTTAAATTAAAATAACAGGTACCTTTCTACTCAAATTGCAAAATCAGTTCAATGTTTAAGCATTTACTCATCTTAAAGGTATAAATAATACTACTGAGTGCAAGCACACTGAGAAAATGCCGAATGTGCTTTTGTGATTTCAACAGAAATTATGTTTTTAAAATTAGGCTGGAATAATTTCTAACTACGGTTGTGAACATCATGTTTTCCTCACTTTAAAAAGATATCAGTGCCATCTCAAATTCTTTTACACTTGATATTTTTCATGTTTTCAAATTATTGTTTTGCACTGAACCAGTAATCATTATCTCTGTTAGATACAGAGGAAACATATCTTTCTGGAGAGTTTTCTTTCTCTCCRCTTGGAAACTATTTTGCATGCCTAGGACCATTTTTTTTAGCCTTGCACAGTCCAGATGTTCCAGACTTCAGAATTCCAAAATTCCATGAGGGATCCCTGGCTTTTAAATAAGTGCCAGTGTGGGTGAGGCTAAAGTATGTCTAATATGGAGCTCAATCCTCAAATGCTAGGCAAGCAGCTGGCATTTAGGCTGACATTGATCAAAAGACACTACTCCTGATTTTGTGAAGTCTGCCAAGATGAAAATACTTCTTTCAATCTGGCTCTGCCATTAAGGCGGTTCTCAACATATTTTAATGCTAAGGTTAAGCCAGATCTCTTTCATGTTACGTTCAAGCATGTTTTCGCCAGAGAAAACAGGCTCTCTAAAGCCATCAGAATAATGGGGTGATTTTAAAATCTCCCCTGGGTTTAATAAAAGGTGGTAGTTTCGGTGAAATTTCTCTGATAGGCCTTTCTGTTAATGCTTATCTAGATAATGCATCTTCCAAATGTTCTGACCAGAGTGTTTGTGATGTTAAGAAGACTGTTATGTAGCTCCACATATGTTTTTTCTGCACCTTTTTTATTATGAGTTGGAGTTAGAATTTCACAGCTATGTTGAAGGGTATTTTGTATTCTCCATGCATCTAGCTATAGACATATTGGATTCCCCAGGGGAATGGGGCAAGAATATACTTTTAAAAGACAAGCTTGTTGAAATGAATGCAATGGTTACTGCCAAATACCAGCTGAGTTATCACGGTACAACCGCTTCTTATCCTCTTTAATATGGTGTCTCATGAACAACATGCGTTTTGAATGCCTGACAGTCAATGCAATATAGAACAAGTTGCCATCAAAGGAAACGGTGTATCAAAGTGCTCCAGATGTAGATGAAATGTGCATTTTCAATTGATTTGCATCTTTGGGAAGCAAAGAGAGAAAATATTTTCCGGTGATGTAACTAAGCATAGTTCCATTGATTTTTGGTGGCAATTGAAAGATTACAGACATCTTAAGGCCTGGCCGCCTAGTCAAAGACTAACTGCTAAAGCAGACTTACTTCAGATTCACTGCAAATTGGAATTTGGCTTGTTTCTTCCAATTTCTAGTTCATCTGGGAACAGACAGGAGGAACATTTTACTTTTTAAATGTAACCTGGTATTTAAGCTGCTACATGAAACTTTGGCAGAATTAAAAGACAGAAAAAGCAAGGTAGGTAAACTTTTTGATAAGCACATAAGTTGTTCTAGTGAAAGATTTAGGTCAGTATCTCAGTGGACAGTTCTACAAGCTCTTTCATATTAATATTAATTTACTTATTTAAACTGCAGTGAGACACTTCTTTTGATATATATGACCATTCTTTTTTTAAAAAAAAACAACTTTAAAATTGTGGCTTTTCCTTCTGAGACCTTTCCAGTGGCCAAAAGTATGCAACCTTTAAGGGAGACGCCTGACTTCATACACAGATTGTTAGTTTGGTTTTATTTATTYGGGCAGCTTTGTGAGTAGAGTTGCAGTTAAGTACTGTATGTTGCTGGTCAGAGAGCAATGCAGTAGGGCCTGACTGTCCAGAGACTAGAAAGCAAATAACCTCAACTACTCCTGTCTTAATACACAATACACAGCCCAACACTCTACAGTTGTGCCACCTAGCCAGTTCATGTATCTGACATACAAATATACAGTCCTTGGTATCCACAGCACATGTTTTTTGCTTTTATCCTGCCTAGAATTTTCTGGCTTGCAGGTAACTCTTTGAGCTGGGTACCAGGTATGTGGTGTTCTTCAAACCATGCTTCATCCTGCTCGCTTACAGTTCTTGTTTTCTTTCCTCTGACAAAATCTGCAATTTCTAGGCCAATATAGGGCCCTGAGAGCATTTTCGTAACTACCCAGTTCTCACTTGTTTACAGTCAAGTAGGTATAAGCCAAGAATCAGAATCAGTTGATGTGTTGGATGTATCATATGCATGTGTTCTGCTGTATTGGCTCAGTTAGGGGTTTGGAAACACTTTAAGAGTATCGATTGCATTTCAATAAAGGGTGTGTCAAACAGACCTACCTTCTCTCTCATTTGTAATTACATGAACTGTTACTCTTCCCATTTTTTGAGTACAAAATGAGCTTAAGCAGCTATTTCAAGAGAAAAGGAGMACTTATTAGAAAAGCACTGGGAAATTAATGTGTATGTATATATTTATGTGTATGTGCATAAGCTTCCTGTCAACAGGAGTTACAGCAGAAATTCCAAAAAGTAATGATGATTGATCCAAAACTATTTTTTTCAAGGTTTCCATTACCTATATTTAACTTTTGATGGTGCCTTCCATGGCTGGTCATCTCTAGGATTCACTAACAATGTATGTTGTGCTAAAAACCTATTCTTACTGAATAAAAATTCTTATTTTCTTACTGCAATGATTTGCTTTATATGTTTGCCACAGCTTTAGAGACATAGTATTCAGAAACATAGTTAAGGCCTTGACACAATTGACAATTCTTACAAAAGGACTAGAAACAGTTCTGTTGGTGGACATAGACCCAGGTATAGCCTTTTGCAACAAAACTGGGAAAGCTTTGAAAATGCCTGGCTTTAATTAAACTCTTAGAAGTTTTGAAGATCTCTCCAATTTCCATCTGTTTCAACTTGTCAGCAGATCACAAGTTCATTCCCAAGCTGCTTGGTCTCTCGGCATCCACGGAGGACATTACAGCAATCAGCCATCCCTGTAATTCTGTTCAGTATCCTTCCAATTCATTCTCTACACTGGATGCTACCATTTTTGCAGTGGTGTAGTTAGGGGCTGTGTAACAAACAGCTCTACTGGCTTCACTTTATGCTACCTGTGGATGAAGACTTAGAAAATATATCACAACTATGCATTTGGCCATCTCAGGATAGCTTCAGTGACTTTATGGAGAAAGTTGGAATTATTTGTGGGTTTATGCAGAGAAAATCTTGTATGTACTCTGTAGTTTATAGTTAAGCAAAGGGAATTCTGTCACCATATGGATATCCCTTTTTCTGTGTATAGACACTGAACAAATTCTCATTTCAAGCTTTGGGCATCTTACCACAAACTGAAATTCTCTCATGAAATGGAAATGTGTGACTGTTCAATGTGTGATTGTTCAATTTGTTCTTGCAAACAGCCACAGCAATAAAATGTCCTCCATAGTGAATATTTGAATAGTGGTGCTTTCCTTCCAGAAAAAAAACCAAGACATGGGACCATCGATCTGCAATTACTTTTAAGTGTTGCTTTTCTTATAAATAGAGAAAAACTGGGATAAAAAACAGGGCGACTAGCACCCATAATAGTTGGACTGTGTATTAAAGATGGACTTAGGTTTTACAACAGAAGTGTTGCTATTTCACTGTGTTCTCTAAGTGGCTCTTCCCAAGAGCTGGCTTACAACTGCATCTGTTCCCCCATCCGCTGTTGTCAAAATGATAACATGAAATACAGATGAATGACCTGATTTCTTAGGACAAGCTGACCTGTTTCATTGTTCAATCTTTAGACATAAGCTTCAAGTGCCAGTCCTCTGGGGATCTTTTTGGAAATATGTAGAAACCATATTCTATAGATGCAGTCAATGGAAGAAGAACAAGAAACATCACTGAATTCCAGTGTTATTAATTTAGTCCTAAAGAATAAAAGGTTTCTGAGCCTTGTAGTGTTCTTTGCTGTATTCAGCACAGGAGGAAATCTTTACAGTTATGAAAAAAATTAAAGTGGGACAGATCTTCTACTGGTATAGATTACCTACTAGCTTATCATTTTGTCTCTGTGATACTTATAACTAAAAAATAACAGGAAAAAAAAMCCAAAACACCTTAGTATGACATGACCTGGAAGCTCAAAGCTGAAGATAATTTGGTTTGAAGAAGTCTGTGCCTAAAAAAAGAAAAAAAAAAAAAAAAGAAAAATTGTCAGTAAATTCAGTAAATTTCATTCATCTGATGGGAGACTAGGCAATGAACTTTCAAAAGATTAATTTTATACAAGGAGATTTTGGATTTTGTCCTTGATTCTAGGGCACTGAAAAAACACTAGAGAAATCATAACTAAAGTTTAAATATGTTCTTGTATTGAATACCCTAAGTTTTTTCATCATTTCTTCCACCTTTGAATAGTCTAGGTTCTGCTGTATGAATATTCCTTATTCTGTCATCTTTGGTGTGCTAATGATGCTAATGATGAACATGTATGAAAATACTTCTGCCATATCATGAAACAACTTTCTAATCAGTGTTGAACCTTTTTTGCTGTAACAGGAAATACTACGTTACCTGTTAGCTGCTTGGGATAATTGCACAGGTGTACAACAAAAAAAAAATCAGGTTTAAATATATAAGAAGCTAATAACTTTTATTTTCAAAATCTCGGCCAAGACTGAAAAATCTGAAGTGCTGCTAATGTGGCCCTTTTTTTCCATACATATATAGAAAACATTCAGGAGCTCTTGAAACAAAAATATAAAAATTTTGAATGTAAGTAGCTGAAAACGTTTTGCTGAAGCTGATTTTACACTAAAATGTGGCTTTCTACAAACAAGTGCCCTTTAAGAGCCAAATATTAGTATAAAACCTTGATTCATGATTATGTTTTCTGCCAGGAATATGTTGATTACAATACTCAGTAAGGGCTTTGCATGACAGGGATATGGGAAGCATAAGTAACATTTAAAAACAGCAAATGATGGTTTCGTGTGCTTTCTCTATTCAGATTCTTGTTAAATCTGTTGCCTTGCAGAACTCTGCTTACTCCCTCTAAGAGATATCTCTGATTTTATCATATCAGATTTTTGTTTAAATAACTTTAGATTTTGTTGTCAGAGAGATGAAAATAGTGAGAATATTATACTGTATAATCAAATTAAATGGTTGCTGTAAGTCATAAACACATAAAAATATTTTGTTTCAGTATAGATTCACAATAAGCTACAAAGTTGGACATCAAGAAAATCCCTTTAAGTCAATTATCTTTCTTAATGTTTGAATCTTTCCTAATGTTGGTATTCTCAGTCTGTTTTGTGCACTTAGATTTATGGGATGCAAAAGCATTCCTCACACATACAGCTAGGTTAATTCATTTGGAAGGAGGAAATTCCTTCAACTTTTTGGTCTTGAAAACTGCAGTATCACCTCCCATCCAAGGCACTGAAATACAAAATATCAGAACTAAGCATATTGTTTAAATGTCTTTGATGGCATAATCATATCATTTCTGGAGTCTGTTTGCTTCAGTTTGTGTCTTGGATCTGGGCCCAGGTGCTAACTCATGCCTTGTGAATGCTGTTATGTAGAGAGTATATTGACTGTTAATACTGCCTCCTTATTCAATAATATTTTTATTATAACTATGTTTGTATGGGTTCACTTCCTTAGCAGAGTGAATGCTTTGACTTGTAAAACAGCAAAAATTGAAAATGACACAGGACTGATTTTCAGTGTCTCTAAATAGAAATTATAAAAATTATGTAATTTTTTTCCACAGAAAGCAGGGGCAACACTAGCAGAATGTTGTTCGTGGATATCTTCTGCCAAAACATTTTGTATTGTTCAGTGAGTTATAATTCTGGACTTTTGCTGTTCCTGTTGAGGTCAATACGTGCTAGTTGCTTCTGAGTGTTAGAGATATTGATGTTTTAGCTATGGTGAGGTCACAGTCAGCATCACTCTAAGCTGAAAAATAACCCAGTATGCTTGCTCAACTTTCTAGTCAGCTACTTGAGTCAAAATTTGAACCATCCTGTGGTATTTATGGTACTTAGCTCTCCTCGTAGTTGCGCTGACTACCTGCTAGCAGTGCAGTAATTGCAATGTAACGTGTCACCACATTAGGAGTCTCCAGACCGTGTTCTCTCACGTCCAGAGAATGATCAAGCGTCACCCTCTGCAATACTGCGTGGCTCCTTCAAAAGACTAATTCCCCTTTTACATGTATGTTTTACATGTTTTCCAGTTGGCTGAACAGTGCAAGAGCTTGCAGTGGATGTAAATTCATAACTTGGAAAGTTGCATCCAGCCAATTAGTGCCTCATTGATTTTTTTTTTTTTTTTTTTTTGTAGTGACAGTTTAAGAAAGCATGGGAAGGGTGGGGCACAGGTAACTTTTCTTTTTCTTATTATCTGGTAAGCAGACCCTAAATCATTCCCGGCCTGGGTGATGCTATAAAAATAAAAAACAACTGATGGCACCCACTTATCAGCTTTCAGCATAATAGCTGCCTGTAACTAGCGCTATGTCCACTCCTCTAAGACAACTTTAAGTATTGATATAGTAATGATTTCTATCCTCCATAGAAAAATAAGAAATGAGCTCAGGGTGGGTTGCCAAAGTCTAGGAGTGGAGAGGAGTGCAGAACATGAAGCAGTGTGAGGGAGGCAGAGAGATACAAGATTTCAGTGCAGTTCCTGAGCTCTCACTGAACTCAGCCTGCACAAACAGCTCACACGCTTAGATCATAAAGCTCTGCCACGTTAGGCATAGCTGAAAGTGGGTGGTAGATGTGTATGGAAAACAGAAGTAATTTTTGTGATAGAGCAGATTGCTAATGCCTTTCTCAATCAGTTCTGAATTTGTTGTGCAGCATATTGGTATCAATATATATTTTGGAGAAGAGGTGAAGTACAGATCCTGACCCCATAAGGTTTCCACAGTGGTTTTTGCAAAATTAAGAATGCAAGTCCCAGTGGAAAAGCTTTACTGAATATGAATGAAACAAAAATAATAAGTTATCAGGAAAGCAGGTATCCTACTTGCAGCACAAATGTTTTGTGGTGTGTGTGTAAATATCAAATTTTACTATCTCTCAGAATTAAGATGGTATAATTCACAATATCTAGAGGCTTTCTTTGTTCCCCAGAGCGCACACTCAAAATCTGAAAGTCTTTAATCTGCTATATAGCTAAATCCCTAGATTTTTAATTTCCTATTTGTTTTTAATTCTTGTTTACATCTCTCTTGATGTTTTTCTTCTTTCAAAGGAAGTCTGGATCCACCTATGCATTCCCAAGGTGTTAACCCAGTTTTTTTTTTTTTTCAAATACTACCAGACTACTAAATTCAGCAAGTGACTGAGTTTCCTGGCTACAAGTTATGTCAATCAACTTGAAATGTGCATTACAAATTAGTAAATGATTGCAAATTCATTCACTGTCAGATGATGTTTCTTGTCAGATTAACTTGTGCACCTCCCGAATTGCAGTGATTCATGATAGTTGCATCTCTTACACTTTATTCCTTGGTTTTGTTATTAGCACTTCTCATGGTTCTGTAACACGTGTAAGATATCAGTCCCTTGATATCTGAGTTCTGTACCTTGGTAAGCAATGAAGGAAATTTTGAATTCAGTGCATTTTCAAAAAGATAATGATGTAAGCACTGAACTGACTACTTCTGTTTTAAAACAGTACCTGACCACAAAAGAGATCGCACTAACCCCACGGGGCATGTGAGCATACACTCAGCTTTACATTTCCCAAGTGGAAAGTACTTATCCAGACTGAAGGTCACAAGTACTTCATCCATTAGGCTCCTAGAGAAAAACTTTCAGCGCACACTGAATTTTAATGAAGTTTTATGAAATTCTTAATGAAATCACAATGACAGAAATAATAATGACATGACTGTATAATACTATTTTCCAAATGAATTTAGTATAGATTGTTTTGTCTCTTCCTCTATACTTCTTTAACTTGCTTCTGAGCGCCATATTTTATCTTTCCCTTTATCATTTACCTAGACAAATATTTCATCTAAGCAGTAAATTTGTAATCTATTTTATCATACTTCTAATATATACTGAAAATATAATGGAACTGAGATCCACTTTGAGTTGTTTGCTATCCAATGAACCAGTTAGGTATTGC
The DNA here is from genome assembly GCA_030449065.1 of Oceanodroma leucorhoa. Taxonomy (NCBI): domain Eukaryota; kingdom Metazoa; phylum Chordata; class Aves; order Procellariiformes; genus Oceanodroma; species Oceanodroma leucorhoa. The sequence continues at coordinate 6,225,734 of JASVER010000014.1, forward strand.
ATCCTTTAAGTAGATATGAGTGTATAGGTAATTCAATATTAATAATCTGCATTTTAAAGGCAACTTGTAACATTTTAAAGCAGCCCACTTCTGTTGAGGTATAAAATTACTCTTTTCTATATACTTGCTTGATCTCAGAGATCATGTGATTTCATTTTCTCTTACGTAATTGTCCATGAACTTACTAATTAATGACTTGTTATATGAGATTTTGTAGCTTTTAAATTTTCATGTACCCTGTCCCTTTTGTGTGCTGAGGTGGGAGTGAGAGCAAAGGTATGAGGGTGGTAATGTAACAGCATTAACCAAGACAGTAAGTCATTGTATCTGTTAGGGATGGTTACAATTTCACATACTCAAACCATCAGTACATGATGCACTATGTCAAAGAGCCACAAGAATTTTAAAATGTTTGATGGGTGGTTTTGCAGGTTTTGTGTAGCAATTACTACAGGTTTACAACTCAGTACTGAATGCATCTGAATAAATTAATTCTTTGTATAGAAAGGCTTTATTTGTTTTTTTAATGGATGAAGTAGCCATCAGAAAATCTATACCAGTAATGTAGATTTAAATTGCATCCAACTACCATAGTATTGTAAGGCATTTTCAGTAGAAGAATCAAGCTTATATTCTGTGTCGTTGTTTTATATTTAGTATTACAAAAGTATTCTCGTGACTCAGATTTGAACTTTCTCTCTTTGCTGGTCTGATGCTTCCTACTATGTCCTTGTTCCCCTTTTAGCCCTTGGTTGTTTCTCCTCTACCCTCACTTCTTTCTGCTGGTCTTTGTGTGTTCATTTTTCTCTTTTTCCTCTCTTATTCCAGCCCATGGCCTTCTCACCCTCCACCAACACAAGCATGGACACAGGCAGTTGGTCACAGGGAGGGAAAGAAATCGCAAGCTGAGTGTTGTGGCAGCCCTCAAACCACTGCTTGTCAGTCAGCACTGCCTGCCCCGATTTGAGCTGATTGATTAGGTACAATTTCAGTTCAAACTACCAACTCACAGTGCAACTGGCCAATACTGACTGGCTGCAAGCCAGATGTTGCAGCTGTTTTAGACTTCCTCTTTCATGACAATGTGTTCGGGAACTTTAGACACTCTGCTAGCAGGAAATATTTGCAGAAGGCGCATTTTCAGCTCAGAAGACTTGCATGTGCTTCATAAGATATCCATTGTCTACAACCCATATGAAGTCAGTGAAAATCGTATTTGCATCACAAGAATCCATATGTGAGTTATAATCTTAACACAAATCTCCTGGGCTTCTGCTTCTGTGTTTCCTTCTCCTGCCTTCCTACCAAAAGATTTTCTGGTGATATTTTAGTAATTCCCACACTGGTCATTTCAAGGAAACATAAGAGTAAAGAGGAAACAATCATTTGCAGAATTAAGATCCTTTTTAACCCCCAGAATGCTTTTCACAGAATCTTAGCTCTAAACATAAGAGAACAATTTGGGTAGATAATGCTTCTACATGAGGAAGCAAGATAAATTTCTAAGAACTAAAAGCCATGTTCTTGACTCATTTCTAACATTTTCTTCATCCTTTTCTTCTTAATGAGCTGACTGCAGTATGTTGTATACATTTGCAGACTACGTTCAATTTGTCAAACACTTCATTATCAAATGGTTATTTTTAAGTAAAAAACAATGCAGCTCTCATTGGTGTTCCAGAAGAAATAAACATGCCAAAATACTTAAACACTATTAGAATAAAAGAATGGTCTGAACATGTTTTTAAATGCAGATAGATTTTGACCGCATGCAGTGAATACTAAGGCCTGCATAATACATTTCCTTCATACCACTTAGCTTTGAACAAATATAACAACTCTTCTGATAGAAGTGGCTAAAGGGCTGAACCGTCACTGCAAGTCACATCACAATGATCTATATGTAGTTCAGAATACTAAATTGTAGCATTTGGCTTTAGAGCCCAATTATGCATAGTTGGTGGGTTTGGGTTTTTTTCTTTTTTTTTTTCTCCACTTTACAGTGATTCAAACACAAAAGCTGAATATCCAGAATTTGCTTTTCAGAGGCTGATATTAACATACTGTGTTTCTATCCGTGTATTAACCTGTTCTATAAAAATTTAGGGACTTGACATTTAAATATGAGTCCATTTGGGTTTCCTGACAGAACTGTATGTTTCAGTTGTTTTCATAGGGAATACCTGTACCCCTATTTGGAAAGCCTTTGCAACAATAAACTTGAAAATGGCATTAAAAGCAATATATCATTATCTTGCCATTTTGAATCTGCTTCAGCAGTGCACAGAACCACTGCAAAACTACCTTTAGTGTATCTCTGCAGTACCCACCCACTGGCTGAGAGATAAGAGGAATTTTGCTGTATTGTGGTTAAAAACCCCACGACTGTTACTGTTATTTTAACCTGGATTATTTCACGACAGGCAGCTGTATAAGTACAGCAACTGTGGCTGGCTTATTTCATGGGGAAGTATAGGAGAGCAAGTGTGAGGGGGAAATGAGGTGGCTGCATCTCTGAGAAAACTTATTGTAGAATTACAGCCTCAGTTTTCTTTTCCTAAACAGTCAAAGTCCTAGAATAATATAAACCTCAGCTAGACTTCCATTTCTAGCCAGCGAGTCAGAAAGAGTCAGGATGATACATATCCACCTTCTTATTTCTGACGTTACACTTCTGTTATTGAAACGTATCAATGTCAGAGATCTTCTGAGATGACAATCCTAGGCACAGCCAGTCATATAATTTCTTGAGTTACATCAGGGATGAATGTGGTCTAACAAGGAGTCAGTAGGTATCCCCAGCTATAATGTGAGAGCTGCCGTATTATCATAACATAYGCTGCCTCTAAGCACACTGTATTGACAGTATTAGCCTATTGCTACTGGTTGAGGTCATTATTTCATTTTTGAATAGCAGAATCCACGTAACAGACCAGGAACTAGTGGAATCAGACATGAGATAAGCAAGCAGCCACCTAAGAACATGGTGAGCTCTTTGGGGCAAGGACTATGTTGTTGTTACTGGATTTACTCACTCCCTAGTGAGACTGAGTTTTGATCCAAAATTGCTGCCCTATGAGTTTTCTCTGTGTTGGGAAGGAGTGCCACACAAATGTGCTGTTTTGGAATTTAATAACTGTGTTCAAGGCAAGTTTGAAGCTGTGTGTTGAGCCTTTTGGATTTTACGCTCTGTAAGGTCCTGAGCTGCCAGTAGCAGATAGCACTGCCTGGAACCATTGTACCTGAAGACAGACTTGGCCCCATATGCTTCGGGAAGGRGGGAGTGAGAAAGATTTGAATTCTCCAATGGGAAAACATTTTGTTAGAAAATTTCTCATTTTATTGTCATCCACTTTAAGGTTCCTTAACACAGAATATAAAAGGTGCTAGGAACAAGAGTTTTTTCTGTGACATTTTTACCTGGATTTTACTGAGCCTGTTATTTGCAGAGAACATTTGTGGATCCAAGTTTGGATTTTAAATTCACCTTTCCCCAAAATCGAACTCTGACATCTTAGTTCAGGTCTGTTGTTCTTAAAAAGTTCTATCCTGCTTTGGGCTCAAAGGCCACTTCTGAAATTTGGAAATACAAAGGCAGTAATAACTTGATAGAGTAGGAAATAGTCTTATTAAGCACTGTCTTGTTCTAGCAAACCATACTTCAGTTGATCTAACGTTAGGCCAGCTGTTAATAATTTTACAAGCAGAGYGTGAAATAGCAGCTTGATACCTGGCTAAAGGGGAGCTACAACATCGCACAAGAACATTTAAATATACTACCCTTAGTGAGCAGATATTAATGCTATTTCAAGGAGTGTCAGTGAAGAGTCTTTGATATTGTGATCAGGATACTTGCTATTACATCCATAGTGACAACTCCAATTGACAGGATTAAAAAGGCAAAATTAAAAAAGGAATTATTTCATGCCCTCAAGTGCAGATAAGAACAGTTACATCTCTGCTACGTGTCTTGGCTTGACAGTGGATGTTTTTCTTACGGCTTTTCATAGCCTGCACAATTCTTAAATTCTCTGTGTCATTTCACTTAGTCTCCTTTCTTATATTTCTCTTCTTTCCTGCCACATCTTTTTATTCTCCTTATCCTCCCCCCGCAAACCTCCATTCTTTCTAAACGTCGCTTTTTTGTGACTTTTATGTATTTTATAGTCTGGAATTATTTTTTGTCCTCATTATTTCTTTCTGCAGTGACTTTTCTAATTCTTGCCCCATATTTTAAGATCTTCATCTGTGAGATTATAGTGAGAGATGGTGACAAAAATCCCATCTCCACCTCCCAATAAAAAACCCAACACAGAAAATCCTGATATGTTTGAACGTATAGATAGACTTATCACAAGCTAGAAAAATGTTCATTCCTTTCTATGTACGTTTTTTTGAGATGGTACATGTTGTAGCTAACCTGGATGCTTTTTGGCATCTTAATATGAGATTTTTTGATTGAGATTAAAATATGAGATTAAGAATAAGAAATACCTATTTACAGGAAATTAAAATAGCATGCAGACAATGTTATATGGCATTTTCAGTCTAAGGTTTTGGAATGCTGTGTAAATGACACTTTCATTTCCACCACTTAACAAATAGGTAAACTGAGGTGCAGTAAGGTTAAGTTTTCCAGAGCTGCTCAGCAGACTAATGGTATAGTCTGAAGCTTCTGAATCCAAATGTCCTAAGGAAGCGTGCTGGCAATCCCTCCCAAGCAAACAGAAATTACTTTGCCAAGTGAAAATAGTTGGGATTTATAAGAGTGWTAACTACAGGTAGACCACATTTTTCAGTGAAGGTTGTTTAAAATTTGCAAACGCATCTTGATTTTGGGTCCCTAAACAGAAGGACAAAGTGGGTATGTCAGAACCGTGTATTCACGCAGTCAGAATGCGCATTCATGGGAACTAAGCGGGGAAGGCTGAGGTAATGAGGGGAGGCTGGAGGAAGGGGCTTCAGAAATCCCAAACAAAATACCCTGTGCCTGAGAGAGTATATATTTTTATTTATTTGTTCCACTTAAGGAGCAGGTCAAGTTGTTAGTTAAGACTCATGCTAGACCAAGGACTCAGACAGTGGATTTGGTAGGGATGTGCCACTTCAGCTTTTGGCCTTGCCATCGCTGTTCCTGCCACTCATCTCAAGACTGTTGTGGTGCTTCTTTTGGCAAGGCAAAAACCCCAGCAGAAAACGTATTAGGGCATGTTGAACTTTGTGATCTTGGATCTGCTTCAGGTACTAATAGGTATCAAGGTACCGATACAGGTAATTTTTAAACTGATGATTGTAAAACTTGTGATTGGAGATTTGATTATGATATTAAAAGCCCGAAGAGGCTTAAATTCTTCTTTCAAAAGGAATTATCTCTCTTCCAGTGCCTTGCAGTCATAGCTGCAATCGCCATAGAAGTCTGAGCTGGATCATCTTTGTTATGAGGAGGTGTTAGAGCGGGTAGCTGTAAGGATGTTTTTTGTGAGGGATCTGAACCTCTGTAGCTGACTGCCCCATTGGTACCAAGTGGCCTGAATTTTCAGTCTCTGGTCATGCATCAGTCTGTTACAGCTTTGGAAAAGGACTGAGGGATTCTTTCTAGGTGATGGACCTTACAGGTAGCTGGCTGTTTGGCTTATTTTCTGTGGGCTGATTATTTTAATGGTGCTGGTATTTGATTTAATTTAATTGCAGTTATTGGGTAATTAATTTTGCTGGGATGTTTAGTGGATCCCTGAAGAGACATCTTTATTATTTTATATCCAAATAGATTTTTTTATATTCCTTATTATTTATATTTGTAATGAAATCAGTAAACATGCATAATTTTTACTCTTCTGTATTGTTATAATGTAAAAATTATAAGAAACATGAAAATCAGTGCATGACTTCATARCCTGTAATATGTAATTACCTTTGCAGCTCAGTTTTTGGCTGAATTTTTGTAAAACTTGCAGATTGAAATTGGTGCTGTCTCAGGCAGTGACATTAATGATTTTTTTCAAATAAGCCAAAACTTTACCAATGTTTTATGTTATTAAATAAACAGTACGGTGCACATTTTAAAATGCTAATCTCTCCTGTATTTTTGGCATGCAAGCATCAGGTTAAAATGATTCACATGACAAAATTATGGAATAAAAATACATCTGGGAAGCATAACATAATTTGTGGAATATTCCCCAAACAGTGAAAATCTGGTGTAGTAAGAAGCATTCTATTTTTTTCCTATTTTTTGCTTAGTTAACGTAGGAATTCTTTCAGACTACATTGCAAAACAAAGATTATTTCTGCCTGATCTGTAGATGGAGTAACAGATTTTTTTTTTCTACGTACAGCAACATTTAACCTTGCCATGATTGCCTTTAGTTGCTATTGGAAGTTTGACCAGCAGGTCAGGTCCTATAATATCCCACTTCTGTATTCATGAATAAAGCAAAAGGTAAAATATGTAAAAGGAGGACAGCCTTTGCATTGTGTGACCTGAAGTGAGATATGAAACTAGTACAAAATAATTATGTCTTGACTTAACAAAGTATAGAATGTTCTGTTTAGTTTGACACATTTTCTAACCAAATATGGGTTTATATGGAAAATAATAATTTGCCTAAGATAAAATTATGGGCAGGAAAATGTGATCCAAGATCAAATTTTTGTTCTAAAAAGTTGGAGAAATTTTCCAGTGTTTCAAAACTTCAAAATACTTGAAAGCACAGTTAAATATCTTGAAATCAATCAAATAAGCACTTCACCTGATCCAAACTTATTTTTTTTTTAGATCTGTTGTATTGTGTGGAAAAAAAATCATAATTGTAGGATGGGATTTTGGTTTTGATGGAACTAAATTTTCTGCCCAAACATGCTTAGTAGTACTTTATAAATACTCTTTCATGGTATATTTTATATTTATAAATTTAGCTTTAAAACATTTCATGAGGCAGGAAATTCTATGTAATAGATTTTAAATGTCACCAAAAAGTTAAGCCATTTGCTTATGGTCAGAAAAGTCATCACGGAACTCTTTGTGCAAGGAGCATCAGCTTTCTCTCTCAGCTCTTGTTCCAGTGTTCAAATCAGCACTGTAAAGGCTAAGAGATATAGAACAACAGGAAAATGTATTTACTCAAAGGACCTCTGTGTTAAAAATACCAACAAATTGTGACATAATTCAGTTCTAGTATTTTATTCTGTAATCACAGGTCTCTGCAACTGTATGATGCCCTGGTGAATTTAGGATAGCTACCTGTGTGTGAGGAAGTCTGCCTGCACCGAGCTGTGCAAAGCAGCTGTTTGGAATTGATGGTGTGTCTTTGCAGCATCTCCTCATCTGTCCACGTGGAATCCACATGGTATCCGTGAACCTCTTTGTAGCCTTAGGATGGGCATGGGGGTAGAATTGAGAGAGATCCAACTGCCCTTTGCCATCTAATTGCAGTCTCCTACTCGAATACATTTCTGTATTAGTGTGAAAGAACTTGCACTGTTTCAGCTCTTCTGTGATTGTAGAGTGATTTCTAGTACTCAGGGCTGCAGTTCCAGCACCTTACGGCAGATCGGATTTAGCAGGAAATGTGAAAAAGTAGAGCTATCCCCAGGAACCCTTGTGAACTGAACTAACTGCATACGTATTGACTGAATTAAATTAGCTGGATGACAATAGAGAGGATGCGTTGCAAAGAGCTTGAGCTAACAACATGGACTCCGAGGAAGCATGCTAATTTATTTACAGTAGATTTACTATGATATATTAGTCTCCACTAGGTTCCAACTTCTTTTCTCTGTTCAAATTTTTCTAAATACACATTTTACTTAATCCTATTTTATTTTATTAAATTATTTTCTTTTCCAATTCCTGGTTTGGTTTGGGGTGGGTTTTGGAGGGATTTTTTTGATACCGTATTCTTTATGTTATCCTCGCTTTGGGAAAATGTTTACGCATCGCAGACTTGCTCATTTGCAAGCATTAGCTCTGCTGCATGTCTGTGTTTCACTTTATGCATTATTAAAGATTTCAGTTCAAGAGCCTGTGTAATTGGCTTATTTATGCCAAGTCTTCTCTGATTTCTTTAGTTTTATTCATACCCCTTACTTGTTCCCAAAYGTACCTATTCTCTTCTACGTAAATATTCCCCATTTCAGAAGTAAAAGAATACCACTTCTGGGTACAGCAATGTATTTATTAAGTCTACAGGAGTTAGGTTGATTTTTTTAATCCTCTTTTCTTTCCTTATGGCATGCAGCTTACTGTGCATGGCTGGAATTCTGGTAATACCTTAGGACTGATGGCCCAGATTAGCCTGCTTGTCACCTGTTAGTGTATGCATATGAGCAGGACTACGTCTATAAATAGATCAATGCAAGCACAAATACCAAGTTTGGCATGACAAAAGAGTTAGAATGCTGGCCTAATAAGAATTATTGTTACTAATGTTAGTGTAGGACAGCATTTCCAGGAGTTATCAACTGTGTTGAAAGAATGACATTCAGATGACCAAATGATGGTCAAGTAAGAACCTTGAAGTGGACCTGCCTATACCTTTTTCTTGTGTGAGCATGCCAGATAGATCAAAAGGCTTTTAAATTCAAAAAGYCCAAATTTTATTGTACTTTAAAAGGGGATACTTAACACTAGAAAAACCTTGAAATGGATAGGTGAGACAGAATACAGGGTTTATAAACCAATCTCATCCTGCCTACTGTGTGTCTATATGCATCCTTAATTCTAGGCTTGGTTTCAATCATCTCAAGCTACCTCCATGTTAACAGCTACTCTAAGGCAATCGGAGTGTTTTTGTAGAGCAAAATATTTGATGCTGAGGCAGTGACGTCCACCCATACGCATTTCAGGGCATTATTTTGGTCTAGCTCTAGTCTAGTCCTATGGACTGAATGCCCATTAGCTGTCAGAGCACATTAGAGGTGCTCCTGGAAAACATTTTCATTTAATTTCATCTAAAAGGAATCCAACTTGCATGTTTCAAAACAGCATCATGATGCGAATCTATGCATGCTAAGTGTGGATAATAAGGAAATTTGTTTAAAAGAAAAAAAAAGCACTTCTGAGCTACTAAAATGCTTCTGTATATAGACCATGGTGACTTTCTGAATTGCAACAGACTGTCCAATCCTCCCTGAAAATTGCTGTCCTCTAATGCATTACCATCTGCTCCCTGGGACTCCCAGCAAACTCTACTTCTGCATGTGAATGAACCCCTGTTCCTTCTAGTGATTCTCTTGTTCTCTTCCCCTGCCACCTCTCATAAGCTGTTTTAGCTTTCCAAGCTTGAGCAGGCTCTGTTCTTTCCCAGGAGGAGAGCTGTCTCCCTCTCCAGTGTTTCATCTGACACAATTAATCTTTTTAAAGGACATAGATAGTTTGAGAATAAGCAAATAAAGCAAGTATTGTCTGTAATAATCTTACAGTACAAAGTTTAATCTGAAGACACAGACTATTTAGCTGTATGGAAACAATTTGGCTAGCAATGTTGTAAATAGCATTAGAATTAGTGTAAGCACAGTGGAGGCAGGAGGGCCAGTGGTAACGCTCCGAATTTCAAGTTTATGATGTTGGGCACAAAGCTTAATGAAAGAATTATAAAGACTTCTCTCATATGTTTATCTTTTTTTTTTCCCCTTGATAAATTGTCTGTCAACTGGATGTGTTTCAACAAATTTGTTGATTGCAATTATTCAGCAAATGTTTGCTGTTAATATATTTCAGGCTGTGAATTGCTGACAAACTGTTTTCTGCCAGTGGTCCTTTGAGTATTTGCTATTCATTATTTATATTTGCAATTTGAATTGTTTTGGCTGCATACACAGGTGATGTTTTTTCCCCTGATTGAATATAGTTGTTCATAGGATCAGGTTTCCACATTGGCTCATTCAAGTTTCATTTTCTGTGAAAATATTGTTAACTTCATTTATGATTGTCATTCTCTCTAAACTGAAGAAACTTGGCTGAAGTTCTCACAAAAGTGAATTCAAAAGCACACACATTTAAATACAGCTTRGTCCCTATAGGTGAGGTTTTTTTGTTTTCTCAGCTCTTCAGTTATGTGAATAAGCAATTCCTATGAAATCTGTGTTGTGTCTTTCTTTTAAGTGGTTAATATGTTGTATCACGTTTTTCCTTAACCTAAGGGTGTTTACATTACTTTTGATGAATCATGGAGGTTAATAACTGACTTTATGATTTGGACTCTTTAACTTTGTTCAGAATAAGACTTTCCATCTGTCTAAAATAGGAATGTGGAAATCATGTGCTGAACACTGAAGTCAGAATGGGTCAAATGCACGCACTAAATGGCTATTTAAATATTTACTGTGTGAATGTACATATTTTATATCAAGTTTATACTTTTTTTGGACAAATCCTTGAGTTCTTAAGGACTCATGGGTAATGAATTCACAAATGGTTTAAATTCAGTGAACTGAGCTGCTTTTTGGAAAATAATAATTTTATTTAAAAGCAAGCAAACAGGCCTTCTGATTGTTGTTGTAATAATTAAGCAAATTGTTCTTCTACAGTTCACTTAAAACAGTTCAGTTTTGGCAAAACTAGGCTTTCAAAAATTATTAATCCTGTGTACCAAAATTTGTGCACATTTTTTAGAATATTATCATCATAAGACTGTTAACAATTGAGTACTTTTTGATTTGATTTTTCTATTCTGAGCTCTCAAGTTTGAATATTCAATCCACATTCTTGATGTCTTTTCTTGCAAAGAGAGATAGAAATGTGCTCATATTTCAGTGGAAAATGAGGTTTCCATGTAACTGCTTAGTATCAGATGTTGGGAATTGCCAGAGCTGAAAAACCTGTGTACCACTTGTGAGGTCCACTGCAAACACATTTCAGAGAAACACATTTCAGAGGCTCAAAACTTTGTACAGAAAACTTCTCACAGCAACCACTTTTCACGCTTTTATCAGGGTTTAAACAGATAAATATCTAAAAGCATTCTGTGTTCTTTCCGGTTTCTTCTTTCCTCACTGGACAAATCCACAGTTCTTTCAGTCCCATAACTAATAATTAAATTGAACTATAATATTTCCAATTTCCTCAGTTTCCCAGATGTATCTCCTATTTATTTCTGTTTGCAAGTCATCAAGATCTAACATTCTTCACCCAAAGCAATGAACCCTAGAAAGCATCTGGTCTGAATAGAAAATACGAGGAACTCAGACATAGAGCTAGTGTCTGCCTTAAAAAAAAATATTTTGGTGGTTATTTTTTCTGTTTTTTTAAACAAAAGTTAATTTTCCTAGTACTTTATGTTCATTTTTATTTCAGAAGTTTCTTGAAAAATACCGTATGTATACTTATGCATCATGTCAGTAAATAGCCGTATCAATTCATTTATGAAAGAGCTGTAATCCTAAATTTACAAACATATTACTAGAATTTCTCAGCTTTTCGGCTGGCAGATAAATGTATTATGTAAACAAAATGCTTCATTGAGTGATGTCCTATATCTGGAAAGAATATTAGAAATCAATAGCAATACAGACTGAAAATTAAGTAATGTGGTTAAGCACCTCTGAATGATGCCATTTTAAAAGTTGATTGGAAATAGATATGCCAATTGCTATGGAGCCTATGTTTGAAATAGAAAGATGATTATTCAGTTTCTGTCTGTGAGAATGAGACTATCTTCAGAGCCATAGAGTATGTTGTGCATGGCTTGTCAAGAGGGACAAAAGAGGCGACCATTATTGACACAGAAGCTGCAATAAGATACCGCACACAAACTCTAAGAGAGACAAATTTAAAAGGGGTTAAAGAGGCTCAAGATCCCCACTATTCAGATCAACTGGGCTACAGATGAATAAGGAAACACTACTAAGATGTAAAGTGGATGACCAGATAGGATTGTTTAATTCTGCTTGAGAGTAAGCTATTTAACCTTCTAGCCCAAGGTGATCAGCCAACAAAGAGGTGAGGTGGCCATTGTTTTGTTCGGGTTGCGTAATTATCATAAACTCACAGCAACAGTCACAGTGTTGAACCAGCAGCAAATTCTGTTTGACACAGAAAGCAATTCCTAACTAGCAAGGATTTGGCATAAAACTAACAGATCATAGGTGAGGCTTGGTTTTGGGGTTTTGGGTGGTCTTTTGTTTGTTTGTTTTAAAGGCTCTATTCCCTAAAATTTACACCTGCCACAATCTTTCTTATGCCAGGAGTCCTCCTGAAGTCAGTAGACTTATTTGTGACTAAAAAAAAAAAAAATTCAGAGTAGGAAGAAGAATTAATCTGGTCCACCAGGTACTGCTAATAGTTTAAATAAACTCATTCTCTGCCAGTGGTTTCTGATAACTAGATGTTTATTATTATTAGGATCACCATCTTGCTTAGAGAACTGAACACTTGTCGCGAATGAGTGGTTTAGAGGCTGCTTAAAGAATCACCATCAAAGGTATTAACAGAAAGTCATTTTAATAGAGATTTATAAAGGTGTGACCTAAGAGAATTTGACGGCAAGGTCCACTCTATTACATGGAAGAAATGTATAAAGGAAAATCATGTAAGGGTTTATATCTTAGGTACTATATGTGTTTATCAGCAGTCTAGGGTTCATTCACAGTTTAACAACACTTAATCATCACCTAGTCATTAACAAACTTTAGCAGCACTTAATCATTAATTAATTTAACATTTACAAGGTAAGTTAGTAAGTCTACTACAATCACGACTTAATTACAAATTATGCTTACTATTAGTACGCACACACAGAGATATATATATAAAAAAATATACAGAAGGTACCTGTTAAAAATTCCCCTTGAGTTCAGTGAAGAAATATTCACTTCAAATGTCTAGGYATTTGTCTCTCAATGGGCAAAGGGTTGAGTTTCAACGAGTAAAGGGGGTTTAGCCCCGGTCCTGACGGTCCTCCGAATATTGCAGACTCGAGAGATCGCAAGCTCTGAGAGGCKTCCCACTCAGAGGGAGATGCTGGGTGGAGCCCACTGCAGTCCCAGAGAGCTCAGAGGGTCTCACTMAGGACCGCCGTTTATGGGTTCACAAGATGATTGGCTTTAGTCATCCGTAAATTTCCACCCTGGCCACAGTCCCAGGTGGTAATTACTAAAAATTCTGAGGGTTTCAGTGTTGTTCTGCTTGAGACATGGGCCAGGCAGTAGGAGTACGTTCCCAGCCTCAGCTATGCAGAGTTTCTGATACGGTCAAGGAGCGCTCAACTGCCAGACTCAGTACAGCAAGGCCAAGGTTTCATGGGAATTTCTGAGATCAACAAGCGGCCCAGATCAACAAGTGGCCCAGGAAAAGGGGGGGTGTGGTGTGAATGCACCACCACAACACTGCTTTTCCTTTGGCTGCACTGCCAGAGGTTTACTTTCAGGGAGTGCTGGAAAAACGGGGATGTCAGATTTAGCCCCTGTGTGATTTACGAATGTGAAATAGGCAAAAGAAGAGATTCTTGCTCTTTTGCAGCTCCTGTTTACATCTATGCCAATGAACAAGAGGGATAAAACGTCAATATGCCCTTAAGGAAATTTGACCTGATTTCCATTGTATAATGATTAATTTAATTCTCTGCATGAGTCTAAATACACTGGAGTTAAATGGAAAGACCAATCCTGGAAATGTGCTGAAACACCAATATTATCACAGTAATAGTAATTTTCCCCTCTTCTTTTTCTAATTTGCCTAGAACTTTTCTAGGACTTTGAAACACAGAAAATCCTTTATTTACCTTTTAAGAAGTGTCCTGTCTCCATTGAACTTCATAATATTTTTAAGGTTCTGAAGTGAGCAAGCTTTTATTTGTACCTTACTTACACAGATCGAGGTCCTGATGCAAGTCAGTACCATGGATATGGAAGGTTTGCCTCACACTCTCAGATTTCAGAGCTAATCCAGTTCTAATATGAGTATCTTTATCTCTGTCTGCATTTCCATTGAGTCATGCATTCATTTTCGTAGCTGTTTTCTGTCCATGTCATACCACTGGCATGATAAAATACCTATTTTGAGTCAATCCCTTCAACTGAAATAAGCTGATATACTCCACTGAAATATGACCATTCCCCACTGGCGTTTTGAGTAAAAGCAAAAAGTAAAAGGAAAGAATGCTAATTTTGCTTTATTAAGTATCTTGAATTTTCAAATTAGTATTTAGTTCTACTACTTCATTATTTTTCCTATGATTAAAAAACCTGAACACTTACAATCTATGGGTGGCAATAAAACCTTTGAGAAGTGTTTCTAATAAAAGAACAGCAGTCTGTGAAATGTGCCGCTGTGGTGTGCAGTAAGTATAGTGGTTCACCCTGAACACTTCTTTTATTGAATACTTTGGGGCAAGGATGTCTGATTGTGTGTAAAAGCTTCTCATGTATGGTATGGAGACCTTGTGTGCTCCTTCCTTCGTGCCCTTTTCCTCCTCCTCTTTTTATTCAAGGATGCAGCTGCCAGACACAGAGCCGTGCTCCTGTACAGTCTTCCCAGGAGGCCTTGTGAAATCAAGTTGCTCGCTGTGTGCCAGCATGGCTTTTGTTCCTTCGAAGACAGAGCTAGGAGCCTGCTTCCACTGCCAGCAATGCAGGCAGACTACGCTGAAAAAAAAGAGAAAAACCAAATCCCTCTATTTTATTCACTACACTGTTTCATCTTTTTAAGTAGCTGGCATCTGCAGCTGGTTGTGGCAGGGAAAACCTACAAACATCGCACTTGATGTTAATAAATGTGTTTGCCATTAAGTGGCTGTTGTAATGCTTTGCTTGTTTGCCTTTCTGCGTGCACTTTCATCCTTCACTGTAACACTACTGCTGCCTTGTAATTTGTCTCAGCCATTTACATTGCTGGTTGCAGGTATACAAACCTCTTAGATCAAGTAACTGCTCAGACACTTGATAAAAGGATCCGTTTAGGGTTTTTCCTATTCTGTCTGCCAAATTCAAGCACAGCCTTGATGCATGGAATACAAACTGCCTTATAGTCATAGACCACATTTCACTTCTCCTTGACTCCTGACTGAATGGTACAAACCATTAAGGAGTTTATGTGAGATCTTTAGTGCAGCTGCTGATTTTACCAGAGTCTAGCAATGTCTCCTGTGACAGCTTTCTATCTCTCCAGAACAGCTGGAGCAGCTATTCCTAGAATCCTCTGAGTGAAGTCCATATTTCAAATAACTGAAAGAGGATCATATAACAGCGCTCTCGGTGGGATGGCAGCCATTATCTCCTCTGGAGCATGCCTGCTGTAGGGAGAGAAGGCATCTCAAAACAACACATCTGTAGTTCTTTCAGCTGTTGGGGAGATGTTTTCATATATACAGAAGGGACAGCTTTCCTCCCCTCTCAAAACTACTCTCTCTTCTTTCTCCTCTGTGCAAACTGTGACAACTTGATAAAGGCAGGCTTGTCTTAGAGACTGACTAATGAAAGTCCTTGCAACAATTTGGACCCGATCTATACATAGAAGAGGATGCAGGCTGCTCTCTGATGCTCCGCTTAAGCAGCCTGTCTCCTTTCAGCAAAGCATACAAATGTATGCTTAACTCTCAGGGACTTCAGCAGGACTTAAGCATATATTTGATAAGATTAAGTGCTGTACTGAACTGGGATGTCTTGAGTGTGCAGGAGCCTGAATACAATGATATGTATGAGACAAGGGGAGGGGGGATGAGGGGGAAGTCCTGCTCACCTTCTCTCCATTACATCTGGGCAAAGGTTGTACGCTATGAATTAACGAAAGGAGAGGTGGGAAAATGTGGGTCTTTTAAAGATAGTCTATCACACGGGCTTACAAATTTGGCCTTGCATGTAGTAGAAGGTATCATAGCAGGCAAGCATAAGTGGAAGCTAATGTCTTTTCTCATAAAAAGTGTTCCACATTTATTTAACAAAACACAAGACAATAAGTTACAGCAGTTGCTTCGGTTGCCATCAGTAACGGTAAGCTTAGTGTTTTGTAACTGTACTTCAGCTTATGGCAACATGGTTATAGGAAATAAGAGCAGTTTGATGGTTGCAAAGCAGCATAATTAAGGTAACTGAAATTAAATTCCCTGTATTGGAAACTGAACACTTTCTGGCATTCCAGCCTGTGAACTGCCTAACTTCCAGTGTTATGATAACCTCACTAATGTGTGCTATTCTGGGCTGAAAGAAGATGTGCTGTTTTTAAAGGAATAAGCAGGTTTGCATTGCCCCCATGTGCATTCATCTCTGGTAGTCTTTCTTCAGCTGAAGTCATTTGCTTTTTTGTCAGGCTGGCCTCCAAGGGGGAGAGAGAGTGACTTTCTGTGCCTTTCAATTCAGCAGCAGCAAAAAACCTTTTGATAGTGGAGCACATGTAAGTTATATGCTAAAGAGTGAATGAGTAGCTAAAATACCTCCCCAAGAATTACGTAAATTAACTTAATGACCTATGGATTAATAGTTTAGCAGTGTAGAAATATAACAAGCAGGAAACTTCTCAGACCCATGCAACATGAAAATAAGGCGGAGACTATACGGTATTGTAAGGGTCTGGGGGCGGATCTACAGCCCAATGGGAAATCAGGAAGCAAGGTAAGGAGGGAAGGAAATCCACAGCAAAATGACATGCTATGGATCCAGGCTTGCCTTATATCCAGTTTCTCAGAAAGCACCTAAAGACTGATTCCTCAAAACTGCTTGTCTCCCTTGCACCGGAGAACAAACCAACAGCAAGGGACCTCTCTAACAAGTGTAGAAATGGCTCAGAGAGACCTGTTTGTCTCTCCTCACCTTTAGGATTCCTTCTAAAGCCAATAGCTCTGGGATGAGGCAGAGGGGACAGCTATCTCCAAACTGCAGCAGTGGTAAAGGGCCAAGGGGAGCAGACAATTAGGGATGCGTAAGTGGTGCAAAAGACCAGCATCCCCAGAAGAAGAGGATCATTACTTGCTTTTGCTTTCTCTTTTCACCAGGACAAACCTGATTTGAGCTCTCTGCTGCTGTTATTTTAATTTGCACTGATATGTTCTTCTAGATGTTATAGGTGGTTCAGCCTTACTGTCCGTCACCTGTCCTGTCTTGATGGCATGGCATGAAGATTTACTTGTTCTTTGGGCTTATCCAGAGATCTGTAGATTGCAGCTAAACAACTAGAACTATTCTTGCATATTCTGAGAGAAAGGAAAGAAGAATCTTGAGCAGTGTCCTCAGCTCTTCTCTGCACTTTAACCAGGCTTTGCTATCTGACATTTTCTGCCTGAGAATTTTCACTGTTCTAATTCAGTGTATCAAGACATGTGAGTGGTAGGAAGGATATGTTTCGTAAGGTGTAATTATCTCTTCTTAGCAGTGAGCTCCTCAATGCTGCTTTGATTGTGATACCTCCACATCGCCTGATTAAATCAAAGCCAGGTTAGAGCATTAGGATTAAGGACGTAAATTAATTGTAATTACATCAGAGCCAGCCAAATTAGCGAGTCATCAGTAATATAAGCAATGCTAAATGGCATCTAATTCTGTATAATAATTAATTGGGTCCTTCCACTAAATAAGACCCGACACATTGGTCCTTTATCAATCCACTAAAGGTTGGTTAGCCTTGGGCACTTCTGACATGAAACAATTACAAAGATTCTAAAAAAAAAAAACCAACATGTTTTTCCCCATTTTCATTTTAAGCTCAGACACCCTGCATTTACATACTTTTCCTAGCTTTCTATTAATTAGGTCCTTCTAGTCTTGAATTTCTCTTATTCTCTGTGTCTGTCATC
Organism: Oceanodroma leucorhoa; assembly: GCA_030449065.1. Taxonomy (NCBI): domain Eukaryota; kingdom Metazoa; phylum Chordata; class Aves; order Procellariiformes; genus Oceanodroma; species Oceanodroma leucorhoa. Next base: position 6,243,454 of record JASVER010000014.1, read on the forward strand.
CTGGTCAGCTGATTACTAAAATTATGCTGCCCACAAAGCTTGGAGAGAAAGAGTCTAACAAGCTGGAAGGGGCAACCAGAAAATGACCAGTGCTGGTCATTTGACCAGAATGGCCATTCAGGGGAGGGCTGATTTCTGAGGCAATATCAAAGCTGGGTAAATAAAGGTAAAAAGGAGACCTTTCTGTAGGGGAGTAAATATCAAGAAAGCAAGAAATTACTTAAAGGAACATCCAGTTACAGACTAAGGAACTCTTAATTTATGCTGGATATTAAGCAATCCCCCCTCTCCCCCTCCCCTTGAAAGGGAGATATGTGAAAATTGGTATAAAACCTCAAGGGAATTGGATCATCAATATGTAGTTTTTTGAAACCAGTCTAGAAAAAAATGAATAGCAGACATCCTGTGGAGTACAGTCTTAAATTTGCAGGTGGCTGGGCTAGCAGATCAATAGGTCTTTATCATTTCTAACAGCAGCAGTTCTGTTCCATATCTATTCTAGAGATGCTGCTGTTGGCTTCTTACCACTGGAAGTGATTTGTTTCTTGTTTGTGTGACAGGTGAAATGTGCTAGCTAGTGTCTCAAAACTGGATGGTTGCCCTCCTGCTGCTCCAAAAGCTGTCCCATTACAGATCCTGCACAAAGAAAAACATATTAGCTGTTCTGACACCTTGGATGTAGTCTGGCTAACCTTTCTTCAGGGCAGGACCTCTAGGGAAGCAAAGCAAACCCAAAACCATCTTTGTATTCTTCAGGTCCATTGAGTTGCCAGGAAGTAGCTTGGCATTGTCCTAACAGTCACGGAGTACTTGAACAGTGTTTACCCTAATTCTGGGTGCTATTGTACTGTAAATATTACGTATCACAGATCTTCCTAAATAATTTTCCAGTTTTATCATGGGTAAGTTGAATTTGTCTGTTTCATTTTAAATTGCAACACTTGGTATCAGTGCCACATTTAGTATCAGTGTTCTAGAAAAGTGTTCTTGGGTATTAAATCCAGAATTCCATCCTTCCTGAATGGTTTTGCTCAGAAGGAGGTTACCAGAGCAATCAAAACTGAGACACAGAATTGTTATCTGTTCAGTTTTTTACTGTATTCATTCTTAGCCATTTGCAAATATAGCAAGAACTGTACAAATCCAGGTTTGTTTACTCTTTACTTCCTCTGAACAATGCATCATTTTACTCTCAGAGTGTATCTGGGTTTGGAGACAGCCAGTGGGGTGGTGTCACCTGGTGAATTCAAAACTCTGGAACCAGCTTCCTGCCCCACTGCTGTACTGCTGAACGTGGCGAAGCTCACAGTTCCCTCTGCCTGCTCGCAGAAACGGGTATCTCTGATGGAGATGATGCTTAAAAGGAAACTAGACCCATAATGCAAAGATTCAAGGAAAGTAGAAGGAGGAGGATCTGGAATCATCTAGCCTGTAGGGAAGTGTCTAGAGACCACTTTTACAGTGCATGAGTTGGTACTTCTGAGAGTGTGACAAGTGCTGTGGAGCTTAGCACGTTCTTCATCAGCTCTGCAAAGGCGTAGGTTTTAGACAGATAGTCATTTTACAAACAACCGGAATGGTTAAAGTCATTGCCTCCAACCTACAGCTTGCTTTTGTCTATCAGTCATTTAAGGTGAGTTTACCCTTTGTGTCTGACTGCACTGAAGCAGATTAGGGAGCACTTACACATTGTTTCTTCCAGTTAAGCAGCAAGAGAAAGGAAAAAAAAATGTTTTAAACTGAGAAGTAATCAGGACAGCAAATTCAGCTCCAGAGAAGGACACTTGAATGTGCCCTTATGTGCATTTTTGAATGAGGTGCTATGTCAATAGGCTTAACACAGTGTGCAAAGTTAACTGTCCTTATGACTTTATGGGTCAGGGACTTGTGTTTTGCAGATGTAAAACTAAAGGCCAACATGCTTATGCATGGCTGTTTATTGCTATGTGTGTGTCTAGGAGTGCCATCTCTAAAGATAAAAATGGTGCCTCTGACTTTTACAGTGAGTTATACAGCTGACTATCACTATATGTCATTCTGTTTTTCCACAGAAATTTTTCCTTACCTTTCAAAACAGTTAACTAAGATTTGATGGAAAAAGTAAATAGTACTGAAAAAATACTTCCTATAATAATGTATCCCTTGTCCAGCACCTGACATTTTCTATTCAATATCTGTATTTAAAGCTAATATTCAATGGGTTTTATTTTAAAATATTTCTGTTGTGGTTTATCTTTTTTCTCTTAAATTATTTTTGACATAACTGAATGTCGTTGTGTTTTTCCTATAATATTCCCTATGTAGAAGTCCTCTTCATGTTCAGTTGTGCTAGAGCAAGACAGGGTATCTTTGTAATACATTTGCCTAATTGTCAGATACCATGAATTCAGGAAAAACGGTAGCTGGGGTGAGACCTGCTCCTATTTGTTCTACACAATTTGCTCCAAAGATTGCTTGCTCCTGAATTCACCTAAGAGCATCCTACTTTTAAAACCTGCCAGTGCTAGTTCTGCATGAAGTAGAGCCAGTGTTATGGGATTTTTATAAATAAAATCCAGTGACATTCATAGCCCTGTAATCAATTACTTGGCCACTTGGCCAAAGATCTGTTGTACTGTAAATGTTTAYACACTCAGAGTGCCTCAAGGCCTGCATAATCATTTGGCATACACCATTTGGTCCACAAGTGTAGCGTGGCCTTGCTTACAAAATATGTTCATGATGGCAATTGGTAGCAGCATACTGCAATGTTTGTGGGGTAATGGAAACAGTAAATTTAGTCCTGGGTATGACAGAATAGGTGAGTAATCTGAGAATCTTTTAACCAAAATGCTTTCATGTTCCTATGAAAACATATGTGAATGGATAGGTATGGAAATATGTGCAGACACAGACACATCTATACTAGAAATTATATTTTTATGCATTTTATAAAAAATCTAAAAAGATTGATCATTGAAATTCATATTAATTGAAACATTGAATGCCCTGTGTTAAAATATGAGCGATGTTATAGCATACATGTTCGGGAAACACAATATGAAAGAGATAAAAAGATTCCTTGTTCAGCTGTGCTACAGAGCACAAGAGTGAGAGGAAAGTAGAAGAAAAATCATCAATAAAGAAGATTCTACCTCTAAGTCAGATTTGTTAGTGCTCTCTTGGCTTGCTAGCTGCCTCCTTCGTTTCCAGTGTTATGCTGCCACGAGAACTGTCTTACAGCTACTTGCGAAGTGAAGAAAAGGTTTGTTATGTTCAAACTRTCTCGGTGTGGCAAGCTCTCAAAATTTTCTGTCGCACAGTATAAAGCTCCAAAACTGAAAGCAAAAGTCTCTTGCTTTTTAAAACTCGTCTCTTGATTTTTTGGCACCTAACTAATGTTTATTGACATGTGGAGTTACCAATATTGCTCTCAATTACAAAAGAAGAAGAGCAAACAAATTCAAGGTAGAAATGAAAAGAAAAGAAATGCAAAAGATATAAAGTTTTTCTTTGCCTAACATAGATGTGGACAGTTGAAAATCTAGACCACTTCTCTGGGGATGAATTAGTAAGGTTAGTGTTTTATAACATAAATCAGAAAAGTTTAAAAGCGTTCTCACGGTGAGGAACCATTCTTGTTGAAACCAATTGCAAAACTTTTATTAGGGTTTCTGGCTCTGGTTTGATAAAGCAGACCAAAGCTGGATCCCTCTGTTCCAGATATTCACTGGGTGGCAATGAAGCTGTGTCTGTAATATGCTATTCCTTGTGGCTGGTACAGTGTACAGTCAAGGGTAGTGATGCTTAGGAAAGGTTGGTTGGGGCAGGATGCCTGTACCAGGCATGATCCCTTATGTCTGGGAAATTTCTATGCTTTTTAAGTAAACTCTTATGCTTTTCATAAATTGGTTTAGGAGATCAGGTCAATAACTTCCTGTCCCAAAATCAGAAGAAAGCAAAGGTCTCTCAAAACARTTTGTTTTATACAGATGAGAATCAGAAATAGAAACACATTATTGACTTACCTGTGTCACCTTGGGAATGCTTTGCCCTCAGGTTCATCCTGATGGCTCAAATAAAGTAGGTAATTTCAAACAATTGCATTATAATGAAAAGAAATTCAGAAATTTTGAAATTAGTTTGAACTCAGCTGATTTGAAATATCATGCTCTCGAGAACTGGTTCCTTTTGAGGTATATTCCTGTTCGGGCCGGGTTGGAATTCAGCTGAGCTGAAGCACAAGAGCTGGTTTCATAGACTGGTGGTGGTAGGAAATACAGAATGTTTGACTGCTTGATCAGGATTTTTAACAGATGAAATAATCCTGCTAATAGGACATGGAACGGGCACTATTGGATACAGAGAAAAAAATTTAAAGATCTGAAAGCCAGGTTTTTAAAGGTATGACATTTTCAAAGGCCGAATTTCCAGGAGGGACTTGGATTCAGCACTCTAACTTGCAAATGACTGACATAAAGTCAAAAGCATAGGCCCAGAGCCTCAAGGGCCTTAAAACACCTGATACGGAACTTTGACAGAATTCATGCTATTCAACCTAAGAGTAAAATCCCTTCTCTACCATGGCACAGGTGTCTTGTTCTTCCTAGGTATGTGTAATGAACATGCTGCTTCTACTCATACCTAGAACTTCCTCCATCTTTTAAAGAACGGAACTGTTAAACGTCTATCTTAGGGTTAACCTATTCAAGATCCTCAAACTGTGTTTTTTTCCAACAGGTTGTTTGTTAGAAGCACTGAGCAAAACAAATGTGTACTGCTATGAATGAATTCCGAGCAAAACAGGGAAATCACGCTCCTTTTCACTCAAAACACACTGAAAGGAAGAGCTGATGGCTGTACATTTTCATATAGTGCTTAAAAAGTGGTTAAAAACTACTGAGTAAAATGGATGATGAATTGGTGTCCTTTTATATTCTGTGGGGGGTTGTGCATGTTCTGAGTAGGTCAAGTGAAACAGATTGAGGAAAAACATCTAATTTGKGATTTTTTCTGGAACTTAGGTAGGAGATTAGGTGGTTTACCTGACAGTGTCTATGCTTTTTGACAGTGCCATCAAAAATTAACTGTTTCTCCGCTTGTCCAGGGCTTACAGGCAACTTTGGTGGTTTTGAAATGTATTTGTCACCAGGGTTAGATTGGAATTGAGTTTTTTTATTTGGTTTTTACATATGCATCCAACAGAAGCAATTGACAACCTGCCCTTAAGTGGGTTTTTTATGCACTTCAGCTATTGATTTTTGTAGGTAGCAGGCATGTATGTGCTTACACCCTTTGAAAACTACACCTAGAACCTCTAAAACTCTGTCCTTAAAAATGCCAAAATTGCTTTGGGAAAGAGGATTCTCGTCCCTGGCCAAATACATAAATATAATCCTGGGGTTTACAGCACGTAAACACCTACTACTTTACCTTTGCTAAACACTTTATCCCTCCATTGGCACTTCCTTTTTGTAACGTGCCAAGGACTATGATTTAATTGTGAATGCTTTTGTTGTATGAGGAAAAGAATACTCGCTTGTCATTAGTTACAGAACCTAACAGAACCATCTCTAACTTGATAACGATTATGCAAATAATGTAGAAGGACTTTATGTTGTTGAAAAGTAAAGAAATTATAGTGTCTCTGGCAAAATGCCTAAATAAAGTACAGTGTATGTCCAAGTTTCATGATAATACCCATATAAACAAGTAGAGCATCAAAGCTTGAGTTTTCTGTGGTTCAGTATATTTTATTCCAGTGTTAAATAGCTGTCCTCCTGGCAGTAGTCCTGTTTCTTGACATCAAACTGTGCCTAGACTAGCACAAACAACTAGTACTGGGAGGAATAACAGTAGTGTCTTCTGATTCAACCTTAGGAGGCCTGGGCAAATTGCCACAGTTACATTTTAGCAAGCCAGGTAATAAAAAAATGTTTTTTTCAGGTCTGCTGTATCTGAACTTTAGTAGTTATTGTCCTGCTCTTAACAATGAAATGGAAAAGGCTTGTTATTCTAACACCTCCATTTCAGTTGGCTGTCTTCATTACCATGGAAATATAGCTATGAGCAATACCATTAAAAAAAGGGAAATGCATATTTCTGAGTTTCATGGCTCCTTAAATTACACCACTTCAAGAAATTTCTCTCTTTGGTTCAACACAGATTTATTTTATATATAAGCAAAGGGAGATACTACATTAATGTAAATAATTAACTATGCATAGCTAAGACTACCTTACACTTATCCTCACTCTGAATCATCATCCATCTGGTTATCTTAAAATGTTTTGTAACCCTAAGTACATTTCATGTCACCTGAGACATTTAGGACATATGTTACAGAAGCTCAGGTGAAGTAACTGGCTCAGATTCATATAGGAGGTCAGTAGCAAACTAAAGAATAGAATCCTCCAGTCCTTACTTCTAGATCTCTTCTCTAGCCGTTAAAATCTTTTTACTTTGCGGCAAGTTTATTTCACAGGACAGTATATATGTGAAAACTTGAAATCCTAAGTTTTCCAAATAAATGAATAAAATTATACTTAATAGTTGTGGTGTTGGAAGGAAGGAATCATGGTTTGCAGACACTGTATTGTTGAGTTTTTTTCCCTCATTACTAACATTCTCTTGGGAAAGGCTTGCCTCATACATATTCAGATGTGCCACATCCCACATGGTTCTTCAATTTAAACCACATTTTTCTTCTCTTCTTTCTGCACCATGCTTGTTTTGTACATAATTGCGTACAATAACAACTTTTAGACTTGTCCCTGGCAAATTGGGATTATAAACAGAAGTGAAAGCTGCAGGGACATGTCTTATATATTGCTTCAATCTTTCACTTTCTAGATAGAGTATCCCTCCTAAAACGTAGTAGAACCTGCTCCAGTGGGAGTCTTTTGTTCTCTGCTGGAAAAGGAATTTGAAATGTTGTTTGTTACTTTGTGCTATATGACTGTAACAAGATGAAATGTAAGAAAGAGGGAATCCCACAAAAAATCCTGTTGGATGCGTTTTTGTTTCATGAACTATTGAAGTGAATGAGATGGGAGGGGAAGCTTTCATATTGGAGGAAAGACGTTCATGTAGTGAAAGACCTGGATAGATCTCGGGAAATTTGCTGCCTATTCTTGCTTCCTGTTATTGTAAACTTGGGCAAGTGACTTCATCTGTATATGCCTCTGCTGCTAGCATGTAAAATGGAGATAGCCACTTCTTTTGTCTGTCTTGCCTGTTTTGTGTCTAACTTACTGGGGAACAGACACTTATGCTACGCATTTTCTGAGGAGAGATTCTTCAGTACGGTCCTAATCTCATCCAGGTTCTCTGAGTATTTCTAGTTGTGACAAAAATAATAAAAACTCTCCAAATTTCTGCAGGGCTGCACATTGTGTTTCATAGCTGACTATGTTATACTATGTTATATAAATATAAGGCCAGAAACAGACAGTGTAGTTACATTTGGAGGCTGTATAAGAATCCTGACACATTTGGTGCTTAATTTCTTTCCCTTGTGACCTAAGACTGCACTGTTTATGAAAACTTGGTGGAATCAGAGAGCTGCGTCCTATGTACATGCACACAACATCATTGTTCTCCCCAGCTAGGTTTTCCCCAGGTGTTAGGAATCTTCCTGCTCCTCCTTATGATAAGGTGCATAGCCTCCATTAACATTAATGAGAACTGCATGCACACTTGGAGGAGAGAATCCATGCCTCTAGGCATGTTTAATTGCTATCAGACCAAGACTTCTTCCGCATAACATAGGGTATGCATAGAACATGGTAATAAAACTGAGAGGCAAAGGACTTGTTTAGGAAGGCGAGTACATTGCTCTGTGGGGAAGCTCTGGAGAACTTGGAAAGCTCTGTTAACATGGAGAGAAACATAGATGGCAGGCAGGAGGAAATGTCATATTTGGGGAGCACATAGGCTGTAGTACGTCTGTAACTGGTAGTTTGGATTTCCTTTGTAGTATACAATCAAGACATGCTGCTGAGAACGATTAGCTGTAGAAGCAAGATGCTAACTTTTTTCTTTAAATCTCTTTTCCTTCCTGCATGAGGCTTGGAGGTTGCCGTGCTGCCTCTTACTCTGACTTTCCAGTGACCTTGCATTAGGTTGTAGTGAAGAGGAATAAACTAAGTGAAGGCAAGATTAAAAGGCGTATCATTATATTTGAGGGAGTGGAAATTGAGTGCTAGGAAAGTGCAGAAGGGTCTAGTGCCTGTGCTCCAGTCCTAACTCTGACTTCCTCTGTAACTAGTTTGATTCACATTAGATTCCACTCTTCAGAATAAAGCAAAATTTTATCTTTTTCTTTTTAATTTTTCTATCCCGCAAAGTACTGAGTAACTTTTTTCCCAAATAAGGACTGAATGTAAGCATATGATTAGCAGCAAAAGTTCAAGCAGCTTATTGACTTCAGGTACTGAGCGATGATGGCTTCTTTGGGAATAATCATTTGTCTAAAATATTTTTCTGGGTGAAAGGCAGAGTGTTGAACTAAAGAGTTAGGGACAGTCCTTATGGATGGTTACACTATGGGAGCTGTGTTCTGAGGGATGAACATACCCTGAGGTATTGTGCCGTACCAAGTTTCTCCTGAAGCCATCTAGAGTTAAGGACTTCACTAGATCAAAGGATTAAACCTTATACAATAAAGCTGAATACAGAGAAATGAATATAACTTGATCTAAAGCACATCAAAGACTTCTCTCTCTGTCATTAGAAAGTTTGGATCACCTCTTACRTCACAGGTACAAAGCTAACCTAACAATAACATATTTGCCTATAAAGAAAAACCAGAGACTTTTCAGCCATACCGCGTGTTTCTGTCCCCRTATACTGCCCTGAGGTCTCTGTACAAGTAGGAAGAGGAAGACACAGCTTTGGCCTCTCCGCACAATTGCGACTTGCAGCCACTCTGAAACCTGTAGGGCCAGTGGCCGTTGATACTAGTTAGAGAAACCTTTTGGAAGCTTTAACTTATAGCGTTCATGTTCAATACACAGTTAATCTATGAAGTGAAGGAAAATGAAGGCAATTTAGATCCATCCGTCCATAAAATAGGTCACCAAAGAGCTGGTTTAATATAGCACTAGTAAGAGCATAGTGGAGATGCGATAAYGCTGGAATGTGATCAAATGAATGTATATAATTTCATGTAAACAATGGAAGCAGCTTTTAGTGGAATTTTATAAAGAACGACATTGGATCAACAATAAGCCAGTTTCTAGACCATTTAATGAATACATTGTATTTAATATTGGGAATGGAAGTCTGCGTATGCCTGTAGCTGATTTCTAATTAAAGAATAGAAGGTTCAGCTGAAGAGCAGAACTAAGAAACGTGCATTCAAAGYGTTAGGAATAGCCTCCTCATTTAGTGATGCATTATTATACTTCTTTCTCTTGGATATCTCTCTAGTTTTCGGAAGTTAAATATGATACATATGGGAAATAGATTGAAGTACATTAATTGCCTTATTCATCACGTCATTAAAATTATAGGTCTTGCTGCAGACTAGCTGCAATGTCTTATTGTGTTTCTGGTACACATCATTAATAAAAGTACTCCTGCTAGTGGTATGCAAAATGCACTTTCTAAATAACTGTACAGTGATTTGGGGCTCACTTATGCAACATATTGCTACAAACTACTGTAATACCCCTGGCACTCGCTTAAACTCATTGGGCTAGTGATGGAATTAATGAGGCTGGTGCTGCTGCAGTATGCTGAGCACGCTCAGCTCCTTCGCTGCTCTTTGTCTGCAGCCAGGCTCTTGTCTTTCAGCGCTGGCTGCCGCTCTGTCTCCAGGGCTGAGCCGAGGATCAGATAATGAACAGCATATCAGTGCAGCAGAGGGGGTAGGGGGTGATGGGAGAAGACTTATTATTCCTTCACTCTCAAACAAAACAAAATCATTGAACTGTCAGGGTCATTAAGGACCCTGGGGTTGTCATGGAAACGACCTTTGGGGGTTTATGGCTGTTAATGCATGAGTGACTGTCTGTATTATATGTGTGTGGAAAGGGTCACCGTTTTCTTGGTGGCTTCTAAAAAGAGCTGGATTGGATGGCTAATGTTCAGAAAGGAATCTCTGTGCTCCGTGGTGTGACTAACTATTTTGAATGTAGCAGACTTTGAAGGGGGAGGCGGGAATGAAAAGCTTTACTGACAAATATTTAGACAGAAGCATAATTACTCTTGAATGTTGTTTCAGTAGCAATGCAACTTTATTTCCAAGTTTCAGGAAATAAAGTCAGATCCCCTCATCTTTTTAGCACATTTTAAAAAAACCCTGAAAGCAAATAATTTTGCTTCAGATTATTTTAGGATAGCAATACAGAGAACTACCTAGGAACTGGCAATAAATTTTAGAGATGCCACAGCCAGAGAGAAAAAGTGTTAATGTACACAGCTAATAAAATCTTCCTCATCCTCACACAGACTTCCCGTACAACCTTGGGCAAGTCATTTAACTGTTGGTCCTGTTAAAGTCAATGCAAACCATCAACTGACATCCAATTAGTAATAATAATGTTTGTTGAAAATGAAGGATGTTTGATTTTAAGAATATGGTTTTAAGGCTATAAGCACCCAGAAAGAGAAGTTATGGTAAAAGTACACCAAACATCAATTTTGCCTAATTTTTTACACTCTCAACTGGAAGTCATCCTGGCATTTTGCTTTATCAGCCACTCTCTGCTGGCTGATTAACAATTAGACAGTTATACTTCAGTTTTCAGTAGAGACTACAGCACTTGTCTCTGTATGAAGAGATAAAAGAAGGGGGAGGGGGAAACAAAGAGGCAGCAAAGCAGGGATAATATTAATGATTCCTTTTACAGGCAGTGAGGAAATACCAACCAGAAGCCAGAAACACTCAGGATGAAGAACATTGGTAGCAATTTTTTTAGTCACTTTTTTTTAATTGTGTGGCACTTAATACCTATTCAGTTTGATTCTTCATATCTTTATTCCTGCAAAAAGTTCTGTGTTTACAGTATATTGACAAAGGAGCTGGTTTCTTCTTCCCCCCCAAAGTTGTTAGATAAATGAGTGTGATTGCCAGGTTAAAACTGGAGGTAGATTTTTACTTAACCCGTGTTGTAGAGGAGGAAGCCTAAGTTTGGCCATGCTGAATTCAGTACCCTTGAGTTCACAGATTTTTATTTTTTTTTACTTGTCTCAGGAAAATCACATCATCTTTTTTGACTCTCAGCTATCTTCTGTAAAATAGAAATATTCACACTTTTGTATTTCATACATACCTTGTGTTAAAGATCATAAGCTACTCGGGTAATACATCAGGAAGCCTGCATAAATATCCCTGACAGCGCGGTCAATAGCAGGATGCTAAGCACAGGCACTTCATGGCCTTATAACCCATCTCGCCTCCTATTTGTGCAGCCTCAGAAGTTTCTCAGAGTGATTGGGCACAGCAAATACAATGACAAAGTTGCTGAAGATCATAATCCTATTAGTTGTATTGGTGTGCTTGGTGTATTTCAGAAATTCTGCTTTCTTGTAAATGCACTGGTTACAGCACATCTTTGTTAAAAAGATTAAGAAGATAAAAGAATATCATTGAATCACTGAATCTGTTTGAGCTATGGTTGAACTGGAGTAGTTAAAAAAGGAACTGTGTTTATTTATGTTGATGGTTGTGTTGAAAATATTTAATTAAACTTAGGGAAAAATATATTTGAAGAGATTCTTACTGGACTTTCTTTCCACTGACTCTTTAAGGATCTCTACATGCCAACTGCTAGTGTGGGGTTTGAGGCTTTCTGGCCAAAACTCTCTTCAGTCTTGTCTTGCATTTTTATATCTTCTTGTACTGAAGGAGAAATAAATTGTGAAAGCTCAAGGTTGAATTTAGTCAAGCTCAGTGTCAGATTTGTTTAAATGCAAAGCTTTGCATTAGCCCAAATTCCCTTGAACTGTGGCAAATGCACACTGAAAGCTTGTAGGCTTTAAGAACTGTTGATTTGACATGCCAGCCACCTGTGGTACTGGTCATAATCTCTTCTTGATATCTTGTCTCCCCTCCTCGTTTTTTGTCTTCTCTGCCTATTTCTGCTGCTCTTCCTGCTCCTCTGAACATTCCTTGTCTCTGCTTCTCCAGGATCTCCTCTCCCCTTGCACCGCACCTCACCGCTGTCTGCAGATTTGGAAAGTTAGAGAATTAGGATAGGTTACCTTGCTCCTCTCTAAACTGAAAATAGCACATTAGCTAAGAAATGCATACAGAAGTCCATCTTGAGCACCTTATCATGGTTAATTTGTTTTCTCTCATCTTGTATTTAGTCAAAATTCCCACTGATCACCTTGATACCAAGGCTAACAGTGTGTTGGGTTTTTTTTTAAATTTGGAAGGTATAGTAAATGTCTGGATGTTTGTGGATCAAATATATTCCCAGTCTAAGACAGTCTTTGAAATCAATTTTTCTGTGCTAGATAGACTGAAAAAAGTTTGGTGTACATAATTCTCATTAGATAACTATTTTTTGTGCATTTGCTGAGAGACTTTTAGTATTCAGAGATCATCAGAAATCACTTAGAATCTAGACTCCCTCCTAACATATTTATTATCTCTTGTAAACATGGTTATAGAAATAAACACAGACATAAAGAATTAGAGAAATATTCCTTTGTCCACTGTTCTACAAGTTGCCATATATTTCAAGGCACTAATTTTCTGCAGCCTCCTCCTGTTCCTGCTATTTTGGGTAAATGTGGTATCTTTCAACAGTTGAATAATTCAGAGCATAGTATACTGAAGACTTGTTTTGCTTTTGTCAGTGATATTTTCCACTCAGATTTTAGTTCAGTAAGAAAATTTCAGTAAAGGACTCACCAAGGATAAAATTTGAACCAGGAGAAATTTGTTAGAGCCACAGCTACCGCTGATGTAAACTGGGATAGCTCTATCGATTTCTCCTGAATTGTGCTCATTTACACCAGTTTAGGATCTTCATTGCTATCACACTTTCATGGCACCCCAAGGGGAACTTAGCACAGGAGTACCATACAAACCAAGCAGGATCAAAAAAGTAGATGATACTCATTTTCTCCCTCAGTCTACAGGGATTACTTCTGTAATTACACCAGGTTCTGAAACGCCCTTAGATTTGTTCAGTGCCAGGGAATCTGAGTTTACATCAAATGCTGCATAATTCATATGGTGCGGACAGCAATTATGAGTTAATTGAGGGGTATAATGTTTAAAAAAAGACACATTATGAAGAACATCAGGAATGTCGGAATGAAAAAAGGGTCTTCAGCCCATTGAGGCTCATTTCTTTTAATATTGTTTTCTTTAAAACTGATTGTCTTTTGAAGGACATGAGAGAACCCTAAGTTCCCTGCTTCTGCACCATTTCTTGGTCAGGCAGCATCTGAGACATTATTCTTTCTGAGATAAGTAATTCCAATGTCAGCTATGAAATTATTCCTTTCCATTTTACCCACTGTTTTAAAATGTGTGCTTGATTATCTCTCAGCAGCAGCCATAATCTTAAAACCAGATATATTTCAATTAATACAGTCCTCTTGATCCTTTCTCACCTTTCAGATTATAGGGATTAAGTAACATAAACTATCTATACTCTCATTGCTATTGTTCCTACAGTCAACGGAGTCGTCACTTTTCTCTTACCTTCTCACATGTTATAATATCTACTTTTGTACAGCTGGCTTGAATGGTTCACTGGTAATCTGAATAGAGTTTCTGGCCTGTTTCCATGCCTTTGAATAATGAGGACATTTAACACTGTTAGGAAAATGTTTGTGTTCTGCATTTCAAGTGTTGCTGTGCCGACATGCACTATAGGGGAAATCCACCTCACCCACACAAAGCCAATGTCATCAGGCTTTCAAATAAGCTCTTAGTGGAGGCAGGGAGATGAAATTCAAACATCCCAATCTATAGGCAGGTCACAACAGGGCTATAACAAAGGATCTTGACATCTATTATTTCATTCCTGAATCTGGGAAAAAAGGTTGGGGCCACTCCGTGTTACTGGGCCGGTGCCCAGGATTTTTTCCTTAAATTGCCTCTCTACTGCCTCTGCCATGCCAATTTACTCAGGTCTGAAATGAAGTTCCCACTTGCAGCATGTAGGATGTGTGAATTTACATAGTTTGCCAGATCATAATATCCTATGCTGCTCTATTGTCTGCACAAGCTGATAGAAAGGGCCTTTGTTTTCATATGAATCGGCTGAACCTACCATTTGAAAAAAAATATGACACTCTTAACAACTGAAAACAAGTGCACATTTCTTTTTAAAACTTGAGTATGTGGCAGACAGTCAGTTTTTGTCCAAAAGAAACAGGATTAGATGGACTGACTCAATTTCAAAAATTATCTGTCACTTTTTAAAGATAATTTTGATTTTTTAAAATTTTAATTTGCATTGAAAATGTTCACTGAAAAGAATATGGATGAAAAGCATACTTTTCAATTCAAATACTGGGGTTTTTTTTTTTTTTCAAAAGTCCGTTTAAAAAATGTGATTTACCAAAAGCCTGTGAAGTAATAGTTGAAACATGATGTCATATTCAACAGAGAATTTATCTATTCAGCAATGGAATATATAATTGCTATGATAATTTGAATGACTTTTAATCTAAAATATATCAGATCAACAAGTCCACACTGAAAACCAGGGGTGATTTCTTCATCTATGTGAGAATAAATCATTAACAGGGAAAACAAAGTGGCTAAATTGCCTGTATGAGTTATCTAGTATAAACTATTCCCTCCACTGTAGCTAGGCACTGTGCACGTGCACGGTACCGTGTGTGAGGCAGCAAAACATGAAGTGTCTGTTTCTGTCAGAAGAATTGTTGGATACACTTGGAAGACTCAGGAGCTGAGGAGCAAAGGAGAGAGGAGGCACCTCAATTAGCTTAATTTAGTAGTATAACCACGTCACACAGATGGATAATTATTTCATCACTGTTAGTGATCCATGCCAGTGCTATCTGCCTGAAACACAAGTGGGTCAACTCTCACGTATCATCAGACTCTGCAGCGTAATTGCCTAAGACAGTTCATGGGGAGTTTCTCTCTCACCTTTTTTCTGTATTTCTCAAAATCCTCTTCACTCGTATTATCCTGAAAAAAATTAATTTAGGAGACAATGTTTTACTGTACTCTTCCTTTTTGAAGTCATTCATAGAAATTCTAAATGCCACCTATTTTAGTTCAAAGGCCCAAGGCATCCTGATGCCTAACTTTTTTCTCCCTAACATGAGTGTTTTCTTTCATTTTATTCCCTCCAGTACAGTACCTATATCTTACCAAGATTGGTATCTAAACTCAACCCTTGGTTCCCAGATTTCTCTAATAGCTTGTTTGAAGACAAGGTAAGTGTGGTAGTTCTAATTCTTCTGGCCTTCAGTACAGCATTTGATATGGTGCCACATGGGAAATTATTGATGAAGGCAGGCAAGATGGGGATTAGTGCAAGAATTGTAAAGTGGATAAGGCACCGGCTAAAAAGAACTGTCAGAGGGTTGTGTTGAAAGGGGAAGTAAGGCTATAGGCAAGTAGGTCCTCAAGGACCACTCTTAGGACTAATCTTAATATTTTCACTAATGACCTGGGCACAGAAAATAGACATGGGCTAACGACAGTTGATGAGGAGCGGTGAAGGAGGCATCGCGTACAAGCAGGAGGATAAGAATGTCACAAAAGAACTGGATGCTGGTCTGTATTAATAGAGATGGGATTTAATTTAATGTTCAGATTGTAAAGCAAGAATTCATACTATAATCTAGAAGCTATACAAATGGAAAYGATGGGGGAAGGAAAAATTCTGGGCCTTTTAGTTGATCACAGTAGAACTATGAATCACCAGTGCAATACAGTTGTGGAAAAGGTGTGATCTGAGGGTGTGTCTGGTAAAATAATTCATATGGGCAAGCACTGATAGCATTGCAGTAAGTTCAAGTAAGATTTCTTTTGGAATGGTGAGTACATTGGTCTCTTAAGCAAGAAAGATTATTTCAAGTTGCAACAGAAAAGGTTTACTAGGATCAACAGGGAAATGTATATCCTACTCCATAAAAAGAGGAAAAAAAACTTGATTTGTTTAGCCTAATAAAATGATTGCTCTTTCTGCTGCAAGGAAAGGCCAGAAAAGAAGAAGGACTATTTGTCTTTAAAGGTAACACTGATACAAATACAACTGGGCATCATATGTTTTAGAAATTAGAAGGACTGTTCTGAAGCAGTTGTCCTAGTGTAGTAAAGAAAGTTAAGAAACTTGGTGGCTTTTAAATGACATTGGATAGCTAGATTGCTTTGTGATTGCTTATAGACTCATCTCTGAAACAAAGTCCCTTCCTGTTTAAGATCAGCATCATAACATCATCCTACTAATACAAAGACTAATTGTATGAAGTCATCAGGAGGGTTAGCAAATTAAAACTTTGAATTTCTGTGTAGTTATCATAGAATCATAGAATGGTTTGGCTTGGAAGGGACCTTAAAGATCATCTAGTTCCAACCCCCCTGCCATGGGGGGTTGGAACCTTCCACTAGATCAGGTTTCTCAAAGCCCCATCCAACCTGGTCTTGAACACTTCCAGGGATGGGGCATCCACAACTTCACTGGGCAACCTGTTCCAGTGCCTCACCACCCTCACAGTGAAGAATTTTTTCCTTAAATTGAACCCTCTTTCAATTTAAAGCCATTACCCCTTGTCCTATCACTACATGCGCTTGTAAAAAGTCCCTCTCCAGCATTCTTGTAGGCCCCCTTCAGGTATTGGAAGGCTGCTATAAGGTCTCCCCGGAGCCTTCTCTTCTCCAGGCTGAATAACCCCAACTCTCTCAGCCTGTCTTCATAGGAGAGGTGCTCCAGCCTTCTGATCGTCTTCGTGGCCCTCCTCTGGACTTGCTCCAACAGGTCCATGTCCTTCTTAGGTTGGGGGCCCCAGAGCTGAATGCAGTACTCCAGGTGGGGTCTCATGAGAGCAGAGCAGAGCAGAGGGGGAGAATCACCTCCCTCAACCTGCTGGCCACGCTTCTTTTGATGCAGCCCAGGATAGGGTTGGCCTTCTGGGCTGCGAACGTACATTGCCGGGTCATGTTGAGCTGACACTTTTTCTTTCCCTCTAAAATCATAGCATCTTTCAACTTTGGCATCACAAAGCCATCAAGCAAATATGTGGGGAAATTCTAATAAAATATATTTGAATTGGTATCATTATCTAGAAATCTGCTTGCATTGAGTCCTACTCTGTATTCTGTCATGAAGAACACAGAAGGGATTGTCCATGAGAATGGGGAGCAAAGGCTGAGTCCCATGGATTAAAACCCTTCCTGTTCCCCATGAGGATAACAGATGGACTCTTTTCTTTGGACTCACTTGCTGTTTTGAATCCAGGCAGAAGGGTTGTCCCTCTGGCAGCAGTCCAGTCGGTAGCAGCAGGTCGGCTGTGAGGGGGAAACAGGGCACACTCCCTTACTGCACATAAACAGCCGCGCTTGTTCACTCGGAGCGAGAGACCAAGAGCAGCCCTGCTGTGTATGACAAAGCACGTAACCTCCTGAAGACCAGGYCTCAGGAGGAGGACAAAAATGAGATCATTGTCTTTACAAGTACCTTGGCTGAGTGCAAGTAGTGCAAGAGGACCGAAAAGGCAGAAACTGTATGAAAGGAAGAGGCTAGAGAAACAACCTCTTCAGCAGGAAGATAAATGTGGAAGCTCATCAGCATTCCTGAGCTCAGTCCTCTCCCTAAGGCCTGTGCTGGACTGCTCATGAGAAAGGGAGCTCTTCAACTAACCTATTTAATCCCTTCTTCTGGGTAGTTCAGAGAAAACTGTGTGGCCCAGGTGAGAAATAACAGAGTTTTGTAAGGGCGTCTCTAGTCTTGGTGTCTGATCTGACCAATCACTGAATGCTGAGTGCATGGTGTGGGATGGACCGGAGACATTGCTGTTTGAAAAAACCCTGCATTGATGATATTTTTCATGTTGTATTTGCTTTCAAAGACTCAGAAGGGATACCCACATACCTGCTATGTATAAATGACTGGGTTTAACTTAGCTAATAGAAGCAGTAGTAATTTGATCAGAGTAACTTTCCATCAACATTATTTCAGCTGATATATTAGCTTAGAAAAAAGGTAGATCAGGACATTATGCATTACTAGACCAGCATGCTAATATAGCCATACTCTTTCTGGTACCCAGGCTAACTCACTCACAACCAGCTCAGATTATTTGGCACAGCACTGCAAGATAATATACTTCAGCATCTTAAGGATCAGACCAGTCTTGAACTATATAGATGGTGATTTTAGTGTGCATAAAATTCAGTAATAAATTACTATTCATATGCTTTCATTAGCTGAACCACGTGAAAGACATGCCTTTGAGCCAGGACAGGTGTCTGTTTTAGTTCTGCAGCACCATGCCATCAATATAAAACACAGTACAAAGTCAAAACTTCCCTGAGGATGATATCCAGCATCAGTGATTTGTTAACTCAGGCCTCATACTGGATGGGAACAGATTAATACAGTAAGAACAAAGGTGCCAGATGTATAGGTTCTTGGCCATGTTTTAAAGCCTATGCATTAAAGGCCAGAGTTAAAGGCAAAGTTTGATGTTAATTCCATAAGTCCCAGGAAAAGACTTCCGGCTACTCTCCTTTATGTATGGTATGATTAAAAAAGACTTATGTAATTATAAGCATTTTACATAAAACGATTTACGTAATTACTTTATAAAGACTGAATGTTGTACTCTTGGAGCAAATAATATAGGTTTCAAGTCTTGAAGAGACTAGGCACATGCTTACCTTTACATATGTGAGCAAACATTGAGGACAAAGAGAAATATCAAACTCTGCTGGTGAATGCATTTCTTCAGGGCAGAAGCTGAGACCTGGTCATCCTCAACAAAAGAGTAAAGTTCCTCTTCTGAGAGCAAAGGCCAAACTTTCAATTAGGTGTGGAGCCACAGCCTCTGCCCTCGCCTTATTAATGTAGTTTCTAAAGAAGATAATTTGGAGTTGGTGGCAAGTTTGTATGCAGAACAAATTATCGTGCCTGTCTGTCTAGCTACAGAATTCAACCCTGTTATCAAGTCTCTTCACTGAGGACACTGTTTCCTATTTTCAGTGTGGTTCAAAACAATGTAAGCTTCAAATAACTAGGAAATAGAGTTTATGAGTAGGAATAAAGTAAATGGCTTGATACAAACATTGCTTTAATTCAAAATGCAGTAAATAAGTAACTAAACTATGATAATGTTTAATTTTTTTTTTTTAATATATTTTAAAAGATACTGGCTTCTCTGTACCTGAGCAGGGTGGTTGTATTGAAATCTGTTGCTTTAACATATGCCACTGCTAGCAGAGCCATAATGAATGAGCAGTTCTGGGTACACATCAAGACTGTGGGCTGGAAGATCAGCGAGACGAGGATGCTGAAAGGTACATTGCTTCATGCTTCTGCTGTGCTCCTGAGCTCAGGCGTGGTTTGAAACTGTACAACAGCGCAGTGCCCTTATGGGGTCATGAGGCTCACGAATGTTAAAATAATCCAGTAACAGACAGACTGCTAAAGACCACAGTGCCAGCAAACAGGTGACAGGTTCATGTGTGATTTACATAGCGTATTAATTGATTAACCCTGAGAGCCGTGTGGGTGATTACTGTGCTGATGAGTAATTTCTTGTGCTGATTTGTAGGCCCTTCCTTTCCTCTGGCTCACTCCCAAGTGCCCTGAGCATTATTCCTTTGACGTTCTTCCTGCAGCTTAAAGACATCCCAGTCCACTCAGTTTTGTGCTGCTAGTGACCTCCATGGTCTGGGCTGACTGCGGGCTTGCTCCATGAAAGGGCAGTCAGGATGGAAGCCAGAGGTGTTGTGGCCAAGCCCCGAAGTGGCCTGGCCACGGGTCCTCCCGCCATGGGCTGTCCTACTTGTGTGCATGAAGATTTACAAAACAGATGGGGAGTAGATCTGGTTTTGTTCTCCTGACAAGTAGCAGAAAACCCTCTGAAGATAGTACAAAACCACAACAGCTTGTTCACATGAGCAGTTGTGAGGGTCTGAAGACTTCTATGAACAGATGCTATTTTATTGCACCAGCTACTTTTAGGCTGGCCCTGGTACCTGTCTAGTTTTTCTCTTTAAAAACACTAATTGAAAGTTAGTCTTTTCCACAAAATTCAAATGGAGAAACAGTACAAGTGACTTGTTTTTCAAGTTCCTGAAAATAAAGGTGATTGAGAGATTTGCCACTTAGTATTTCTTATTTCACAGCTTGGTTTTAGAATGTCTTATGTGACAAAATGAGAAAAGATTTGAAAAATGAAGGTGGTATAATAGAAATAAACAGTGATTATTTTTCTTTGCATAATGTTTCCTTTAATTTCCTAAGGTATGCTAGATTGCATGTTAATGTAACCAGATATTCAATATATTCCAGATCTTGTTGTTACAACTCTAATGATTACCCTGATAATTTGCTCCCAGTATGTAATAGTGCTTATATATCTGGGTGGGTTAAAGCTAATTGCCACACAGTTCTTTTTATTAGGGCTGTAGAGATTAGTAGCCCACACAAGTTTATGAAAAAAAAATACACATTTACAAGCGTGTTGATCTGATTAAGTCTGAGAACAGTCATTCTGAACAAAAATACACATAAATCTGTAGATAAATACATGTAAAAAAAGAAAAGAGTGACTTTTTAAGGAATGTCTTCCATTGGTTTCCTTTGTGAAAAGGCAAATGTTTTTCAGTTGATAGTTTTATACAGACTTATTTGTATTTTAATTTTTTATGGAGTAATACTCATCCCAAGAAGATTCAAGGTCACCAGATTTGAAGATCAGTTGTGTTTTCGTGTGTGTGTGTGTGTGTGTGTGGTTCCCTAGCAGCATGGACTGCACAGTTGTAATGCATTCTGCAGACTGGGATGTCATCTGTGCTTCAATCCACCTATAAACTCCTGAATTTCTGTTGAAGACATACGTGGGAAGGCCATAATAAGATAGTTGCATTCTTTATAAAATGGATATTATTTTACAAAATGAAGATTATTATAAACTCCTTTGGTGGGTTACTAGCTTGCAAGCTGAGGGCCACTCAGAAGTACATCCTCTACATTTCTAATAGATTTATTTTGCTGGATCTTTTACTGTCTTTAAGAGCTCAGTTCAATTAAAAAACTGCTTAAATATACATGTGAATTCTATGTACATTAAGAAAAAGTAGCTTAAAATCAAGCACATTTTAATATATTTTTAGAGATGTAGTTTTTCATAGCAGATGAAGACCTATTAATGATATCTGGAATAATAATACATGGAAGTGGATGAGGAAAACTTTATGTGACTAGGGTTTCTCTTAAGCCATCTATGTTTTGTTCTTTTTAAAAGAAATTATTATATTTGTGTATAATTTTTAAATTTTGTACGAGGGATCTGAAAGAGAAAAAAAAGCAATAGACATCGAGATTTGAATGTTGTTTTTATATGCCAAATATAACTGGGATTATTGCAGCCTTGTAGTGTACATCTACAGCAATATTGCGCTGATATATGTTGCACACTTGCATTTGTAAGTTTTGCATACTGATAGACTCGTAAGTTTCTAATTAGTAAAAATAAGCCCTGAGGTGAAAGATTACAATATGAAGTGAAAGATTACAATATTTATTATTATAATATTTATTTCTTTATACTATAGTCCTTTTTTCTTGTCTCAAATTTTGACTTAGCCCATTTGGATGTCCTCGTTGAGCAGAATTCAACCAAGTGTTTTTCTCTTTGTAGTTTGTGCTTCTTCCCGTGTATTGCCTTTGTTTCTGTTTCAGACTTTATTCCGGTAAAGGCATATATGTGTACATTTTATGTACAGAGAGAGCTTTKCTTTCTAAAATCCTGTTAAATGGTTCACAGTTTGTCTATGAACCTGGATTCTTCCTTTGGTCATTTTGAGGAGGTCAGGCAGTTTCAATCAGAAAAAATTACCAGCAGATTTTAAATCATTTCCATGTACTTTATGGGTGATGTCCRTGTTCCTCTTTCAGGCTCTTCAGACTGGATAAGAAGGCTGAACATCCATGCCTGGGGAGTAGGGTGACTGCCCAAGTCAGAGTTGCGGGGCTTAGCCCAGTGCTGCCTCATGGGCTGGTTGGCATAAGCAGACATCAGGACTGCCTGTATCACACCTGGGGACTATCCAGCTGGCACAACAGCCCATCTCTGTGAAGGCGGTACTAAAGCTTAAATTCACCTTAGCTGTATTCTCCCAGGCATCACAAGCTGTGAGTTTTCCACTGCTCCTCTCCTTCACCATCTATTTAACACAGTTAATAAGTAAAGCAAGGATACCAGAATGGAGAAGGCATGTTCTATTCCCTTCCTATCTCTCCTTTGGTAATTTCAGGCTTATCTTGCAGTAGCAGATAGCTTTAGATTTTAAGTTTCTGAGGAAAAAGCATTACTGTCCTTGTAACATTGCACAGCATATCTTCAGTTTTGGTTCTTAAAGCGTTCTACGTCTCTGAATCTCAATTTACTTGTTTAGGCATATTTTGGGTGCTTGTATACAGAGTAAAAAAACATTTATTGGCTGGAAATTTGTACATAAGCCCTTTGTTCATTTTGTAACATTTGGAGCCTTTATTGATTACTATGGGTGTTGGACTGGGCCCTATGTTATGTCTACCTTAGAGGCTGCAAGCCAGTGACAAGATGCTAAAGTTCATTTTGTCAAAAAATAACTGCCACAACACATGCTAAGTTTGGCTGGACATTAAGCAGTAGTAACTTGCAGAAGGTCTTCCATGTCAGCTGTGGGAGGGAGCCTCTGTTAAACCCACCTTGGTAGTGCCCAGTGCAATTTCTTGTTCTTAAGGATTTAGTCAGCTTTGGGGCCTGGAAGTTTCTTGTCCAGCTTCAGAAGCTACAGCAATTCTCTTTGCTGAGACTGTCTGAAAATTCAAATGCTACCCCATGACGATCTGCTTATGTTGTCAAGCTGCTGTTCTCACTGAAACCCAGAGCGACAGAGCCTGTGAGAGTAGCTGAGATTCCCATATCCTCAGGTGGACCAGAGACCTGACTATCCAGCACTTAGTTGTTGATTTATATGAGATTATGACTGTGAGAATATGTGTGAGGCAAAAACAGACTAAAAAATACTGCTGAGATTCACTGGGGCAGGAGGTATAACTGTTAAGCGGGAAAGAAAAGRTGGCTTTAGGAAAAGGGCCAGTTGTGTTTCTTACATTGCAGCACGTAACTGTCTCTGCAGTCATGAGGAACTGAGTATGTGTACCTGAGGCACTGCRTAGTTACAAGTAGTTTCTGTTATTTTAAATACCTAGACTCAATTGTATAATTATTTGATTTATCTGCACATGTTCTCTCTGGAGAAAGTACCCAAACAATTGCTGTTGCTATTAATATTATTAGGATAAATCCTTAGGAATACTGAACATCTGCATCTTTCTTGGGGGAACACCTGAATCTGCAGGTGTTCAGCATAGTAAAGGCTTCTGGATAATTTAGACTGCATCCTGGATTTAACCCTTTTATATTGCCAGGGTTCAAAGATGTAGTTCTCCCCCAAGTCCCATCTCACATTTGGAGAGAACAATTTTGTAATTGGGATGTATTGGCACTTCAGTTCCCAGGAAAATATGCTGCACATATTTAAACCACCTACTGGTTACAGCATCACCAGGTATCTTCCATCTCTCTATGTCACCAGGTGAGGACTGGATCCTGAGGAACTCTTCACATTCAGAGGTGTTTTTTTTCTCAGGGGGACATTTAAGATGGTCAGAAGAGCTTTATCTGAGGAAGAAGCACAATGGCATTGAGCCAAACTGCTTGATTAGTCATATTACGTATTTAATGTTAAATAGAGGCAGCCTATGGTTTTTATTATTGTTTTGAAAAGCTGCACTCTGGGAGGTACTAGCCAGTAATTGGGCATGTGTGCAAACAAAACATATATCCAACTTGAGTTATTTGTATGACAGCAGTAGAAAGATTATCATCATAACATCCTTCACAGAGTATTTCATATCAGGCAGCCTTCCACAGCTGTAGTTCTCAATCTTTATTAGATCTATTATGCAAACACAGAAGGCTTCTTGAGTCAGCAGAAACTCAGCAAGCTGATATGTGTTGTTCGTGCTGCCTTGCAAATCACTTGCCCTAATCACCTAAGAGTTGATTAAAGTGGAGGTTGATTGGTTAATTTGCTCTCAACCTTGGAGAACCCATGAAATTGATTATTATAGTAGTAATTTAAAATATGTGGTACGTCATTCTTTCTTAGGGTTTCGCTGTATTCTAAAAACAAATAAGAATTTATGGATCATTATTGAAAAAAAAAAGAAAAAGAACAAGAACTTCCCTGCTAGGCATTTGTCTATGTTGCTTTTAAATCAAACAAATTTTCATTAATATCCCTACTTGTACACTGCCTGACAGGGTTCCTCTGACTAATTCACAGAAGTCATGGAAAGTGTGGACATGAAGAGAATAAAGAACAAAAAATTATTCTATCTATCTATCTATCTATGTATCTCTCTATCTCATGTGTACCTCAGTTTACCTTTCTAACATTTTTCTCTCTGTAAAGAGTTAAAAGCAATGATGACTATTGGGAAAACCTCCCTCCTCCCCCACATACAGTAATAGCAAAGATAATCTAAAAAATACCTGATGTCCTGAGGGAAATGATGGGAAAGCTATTAATGGGGTGGAGTACTGCTATCCTGGTTCCAACTTTCTAGAAAAATTTTACAGTTCCCAGCCCTGCCCTGGTGATGAAAAGGGAGAAAGGGGGCTGAGTAGTTTCCCAGCACTGCCCTGAAAATGTCTGTGAATGCTGACAGGGCTGCATGGTCTTGCACGATATACCACATGTTTCTCCTAGCCAAAGATGGGAGTGGCTGTAATGAAAAGAGGGTAATAATGCTTGAAAGATTGAGCATTTGGTAAAGGAAAAAATATTTATAGTCCTGTGTGTTGTTTTATCCTTTTGCTCTAAGTGCTTTGGCTGAATGAATAAATAATGCTTTGTTTATAAGGCAGCTCTTTTTGAATTATTTTAATAAAGTATTGACAGTCTCCCAGAGGAAAAAAGCTTTACAGGTAGTAAGACAGATGAGCTTATGAGCTAGAGATGCAGCACAAAGATCTACTCCCGGAGTGACTGGTCAAGGCAGCCGCACCACTCAGGAGAAGGGTCAGGGTACAGCTAACATGGATAAGGAGAGCGTTGAAAGCATAGGTTGCCCTGTCACATCTGTTTCTTCCTCTCCTTCTTTGCAGAAAAGAAAGCATTATGCGTAGGTATTTGGTCTCCACATGTAAAATTACTCTGGTTTCTTCTTGGCCAAGACATCTGAGTAGAACTTAGCAGAATTTACACTCTACTTTCACAGGCAGGAATAATCAGATTTCAGTATTTATGTGGAGCAGGTCTAGTGGTGTGGACAACTAGCTGTCTCCTTTTTGTTTCATCAGTTCCTCACTGACTTGCACATGAGTGGGGCCAGAAGGTCGGGGCCTGCCCCGCAGTTCCCCAAAGCACTACCTCACATCTGAATGAAAGTCATTGGTTGGGTCTTTGTCTCCTTTCTCCTTTGCTTTTTCACCAGCATGGTTGTGGTGCTGTGGTCTAATCACAGCTGATGGGTTTTGGTTTGATTTCGTTTTTAGTTTTTTTTAACTTTATCAACTATATTAGTGCAAATCCTCATCTTCTGACTGCAGGCTGTTCCCTGCTGGCTGCTGTAGTGTCTTATGCACAGTTTCACTTACCTTCACTTGTTTCCTGAGTGCATTTATTGAGGCAACCTCTGTTATCTGGCRGCATTCATTGTACTTGCTAAAAGCCATAAAAATATAAGAATTGCATGTGTGTGCCTTCTTTTCATAGTTCCTGTCTGCATCTTTCTTGCTGCATACAGTTGATTAATTCTTCTGTACAATGCCTTGAGGAATTAGTGTGTGAAATATCCCATCTGATACATCTGCTAAATGCATTTATGAAGACATCTTCAGGCAACAGTATTGTCATGCACTACAGTTATAGAGTGCACTACAGGTCTTGGGTCCTGTCCTTACTGGTAAACAATCATGTCTGTATTTCCTAGTAACTAATTTCTGCCTGAGATGTTTGCGGGAGACTGCCAACAACTGTTGTGCTAAAATTATACACAAAAAAAAATGTTTGTATGCTTTACATCTTCTGCTCATTTCTTTGTTGGGTAAATAGGGTGCCATTCAGAAGCGTATATTTTTTCTTTCCGTGAATTATTCAAAAGAATAAAGGGAAGAAAAAGGACTTGGTCATTTTAGTTGACTTGTTGCAAACATTGACACCTTCCAAGAGCTGCAAATTCTCAGAACCCCAGTTTTCTAAAAATCAAATCCAAACTGACTAACTGCAAGGAGTGGTAATTTGCTACCTGTAGCTTTAAGCAAGTATAGCAGTACATTTTCATTCTGAACAGGTACCATCTTCAGTACTGTATACAGCATTTTCCAGCTGGGGTCCCCACTACCAGTTGATTAGAGGCTTTTCATGCTGCTAAAGGACAGTGAATTGCTGTAGATCAAATGCTAGCAATAAAAGCAGATGACCTCCTCTACTCACTGGGAGGAATGTGGAAGAGGAAAAGTATATATATTCCATAAACTGCCACATTCAACTGTCAGAAAAAAAATACAAATATGTAATCACCTTTCAAATGGATATTTCTAAGCAGATATTTTTAATCACCTATTTTTGCAGATGACCTTTTTTTATTCGATAGAACGCACTARCACAATCCAGATTTTTCATTCATACTCTGGCACCTGAATTTCTATTCAGGTGTGGGASGAGAATAGACAGGACTTTAAAACACCCATATCCTGGCACAGACAGAGTCTTGTGCTTTCTGTACATGAATTTACTTTCTGTTGTCCCTGGCCAAATATGGAAGCAAAGACTAATATTGCAAATTTTCTTGATAACTTCCAGTTTGCAGGGGTTTCCCGATGGAGGTATGACCTGTGTGCTGAGGATTGAAGCTTGACAAAACACATATTTTCTTTATAYACCTTTAGCAGATTCCTTGAAATAATGTATAGTCCACAGCTTGAAATTGCTGGAGTCCCCAGTTTTGCCCTTATTTGGGCTCTGGAAGCAATGCTTCTGTAAAACCCCTTAGCCTTTTTGATGCTATGCAGGGGCTGCAGGATAAGGGCTCCCCATATAAGGTGTATTTTCAGGGAATGGTTTGCATCTACTTTAAGAGGATTCATGCTATCAAAGCATTATTAGCATAACTGAGCAGCAGATCCATAGTCCATCTTAATGCACAGTAAACTASTTAAAGAACAGAAAAAAGTGAATAACAAAGTGGTAGCACTTTGCTGTATTTCTTCTCTTAACACACAGCAGCAGCTTTGCCTTCCAAAAAATTGTACTGGAGCTACAGATTCATTACAAGATTTTCACGGTTGCTGATAGAGAGTGGGGCCTGATGGTGCTAGGCACTGCATAGAGAGAAGCAGACAGACCCAGCTCTCACTTGTAAAATAAATAGATAAAAATATACAAAAGGAAGATACATAACCAGCAAGCAGCACACAGGTTAGTGCAAGCAAATCTCAGGTGAGATCCACGGCCTAGGGCTCGGTTTGTTTTTTGAGAAGTAGTTAGACAAAATGGAAAGGAAAGTGGATAGAGAGTTTAAAAGGGGAGAAGATGTCTCTAGGTATTCAGTTGTTGTGTATAACTGAGGGTGTGAAAGAGAAATGCATGGAAAGTTATTCAGTTATGTTTCACTCTTTCCTGTGTGTTCTGGGTGACTGCTTTAGCTTCAGGACAGAGTGTGTGAACGCTTCTCATCTGCCTCAAGTACAAAGTCCAGCAACTATGGATGATACTAAGTAGCCCTATGCTAGCTGTATATAAATATTAATTAAATAACATATGTCACTTTTAATCATTGTTTAAAAAAGGGTGTAGGTTTAATTATCAAAGAGTAGCTATCTCAAGAAAGTAAGTCATCCTGTTTTATTTTTATTCATGTATGAAACAGAAGGATGCTTATCTAGTTGTTTACAACTATTAAATCAGCGATGTTTGTGTCATGCTTTGAGGATACAAGATGAAAGAATTCTGTTCACAATTTTTTAATACCCTATTACTTGTATGGAACCACAAAGGATGATTAACAGAGATGGGTTCATCTTGCAACCCCAGATCAGAATTTCCCTAACACCAAGATTCAGAAATTCTTACATTGGAAATGTCATTACTGTTGGAGCAGAATAGCATCCAGAGACCATTCGGGTGCCACCAGCTTTCTATTTCATATGGAGAGCACTTGCAGGTCTTGGGGAAATATTCAGGCCCTACTGTTACAGCATTTATTGAGATTTTTGAACTATCAGTAATCAGAATGAAAGCATATATTCTCAACATCTTCTAAGAAAAAGAAATACAGAACAAGGGCTTTAGGAAAAAAATATTATTTTTTCATCACTTCCATATATTTTAATTATATTTTTATTCACATTATATAATGACATCTTATGTTCTGAAATATTTTTGAACTTTGTCAAAAAAGAAAGTTTATTCAAAACAGTCTGCAGTGAAGAACTGTTTCAGTGACGTTTTTCCATTTTTCGTACACTGATCATTTGTAGCATACTATCACATTATTTAATAACTGGCCAGCTTGTACTGTCTCTAAACTCTCTAATGTGTTTTTGTGAAATACAGTCCTATCTCCATTGGAGATACTATCCTTCACATTTTACACAGCCAGCCCCTCATGGTTGCCAACCTTTGAAGTTTTTCTTAATGCATAATATTTTCTCAAATCAATATCCAGAACAAAATTATCCTTGATATCACACAGAGAGTAGCTGGTCAAAAATTATTTGATATAATACATTTTTATATATGAAAATGTCAGCTCATTTAAACATTTTGCTGAAGCACATCAATTTTGATGGCATTTCTTTAAAAGTCAGTGAACACACTACTAAAAGTATTTCAGTTAGACTTTTTAAAAAGCATGTTTCACTTTGAAATGAGTATTTCAATCATTTATGTATAAACTAAGATATATAATTTTATCAAGTGAAAATGAGAATGAAGTGTATTGAGTTTATCRACACAAGCATTTTTCTTGTGTTTCTGAAGTCTAAATATGATGATATTTCCTGTGAAATGAAGCAGTAATAAATTATTGTAGAAAATCTAAGCAAAATTTCTCATAAAATGGAAAATCCAGATTTCACAGAGCTCTACTGGTGAACTTTCTAGGCAACTCAGTGTGAGACTATGTGCTTAGACAGCAATAATCAGCTTCACAGACATGCACTGGAGAACAATTTGTTGTGCGGCAGTTTTGTAGAAAAGGATCCATGCCTTCTAATAGACCTTAAGTGAGTATGAATCAGCATTATGTCCATTTCCTACATTGGAAAAATGCAGATCTTGTATTGGAATGTATAAGAGGAGCATCTGCTGTAAAATACATTAGATAAACCTTGCATTTCCTACTGTGCCAATAAAGGGTGGGCACTGCACCTCTAGGACGGTGTGGAGTACTCAGAGCAGCTCCAGATAAAAGCAAGGAGAAAAGTCTTGAAAGAGTGAAGGATTAGGTTGTGATGTCTGTAGAAGACTGAATGAGGACATGGATACAGTGTTGCGGTATGTAAATGTTATTTTAAAAAAGAAAGGGAATAATTTGTTTTTTCAGAGAATAATTTGTTTTACTGTCTAGAAGGAGAAATAATGGGCCTAAATTAAAGTGAAAGGGTTTTAGGCTGTAACTATGTTAGCAAGTAATTAGGCACAATAGGGGCTTGGCAGTAGATCTAAACAGTTGGTACTAAAGCCTTTATGTCTACACTAATGCACTTTGGTGTTTTCCTCCAGRCTAAATTTAGTCTGGTCCCCCAGAGTGAACATCCCGACTATCCATGAAGTTTAAAACTGCATGAAGAATGAATCATTGGTTCAAACCCATATTTTCCCATAGACGTTGGTGCACATTTGATGTGCACCTGTAGCAGATCTTTCAGATTACCTTTCTCTGAATGAATTCTAACTTATGAGCACCAAAAATGCTCTGAGGACTGAAATAACGCATGATATTGACTTGAAAACTGTACTGCTCTGAACCAAACCACTAGCATAAACAGCTTGCATTGTTATATACATAATGCAAACTTCTTGCTAAGTGGTAGAGGCTTTGAATCAATGAGTGAGATTGATGCCTTATAAGAAATTGGATGTATTTGTCAGGTATTACATAAGTACAGCTCTTTTTCCCAAGGTCCTTTCCACTACTGTTTTCTGTGCTTCCATTGTATAGGCAACATATTTTCTACCCAGAAAGGGGGAGACTGGGATAGATAGATAAACACTATAATTGAAATGTGTAAAAGGTCACTGACCTGAGTGCAGAATCAGATATATTTAGCTCTTGGAGATATGAATAAATTAAACCTACTGTAGGTTGTACAGCACTGGTATACTGTTAGTATTTCTAAGCCAGTTTCATAACTTTCTCTTTTCAAAAATTGACAATTAAAAGTTCTGTTGAGATGCTTATTTCTTTTTTTATTCTAACATCAAAATAGAAAATGGATTTCTTAGAGTTACAAAAAAAATAGTTTTGAGCTAAAAATTGCAAAAAAAAATCAGCCTACAGCAAGTATTTATGAAAGCTTTAGAAACCTATAAAAATGGTCTACTGATTTCTAAACTTACTCTTTAATTGAGTGACATGAACTTTAATTAATTAAATGGTTGCTTTTATTTTTAGCTGAATTAGGATATTAAATCTGTGTTTCCTTTTTCAAGAAAATGAAACCAAATGGGGCACTATAAAATGCTAAAATCAATATATTATTATACTCATATTGCTTTTGATTTTTTGAAAGTTTCCAATTACTATTAAATGCTCAAAAAGAAGATACTTCCAAACGGTTTGTGAAAACAGGTGCACTGCAACCAAAATGAGACATAGCTTGCAGAATATCCTGTGTTTACAATTAGGCGGTCCCAAAATAATATGATTCTCGTCTGGAGGCTGGGAACATCCTCTTGGATTTACATGGTACAATGTTCCCATTTTAAAACATTAAGTCCCCCAAATTTTAGTTGCATTTACTTCTCAGGCTTTATTGGCTTGCTTCCTTCAATACATTGCACTTTTAATTTCACCTTCTTCTCCTAACCTTTCCCCATTTCCCACTCATACATACCTAGACCAAGACAATTCTGCAAAAATTTATACATATATTTTAATCAATTAGCCATGATAAATTTAATTCTACTAACCATTAGTTAATTTAATGATGCTATGGCTGAATAAACATTTTGTATGAAGATTTTCTCAGTTCGGGTGTATTTTCACTTGAATTAGTTGAATCCTTCCCAGTGGTGCCAGGAAATAATTTTGRAATTTGCGAAATTACTGGATTTTAATTTCTGATAATGATTGTGTGATGTGCAGTCAAAGAAGGAACATGCCATTAAATTTAGTAGCTGGTTTTATTTGTCTTTCCCTATGCCTTTCCAGAAGGAGGATGCTAGAGTCTTTGCACCTCCATGTTGATGTTGCTTTTAGTATTTCTTGTTTCTGACCCAGTTGCTATCTGCTCCTCTTGGATGGGGAACTATAGTTCTGTGCTCCACTTCCTTGCATTCTCCTTTCCAGCTGTATGAAGCATAGACACAGATTCTAATCTCCAGTGGGTTCTGGCCATCTGAGTTCAAGTTAATGTCTGCTTATAATACAGAAGTCAGTAATATATGCATCTATGCTGACCTAACATGACCTCTCTACAGTCAGAACAGGTTTAATGGCCAGTGGGACCTTCCAGGTTATGTTTCTGGCTGCACTGGTATGTAAAAGAAAGTCTTATCATGATTTTCATTGCCGTGCAGCTAATTACCTTTTTCTGCAATAAGTGCCRTTTGGGGTAACTATTATCAATTATATGCCCTGAGGCATATGACAAAGACTTGTTTCTCAGGTAGCTGTGGATTTTTTTTTAAAATTGGTTCTTTGTAGAGGCCTCTAGAAGTATGAAAGAAGTATTACTGATCACATTTCTAGGATATAAGAATAATGATCAGATGTGATATAGTTAGAGTGTTACAAGATCTCAGCAGTGGAAAGTCAGTTTGTGTCAAATACTGGGTTCTCATTTTGGTATACTGAGAGTGAAACTGAACCCCGGTAGCTTTGTTTATCAACACAACTCTCCATTTAGAGAGGCATGCATCAACTTGGTAGAAAGCTGGGCTATATGTCCTTTTACACCACTCATCTTCCCTAATTTTCCCAAAATCTTCACATAATTACCATAACCCTGATGTTACCACAGCTTTTGATTTACGGTTGGATTTATTTATGGGTTTTTATTTATTACTAGAGTTTCTCCCCAAAGTAAAGAAAAAAACATTGTTCATTACAGGGTTTGAGAACTTTTTCTCTGAATGAAATAGCTRTATGCAAGCTTGGATATGAAAAGAAGAGAAAATTTCACTTTTTGAATTATATTTGAAACTTTTGGAACTACTTATTGTTTCATATTTTAAATGTCTAATTCAGATGCTGTGAATTGTCATTTAGAAGTGCAGATATATGGTGCAGATTATTTAGGGTCCAAATTTTAGATTCTTAAAAGCACCTAATCATCAAAAGTAGACACTGTCTGTGTCCCCATTGTCACCATCTATGAGAACAAGGGTCAGACAGGAACTACTGTGAAGTGGAAAAAGAGATTAGTTACTGCGAACSGGAAAACAGTTATGAGGTTAGCAAAGACATATTTTTACAGTAAATTTTTAATTTACAAGCTATATTTTTAGTGTAAATGATTGCCATTTTCAAAATATGATATGCATTAAATAAATGTTTTAATACACAGCTGCAGAATTAACATAAAAATCTGGGAAACAGGTTTAACATTGCTTCAGAAAACACCACATATTTTTATTTTGAGTATGTTTGTATATAGACATACAAGGCATAAAAAAGAGCGTATTTTGCTAAATGTTCACCGTAACTATGTTGACCATGCTGTTGAAATTCTGTTACATTTTTCTAATTTTATATTGTTTATAAAAGGTTTCTAAAGTGTAAGCAAAATTCTTATAG
This sequence comes from Oceanodroma leucorhoa, assembly GCA_030449065.1. Lineage (NCBI taxonomy): Eukaryota > Metazoa > Chordata > Aves > Procellariiformes > Oceanodroma > Oceanodroma leucorhoa. The sequence goes on from JASVER010000014.1 coordinate 6,276,633, forward strand.
ACGTTTTGATAAATGATTACCTTATTATTATAGATTTTTATGGAGTCCAACAGTTCTATAGATGGTGCAAAACCAACTCTTAAACATATGCCTTACTTTGATGTTATTTAAGTATGATCCTAAGATTAAGCTAGTTCTTTAAATACTGTGCTGAGTTGAAGACTGATTGAAAAGCTGTACAAGATTCATGTAAAAAAGACCAGGGGAAAAAAATGCATATAAAGATTTTTTTTWAAAAAAGTTCTCAATCTGGTAGATTGCTTATCCCAACCAGAGCATGATTTTTTCTGGTTGCTTTCAACCTGTATCCCAGGTGACTGACAGGCAGCTTCTACAAGAGAAGCATAAAGAACATCAGCTGAGCTAGATTTTTCATAACAGTGGGCATCAAACTGGGGCTATCTATACAGCTGATGATCTGGAACCAGAAAACAGTGTCATCATCTTTTTACAGTCCTAAATAAAGATCACTGCTAAAGCAGGATCTAACAAAAATAAATTTGGCTTTATTTTTGTCACGTTGGAAAAACTGTGTCTCCTCTACTTAAAAAGATGCTGGAAAAAAATCATGTCTTCCTTTGATCCAATACTTAAAGCTCACAGTGTTTTTAATCATCTATTTCCAGCCTATATACCTGGTTAGCAACCAGCTCCCCTTCACTTTCTGTCATACCCAATAACACTCACTTCTTTTCAGCTGCCATGGGCAACGTTTGAGGCTCTTTTTGTCGCTGCTTCTTGTCAGAAATGTAATGGATTCTGCCCAGAGAATGCTCTTCTCCTAGGACATGCTGCCTGAGAATATTAGCACCCAAAATAGTCCTCGAAGGTTTTGAGAAGACATATTCCTGTTCCTGAGACTCCTAAACTTATTTTTGCGTTGCTGGTTCAGGTGAAGTGTTGCTTGCCTATGCTGTCCAATAGAGATTAATCATTTCCAGAGAAACAGCAATAACCAAAATGCATTTGCTCTATGCACTCACACTTTTCATAATGGATAAGCTTAAGAAAAAAAAAAAAAACAAAAAAACAAGATTTATTCTAGCAAACCATTATTTTGGCGACTATATAGAAAAAAACTACAGAAAAAATAAAGCAAAATGAGTTTAAGAGCAAATCTGACCCCAAATTCTAGCTGTCACTTAAGATCTCTGACACATATCACAACAATAAGGGCTGACAGAGGACCAACGTGCTCTTCATTTCCAGGATGCTGCCTCTCAGAGTACATTTCAGTCTTGCCTCTCTGTTTATATGAAGAGAGCTTTTACCAGAAGTTAGTGGATATGATGTTAAAAGCACGTCATGACAACCCTCCATTTCCTTCCTAATTTATAGGAACCTACGATACAGCAACTTTAATTGGCTCTTTTGAGACCGTGAGAAATGAATGGAATTTCCTTTAGGCTTGTATAAGAAGACAATGTTACTTCTGAAATATAATACTTTTTTTTTTTTCACCCATGGTTACTTTTTGATCAGGAAATCAGTGTGGTGCATCTCTACTGTTCCACTAAAAACTCCTGGGACTCTCGTTTTGCAAATCACACAACAAAATTGTTTTTGTAAAGACCACATATGACCCATTAATAAAACAGATGTTGGGACTGAGGCACAGGTGCAGCTCTCCTCCCACACATAAGCACACAAGCCCAAGCATACAGACACACACCCATACTGCATGCTTTCAGTGTTATCATTGTCACTGCACATTATTTCTGTCTTTTTGTACTCAGTCTATCAAATTCTGCAGCTCTCACTTGTACTTCAGCTGCTTCACGGAAATGCACCATAACATACCAGGAAAACTCTTATTTATTCTCCCATCAAAACAATAGTAAGTGCCTTCCAGTGCTCCCCAAATACTCGATTAATGGTGCTCCAAATATTGGATTAATGGTGAGGGTCAGCAGATGCAGCAAGGCAATCTTCCACTTTGGTCAGAAACTTGGCTAGTGGTATTTCTTAGGGACTTTTCCCTGTTCCCTCTCTTTCCTGTGGAGAGATCTTATTCCTTTGGAGACAGATCAGGAAGACTCCCATTGCTCAACAGCTCTCAGAGAGGACAACTTGTGACATCTTTAACGTTCCCTCCTTTTAAGGATGGAAAGGGATCCAGCTTCCCCCCATGAAAGCTGCATTTGGCCTTGGGCAAAGGCCAATGCAGAAAGCACTGTTTCATGTCACATCTTTCACATCCTGAGCAGCAAACTGCCCCTTTCAGCAAAGCAGTTAAACACATGCTTATATCCTATTGACTTTCTAGCACTTAAACATATGCTTAACAGCTTGGCTGGATTGGGGTAGACTTAAGCAAATTATTAAGTGCTTTTCTGTATCAGGTGTCAATGGAAGGGGGAATATTTGCCTGCTCTGCTTTTAATCTTCAGTCTTACTGTTCAGGAGTTTACATAGACAATTCTGGGTCAAGCAAACTCTCTTTGAAATACTGTATCCTCTTACAGGTGTATGTATGTTTTTGTCTAGTTAACCAGCATGAGGTATAGTGCACAAGACAGACTGCTTCTCACTTTCCTCCTCCTAGCACATTTCTCAGGTCGCTTCCATTGAGTTACTTTTTTATATATTGATTCTGGAAGAAAGTATTGACTGCTTGTTTCAATACTGCCCAACATAGCTAGATGTAGCAATTTAGCTCTCTTAAGGAAGAAATGAGCAAACTCCCACTGAGACAGCCATCCATTGATTAACATCAAATACTCACAGCCTTTAATGTCATTCTGTACCTAGACTCCTATATTATTAGCCAGTGTCTGGTTCAGAAAACGCAGGGATATAAATCCAATTCCATTTTTACCCCCTCCTAAGAGAAGGAGACTCAGAGATGTAACACAATCCATCCAAAGCATAAATCTGCAACTGAAGCTTAGATGCACAGTATCAGACAACAACTTTCTAGTGCAAGCTGTTGAATTGCTTTCCATGGGTCTCTTTCATTTTCTTCATCATCATGCAAATGGCTGACTATTGGGTAATACAGCCTTCTTTTTGCATCTGAATAAAAGCTTCATACTCTGTGCTTTGTCTCCTGGTGAGTATGGCAATCATAAGAGCATTTCTTTTCATGAGCTTACACACCAACGTAACTGGAGGGCCTTTAGGAAGGGACTAACCTTCGATATTTTTTAGAACAGTATGAGACAGTTTGGCTATTCTGATTTGGTCTGCACCAATTTACCATTATTAATCAGCAGGAAAAGCCACTAATGAACTAGGGGCAGATTCCCTAGCTCTAAAGCAGGTATTGCATAGCAGGGTTTCTGCTGTCTGTTAGTGAAATACCACTGCATGTTTCTAAATAACAGAGATTTTCATTGTGGCTGAGAGTTGATTTACTTTTTTCCTTACAAAATATTTGATTAATTGGACCTTTCCTGAACAGTGTCTCACTGCTGCCTTTACCAATGTAAGATCAACTTTTCCGGAAAGGGCCTACACATCTGGGGTTACTTTTACCATTAAGGTCTTGACAGCTTCAAATTTCACATGGCTTGTACACAGACAAGGAGCTACAGCTGGTAGCCCGTGAGGCTGAGCTGTATTAGCCTTAAAAACTGTGGGAACTGTTTGTGTGTGTGTATTTTATTCAAGGCCAAGAGTCAACACAATGAATAAGAATATAGCTTTGAACACTTTTTGAAAGGCTTGGTTTTAGTCCATTCTCTCCCCTTGGGGGTGACATGATTGCACTATATAAATACTTCATAGGAGTAAACATCATGGAGACAAAAGAGCTAACTAAATTAAGCTTGCCATGAATTAAAATAGGTTGGAAATTTGAAGAGGCTTTTACTGCCTAAGGGAGAGGTCTTGGAATAGCCTTGTAGATGGAATAAAACTGATTAGATGTCTAATAAACTTTGTCAGAGGCTGATACCTTTAAGAAAAGGACAATATGAAATGGGTGCTAGCATTCTGAAGAAACAGGATTTGATGGCCCAGGAAGCCATTTCCATGAGCTTTATGTCCAGCATATATGGTATTGAAGTGATACTCAGGCAGCATAGCTTGCAATCATTGTAGGTTATAGAGGCAGCTAAAATATCTATAATTTGATTAATAGGTGCTGAGTTGCCATGCACTATATTTAAATTATATATGAAATATGTATACATAAAAAATACCCTTTGCAGACCTATACCGTTATATCCCAGTCTCGTATCTCACTGCATACAGGCACAGAAGTTTTGCCTGGATGCAGTAAATGGCAAAAYCTAGACCTACAGCTTCATACCCACAACTGATAGCAGGTTCTGTCACTGCGCCAGTCGGAGGAAAGGGAGAGCCAGTGGGAGGAGCGGGCCAAGCGGCCCAGTACGATTCCTGCAGYATGGGTAATGATGTGTGTAATGGGTAATGACCACTATGTCTGTGCACCTCTGGCTAGTTATCCAGCCTCCTAATGGTCTAGAGAACCCATCATAATGAACATATACAGAGGTTCCCCTGGACCAGCATTGTGGAAAGTATACGCAGTATGCAGTGCACAGCGGAAAAATATTCTTGGGGTGGTTGGAGCCAGCCTAGGCGCATACAAAGATGTGAGGAGGGTGAGGCATTCCTCCTGCTGCTCTTGTGCCATGACCAAATGAAAGGGCTCCGCGTCATACATCTCATCTCAGCTGCTGGCTTCCCAATCTGATTTTGCTTTTCATAATACTAAATAGGCTGGACTGCTTAATTGACATGTAACACAGTCAAAAAGTTTAATGGAGCAATGGATCTAGGCAAATTTAGCCCTTAGGTTACTAATTTGATTCAATATCACTTTGTCATTAACTCCTCTGAGTTTTATGGATTTAAATAGTTTCTTTTCTTCTCCAAATATGAGTAGTACAGAGACTTTAGTATTACATATTTGACTAATTTATTAATCAGCATGGCTGGATTTCAACTGAATATCAGTTCAGAGCAAAAAAGCATAAACCAATCTCTCAGAAAATCTGTTTACATTGCAGGGGACAAAATGTGACAGATCTTCTGTGAGGAAGGTTTCCAGTGACATAGATTGAGGAAATACTTTCCTAAGAGAGTATTTGAGAGAACTCTAGCATTTAGACATGTGCACAGTGCCATCTTGCTTTACGAGCAGATACCATGCGTGGATTCTGGCCAGAGACGGGCCTGGAAAGAGTTAAAGCTCCCCCTGACTCGGGGGAAGTCCACAGCTGCATCCCCTAAGCACATGGATTTCCAGCCTCTGGGCTGACCCAGCTGTCAAGAATTAAGTAGTTCCTCAGCACTCTGTAAAAGGGAGGTGCTCCAAGGGGTTGGTTTGGCTCCTATTAGAAGTTAGATGCTTTGTGAGGGACAGCAGGGGAAAACATGAGCTAAAAAGACAAACACCCTCCTTTTCCTGCTTTTTTCTCCCTTTATTAGATTCAAACTTTGCACAAAGTTCTTCCAGATTTTCCTTCTAAGCTTCTATGTATGGGCAGATAGGGTGTATGTTTGAGTTAGCTTGTTAGCACTATTAAGCAAAGAGCTTTTTTCTAAAGTCTTGCTTCTATTAGGGAGTAAAGGGTTCCTAGCCAAATGTCATCTGAAAAGCTGTGGATGTTAGTCTCAGGTTTACCTTTGGAGACCATGACTTGTCATGAAACTTTGTGCTAGGGTGGTATAAAATTGAGTGCTCTTTCTATCAAGTAAAGTTACTCTTCTTCTCCTTTAGGTCTAAATGGTGTCAGGCATAATTTTCTAAAACTTGATTAGAGAGAAAGCTGCTGTTCTATTATGCAGTGTTCCATTAGAGGCAGTAAGTTATCTAAGAAACTACAAGAAAGGCTGAGGAGAGGGAGAACTTGGTAGTCATTTGAAAGATTAAATCTGTCTGATGAATTAAAAGCAGCTCTCAAGCTCCATAGAGAGGTCACACAGTCTGTAACAAACTCTAGTAGTACAGAAGCTTTATCATAACTTGAGGTATTTTGAAAAACAGCATTAGAAAGTAGTCCTGTAGTTGCTTTTGTGCTCTGGCATTTATCTGTGGTGTTTGTATCATGCTACCTGAACAAATAGCTTCAGCTGTGCTGCGTCTGGATCTTCCCAAATGGGCAATCACATAACTCAGTAGTTATGAAAATAAGGATTTATTTATTGGGGTAACAGATTTGTATCAACTACGTGAGCTTAATTATTTTATAAGAAATAGTGGGCAAGCATATGCTACGAATAGTAAGGGTACCCTCAAGCAACTCTGTTTACACAAGTCTGGTTTTCTCCAAACTATTGTTCTGTCAGGTTTTTCTCATTGCAATAAGAAGTGCATCTCTTATGCGTGTTTTGAGACAAGACTTGTACTTTGGGGCAAAAGAGAATGTCTACATCCCCTCCCCATCTTCATATATCCTGATGTTTTACTGCTTGATGTCTATATTCTTTGCTATTATATGTGTCTAGATGAATATGGAAAGTTTTTCTTGGATTCAGTGTATTTTCTGCTTTGTCCTGTGTAGCACAGACATCATAATCCTGCAGCTATAGCCTCACTTTCTTTTGCTGGGTAAATATTTGATACCAAAAGTCCACTTTGATTGTACAGCAGGTTCAGGAGGAAAACAGCATCTGACAATGCTTTTTACAAACATCTTGAATAAGCAGCCAGAAGGGGCAAGGGAAGCTATGCAAACCACAGAAGTTACTAAGCCACTGATGTAAAGAAAGTGGCTCCTCCTTGCATAGCCTGCATGCAAGCTCTTGGTTGACTAGGAGCCCTCGCAGTTGCCTGCAGCTTGCTAGCTGGTCCTTGTTCATATCAACATCCCTTTATTGAACTTGGTAAAACAGCAAGGGTATGGTAATATTTCCAGAGGACAGAATCTACTCATGAAAGTCAGGCAGCACTTGACAGCATTTTGTCTCTCTTGCTTATGATGATTCAATTATTATTATTTTTTCTTACATTATAGAGATTTATCCTTCCATGCTTTAAGGACACAATAAAACAGGTCTTTAATTTTTTTTTTTTTTTTAAGTTTCTTTATAAGGTGTGAAGAGGCTTTTCCGTGAAAAGAACCTCAGAGCACCCGACAAAGCCACAGGACCTTGTTTTAGAAGGCCAGACTAAGAATATACGTCATGTGTTACTAGGCTGTACGTTGTAACAGGCACCAATGTCTCAGAACCGTATGAGGTGGAAGGACCAGCAGACTTAACTCGTGTTAAATGTCAGGTCTGCTATAGCTGTTACTTATCAGCTTAAACTGGCACCTTTTGTAGTTTTAATTAGTAAAGAACGACAATTCCCTTCTTCACCACAGGACAATGAAATATATTTTATAAGGCAAACAGCAGCTGCGGGGTGTGGGCATGGTTATTATAAAATAATCACACCCGCAGGGATCAGGGAGGCATTTGGTTCTGCCTCATGCCTCATAAGAACCGTAGGGTGCAATTGCTGTGCGATGGTAACCTCCCTGTCATTTTATATTATTTAACGAATTCCACTACATTGTCTTCAAGCTCTGCCTTGCGGTTATTGTAAAGAAATTCAAATATCTGCCATACTGACTGCATAAGCAGTTCACCTCCTATTTGAGTTTACTGCTGCCATCAAAATAGCATGGGACTGTTGTCCATGATGCAGGAGGGGAAAAGATTATATAGTTGTGCAATTTAATGTCCAGATCCCGTTAGGAGGGCAGTCCTACATTTCAAGAGGCACATAAGTTGAGCAGATCATAGACTAATTCATTAGCACCTTAATCTGAAGGACTATCAGGTGTCTGATTCACACAATACTTATCTTACACAGGAAGTGATGACAGTGCTCCCTTCTGGTATTACATTATAATCTCACCTCTTGTATTTCACAAACCATTGTGCTTTACATGGTTAAGTGTAGTCAGTTGAGTAATTTGTTTACTTTAATTTGTACTTGAGCAGTATGTCTGTCCAAGAAAGGCTTCCTGTCTTTATTTGAACATATCAAGTGAGTCTTTTTTGGCCATGATAGTTTGTTCCAATGGTAAATCTTCACCAGTGGTCAAGTTTTTTGATTTTTAGCCAACTAAATATCGGCATCTCCATCTTCTCGCTCTGTAAAGCCTTTTCTTTGCTTTTACAAAGCCTTTGCAATGAGTCCACTCTTCAGCCATCTTTTGGAAACTCTAATTAGATGGAGCCCACTGCTTTTGCTTTTTCCTGCTCCCCCACCTTGAATCACTTTGTTGTTCTTTTCATGTCTTTGTCCTTAGACCTATTATTCTCATCTCAAGTTAATTATTTCATTTTGATTTTATAGCATCTGTCAAACACTCTAGGCATTTTCCATAAATTAAATCTGCAAGCTTCAACCAAAAGCTTAGCATAAACAATGTAGAACAATCCCATCAAATAATCATCATGCTCAAAACTGCATATCACTGTTTCTTGCCTCAATATATCAGCTAGCGTAATGGAGCTTATGTTGATGGCTATTTTCCTCTACAGGCGGTAAAAAAAGGAAAAATAACGTACATAAAAGCTCTTCCTTGTATTGTGCTGATTCTTCTGAAGTTTGGGAGTCTGCCTATTGACTTCAGTCATTTTTACATTAGATAAAATCCTTTCAAACCTATCTGAGAGTAAAATTTCAACTATTAGTAGTGAAGTTGGGATTTTTGTGGAATAATAAGAATGAGTGTCCTAGAACTTGTATTATATATCTGTCCATAAAGACGATGAAGTACTGACAATGCAAGCTTCATATTACATCACAAATTTACCTTAACCCTATGCAATAACGACTTAGAAAAATACTTATGCTGCCATAATGAATTTGGTGGATTTCTGTGTGTTGGTAGATGACTCAGAACTAGAAAATATGTCTGAATTAAGTAAAGAATTGCCTAATAAATAGTCTGACCAGTTTGTGTACCTTAGTATTGCTGAGTTATTGCAAATCTGATTTATGGTTTAATGAGGTAGGGTACGATTATGTATAACCTTTAGTATGGCAGTCAACACCACTGATCTGAACGGTTCTCAGATGTTGGCGACTGTTTTACTCAAAGAGGAAACAGCAGAACAATATCCTGGTTTCATAGGACTTGAGGCGATTTACAGAGAAATTACAGCATTGACAGGAACAGAACTTCTGGGTCATCAAGCCCTCTCTGCTGCTATTGCAGCAGCAGCAGCATAAAACCCTGTTCGCAGACTTACCAAACTCCATCTTTAAACCAATTCTTTTGCTGCATTAGAAAACTTCATTTGTCTAGTGACTGAAACATCTAACTTTCTGCCAAAGTTTTTCTGTCCAGTTTAATACTGCTTGTTCTTATACCAGCTTTGTACTTAAGCATTGAAAGCTCTGCTGTTGACCAATTTGACTCCTTTTATATGTTTATAGACAACAATCATAGCTGTTAATTTTCAAAAAAATAAACAAGCCAAGCTCTCTTCAACTTCTTTGGAAGACAGGATCTTCCAAGTAATTTCCTAGTCATGCTAAAATGCTTTTGCATACTCTTTGCACGTGAATTAATCTTTGTTGAACATGGATGATGCAGCAAAGCAGAGTAAGTTGTACCTATACTTTATACTTCGCACAATGCAATTTATCCTTCCCCACTTCTGCTGGAAATACTAAGACTAATATATCCCAGACACATTTAGCTTTTTCATAAAAATGTAGCATTAAGTGGTTCCCAATTACTGTGAGACTTATTTAAAATATATAGTGTCTTCCTACTCTTCATGTTCCAGTTCGGAAAACTTCAGCTTATAATGGTAATTAATATTAGTCCTTAAACGTGTGAGTTTGTGACTTGTTTATTCTCACGTGTGAATAGTATGATATAGCTTGGAATAAGACCTTGAGGTCCACAACTTACATCTTGTACTTTGACCACAGGACTCATCTTCCACTTGCTGCAATCTATAAATGAGACATTTTGCCTGAGGTCAAGAAAATTTTACATCTGAAATGATAACCAGCTAGAAGGACTCAATTTCTTAAGTAAAAGTCATTCTGCATTATTATTCTCTTACTGCAAATATACGTTATGTAAACTTATTAGGGAATGGATTTTGCCCCCAAATAAATGTTCACTACATGGAAATGACAACAAACTAAAATAAACCCCAAAGCTAAGTAAGAAAGTAGGTTTTAATTTTCAGAAGATTTATTTTTATGCTGTTTACACTAGCATTTAGTCCAGTTTGACTTGATTCATTAAGTACTTTGTAGTCACTTCCTGTCACATTTTAATCCATGTTTTACACATTAAAGTAATGAACTTTCAGTGGTACATAATAATAGATCATAGCTATGATCTGAGACTCATTTGTGGTACAGAGACTGCCATTAAAATGCAGATCTAAGCATAGAGCTTTTATTTCCTTTCCCAAAGCTAAACTAGTCCTTTTCTTTAAAAAAAAGAAGGGAATAAATYGTTGATGATACTAATTTGCAAAAAAAAGAGGTTCTTTGGAAAAAATGCATTAAATTATTTTATGTTCTCTTTCAAAAAAAAGAGAGAAAATGAGGAGTAAACTGCATTCCAGACTCAATGTCAGGTCTACAATACGGATATACTGACTACATATTTCTAATATCTGTATCCATAACTCATTGCTTAAATTGAGGTATTTCAGATCCTATTTCTTCCACTGCTGATTTGTTACATTGCCTTGAATGAATCCTTTAACTCTCAAGATCTGTTTGCCTATTACTTGTCTTTAAAGTCTTTAGAGAAGGGCCTGTGCAGAGATCAGCATAAGAGGGCCTTGATCTGTACTGAATGCTCCAGCATCTACTAAAAAATATGTTGTGAGAAAGGAATGAAAACTTTGCTTTCTGAAGGAAAGCAATGCTCCTAAAATACGAGGTGAGAAGACACTTCAGAATAAAACTGCTGCAAAAGAGTCTGCAGAAATCATGCATTTGTTTTCTTTTAAAGAAAAGAATACATTTAAATAATTGTTTCCATCTCCAAGGATTGTGTGTTACTGCCGACCTTTGTGGGGAAGTCACCTGCCTCTGAAGTGCAGCCATCTGTTTTAAGATTGCATTGCAACATTAAACTATCAAATAGGAAAGGAAATCGAGTAAAACAATAACTGCAGCTGGAACAGTGGAAAAATACAAGTAAGCAGAATTAACTAAGGACTTGGAATTTTAGTCTGTTTACCATGGCAGATAGTCTAAGTTCTTATTAAAAAAGAACTGTTAAAATTTGAAGAAAGATCTCAGCTTTCATGCTGTATCTGAGAGTCAGATGGTCCAATTACTACCCTATTGTGAATACTCTCTAGAGGTTGCTATAGTCCTACCTAATTTTATTCCTTTAAGTGCCTTAGGAATTTCTCTGAACATCGCACCCTGGCTTATGAAGGAGCATAGTACAAAAYCCCTTCTCCTCTGCTTTCTTCCCTCCCATGTTTTTGGCCTACATTGTAAGAAACTCTGTGTGTCTTCTTAACTCAAACACAACAGCACACCAGGTAAATCTCATGTTTCACTACAAAGGGAAATGCAAGATCTTGTAATTAGGGCATTGAATGAGACTCAGGAGACTTGGTTAAATTGATGTATGACCTTGGCAAGTCCTTTAGTCTCTTTATGCCTTGCTTTCTAAACTGTAGGATCTAGTTTTACCTATCTACTCACTGGGGAATTTGAAGCATAGGTGCAGTGCATGGCTATCGCTGAAGAGTAAAATATCATGGTCCAAAGCATTTGACTGATACAGTTTAACATGTACCACTGCACCCTGAACTCTGTAGATGATAAAAAATAAAACTTTCACTCTGTAAATTTTGCTCTCATGTTAATAAAGTCATTTGTTTGCTTGTGGTAAGGCAAATCTTTCTCCCCTCTGTATTTTCCAAGGCAGAACTTCCACTTCCTTGGGTTGGTCTGCAGTAAAAAGAATTGCTATTAATCTGACAAGTTGTTTCCAACTGCTGCAAGCATGTCATTAAAAGGATCTTTCTAACCCACACATCAGTCTTCTTGACATCTGTCATACAGCTTAGATCATATATCTCTTTTTCTCCCCTATGAGAAAGAGTCATACTGTAAACATTCKTTCATTACTTTTAGTCTCATGTCAAAAAGAATCATATACTTATTTTCGGTATGTCCAGCTTCCCCTACTAATGGTAACTACAGATCTACAAACACACTCCCTGATTATCCTTTCCTTGCATCCCTTTCCTGCTTAATGACAAGCTTCAGAAAGACAGATGTAGACTTTGCATGAAATCAGCTGTACATATTGCTAACAGATTGCTGGACAATCTGATAATAAAGCCAGTTAGCTCTTATCACTCTGTTTCTATTCTTTGCTTGCACTGATAGATGGGACTCTCTTAAACTGTCCCCAGCTAGGCTCTTCAAACTGCTGCTGCTATTTATTCTTACTCCTTTTTCTCTTCTGGTCATCTTCTTGCAAAACCTCTATTTATTAACTAATTACACTATTCCCTTCTTTTGGTTGCCCTCACCTTTGATGCTGTTTCTATATTGTAAATAGCTATTTCTGTTTTCCACTTTTACGTGTGCACTTTCATGGTAACAACTAAAATCTGGCATCATGCTTGACTGTAATTCAGATGTCAGTTTGGATTGAAGCCACTCCTTGGAGGATGTGCATTTGAAGTGGCAGGGAGTAAGTGACTGATAATGAAAATAAGCATTTATTTTGTCAGAACCTCAGCAGATCATTTTTTGGAGAGCATATTCTAATGAGTGCCACCCACACCTACCACATGTGTCATTGGGGATTAGGCCAGATCCCTAACAAGTGTATTGTTTGACACCCAAAGCAACTTGAAGGAAGGAAAGAAGGGGAAGATTGCAGAACTTTAATCAATAAGATAATGGGTTGCAGATTTGCAAAATGGGTCAGAGGCCTATGGCATATTAAAATGTCAGACAGTTTGTGCTCTGAGTCGTGTAAGTCAACCATAGCTATTTAACTAGACTGCAACCTCTGCTTCACTTTTTGGCTGTGTCTGTCTTTATATGCATAATGTAATTCGTAGAATGTCATGATCTGATTGAGGGATGTGGGCTACATGTTGTCACATCCTTAGAAATCCCTGGCCCCCTGGATTACTGCTGACTTGTCATTTCCATATTCCTCAGCAGCACAAATGTATATTTTCCTAAAGCTTCCAATGTGGAAGCAGCCTTGTCTTCAGTTCATATGCGTAGCTGGGGTTTGCACAGGTTTCCTATCAAAATTATTTTAATATACGTAGGCAGACACTAAACAATAAAATGTTATTATCCTTTTTCTTGCCTCAGCTTACTCATTGGTTTTTAATGTTATTTGGACAAATGTTAGACCCTTTCAACGAATTAAAGATTTCCCCCTCTCTACTGTCTCACTTCCAGAATATGGAATTTCTTTCTGCTGCCATTTTTCATGGTCTCTTTTTCTTCTCACTGCAATAACTCCAAAGTGATATTGTCCTTTAAAATTGCTTTCCCTCTCTGGCAGAGGCTTACTGATCATCTTTTGTAAGTGTGAAAATTCCTCATACAATGACCCGCTGAACATCCTTGTTCTTCCTAGTGCTGTCTAGCTATGGAAAGGACTTGATCCTAGATGKTTTTTTTATGGTAATAATATGGTATTATCAAGTTATAATAATTCTCAACTGTTGGCCTTCTCTCTCTACCTCTCAGAAACAAAGCCTGACTTGGAATTAAAAGACAAAAAAAATTATTCTGAATTAATTTAGAATTTAAAAATAAACAGTATGAGTGTGTTGTTGCCAAGTGGAATACATAAAATATTTCGTGTTAAACATGAAACAGAAACAGAAATGAAACTTCACTTAGACCATAATAAAATGTAGGAATGACAATTCTTTAGGGTTTACTAAAAAGTTTTTCTTTTTCTTTTCGTGATTCTGTTTTTTACCGTGAATTGTGAATTTCAGGAAACTAATGAGAACAAGGTCATAATTTTCATTATATTCTGTGTTGAATATATGCAAACTTAACTCTACATGAGTTTGAGTCAATAGATGGTGGTGTAACTGGTTACCCAAAAGCGCAGTAGCAATCTTAAATTTTCCGGTGTTTCAKAAAAATTAGTAAAGCTTCCAGTGAAATCAGTGAGAAATTCAGGCCAGGATTGAAACTTTGGAAGTATGTTATGTTTTTTCTTATTTTGTATTTCAGTAATAGCAAGGCATGAGATGGAAATTAGATTAGATGTTCACATCATATTCTGTACACTGGGGCAGTCAAACGTCCTCTGGAATCCTGCCAGAGTTCCGAGTTGTGAGATTCTTCAGCTTGTCATCCATGGCAACAAAAGCATCCTATTCCTTGGTTTTCCTCAAATGTACAGCATGCTACATCAAGGTGGTGTGTCATGACTTTTCGACCAATGAGGGAAAGAAAAATAAACCTGAGGATAATGTTAACCTTGATGATTATGAGGGATTAATGTCTTTAAGAGTCAAAGATGTGGGAATGTCTAGAAGAACCGAGTTTAAAAAGTTACAGTATTGTAAAATGTCCTCTAATGAATAATGTCAACCACACCAGACTGATCAACTTGTTTTTACATTGGATCCACCCTCCAACCCCTTAATCAAATTTGCATGTTTAGATTGGAAGCATTCTGGGACAGACTCCAATCTCTTTACTTCCCTGTGAGGCACCTAATGTACTTCAGGCACTCAGTAAAAACAATAACAGTGAGATTCAATATCCTTCTCTTTATATTTCCAGAAACACATGAGACAGAATTAGAAATCTGAGCCTATCAAAATTTATAAGGTGACGTTTGGATAAGGATTTTTGAACACTTACTAAATAATTCCATTAAGTAACACTCTATTCTGACTGAAATCTTATTTAGTCAATATTGTCATTAATGACAGCTAGTAAAAAAAGTAAAAAGTTCCTAAGTTGATTGTGTTTGAGTTTACATATTTTGATGAAGAATATACAGATATTTTAATCTATAGATATATTTTAATTCTTTCCAGTCATAGTGTTGCTGACATCTTTTGTCTCTGTCCTTACCAAATGCTGTATGTGCATAATACTTTCTATATTTTACATGCAGTTGAAAAAAAAGAAGCAGAGAAAGAAAACCGTAAACATTATTTTGCTGAGGTAAAAAAAGCTCTAATGTCTGCAGTTAGAGTTTCTCTGTTTTTGAAAAGGTTTTAGTAGAACTAGAGAAGTGGAGGTGTGTGAAAGGATGATCAAAGGTCTGGAAAAGCTTTCAAAAAAAAGATTAAATAGACTAGGATTCTTCAGTTTGGAAAAGAAATCAGTTGAGGGGGGATATGACAGAGATCTATTAAATCCCAACCAGTGTGCAGAAGTGACTGGAAAATTATCCTTTACCGTCTCTTCTAATACAAGAACTAACTGGCCTCAAGTAATGGCAGGGTCAAAAYAGCAGAAGATGATGTTTCTTACTGTAAGAGATATGACAGAGAGGCTTCACTGTTGGATACTTTGGACATTAAAAGTTTGCATCATTTTAAAAAGTCATGTAGATACATTGCTGGAAGAGAACTCTGTTTTGTATTATTTAAACACAGAAATATTTCCTCTAGCTCAGAAAGTCCCTAAACTGCAAAAATTGCTGAATGCCAAGAGATTATATCAAAGAGGTATCACTATGTGTTTACCCTGCAGAGGCATTTACCTTTGGTCATATGGCGGGCAGGACAGTGGGCTCAGTGGATGGTATGGCATGGCATGGCATGGCATGGCATGGCATGGCATGTCTCAGAGACTGATGGAGTGACAGAGAGACATGGACTCCTGCCCCTCTCACTTAAACTAGTGTAATGCAGCTGAGTAAGTGAAACCATGAAGAGGTAAAGTCTGTGTGAGAGGAAGCATGAGCCTCATAACAGATTAACTCTGCAAAATAGTAGATCTCCACAATGTTGTCCACGAAAGTTAATGATCTCCATCATTACAGGCAACATGAAAACTATAGTAGGGAAGGGGTCTGCTTATGAGTGGTATTGGTTTTTATATATAAGATAAATGTGTGTGTATCAGTTTATTATAATTTGTCTAAATGAAACTCTACATTGACCAATAGTTTTATTTTCTGCAGTGATCCTCTTCACTGGTGCATGTGTAAAAAAAATGGGTTAGATGATCCTTGCTTCACATTTTTCTTCCTGTGCATTTTATGGTTATAACAGTTAAGGGCAATAGCACCAGAGATTGTGTAATATTTTGAGGAAATGGGGAGAAAAGTATAAAATATATTAGGATTTGGACTGGAGCTCCTGCAGAGAGCAATGACTAAGAGCCCATAAATATTTCCTGTTGGTCCAGCAGCTGCAGAAATTAGTAAGGTTTTCCCCACCCATTTATTTTAAGCCTTCACAGTGCCATCCCTTCCCCTTGAACTGTATTTAAAATGTAAATAAAAAGAAGGCTTTTAGGAGATTTAACTATTTCCCTTGGTATTTAAATTATTCAATTATAACTAAAGCTATTAAAATACAGTTAATTAAAATGGTTAGATTGTTTTCCTTTGCACTGATCACAGCATTGCCCTACTTCTCCCTCTAGCTGTTTAATTCCTATTAAAAATGATAATGCTTTGCTTTATTCATAAATGCAGTAACCTTACGTACATTCTTCAAGTGATCTCTTTGGTACAAACCGTGCTGCTTTTCTTCTTTTCTAGCAGTGAAGCGTAAATTCTGCTGTAGTCTTTGGAGGTTTAATCAGCAGTAAGAGGACTCAGAATTTAAACATTAGCATTACCAAGTCACGACAAATAGCACAGCTCCCAGTAAAAAGCATTGGTTTTATTTTGATGCAATATAATGTCATTAGGGACAGTAGGAGAACCCTGGAGGTTAATAAAAGGTAGAACCTAAATAAAGGTTTCCTAACTCTCAATATGAAATTACGAGATCTACACTTTTAAATATTTTACCTGAATAGGTTCACAGCACTCTGTTGGGAATAGCAATCCAGCTGAAGTGCGGAGGGGTAAGTGCTTAAAAAAATATAAAGGATGGTAAGGCAAGTTCATCTCATCTCATCTTTATCTTCACAGATAAGAAGGAGACAATTCTACCCCATTACAATTAGAACATTACAACCCTTCTTTCTCCCCCAAGGTCAACAGAGACCTTTCTTGTAAGGCGCTTGTTGTCTCCTTTGGGAGCCAAATTTAAGTTATAGTGAAGTGAGGAGATCTTGATAGCCTCACGCTCTTACTGAATAACAGGGTTTTCTAAGGTAAAGTCCAAAAGAAGCTCCTTTCAGCTGTTTACATAGTTTTGCATGGATTTGTATAGTATAAGACAAATGTCTGTGGAGGCACAAAGGATGTTATGCAGCTATCGTAACAATAGTGACATCAAGTTAAGTTAAGTATGATGGGCTGGGAAGGTCAGACCTTGACGTATCTTATTCACTGAGGAGCTATACGTATAAAGCCACATCCACATCATTGATTTTTTCCCTACCTTTTTGGGGACAGCTCACAGGAGGGATGTGGATATGTTTGCTAAAGAAGGAAGAGCCCTAAATAATTTAGCATTGTTTCATCTCCACCATAAATGTCTGCACAGACTGAGCACATACAGCCTGGGAATGTAACAGTTTGTATGAGTTACATTCGTAGGCCGTTGCTGAAATTCCAGCTCCACTGGAGAAAATAGCAGAACTCCTTTGGATTTCAAATTGGCCACTCTTGCTTATTTTCATGTAATATCAGTTTCACAAGAAGACACTTCCATGTTTCTCAAGGGYCTTGAAAGCTTTAGATATTGCTGCAACCCACAAGCCTAATAAACATCATTTGCCATATACAGGACTGCCTGAAATAACAATGCTGTTGGGGAACTATGCAACAATTCAGTCTGTCTCCTGCTGTGTGACAGAGGACATGTAACGCATGGGGCAATGGTAATGAGAGAGCTACAGGCTGCTCAGCATATGTATGAATGGGATGGGAGGACTAAAAGGCTAATTTGAGGCTTCCTGATGTAGCACAGTGGTAGGAAAAGAGTGCATATAATACCGTCAGTTTAGTTTCAGCCCTGAACAAATTTAGGATCAGCTCAATTTGTTACAGTTGATGGAAGGGTGATGAAAATTCAGGGGTTCTTGCTGATTATTTTAGTTCTGCTATCTACAGTAGGTATTACTTGATTATGAACCATCATTGACCATAA
The DNA here is from genome assembly GCA_030449065.1 of Oceanodroma leucorhoa. Classification (NCBI taxonomy): domain Eukaryota; kingdom Metazoa; phylum Chordata; class Aves; order Procellariiformes; genus Oceanodroma; species Oceanodroma leucorhoa. Next base: position 6,294,780 of record JASVER010000014.1, read on the forward strand.
CAGGAGTGTAAGTGGAGAAACATGATCAATAACCTGGAGAACAAGCAGGAGGTTTGGCTAGAATTAAAAAAACTCTGGTATTTCAGCCCATGCTAAACTTTTAACTATTAACCTAAGAAAGATGTTTGTTTCCTACAATCYTACCTGTTTTTCTGTTGTATGATGTTTTTTCAAACTGAGAGCAATCTCAGTGGAATTTAGCAAGGATGGGGGCATTTACTCAGCCTAACTCTGTAGCTCTCTTTCCATAAGACTTAGATTTTCACATGGTGAAATTATTCATCTGCCACTTGTATGAGGGCTTCAGACATTTTTTTCTAGGTACCCTTGCATGTGTCTGAGTCTTTAGGGGGAGTCTTAAAAGACAATTGTTAGTGGGACTGCTTCCAAGACTTACTCCAAGTGTCCAGGTCCAGTGTTCCAGACTTAGCAATACTGGGGTTTTTTACCATCTCAGATGAAAAACATTGTTGACAGCTTTAAAGGAAATTTTTTTTTCTTACTTGAAAATTGAATTTTCAGGAAAAGATATTAGAGGCTTTTATGCTCTGTAATGTTACATTATACTAAATAGCTTAACCAGGTACCTCCGGTTCTGTTTCCATTTTGTCCTCCTTGTAATTCAAGTTCACAGCCAAGGACTCTAAATTTGTGTGAGGGTTCAGTGAGTACTATCAAACAAACCAGTGATTCAGAAATATACTACAGAATATGGCTGTTCATTTCTTCATTTAGTGGAGTCTCCTACAGAGACAACATCTGCTTATTGACTTCTGATGAGGTGTGTGGATGGAAAAATAGGTATTGCTTCTAAAGTGTTTTTTTATTCATGCAATCCTTTTCTGAGAGACCTCATAAGGGATTCCCTCTCCTTCCTTAGCTAGACCATTACAGTTACAGTTGTTATCTCAGTTGACAGCTCAAGTTTTCTGTCCCCTGATTTAGTTAGCATGACTGATTCAGCCAGGCCTGTGCTGGTGGAAATCCTTCATCCTACAAATATGCCTAGCTCTTTCTTGTATTAAGTATGCCATAGCACATCTCCTTTACCAAAAGGAGTAGCAGATGCAATTTAAATATTTTTTTTTCCAGACAAGAAATTATAATTGTTATGCTGAGGGTTTATCACAGAACTTTGTTTATAGACTTTTTATATGATTATGATCTCATTTGTCAAGTACATGGTTGCGTTGATACCGTTCTTGTGAAAGCAGTTTTGCACTGGCATAAATCCATGTATTTAAAATGGTAGATTCCTGTTTTGTACTAAGATTGGGCTCTGTTTGTTCTGTTGTTATTATATGTCTGTTGCTAACCATGGGAAAGAGTCTATATGGAATTCAAATAAGGAAATTTTAGTTACTGCTCTATTTTGTGAGATGTTTAAATGGCATAAGTAAATCAAGTCTAACTTTTCTTGCAAAGCTAAAAAGTCCACAATTCTTCATTTGTGAAATGTAACATTAAAGTAAAAAAGACAGAGACTGGATGATATGACATGAAATAGTAAAAGTATTAGACCAAGACAAGCTTTAAACTTCATATTTCATTCACACCTTCTGCATTCTTTTAAGTACTCTTACTACAAGTAGCCAGTCCTTTGCTGCTCTATTGCCACACTGTCTCTTCTCATTCATTCCTATTATGAATGCGAAAAATTTGCTCCACAAAGAATTCTGGGTGGTAGTGCAGGTTAAATCACTGGCCAATGCAAAAGACTGGCCAATTCATTTTGAAGTTATTGTTTCTTGATCAATTTGCTATTGACAGAGGGCAAAAGCAAGATAGAACTCCAAATTCTATCTTGAAATTGAGTCAATATTAATTATCATCCCATCTACAAATCTTATATTTGGGGAGGGTTTAGGAAATACTATAATTTTGTGTAAACTGTAAAACAATCCTAATTTGTAAAAGATTTTCAAGCATTTCTCATGATACGGGACATAATTCCTAGGATCTTGTTGATATCATTACTTTTTTATTGTCCCAAGTTCATAATTTTTTTTGAATGCTGAGGGGAAGCTATGCAGGTGTAGAATAACTGTTTCCTGGAGATGGCAATATTTTATTGCAGGTGACTGATTCTCTGTTACGTTGGTGTTTTGTGGTAAAAACAATCAAAGTGAATCAATCAAAAAAAGATCTTAAAATCTGGAATGGAGAACAGTTTTCCTCCAGTTGAAAGTACACACAGTAAGAGTTCCAGTGTTAAATTGCATGAAAGGAGAATGAAGATCAAAAAGTCCATTCGAACGTATGCCGCAACACCTGAGCACACCCTGCGACTCRTCTTATTTAATCCTGGGAAGCATAAGGACTGCACATCAGTTATAACTGCAGCTTATCCTGACTCTTAGGATGCATTCATCCCATGTATGCTCTTTGACATCTGTCATACGGTTATGTAAAAGTTTCTGATGACATGCCTGACTGCTAATCTTGGATCAGGGTCAATCCCAGTCATCGTTCCATGCAGCGAGAGTAGGGTTGCTGTTCCCTTTGTGCACCACCAAGCCTAGTATCATTCACGTATGCAGTGCCATCATTCTCTTCTTGAATACTGCTCTTTAATATCTTTTTTTTGTCTCGTGTGGCATACATATTTATTTAACATCATTCTCTTATCATGTAGTTCTGTGACTTGATTATTTGTATTACAAATCAAAGTAAGTATGTGATAAGATATCCAAAGTGAATGAGCCATTAGAAAGTCTTTTCAAGTAAAAAATCGTGTCAAAATCTTTAAAAATGCCACTCAGTAATCAAATCAAATTTTTCAAAATTCAGCATGTCATATAGAAGTTTGTGACACACCATTTAGTACTTGTCACATTTCAGATATTTTCGTGAGTCCAACTGATAATCATTTTTCTCCTAAATCTTATTTTATATAGGAAAACCTGTTCAGAATCTGATATTGTTTGTATGTAACAGAAGGTAATGTTTAGAATCCTGAACTCTGGACAAATACTTATATCAGAAGCACAACAGCAATCTGAACACAGTGCTGTAGGAATACTTCCTTTTTTTCCTTGGCTATTTGTTTGTTTGAGTATTAGAAACTTTGACTTTTAAGGATTTCCCAGTATTCATTTTCAGGAACAAATGCCTCTGTTGTTCCTACAGTTTTAAAAGAAATATCACAGAAGAGTCACGGAGGGTGAATTCCTAATTCAGAATCATGTTTATTCCAAGTAGCTGATACTAAGTGACATGGTTACTTAATCAAGGATGCTCGTGACCCATATGTCCAGTCAAAATGAACAGTGACTGAGATACCAAGAATTGTTCACAGAAATTATGTAAGGAATAACTAATACAGTCTAAAATATGGAAATCTGTACAAAAGCAATTCAGTGATAGAAACAGCAAAGAAAAAAGCCTGACCCACACATCATACCACATTTCTAGAGAGCCTTGATGATGCTACATTAAGAAAAGCTGGTAGTGTTAACAGATGTTCACTCTCATTCCATATCCAAGTTAGAAGGGAGCCTGGAGCAGGTGTCATTTTTCTCCTCCCTTGCTACAAGTCCAGGTCTAACCACTGGCATTTGACATGAATTCAAACTTGGGACCTGCAAAGTTAAAAGTATGAACATATACGTGAGCTGAGCTGAAACAGCCAGCGCTCTTTGCAGGGAGTTGTATAAAACTTGTATTCGTATGGACAGTCAGTGACTGTACCATTCAGTTACTGTGTATTCCTTGATAAATGGAAGTGTAAAGCTGACCAAAACATCAGGTTTTTATTCTACAAGAAACATTGCCATTTTAAAGTTTCAATTTTGATTAAAAAAATTGAAATTTTCAGAAGAATATAATTTTTACTTTACAGTTCAATTTAAACTATTAAGGAAATGCCAAACTAATTAAAAATAACCCAACAAAAAAACCCAAAACCCTGGAGTCTAGAAAAAAGATAATTGTTTCACTCAGTATGAAATAGCAACTTTCCAACTCTTCTTTCTTTATAATGACAGTAATAAAGCATTTTGTGACATCACTACATTGTGAAATGATGTAAAAATAATAACAAGTATATAGAAGGTAAAAATGCATGACCTATTATGTTTTGCCCACAGGAATTAAGAATGAATGTCATCTCACCATATTTTTATGACAGTGGAGTTAAAAAAAATTCTTAGTGGCACAGTGGGGAGCAGCTGAAAATGATTAATGGTAGACATTTGGATAGAGTGCTGATCAGGCCACTGAATACTTTGGTGTCTCCCCGCATAGAAATTCCAATTTGTAGATCTGACTGGTTTGTGGTTGTGTGGGTTTTTTTGGTTACAAATATTTAAGCAACAGAGAGAATAGCTTTTCTACACAAAATAGAAATTATCGGTGGTATTGCTTTAAAAAAAAAAAAAAGATAAATGAGAAAGTATATTTTTTATCCACTTGAACCTGAGACATGTACAGCTGTACCTGCTTTTACATAGGTATGTCCAAAGAGGATAGTGAGGCATAGGACTGAAACCTCCTTGTAGGCGCGCACCAGTCAGAGTTAATAACCCACCGAGATGTTCTGGGCCAGAGTGAACAGCTATGTCAGAGTCCCAAAAAAGCCTGGAGGGGGAGGGAGGCACACCATGTCCTTATATCTGACAGCCTGTAGTGTCAAACACTGACATATTACAAGCATATTCTCCAAGGTTGTAGCAAGCTGCTGCTAGACACGCTGTTCTAGTAATCCAGGAGGTGTTTTACTTGAGCCCACACAGCTGCCGCTGGGCTACCCTACTGAATTGCTACCCCCTAACTTTCTCTCTGTAGTACCACTAAATGACCATAGGTTAGTCCCCATGCGACTTTTAAATTTTGTATTACCTTTCCACTCCAGTACTGTGCAATAAAAGCTTTCATTTAACTTCTAGCCGCACCGGGTTTGCTTCTGTATTTGTAAGCTATTTTCAAGTCTCTCTCAGCTACTCTTCCTTTTGGGCCAGTATGCAAATCCCCGYTGTGTAACTGCTCTGTGACTCACTCTCCCACTTGCCAGATCTCTCTTTGGGTGGGCCCTGCTGGCTCTCAGTTAACTGTCTCTGCTGCACTGGCACGTTCTTATGCTCTTCTTTGGATAGCCCTTGTGTTCACAGGCATGATTTTTTTCCAGTGAACAAGTGTCACATTTAATTATAACAGCCATTTCGGTCTTCAAGGCCTATAGCGCAGACACCATGCAATGTAGTATCTGTGATTGTATTCTGTTTTAGTAAATCTGACTATTTCCCAGCCTCAGTAGCAAAACCAGACCTCTTAATATTTACATTTCTTAAACAATGTTTACTTGTCAGAACTGTAAAATGACAGACACAAAGAAAACAAAAGACTTGTTAAGTTGATTTCGCTAATGGAACGCATCAGTCTAGTGTAAGGCTGAGAGAATGTGCTCCTTTTATATCAATTACTAATGTTTTGTTACGTTTGTTTATTTAAATCATGCTGCTTTATTTCAAGAGAGCAAATCTGAAGTCTGTTTATTAGAAACCCAGTAATTATACAGTAATCATATTGCTTGTGATTGGTTAGTGCTTGCCCTCTGCCTCATGATTATCACTGTAAGTGGAACAAAAACACTAGAAACCTTGCTTATTCATTGTGCAAGAGGTAGAGTCCTTGAGGAAAGGTGTATAAATCAAGTGGACATTAAAGCCACAGTGTGTTTGAATGTTGCTGTCTGCAGCTGATCCAGGTATGCAACAACTATTCCTTTTTGAAAATACTACTTCTCACAGATTTTTTTTTTAATCAAAGCTTTGAAAAAGAAATCCAAGCATAAGAGGCGTTAGAGTGCTATGGAGTATTTAGGGAAAAAAGCTCAGCAGTTCTCTATTAACTCCTCAGTGTGCAACACAAATATGCTGTTCTTGATTATTCAGGAAAAGGGCGTATTATCAAGGGGTAGAGAAATAGAAAGGAAAAACATTTGTACATTTGTCCTTCATGAGTTCACTATGGACTCCTTTGAGTCATGACACTCCTATGTCATCCATGGACTTTCTAAAAGACAGGTTTCATAAATAACTGTCTCAGGACAGCATCCAAAATTACCTTTAGTAAGAAAATAAGATTTATTTGTGACAAATAAAGCAAGTTCTGAGTGAAAGCAGAAAGTGGGGGCCATTCAGTTAAGGAACAGAGAATATGTCCCAGTTCTGAATTTCCTACAGAATCTACGAAGGGTTTGTAAACAAACAATGTTTAGATTAAGTATTCATTGAATGAGTTTAAATAATAATCTCTGAAAATTATGCTTTATCCAGAGACAATAGATAGAAACAGAGACATCATCTTCAATTTAGAGAAATCTGTTCTTCAGATTCCTTGGAAAAGAGCATCAGCTGCATTTGGCACAGCTGGGGGGAGGGTAGAAAATATGCCTGTCAATCATACATATAATTTCTGGTATTCAAACTGTTCCAGGGCCACTTTGGATCCCAAAGTACTTTAGACGAGCATCAGAACTGCTCTAGCTCATGTCTTGCCATAAGACTTCATTTCAGCCCCCAGGGGTCTTTGTAACTTTCCTGCCACATTACTTTTTCCAGGCCATCTATGCAAACCACAAACTTCCCACRTTCTGGAAGACTCTATAGAAGACCAAATCTACTCATCAACAAGACACAAAGCAATTGGAAAATTATCAAGGAATTTGCATTCTAAAGGAAAAAAAGAGCTAAAGCATTTCCAAGTAACAGGGCCACCAGTCCCAGAGAAGACACTGCCATCTTTTGTAAAGCATTCAAATCCTTGAACTAAGGCAGAAAACTAGTGAAGAACGGAGGTTTGAGAGCAATATATAGAAGATAACTTTCATGATTAATAAGACATGAAAATCAATTATAAACAATTAAAATATGTTAAAAGCTATGAAGCAAGTTAATCAGGGCTGAGAAATGTGATTACTGGGGACAAATGATGGAAAATGAGACAGTACAAATTGACTAGAAAATGCAAAAGTCTCCAAAAAATAGATTTTTTTTTAATTTTATGTGAACAATAATGACATTTCAAAAAGGAATATGGGCATTCACTATTCATGATGGTATTTGAAGGAGATCAGGAAGTACTAAAATATATTCTTGACAAATGACTAAGTAGAACAAATTTTTAGAGTATGAGAAGTTTTTGATATTGTGAATCTCTCAGCAATGAAAGGGAGAGATTTGCTCTGAGGAAGTAAAAAGTAGAATAAAGAACTACGAAGATGAGATTTTTAAAGGTGCATAAGAGCTTTAGTCATCTAACTTAAACTGTGGAAAATATTGGTCATTAGAGAATATGCAGTATGGGACTTCAGCATTAATAAGGGCAAATGATATTTTAGTGGACCTATTTAATCTGTTTTCAAGGCACCTGTGCCTGGGCCAACAGAATTAATCATGAAATTTTCCTCCTGCATTGCGCTGAACTCAGCTGACTGTGATTAGTTTTACTCTTTCTATTGGGTTGGAAACTGTCTCTGAAACCTAATGATACAGAGTAACATGTTTGTACAAATTACTAACGATTCCTTTATGTTGGTCCAAGTACGTAAATAAGGATCACTGTTAGCAAAGGGTTGGTTTACTTCATTAGTGTATGTTTTTTTCTGCTACAACAGTACATTATTTTAAATTCTTTGCCTCTCAATGAGTTTTAACTTAGCTAGGGGATTGTATTGAAGAAGCAGTTTCAGTTTCCTCATTCCTCTGATTTTAATGAAAGCCAAAAAGCTAACCTCAATGACTCATATATGCCACTGCCCCTCTCCTCTCGAATGCTATCCTGGCACATTGCATTGTATTCATATTTTTTCTTTAGTATTAATAAAAACATGGGATTTAGTCAGTGAGTGTTATAACAGGTTGCTCCGCAGCACTGATAGTTTTTTTTTCCTTTCAGATCCTAAAGGGGGATATATGTAGTTAGCATTTGCATGGTAAGAAGTAGTGACTTATAAAGGTGATAAACATTAATGGCATGTGAAGACCTTCCCTACGGTTGGATTTTGCCATTATTTTCATCACCAATGTAGCAGCAAGGTAAAAATCACTAACTGACAGCACTAAAACCAATATTAGCAATGGTGAAATCTGAAAGCTACTTGAAAGTGGGTAGAGGCTGAGGAATGACATTGAAAAAGCAGAATGAATTGGCAGCCACCATCTCAGCAGGAACGTTTTTTCCGTGTCTGTAGAATGTGGAAGAATTTTACAAACTCTTTATTTTCCTTTTGTTGTATTATGTAGTAAAAGCTTTTCTACCTGACTCTCTCAGGGATTAAAGAGTCATCAAAGGGTGTGGTGAGCTTTGTAAATGATGGATAAGATTTCCTGAAATGACTGCTTAAAGTTATACATATAGGTCTATATGGGTGAAATTAAATAATTTCAGAATGTAAATATCTAGACCTTAACCAACTCTCACTAGAAGTCAGTTCACATACCTTTTTTGATAACCTTGTCTGCGTAAGTATAATATAAATTTTGGCTATATAGTATGACTATAAATGCATTATGATTATCCATCTGCATTTTAAAAAGTTATTAGTGGTTTTGAGAATCATCCTCTTTGTGAATACTAAGACACTCAAACCCGTTTGTCACCTCTTAAAATATGAGCTGCTCTTAATGGCTGACTATGCAGTTACAGTTATTAATATGTCCATGACTTACGCAATTATCATAGCTGCTGTATCAAGAACCTCTCCAGATTAGAGGACTGTTCACGGAACACCAAAAAGAAATGGATATAAGGTTTTGAATCTGTTTCACATTTGCTATTTTAATGACTTATGATTAAGGTGTTTTATTTCATTTTTTTTCGTCCTTATTGAGACCCTAGAATGAATCATTATAACACTCTATGCGATTTGGTTATTAAGATGTCTGAAACCAGAGTTATTACTACCATCCTTTATGTGATCTTCTATTGAAAAGTCCAGTGCCAACACTGGAAATTTTCTTTCCACGGGCATATATTCTAGCAAGAACTAGGGTATCACACTTTGAGATTAAAGTTCCACAAGAAATAAAAATTAATTTCATTAGCAGTTCTCTGGTTTTGCCTGTAATAATTACTCCTATTTTGACACAACACCACATAGATTAAACTGTCACTAAATTTTTAAGTCAGATCTGTTTTCTATTTATAATATGAATGTTATCTCTCAAAGTTCGTACAAATTAGCCTTCAGGAAGCTATAACAGATTTTATTTGAATCTAGCTCAACTTGACAAATTGGTTAGGCACAAGCTTAAGTTTGTCCCTCTTCAGAAAACTGTTTCAGCACAGGCTTAGGGCTCAGCGAGGACAGCGAGACATTAGTTATGTGCTAACGGCTACATTTGAAAGTTATGTTTGTGCCTGAGTACCTTGCAGAATAGAGGTGGACTTCTGAAGTGAATGAAGTAGAATGAAATGCCTCTGTCATTCCCCTGGGTTGAAAACTGCATTTCCAGCTTGTGCAAGTTCCACATAAAGGAAAAGGAAGCCACAGAATAGATTCCTGTTCTCAGTAACCCATACGAACAAAACAAAAGTCCTCTAGTTTCATGCTGATGTACATTATGTTCAGTAACTGAAATAAAAAGATATACTTTATATTTAATGCTCTTTGAAGTTGGTATATAAAACAACAACAACAACAAGAATTGAGACAACATAAGGTCTGGTTTTAAATTTAACAAAATAACTTACAAAAGGACAACTTTGTTTTGACTGGAGAGTTTCTCCACATGATTTAATCCTTCCAGATACTTTACTTTTTTTTCTTGTTTTAAGATAATGTCTTGTTCTTTTTATCTTCTGGTCAGGCTCCTCTTTTTCTTGTGGAAGAATTTCTCATCTCTGTTGCAACAGAGTTGTACAAGAATACATTTGCATTAAAAATACAATTTTCGCTGACAAGTTTTTTTATCTGAAAAAACAAGAAAGTGCCGACCATTGTATGTGCCCTTTCTTCCCAGGTTAATTGTAATGAGTGACCTACTGAAATCTTCACAGAGCAGAACAGAATTTCATATAACTTGAAATGACAAGAAAATGCAAACTTCAAACTCAGTCACAAATTCAGACTGAAAAATCCATTCTTCTCTATTCTGTGACTGGATGTTACTGTGTAACAGTGACTTTCATGGATAGTTTTTCTAATTCAAAGCAAGGAAAATGAAAATTTCGATATGCTTCTTCCATCAGCGTGCCTTGTTTTGGGCATAGGACAGACATCTGAGCAGTTCAGGTTTTGTCCCAGGCTCTTCTACAGACTTCCTGGCCATGTCATTCTGTCTCATTGTCTAAGTGTCTTCTTTTTTTTCCGTGAGCTTAGTTTAAAATAAAACTACCTACCAATTCTACTAGTCCCCTTTTGTACCTTCTCCGAAGACACCAGTGCGATATAATTACAGCCTACTTTGTAATACACTTCAAAAAGTGCATTGCAATGGCAGTAAGACACTGTCTGGCCAGACCAGACCAGCCTAGTTCACCAGAAGATTCAGGAGTGAGAGTCCAAGAGAGTAGCAAACTACTACTATTGTACTCTGAGAATGAGATGTATTAACATTATATTCATTTCTGTGCTCTGCAGTAGTGTCAAGGCTTGGAAAGCCCTTATGAAACTTGTGTCGGTAATTTATGTTAACGATGTTTTAAAGCCAAATTAATTACATGTAAAATGTCATGCAACTCCTTTGCCTTCAGTGGCTTTTCATTCATAGTAACAGAGATTATTGTCCACGATGTTCTTGAAACACRCTAAAATGACGGTTCATGGATATCTGGAAAACAGTTTCTTGATCCAAAAATCCAGGATTACTTTTCTGCCCTGGAGACTGCAGATTCATTATTGTCCTAATCAGAGCATGTGTAACTCCAAACTTGACTTAGATTCAGACATTGCCTTTGTTTCGAACCTCCTGCACCACTAACATCTGTTCCGTTCAGTAGGATTTTTCCATTTGGATCCTGAACAGCTCAGCCATCAGCTGTCTCTGGATCTTTTCCAGACTAATGCTGCCAGTAGCGTGGGGTGTCCACCTCTCCGCACCTGGCCGCTCCTGCAGCCCCGAGTGGGCAGAGCACCGAGGCAGCGCCTGTCAGTGCGGAGCCGGGCATGGGCCACGGGCCCAAATGAGGGTTGCACCACCCTGCGCTAGCAGGAGCTCACCCGGAGGGAGACGCAGCTCCTCTGAAGCCCTTCATTGCTAACAGYGCCAGCTGGTGATAAATCCCTGCACGAGTTGTGGTCCAGTTTATCTCCTGATCTATATTATGATGTCGATAACCTCTGTGCCTTAAAGTATACTAGTATGATTATTTTGCCGGTGGTATCTACACAGCCTATTTGGAAAACGGGCAGTAAAACAAGATAAGATAAGGCCATCTTGGGGGAAAAAAACATTTGCTTCAGAGAGTGGAATCGGAAACCTTTGAAACAGCGGCTAACTAACTAACTGAGAGCAGGTAGTTTTTAAAAGATATTGTAAATAAAATCTGGTAATTGCTGTCAGTTGGACCAATGACCTAAAATTTTGCCCAACCTGACTCAGTTTCCCTTGTACTAGTGCACTTGCACTACCATCTTTCCCGCATTATTCACTTGCATGATGGTCGTGTTCAAAAGCCCAGCTCATGATTGTACCCCTATTGTGCTGGCTACTGTACCAACACAATGTAGGGACAAAATCTGGTTTTGGACTGACCACTAACATCGACATTTTTAATATATAGAATATGATTAACTTTCTAAAACTATTTTAGTAAGTGAATCTGTTGCAAATTCTTTAAGCATCAAGTAACTAGTATATTTGCAGCAACAATTTGATGTTAATCTTAGAATTCCTAATCCTTTTTTGCCAGGTGTCCTTTAATTTTTTCTTTGCAGCAGCTCATCTCTCATTTTAAAAGTCTCCTTTAAGAGCTAACATTAAATACGTTCATGAAGTAATGAGCAGTTCTACATAATGCTGCTAATTATTACTTTTATATTATGCTTATTATTCACTTGTCAAAGGCCTGAAATCATAGCCCAGATAAGAACATCAAACATCCAACGTGTAATGATATATTTTCTCACTTCTTGTTTGTTATAAACCACTGTCCAGTTCTCAGAAGTGGGTATTGGTGCCAATGTGCATTAGAAATATGCTGAGCTCCCTTAGGTCAGGATACGTTTGCTTAGTGTAGATGTACTTTTTCTTTGTAAATAACAAGTTATGTTAGTGCAGAAACATCTGAGGTAAAACAAAACAAAAAATTTCTAAAGCATACAGTTGACATATAGGCCTGAGTCTCTATGACCTTTATGAAAATGAGAGAGAATATAAAATAGGAGTGAGGAATTCCAATTCTAATCTAATATCATTTGTCTTGGTTTAAAGGATTCATCAAAGCCCACAGCAACAGTGAATTGTTTCTACTGTATTTGTTTAGAAACTTGTTTGGGAACAAAACAGAACGTTTTGTGAGGTTTTGAGGGTAAGGAAAGAGAAATTCTCAATTTTGCTCTAAGACCCTGAGTGCAAGGTGAATCAAAGTTTGATTAATCTATTTAGTAAAAAACAATTTATGTTTTTAATTAATGCCACTGTTCAGACTCTTGGCAGAAATATTTTGGAGTAGACAAAGACACTCCTTATAGACATGTGCTTAACTTTAGTTTTTTTCAAGTTACTTCAACATATCAGGTGTGTTAACTCCTGTTTCCATGTCCTCTCTTTTTAAACAATAAATGGCAGAATAGTCTGGAAAATGTGTGTTACTACTAGCCTGCAGTAGCCTCTAGTGGCCTGAGACAACTGGTTGTATGCAAAATACAAATGCTACTAGCACCCATGGCTTTTCTTTTTTAGCTACACATAGGTTAAATATATATTTATATCTGATGTATTTGAGATAATACTTGGTCTGGGGCCAGTGTGATGCAAGAGAAAAAAAAGTTTCATGTACATTTTCAGCAGAGCAGTAAAACAAGTCTGAATTTGAATTTCTGTTAATCATGCTTGAGCATTAACTACAAGGCCTATCCAGAAGATGTAGGCAGCATAACAGAGTGGATGTCAATTCTGTGTGAGAGTCCATGCTTGGTCATGGCTTTCAGATCAACTGGTTTATATCCAGCTAGAGTCTGAAAGATCCCCGAAACACATTACTGATGGAAAGAAACACAAACTACCTTTTATGCATTTTATTAAAAGTATTTAAAAAATTAACTCTAAGAAAATGCTGTCACAAATGCTAGGCTACTAATCATAACAGCAAAATAAACATTTTCTAAAACAATACAAATCAGACTGTGAGGAAATCAATGAGCTGGTTTTAATACTAATTTAGAATTCAATATTGGATTACTACCAATGAGTTTTATAAGCTCTGAAGAGCGACTTATGAGCATGGCTGTTCACAGAGCTAGAAACCCTGAAAAAATAATTTTAACTGGTTTAACCAAATGTAAATTGAGGATGACTGAGTATTTTTCTGCTGAAATCAAACTACTGTCTTATTTTTGAACCACAGAATCAGAGCCAAATACAAAGCTTCCACTCTTGAATTTATATTGCAATGGCTAACCCTTTCCTTCATTTTCCCCTTGGTAGAGATATTGCATTATGGGACTTAAAAGAACACTCTGATTAGTAAAATACAATAGTTGACAGCTTCAAATTTTTTAGAAATGTTAAACCCAGAATACAGGACTCATTTTACTGAGTATTTTTATGAGATTGTTTCAGGAATACTTAAACCTTTGTCTGACATCTTCCTTGTGTGGATGTTATAGGATCATTCAGACATACATACATACAACACACTTTCACACTCTACAATCAAAGGATAAAAGCCTTGTCCATCTCTCAGCTAATAAAAAACACAAGACAAAAATAGTAAAAAGAAGAAAAATACAAAGCATAACCAGGTGTTGGCCAACTTTCAAAATTGTAATCTCAGGATTCCTGATGACCTAGAACAATATTCAAGAAGCCAGAAGGTGCTGSTACGATGCTCTTAGCTAGTGGTCTTCTTTCAATAGAGAGAGCACTGGTCAAAGGCTAGGGAAGAATCTTTCTCAATAAAATGATTACTTTGTTCCAAGGCAATTTGGTCTTGGATTTCTGGAAATTCCATTTTCCTTCATATAGCTTGTTGAATTGAAAAGCAAAACTTCTCCTCCTTATCCTTAATTCCTATGATTTAAGAGTATCACTCTCTCTGTCTTATTGCATTTCCATCCAACCCCTTCAAACAAATCAAGTGTGAAACCTGGGACTATGCAACTCGTTCCACTAAGACCTAAGATACATTGTTCGCTATTTTTATTGACATGATAAAGTCAAGCTTTAAATTTTTTTCCTTTAAGTCAAGCCTTTCTCTGTAGAGTCACAAGCAAAAGTGAGAGGTTGCTTTGGTCATTTACAGTACCCTCATTAAGCACCTGCTTTGACTTGAACTCTAGAGAAGCTTCTCTCCCTCTACTGACTCTGTAGGGATCTAGAAAGTAATTTCTTATTTCATCACCTAAGTTAGGTGCTTAAAGTGCTATGAATGCCTCCTGTCTGTCACAATTTTACAGAAAGGCAACCTCAAGTTGCATTAAAATAACTGACTAAGAAGACCTGACAACAGCCAGTCATTCAGTAGGTGTCCACCGGTAGATTAAAACAAAGTATTAGCATTATGTAACCCAGCTGACATCATTTGTCTTGCAAACATCATCACTAGATAATTTCTATTTTGGAACTAATACATAAATCAAAGTGTTTGCATTTTGTAAGAATTCATTTTAGTAGCGAAAAGTTACTATCCACGGGGAAAAAAAAAGAAAGTGTCATATGAATTCTATGTTCCTATATAACCTGCTTGTTTTATAATTGTGAATTCCACAGGTTTTATGTTATAATTTTAAAAGAAAAGCAGATCTCAAGGGAAGAAGAAAAGGGAAATTATGCCAGGGTGCACTTTCATGATTACTTTCAACCAATATAAATTCACACAGATACCAGATAGGATATCCCTACTCTCATTGCAAATGCAATGTCTTTTCTTCTGTCAGCACTCATCTTACAGAGCTTTATGGGCAACCAGATCAGGTATTGATCCTGATGAAAACTATCCCTTTTTCATCTCTTGGACTAATTTTCATTCTTTCTTTTGGATCCCTGGGCAATCGTAAAAACACAAGTGTTTACAGAAGAAAAGTAGCAGACTTATGCAACTGAAGGGCAAGAAGGGACTGTCCCTTTTGACAGAAGCATGGACTCGGCTCAATTTTAATTGAGAATGAAAATATTCCCTTGGTTAAGATAAGTATACATAGGATTTAATCATCTGATGAGAACCTATCCATGTCCATGTTTACATGAGGAAACATACCAGTATAGCTACTGCAGAATAAACTGTGCTGGAAGAGTTAACTATGTGGCCTTCTTGTTCCGAAGTAGAAATCACTGTCAGCTTAGAAGAGTTACTCCAGAATATTATAAATTTTTAATATAGCATCTCCATGGAAAATTATTCCAGAACAATTGTGTTAGCCACTTTCCTCAGAAGACAAGAGATAAACGTATTATTTGGCTCATAAGGAGTACTAAGAACATACTCAGCATTGATTTCCTTCTTGGACAGTTCGCAAAAATCAGGCTGTTTACATAATGTAGAGAGAGTATACAGGCGTTTTCTTGCTTAACACCTGATAACTCGCCTTTGCTCTTTTGTGTTCTGCTGAATTGTAGATGCTCAGTCTAATTGTTTGAGAGGGAAATCAAATGCAGTCTGATACTTAAGAATCCCGGGAACAGGTATAATGATTTAGTATTACATATAAAACCATTAATGCAGCTCCACACCTCAGTAGAGCTGTAGTTCCCAACTCGTAATCCTTCTTAAGACTGGAATAGACTAACCCAAACGCGTGCACACCTCAGTGCTCAGATTTTCAAGTTGCTCTGTTACTCATTAGCATTATGTGAAGTAAAGGGCAAAGCAGTCTGGATAGTATAAAACACACACTTCACCACTGGAACATTGCCCAGTGCTTCAATCAAATTCAGTCAAGCCATTTTGAGTTAAAAATAATTCAGCTTGTTTTCTCTTTCTTTTTGTATACTTCTTGGGCCTTCTTAGAACCAAAAATAAAACTGATGAAAATGCTAGGGTGGATCTTTGTCTGATGGCAAATGATGGAATGTGTGGTCCCTGGATTCCCTTGGAGTCGGGTATAACTCAGACTTATATGCTAGATAGCATGTTTGGTTTAATTAGGAGGAAATTGTCTGTTCAGAAATGGTAAAAAATACAGTATTTCCACCTCTTTTGATTTTCTAACAAGTGTTGAGGCAGCTGCTGTTTTTTCAGAAGTAACTTAACTTTCATTTGAAAACTTGCAAAGCAAAGCTCTAACTCCTACACTTGGAAGATGTGATTGGAAAGCTTGGAAAACGTGATTAGCCATTGATAAAAACTAATAGGTTTTTAAGATAATTCAAAAAGAACAACTGAAGAAAAAAACACCATTTTGAGGCCTGGCTCACATTTTTATTATTTTTCATATTTGGGATTGGCAGAAGTAGGAAGAGAAATCTACAAAGAGGATGAGATTAAATATGTGTCAGGTGTCCTCCACCCCGAATGGTTGATCTAAATATATCTCTGATATTCACAGAGTGACAGGATGATCCTGTTGTAAAAGCACGACTGTGTCCCATAGCACTGGGAAACTGGAGCACTGGATTTTATTCTGCTTCTCATCTTTTAAAAATCAAGCTAGGCAGTTTCCATAGCGGTGTACACTCTGCAGGTGAAGACAACGATCTCTCAGGAAAAATTAATCCTTTATCTTTGCGTGTCTCAGTTCCATATACATGAAAGAGAGATAATCATAATCCTTTCCATTTCTGGGCTGGTACTGCCTGTCTATTTTTAATGCATAATATATAAGTTGTGTGGATACTTTATAACCAAATATGACAGTCACTCTTTAATCAGGATWGTGAATTTATTTCATAAATACTGAGTATCATGGAACTCTTCTGTGACAAATAAATGTGCATAATTGCAACAAAGGTAGAAGGAATTATGACAGTGACTGAACTGTGTAACTCAAGTTGACTTGCATAACTTGTGCCGCAGAACCTTTACTTTAGGTAGTATTTTCATAAGGTCCATAACTTCTGATTTTGTTTTATTTGTTTTATAATTGTGCAAGTTGAATATTCTGAGAAATGATAGCGAGTCAGCAGTGGAACCAAGAGTTCCATTTATAGTGTATGAAAAGTTAATAAATGCTTAGTGGATGTTTTAATAAATAATTATAGGTTGTTTATAAAAGGGTCAAATGTGACTTATAATCATCTCTATCACTTTCTAGTGATGTACATGGAACCATCTGAAACCATTTATAATCACCACAAAATGTGCAAGGGCTTGCAATATGTGTTAAAGAATCTATTAACCACTTGTTAACCCTCTATGAACCATTTCAAATGGATTCTTAACATGAAGTGTGACTAACTTAAGCTCCAGGTTCTAATTTTAAGCTCTAGACTGTGAACTCTTACGTTGACAGTGTGTCTTTAAGACCAATACGTCACTCTAGATATAGAGCTGTGACTTTTTCTTTGTGATTTTGTGCCTTAACATCATTACTTGTGTATCGCCTATCTTTCCTTCTTCCAGCTATATGGGGAAGTGATGCTTCAACAAATAATGGACAACATTCACAGCAGGAGACTTCATGCTTTTATTACAAGCCCTTGGTTACATCTGTAACGTGTCAAGAGCAGTGGTTAACCACCAGCTCCACCATTATTTCTTCAGAACAACTGAAATGTGCTATAATGAACTATTGAACATATTGCCCTCCTTTTTACTTTTGTTACTGACAGCTCATTATATATAAACATATGCAGGTCAGATATTTTGTGTTAAATGTCTGCTCTCTCTCCATTTCTGCTCTTTAGAATTTCTTCCTTATTGGCCCGTTTGCAGCCCAGCAAGTGCAGTGGTACTCACGGCAGTCTAGAGCTCAACACCAGCCAAGTGCTTTAGTGTGAAATGTGTGTATGTGAGTGGAGGGAGCGGTGAGAAATCCCTGGGCCAGCACATTGTGTGCCAAATTCATCCTGGGAGAAGMAGCTTGTGAATGAATGATGAGCTCAAATACAGGCTTAAGCAACTGTGCTGTAACTCCTTAACAGAGACATTTGAATCTCAAGCTGTTTGTCTCAGTTTGAAATGAATACACAGAAATATTCAAACATTTAAGGAATGCAGAGCTGGCTCAGGACTCGGCACCGTTACTTTTGGTATTACACTGGTGGTTAGTAGTAAATCAGGACAACCTATGGGTTATTGTACCACTCCAGTGATCGCTCCCAGGCAGACCAGTTTCAAACCAACTATGCCTGCAAGCAGGGCCTCGTGGGACCACTCCTGTAATTAGACAAAGCCTCTCTTATCTTATGCAGTGGTGCGTGTTAGTAATTTTCACTTCAAAGTTATGTGAGGGAGGCATTCTTTGTGGGAATTGCATTTCATCAGTGCTGTTGATCAGTGCTGACTTCTCTGAGGTGCACTGGTTTAAGTGTCAATGCTGTACTCTCTGGTCTCCTTTCTTGCTAGGGCAGGCACTATAAATTAGACAACAGTGGTTTTCTCTCTGTGATACTTGTTTAATCCCGCAGATTGTTCTTTTACTTCACTATCTGTAGACTGAGGATACTATTTGAGTTATTTTAAATACTCTTATTTGTAATATACTTCAGTAGCAGCTGGAGGAGGGAAAATGAAGTTATTTTAAAATGTCTAATACAGTTAGGGTTATCATGACTGAAAGAGCTTCTGTGTGTTTACATATGTGATCTGAGTTGATATGTTGATTGAATTCCTGCTATACAGATGTCAACATTATAAAAATGGTGATGGTGACTGACAGCAGCTAATGTGCTTTTGATTGTCAGCTGTTGGAAGAAGGTGGTTGGTAATCAAATGGGTGGGAAAATTTTGTACTCAACTCTGCGTTTTCTTCTTAGTTCAGATTTGCAGTATGCGAGAGTACAGAATTTTACAAGATTCTCTGTTCTGTGCACAGGACTTTTTCACTGAAACATTGGGACCAGGGATAGATAGATGGCTGATGTTTGTGAGACTGCACAACCCTAAATTTCTTTTACCAGCGGGGAAATGAGCTCCTATGTATTAACATGTTTTTTTCCCCCTGTTGCCTATAGAACTGATGCAAAGTGGTGAAATCTACCAGCTGTGTTGGTATCATTGATGGTTTTCTTATTCCACTACTGGCATGAGTTATTTTTATATTCTGCTTCTACTACACAAATGCTAAAGTCAGTGTTGACTGACTGTTGTACATTAAAACTAGCAGCTTATAGTTTCACTGTTATTATATTGCTATAATACCATCACTAACCCACTTGAGCTTAAAATTACTAATTGTACTGGTAAAATATACATCTGCTGATACTTATAGCTGGGTGTAAATTTGGAAAGATTGTGCAAATTTGAGAAGATCCTGCAAATTTAGAGCTAAAACTCTTCAAGGTAGAATTCTAACTGACTGGACTTGTGCCTCAGTAGCTTTAAAGATTTTTCCAAATTTGAAGCTTTTTGATTTTAAACCGGAGAATTCTTTCATCACTGTGCAAAACACCTAGCCTAGCCACTTGAAAACAGTGAACTCCCACCATAAAAGAATGGGCCTACCTTTCTGACGTGCTGAGCACTTTGCCCTCTCACCGTCTTTTAGGAATCTGATTGGGACTTGAATGACAGATCAGTCTGTGCAGTCTCTCTGCACAGGTGTGAATTTTGACCAAAGTGCTGAGAATTTGCTCAAAGTGTTTTGCAGTTAGGACAGACATTCGTCTGGAATCTGCTTCAGGAGAAGGAAAATTGTATGCACAGCTAGTACATCGAGATAATTTTACTTTTAAAATGATAGTCACAGCTTACATATTTGAGATAACAGATGCAGCACTGCCCTGCAGCAAAGCCTTATTCTGCATATCATGTGATTGTTATATTAGGAATATATCCTGCTTAAAAATAAAAATGGCTGCTGCACCATTTTGGTAGTAAAGAAGTAAAAGTCGTTACTAATATGAATGTTTATCATACAGTTTTCAGTCAATTAAGTTTCACTGATCAAATCCACATGACTTGAACCCAAATACCACACCCCTTTAAGCAGTGAGCATTAGCATATTTGAAGAGCCAAAAATCCTGATGAGTATTTGCACTGTGTTTGCTCAGGAATGTAATGGAAACTGGGTGAAAGAGAAAGAAAGAGAGAGACTGCTCAAAAGAATGGCTGTGTTTTGGCAGATGCTAATGTGTAGCTGTCTTTAAAATTCCCATGGAACTTCAGAGAAATGAAAGGTGCTAGTCTCACTATCCTGACAAAACTGCGGTTGGGTGAATTGTGTCCTACCTGTTAAATGTCTCTTGAAATGGGTCTCGGAAGTGAATGTATGCTTAGTGTTATCATTTTTATGAAAACAAGACTGACACTAGGAAATGTCCAAAATTTTCATAAAATGAGTAATTTTCATTCTGAATAATCTTTGTTCAGATTTTTGTCTGTTCCAGAGGCAAACSTAGTGTAGGATGAACTGACATTAAAACAGAAATCACGGTGTACTGAGACATGCAAGGCACTGCAGTGTGTTCAAAGCTGCGTCTCTGCCGTTGGTTGCACTACTGCTTGCACTGCCAGTTGTGGGATTTCAGCACTGCGCCTGCTCTAATAGTATTGACACACTTTTACATCTCTGAAGCAACATAAAGATGTGTAGTGGGAATTGCGATTTTCCTAGTTTGGTCCTTCTTGACTCTCAAAACCAAATGAAATCTCTTGTCCCAGCTAGATCATTTTATTCCCCATTTTATTTCACTGCTAGTGCTTGGAAGTTAACAGAAAGCCCTTAAATGAATTGCAGACAGGTCCTGGGTAATAGAATACAGAATTATGTCCAAATTGAAAAAAAACCAAAACACAACCACCAACAACAAAAAAAAACCACTTCTTAAAGAGTAGAAACAAAATAGGAGGATATATTAATTTCCATGATTTTTTGGCCCCATAATTGTTCTAAAACAATTCCACAAACATTCCACTTCCTCTTCTTTCCACACCCTTTGCTGACATAAATTCAATTTATTCAGCRAGCTGATACTGTAACATGCTATCAAAAGCTATGCTGAATGACAGCTTCTGGAAGTTATCAGTCACTTGACAAAAGAAAACTGAAAGAATCCAAGAATCTTGAAAAATAGATTACTACCCCCAAGAGAACAATGTTTTCTTTCTTTTGCTCTTCCTTTTTACCCTGGTACCTCCTTCATCCTAGTGCAGCTGTGACTGAGAAAATAACTGTTTGAAAAGATGCACACTGTAGGATTCGTTTTCCAGCTTCTGACCCCTCACTCCTCCTGGAACAGGCAGACTTTGGACAGGAGCATTGCTCCTGAAACCCCAGGCCACCACAGGTGGGCAGCAGGCAGTCAAAATKACCCATGTCAGGATGTAGAAGCCAGAGAAAGGCAGATGGGACAAAACTTGACTAAGAATTCCAGTCAACCTTAAGGTGCCTTTCAGTTTAGCATCTGATCCAAAATCCACCTGCGTCACAGAAGTCTTCCAATTACAAGAGGATTTGAGTCAGGTTCAGGAGAATAAATACGACTGAGGCCCAGCAGGTTTTGGGAGAAGATAATAGCCGGGTGCTCTGGTAGAGCTGCTGGCATACAGTCTGTCTAGCAACAATGAATTTAGTTGCAAGATGAATGGACCTAATTTCAGGATGAGGAACAAGCTGCACTCAGCCCCAGTTTGGCCAAAGGCTGTGTTTTTTAAACTTGATCAAACAGCCCTTCGAACAGTTCCAGGGAAACAAATAGATTAAAGGGAACCTGCACCATTTGGGTGAGAGGGATGTATACGGAGAGAAAGGGAACTGGAGGGGGATGTTTCCAAGGAAGACATTATCACTTTCCAAATGTGGTTCAGTGACTGAGAATAGTCTGTTTTCAAGCAGCCGTTCCATAAATTCCATCTTTTTCCCCTATGAAACTAAAGCTTTATAACAAACATTGCAAATGGATGAAATAAGAAATAATTATTTTTGGTATCATCTTTATTTCCAGCTGATTCACTGGTATAATGGTACATACAAAGTAGGTAAACTCACCTGTTGGTGTTCCAGATTGGGACTGAGAACGGGTAAAATCTAAGTTTGAAGTAGGTGAATGGATTTCACATTACTGGGCTGAACCTTCAGCCTAGACTCAACTTTTTAAAGTTTCAGCCAGTTTTTTCTCCCTCAAATTCATGCATCACTGTTCTTTTGCTTTAGGCCAGAGTAGACATGAGAGAAATAAAAAATCGCTGGGGAATGACATTTGAGCATGGTCGGAGGTGCGGAAACTGCCCCAAATCTTCTCTTGTGAACTTGTCTCTGAGATGTCTAGATTTAATTTCAAGCTCTAATTTTCCAGCTCTTTTCTGTTAAGTAGCTGAAACTGGAAGTTGCTAATCTGAACTGGACTTACCCATTGAAAAATTCCTGCTTGGCTTTTCAAAGTCAAGCACGAATCTTAAGGTGGCAGGAAAACAGATTTATTTGTTTACAAACTTCACTTCTCCAGCAAACAGTAGCTACAACAAATTGTTCAATCCTGGTAATTTTTTAAGCAAAAGCCTTTCCTTTTTTCCAGCAGCTAAAGTCCTGGCATGCAGTGCTCATTGTTTAACAAAGGGAAATATCCAGCTCTTTCCTGCTTCTGTGTGGTCTGACAGATACTTATCTGAAGAAAAGTGAATTGCAACTTGCCGCTCAGCCACAACATGGACATACTGCACCCCTTGGGAGGGATTATATGTATTCAAACCAGAGAGAATCTCCTGCATTACTTTTTCCCCTCCCATGTGACAACTCTACTTTCTAAATACAAGAAACTGTTCGAAGCAGGCTAGCTGTGGAGGCTGCTTTGATGTCCTGCCACCACACTGAGCTGTGGAAAGCCTTCTTGTTGTCTTATGTAGGGAGCAGTTGAGGATATCAAAGGGAAGATGGGATGTTAAATTTTTATTGATGAATGTTTAATAGTCTGGGTTGTAAGCTGTCATGAGTAATGCAGTAAAAGGATTCATTCTGAATCTCACTGTTTGCCATACAGTGCCTGAAAGTGATTAGTCTTTAAAGAGTGCAAATCTTTTTTTTTTTCTCCAGCAATTTATTTTCTGCAGCAGATTAAAAGAAATCTATCATGATACTTAGGAGAGAGTCAAGTGGGCCCATAAGGTTAATACACCAGCCTCTCAGCTTGAGACCTGAGTTTGAATCAGGTTTACAGCAAAGCAAGCAATGAATTTAGCACTGTTTTCTGAAAGCCCAGTAATGTGACAAGTTTGGCCACGTCCCACTGGGCTTAGGGTCATGCATCTTACAAGATGCAACTTTATACCTCGTAAAACATGAAGTATGTTAATTGAGCAATGTGCAGAAACACTGGGCACAGTCCCAAGGGTACAACCAGAAGATAGCTGAGGAGCGATCTGTTCCCTTCCCCCCCCCCAAAAAAAAAAAAAAAAACCAAATAACCCCATTTTCCTACCTCCTGGAATACCGAAGTTTTAAAATAAGTGTAAACAAAAACATTTTAAGACCACTGCTCTCTTGTTCCCCACTCCCCATTGAAAAAAATGTGCTTAATATAACATCTAACACACACTTTGAAAATAAACCTATGCCAATGTAAGGGAAATTCTGGGGAACAGGGTGGGATTCGTGTTGTTATAGGTTAGTCCTGTAACTAAATGCTTCTAGAGACACAGAGCAATCCAGGCATGCTCCTGAAAGAATAGAGTGCACAAGGGCCGAGAGAAAGGGAGTAGAGGGAGAAGGAGAGGTGAAATCAATACAGGAGATAGCGTGGCTGGTACATGTTTCATTACCCTGCCAGGTAATTATGAACAGATAGTACGGGCCTTATAGGTCTGAGTGATGCTTGATAAAGCTTCAGAAAACAAGTTTTCTTTTCTTATACTAAATATGATTCAGCAACAAGGTTTGGTTAAACATAAGCTCTAACCAGCTATGGTTTAAGACACTTTAAGTTTTAGTGAAGAACAAATGCAATTGTGAGAAAGATGCCAAATAAAACAGCCTTAGGTTCAGGCTCATAGTGTATTTTGTTGAACTCTCTTGAACATATAAAAAAGCTAGCATCATCCTTTAACTGCTGCCCTGTTCTGTAGAGAGCAGTTTTTTGGATGAGGAAAAAAGATGATTATCCTTTATGATTCCTAATCAACCCTTAATCACAGCTAATTTAGTGACTTTTGACAGCACGAGAAACATTTGCATGCTGCGAATCCATATTTATCCACTAAGAAATGGAATGAGATACTCCACTCATGCCCTCCTGGATTTCTGAGCAACCATCAGATAGATAATGATTTTTGTTCGCTACCATCTGAGCTGGTGATGAAAAGCTTTCTCAGTTTGAGGTCATGTTAGCAATAGGTTAACCTCCTAACTACTGTCACTGTCATGATGTTTTTTTAAAGTTTATTTTTTCTCTCAGTCATCCTTAAAAAAGAGCATGAAACAATGATTTTTTACGCCAGAAAAACTCTGGCTTAAACAAAAAAAATCTAATGGCCATGCAAATCTGTGGACACAAACTGGTGAGGAAGGAGAATTCGGCATGTGTGTGTCATTTATGAGGTGTGTGGGGATAAACTTATGCGCAGGGATATGTACGTGCCTGTGTCCTACACACCCACAATCTCTGGTTTACGCATCTGTGCAAAAGCATGTGACTGAAAATCTGCACCGTCTCTTTGTTGTCTGTGTACTGATTAAAGGCAGATGGAGTTTCCTTTACTTGGAATAAATACTTCTGGTTTCTATTTTATTTTCACTTTTTCGAGAGAGACTTTGCATAAAGAAATCTTCAGTAGAGCACGATTTAACAGTCTGCTCTTCAAAAAACAGCGAGCCTTACATAAGCACCTTAAAAGGCAGACTTAGAAGGGTGATAAATACTTAGGTGGACCCAAAGATTAACTGAATATAGTTCTCAGTCTCAATTACAGAAAGCTGTAGTGGGAAGAGATGACAGGATTTTCCCAAAATATTGTTTGGGATTAGAAGACGAATGGGGATTTTGCCTTGGATGACAGGCTGTTAAAGTTTATTTAGAAAGTGCAAAATTTTCATTACTTTCCAAAATACATGCTTCACTACATCTCTGATTTTTTTCATTCTCTGCAGATCCATGACAGTGTCTCACAGTTCAGTGGTGGATCAAGGGGAAACAAAGAGATAATTAAATTATCATGAATTATTTTCTGTAAATTATATATAACAGTACTTTGGTATAGGCATCAAATCTTATTTTAATATATGTTTATTTAAAGTCAATCTATATAAACAGTAGGAATATTATCATTACTAATTTAAAAAAAAATAATGTTTTAATAGTAATGCTTTCCGTCTCCTTCTTTCAATAATGAGGGCAAGCACTGCCAAGTGGCTCTCTGATCTTTGAGAATCCAGCTGGAAATTAGAAAAAGGCCTGAAGAACATTATCTCATTGGGACCTTTCTCAAGCAGAACAAGTAAGCTTCAGACAGAATACTTCTCAATAGAATAATTGAGCTTTTCCAATGCATGTCAGATAAGGATGATCAGAAATTTTTGTTTCAAAAATTATTTCAGATTCAAAATTATTTTGGACTGGAAAATATTTAAGCAAACGTCCCAGAAAAAAAGTCTCGTTTCACAAGAATCTATCCATCCTTCCAAAAAAATTGTATTTTGGTATTTCTAGCTTGGTTACCTTATTTTGCTCTTCTCCTCTCTGGGTTGGATTCTCTGTCTGAAATGCATCACCCATGAATGCCCGTCAGCCCAAGACTGACTATGGTAACGTAGCACAGGGGCTGAGCAAGAGAGGAACCTGTCAGCATCATGGCAGCTTCTCTCACAGAAGCAAGACTTTTCTTTTGCAAGGCCTCATTTCTTTGATTCTTAAATTTGCTTTGATTTAGTGCTTGTCTTTTAATTTACTGGTGTACAGAACTTAAAAAAATGCTCAGAACTTTCTAGCTGCTTTCCAAATTATTGGGAAATAATGTCCACTGCATTTTCTTGAATGAGAACTAGGCTGTTGGGTTATCTTTACCACCCAGACTTTGTGTAAAGCTATGGTGTTATCATATGCTAATCAGTGTATTCCAGTATATTCACATCATCTGGCGTGGAGCAGTCAGTGAATGTTTTTTCATACACTCAGTTACCTTAGGCCTTTAAAACATTTTTAGATTTAGGAACCACACTCCTTTTCTCAGCTTTTAAGCAATGCCATACATGGCCATGGAATGAAGGGTGGGTAGGTGCTGAACTCCTCTGGGAGTCTGATCCCAGATGTTTTTACATGCTGCATATTATCTACAACTTTCTTCACAGTTTATATTGTCTTTATTGCACTTCACTGCAATCTGTTTTAAAAACACAAACGTTCCTTATTTCTCAAGAAG
Organism: Oceanodroma leucorhoa; assembly: GCA_030449065.1. NCBI lineage: Eukaryota > Metazoa > Chordata > Aves > Procellariiformes > Oceanodroma > Oceanodroma leucorhoa. Next base: position 6,321,328 of record JASVER010000014.1, read on the forward strand.
TTTTAAGTGACTCACTGAAAAGTAAATGGTTGGATCTAGGTCTGTCAATTATTATATGCTGCTTAGTCTTTCATTTGCAATAACTATATATTAAACATCATGCAAGATCATATAAAGTAAGCCTGTAGTTAACCTTGATGGACAAAAAAGGTGCCCTTGTAAGCACATCCCAGAATGATCAGTTGCCTCTGGCACTCCTCTGGTTTTAATGGTAGTGGTTTTGTCACTCCTGAGAACTCTGAGTGTTGATGGTGTCAACAATAAAGTCTTCATGAAAGAACTGCTGCAGCTTCAAAGTGCAACTACTTGGCCCCTGACTTGCTGGAAAATTGTTCCCTTCCTTTCTTCATTTTAACTCTGACCTCGAGTTTAAATTCTTGGTTACAAGGGTCCACTGGACAACATTGCCCCTTAACACCTGATTGCCAGTGCCTTTGTCAGTAAGTGAGTGTTCTTGCTGCCTACAGGTCTCCATGGGAGTTACAGAAAATACTCAGCTGCTTATGTACTAAACAAGCAGAAGTCCGGCCCACGGTCTCCATCCAGTTCTGTCACGAGATAACATTTCTCTCATTCCAGAGAGATAATTTCCCATTTCACAGAACTACAGTTATGACACAACAGCAGAGAAATATTTTTCTGGGCACAAGTGGAAGAAAGTATAATTCTGCTGTTTTCTGCTGTTTGTATATTCATTTGCAGACACCAAGGCTCCTCTTCAGGGTGGTCATTTAAATCTCTGTTTGCCTTTAAAGAAAGATGTAAACTTAGTCAGCAAAACTCAAAGATTTCTACTGAACAGGACTAAATGGTTTATATCAAAGCCCTTGTTTTTCAGTCTCACTCTCACACCTAGTGCCACTACTCCTGTACAGAAATTAGGCACAAAAATAAATATTTTTTAGGGTTAGGACCTACATATATAGTCCTCTCAATAGGACTGTTCATCCACTGGAAAAAAGTAGAAAAAGGTGTCATAGAAGATAATGATTAGAGGAAAAAGAGTGTTTTTCCATTCATTTGCCTGGTGTGCTAATGAAAGATTATATTTAAAGAAAACAGTGTGCTTCAATTAGGTATGAGCATTGTTTAAAGGGTTTTTTTTGCTATGTGTATGTGTGTGTGCCAAGCAAATTTTAACTGCATGTATAGGAGTGCTTTTAAGCAGTTTCTAAAGTTAATGAAATAATTGATTTGAGTCATTAGAGCAAAATCTGATAACATTTTAGATGTGTGGCTGAACCTCGATATTGACTAGAAAAAAAAATTTAAATTTTTATAAAGGAAAACAAAAAGGTGGCAGTTTTTAGGTTACTGCAGGAGGTTTCATTACCTTGTCCAAGTCTATGTCTACAAGTGCAGCATGCGAAGATGACTAACCTCAAGGGCTGCAGAGGGAGTAACATCTCTGATACAGCGCACGTCTAAATTATACTAGTACGTAAGCCTGAAGGCTGTACTGTCTATGGGAAGCACAGGCACGTGAGCTGGTGTGGGGATGTTCCATTGGTTTCAATGAAGATATAGGTGGTTTTACCAAGCTCAAATTTTCCAGGACAGCTTAGAGGGTGACAGCTAAAGATCTAAGGGCCTCTTCAGTCAGCATCACCTGGTTTTATAATGCTTATGCAGCCTCCCTTGCACACATCCACAGCACAGCGGACTCTGGCCTTAGATTTATAACAGATGAGGATGTGGTCTGGGCCTCCTAACTCTCACAATCATTTAGTAATTGCATATATAAAAGAAAAAAATTAAGGAAGAGAAATGTCTGTGTTTTGAAGTAAGGAATTCTGCTGACACTGCAGATTCTGAAGGCACAATGTGCTCAGTGAAAGTACTTGAACCTTGAAATAGAAATACAGACCTCTTAATTAATCTCTCTGTTATTCTATAAAGTGCAAAGAAAACTAATACAGAGAATTTTCCTGTTAATTACAAATGGAATCTGAGTGTGTTCGAGTGTGTGACGGGGAGGAGAATGTTGGACCAGGGCAACACAATATTACACTTCCTACATAATTATGTAGGAGGGGTAGGTTTATTAGGCTGCAGTAATCCATTATTTATGCGGGTGGAATCTTTATTAGAAAACTACCTTTTAACGGGGCTCATGTTCAAGTTGTAGCAGAATGTCTCATCTAAATCTGTTCTTTCATGAATGTATATATAGGCTTGAATTATTTTCCTTAAGGAGAAATTTGCCATACAAAAAAAGTGGCATGCACTTTCTCCAATCTTCACTGTTACGGATTTAGTTGTGCTGGATCATTTTTCAGTTGTTCAAAATGTTAAAATTGCTTCCTTTTAAGGTGCTACTCTTAAGTCTGGGAAACATAATTAAGGGCATCTCCTTTGTTTTGTTGGTCAACATATGGAGGCATTGTTCACTTTCTTTCTTTTCATGTTTTCTAGCTGAGTCTTGTAGCACAAAAGGAGGATTTTCTTCCTGCCCTCAAGGCACCTCTCATCTTCTCCAAGGTAAAAGTGGCAGGTCAGTGAAAGAGGTCCATTGGCTATCTCTAGTTTGTGGGTCATCATTTAGTCCTAATTGTCATGCTGACACTGACTGGGGTCTCCACCAGTGATTGTTCCCTGAGCTGCAGCACCCTTGCAAATTCACACTTCAAACATTTAGGACAGCTACCTACCCAAAATGAATCCCATCTGCATATCACATGCGTAGACAAACCTTTCAATGGCTAAGTTCTTTAAGCTCCCTCAGCGAGGCCCTTCAAGGATTCACCTCTACTTGACTCATCTGCCTAATACACACTTCGTGACATCTAAAAGTCCCTGTTCACTTTTATCCTTCATTTTTATACACTGATTTACCCTCCCAAAAAGGGCACTCAGACAGATGTTTTTCAGGAACATATGGATGCCCTGTGCCACTGTCACAATCTATTCTCTGTCTGCTTGGTGACTTCCATGACCCTGCTGCAGTCAACCCAGACCTTCTTGGCAGTTTCTGAAAAGATGTGATTTACTGAAAAGATGTTACAATATAGTCATCAATTACCAGGACAAAGGCTGCATCAAGTGAAAATGTTTTGCCCTGTGCCAAGAGTCTGAATGATGGATGATGCTACAGTTTGGACCCAAACACAGAGGCCCCTTACCCTACCCGCTTTTCTGTAACCAATATTTGGTTCAAAACCAAATCCCATTTCTAATCTTTCCCTTTCTGAGCGCAGAATAACCCAGAAAATTCACTGGCAACCTGCATTACTCCTTATTTGCTACTGAGGTTTTTCCAAGAAGATGGAAGGGGTTTTCCACTAGGAAGATATTACTCAGAGAAGATACAGCAAAGGAGCCTTAATCAAGACTTCCAGCTTACAGCAGCCAGCTGTCACTCAGCCACAAGGAAGCATTGGCATGCCTTCTACAGGGGATGACATACTTCCACCTGAAGGAGTCCCAGTCATTAAATGGACCAGAGAATGCCTGATGAAGTGCCCCATTGGCCAAACACATAGTGCTAAACCGCAACTATTACTGGAGTGAGGTCTATGGTCATCCTTGGGAGGACAGAAGTACTACAGAGGCCACATAAACTGAGCATGGGCCAGGCTATCGAAAGCTTTCTTTGGGCTGGTGGCCATTGTTTGGTTGGAGGAGGCCCACAGCCGCATCAATGTGCCAGATATTTTAGCATTGTCTTCCCTGGAAATATCAGGGTCAAAATACAGGATACCTGTCCTCCTCTTTTGGGATCATCTACCATCATAAACTCTACAGCAACTTCCCTGATAAGGATCTGCAGTGGTTGCTCATTCCTGAGGCAGGAATGCATTCAAATCTAAGGAGGAGTGACTATTCATAGCCTTATTGTCAATTTTGCTCTATTTATAACTGACACAAAACTGCTTTTCATCTAAGACTCTAAACCAAGTTAGTCCATGAATGAAAGTGACTATTTCAGAAAGTGGCTGTCTCCAAAATATGTTCTCAGGAGTAACATACATTGTTGAAGAGAAGTACCTACACCACCTCCCACCCCAAAACTGCCTCCCATCCCGATCCCTTGGACAAGAAGCTGACAGTGGACCTAGATGCTGATATGACAATCAGGTGTGTGGAAAAGATGCATGTTCTGCCCGTGCCATAGAGCCACTGAAAAGACACTGTGTGATTAGGAGTGGCAGGACATTTTGTGAAGACATAGTGATGAGGGCCATGCCACAAAGCTCTGTGGGACATGGACTGGTGAATTCAGGCAACCCCTACCAGGGACACTCTGGGATATGGTTCATCCAACCCCTGGAGCATTGTTTAAAGGCCCTGAGGTACATTTCCTGGATTTCCAGCTAGGAAGCACACAAGAATCCTGAAGATCATTCCACAGACTAGGTATGGTTAGGGCATTTGGCCTTGAGGATACCATCACAGATGCTACAAAGGGGCAGTTGGAACACAGCCAGAGCCTAAGTTCCCATCTCAGCTAAAGCTGGGCAATGTCAGCACTCCCAGGTAACTAGCCAAATATCACAAAGGAAGATCACTGGATGCAGCTGTGACCAGGATAGCGGCAGCTGTAAGAGCTATACAACTGCTTCAATAGTATGTACCCCAGACAGGACAGTATTAGTGGAGGGGGAGCTCAGCCCCTTTTTCTCTTCTAGCAAATCTGTGCCTGCCCTTCTTCTCCATCCTCTCAGCAGTGCTTTGTTCCAAATTTTGTTGCACAATTTGCAGTACATCTAACTTTTTATCTTATCAGAATGTCTCACAGTCACAAATTCTATGATCTGTGTACATTCCTGAGGATAACAGTATAAAACAATCAAGGAGGGAAAAAATGGGTAAATGTAATGTGCCTTGTGAATGAAATATTGGCAGAAGGGGATGTGTTGAATCTTGCTTTTCTTCTGCCCCACAGGGGAGAGACTGAATTAATTCATCATTTTGCTTAAGCATGGAAGAGGGCACCATTAAAGAAAGCTTAGAGGAAAGAGAATTAAAATGATAGGGCACAATAATTTTAATCACTTGGGCTCAGCTTCATAAAAAGAGGTGAAATTCCTTTTCATTGGTCTTCAGAGCACATGGATTTCATGCATGATTTCTCGTCGACTTGTCTGCTGTACATAATTAGAAACTTTGTGATTTTCTTTAATATGTCCTATATAACTCAGTGAATGCTGTATTGAGAAAGATTTGCACTGTTTTGGTATTTTTCTTCCATCATTTGTTCACTGTTACCCTCCAAGAAAGTAGTAATTATTTAAATAAACACATACATACCAGAGTAAGACAACCTCCTGTGCAGCAATACCAGCTGTTCCTGACCTGGCAAACAGATTTGCTAGAATCAAGAAACACATTCTATGAAATAGAAAAGGGGTGAGAAGTGGAAGGGATAAAAAAGCAACACCCAGAGTTCTATTGAAAAAAACAAACGTGGGCTGTTTGCAGCAAATGAACAGTAGTGGAAGGAGCAGAGACACATTTCTTTAAACAGGCAATCTCTGAGCCCCCTCAGAAGTGGACCTTGTCCCTGCAGTAGAGCTCAGCTATTTCTAGTCCTTTGGCCTTCTCCTGAAATACAGTGACAGCTACTGCTTTGTGACATTGCTTTACCAGCCACTAAACTGGGACGTGGAAATCAAAGGATTACTTATGCAGATGACATAGTTACACAGAACCTGGCACAGAGGATGCTCCTTATGTAGGATATAATGTCAGAATCTATATGTGAGCATCAGACCCTGAACCTGGGTTAGTGCTGGCCTTTGTCTTTTGCTATTTGCCATCATGAGTCTTCCTCAGGTACCGCACTGTTCTCAGCAAGTCTCTGAAAAGGGATTCTCGATAAGAGGGCTGGACTGTACGCAGTAACCACAACTGGAAAAAGAAAGACTATCTTGATGTCCCTCCAAAACAGGGGCGGGGAACAGCAAGCCATCAAATTCATTACCAGCCTCGCTTGCCTTCCTACAAGTCAAAAATGACCCAGTAACTGCTATATGCATAAACCGTACGTATGTATGAAAGTGTTAAGTATGATTGTAGATAAGTAGATAAATTATGTGAAATCTAAGCATTATTATGTTATAAACAAAAAAATCCACTCTGGGATTTGAAAGCCCAATGAGAAGATGTCCTACTTAATCATGAAGGACTAAAAATCTGTTTAGGGCTTAGTGAAGTACCCAGCAATCATTAGGTGACTCCTTTTGCTACCTTGGCATCTAAGTAGCACAGGCAGAGTCAAACTAGGCAGGGACAACCATAGGGGAGAGGATTAAAATTCCTTCCCACCTGAGTTAAGGTGGGTCAGTGGGGTAAGGAAAGCCTTGGATTTGGATGGGGCCCCATGCAGGCTGCGATCAAGCCCTGCACAGCTGCTCACCCAAGGGTCTCTCTTGTCATTGTACCCTGAAACATCAGGAGCCAGTCCTGAAAACACAACTCGGGTAAAAATGTCAGTCGAACACCATGGTTGACAGAAAGGTCTTTAGGATTTCATCTCAGTGTAGGGGGATTCAGTGTGGGTTTTTTGCTTTTCTATAATGTGTGTTGTCAGCTAAGTAAATGTTTCAATTATTTTAGAGTAAATAAAGACTTGTCTTTCCTTTTACCTTAATCTGATTCATAGCACTGCAAACGCAGGGTAAGAGGGGAAAGACCAAGGCACTAAGGTCTTGATCCCCAAATCCATCATTGTCAATAGGAGTCTTCCCATTCACGTAGAATGATTTCAGAATCAAGCTGTTGTGTCTCTGTATACAAACACATTTCTGTATCTGCGTGAATATGTGCTGATGTGTGGATGTGTATAATGCTCTGTGTATGTGTGCATATATGTGTGTATTTACATACACATTCTCACAAACACAAATATATATTTAAGATTTACAGTTCTGGAAAACCTAGTGAATAATGTAAATGATTAAAGCAGATGCCTCACAGAAAATATTGTTCAGTCCTCCTCATTTAAATTCAGCCTCTTATTCACACTTGGTAATACACTCTGCCGTATGAATTATGGATTCCTGTTTTTATCTCTCACACTACACATGAATGTTTGATAAAGATTGTTTCCAATATTATATTTTGTCAAAATGCTCATCTAAAATTCAGTCAGAAATGCTTTCCAGTAATTATGCATTGACTTAGCACTATATAAAAAAAGAAAAAGAAAAAAAAAAAAGAAAGCCAAATGATATTATCATTGTTTTTCCTGAATATTTGTGCTAAATAAGACTAAGAGACTGACAGGATTTGCAGCCAAAATTCCTTATTTATACGCCATCCAAATGGAGCCAAGGCAGCTACAGTATGTTTTTCACACTGCTCTACAAATGCTTCAGCCTCAGCGCTTTGTCTTGTGAGGAAAAAGGCTGCTTTTATGCTAAATTATTCGTAATGACTCTGTGAAGTGGATTAATATCCAGAAGGGGTCTAGATTCACACTGCAGAAATATCAAATTTACCTCCTTGGGGAATCAGGATAGTCTTATTATAAGGTTCCTAGGAAAGAAAAAAAAAATGTTAGTGTCCACAATAATTTTTGCATTTGTTTTCTTTCACTGTGTGTGAAATTGCAGCTCCTGAGGAAAGATCCAACTAGAGAAAAACAAAACATATTTTCCCATTTTAGATGGAAAGCTATGTCACGACTTCTAATACTACCCAATCTTCCCCTTCTTTTGTGCAGGGTTCTCTTCAATTTTACCAGGCTGCACAGGGGTCAGGTGTCCAGAAGGGAATCTCTTCGGCTGTATCTGCATTCACAAGGAGGGCAGCACAATAGGCGCATACCTGCAGCTTGAAACAGGGGCTGCTAAGGACCTGGTACCGACAGTGCGTGTGTTTGGGAAAGGAGGGTTACTTTAGATTAGCTCTAGTCTAGTTTCATGGACTGACCTCCTGTCATGAACTGGCATGCATAGGTATGCTCCCGGGGTGCATTTCCCATTTAGTTTCATTTGAAAGGAATCCAGTGCTCTCCAAGAGCAAACCAAAGCACAGTAAATGGGGGAAACTGGAAGATTTGTTTTAAAAGGACAAGCCTTATCTCATCTGAAATGCTGACATAAATGTACACATTGAATTCAGCAGGCTTTGGATCAGTCCTCAGATGAGGCCATCAGTCATCCTTTTCCTTTCAAGAGAATTGGGTTAGGGGAGACTGAGGCACCAAGCAAGTGTGGTTACTGGTGTGAACTTTCTGTGGAGGAAGCATTATAATCAAGTGTACAGTAACTGATCTTCTTGATTGCGTATTACTCTTGGTTGAGGGAAACCTCCTGGAAAATTGTCCATACTGGCAACATAGTCATTTTAATTCTCTCAATCTGTGGTACAATAAGTCCAATAACACTGTTTATCTTTTAAAGAACTAGAGAAACTGTGGACCAGTACAAGGAAGTTGTGGTTCCCCTCTAAAAATTAGCAGTAATAATGGATTCATTTTTGCCTTTCTATCTGCCACTCGCTGCTGCACGTTTAGCTGGGGAATAGCCTGCACTCCTCAGCATACAATCAGCTGCGAGGAGATAAAAGCCAGTTTTCTTTACAGAAAGACCCCACTTCCTTTTCTAAGTGCAATTCCCATTCCTTCATTTCTGTTCACTTGATTATTCTCCTAGTGTTATTTGAAATCCTTTCATGATTGTGTTGAAAGCCCAAAATGCAATGATAAGGAAAAGATTGATCCATAATGGAGTAGTCCAATATTGACAAATTTCAAACATGTTTTATATAATATATCACATAAAGCACATCATTATTAATCTGTCTTAGATACATATGTTCTCCATATTACCAGAGATACTAGCCATTTTCCAACCTTTCTTCACAATCAGTCCTCACAACATGCTAGTGCTATAAATGCTTTTACCCCTACATACCTGGACTTGTCCAAGTTCACACATGTAGACCACCCCCAAAAAAGTGCTTTATACAGTGGAATGAAGTCATGAATAATTGAAAACATTTACAGCTTAATATCACATATGACTTGTTCTGAAGAAGACAACGTAAGAGAAAAGCACAAGTGCTCTATTTCTTCTGCAGTACTTCGCAGCACGCTGCATGCATACCTATGAAACAAAAAAAAAGATTAAATTTGTATCGGGCTGTGCAACTGCTATTCTGCAAAGCAGAATGAAAAATTTCAGCCACTTGCTTCCATCTGATGTATCACATTTTTTCACAACTGCTGCTATATTTTGCAAAAGTTTTTCAGGTTACATCATGATGTGTTGTGTTCTCTTAAATTAAAATTTGTGAGTGGCAAATAGAAAGCAATCACCATTTGTTTTTCACAAGTTTAATTTGTCAATGATTATTTTGATGGGGATTTTTGTTGCTGTTTCTTGTTTGTCTTTTGAATTACTCTGTACAGTCAGTAAAGCCCTAGACATCTGCCACAGTAGAAAAGAATAGTCTTTTACATTGTGATGAAGTGTGAAGGATTATCCTAAATGTAAGAGGCATACATTTTGTACTTCATAAGGCCTGCTTCCTTAAGAAGAGGGGACAACGACTTCTAGCTGTAGATTTCTCAACTGGGGTATCTCTATCCTAACCACCAATACTTCTGCCACTTCTTTCCAGCGCACTTGCAAATCTCAGTCAAATCCAGATGCTTAGACAGACTTCCCCTCTTGCTTCCCTTGACTTTACACATGAGAAACTCCTGATGCAAGGGGACCAGCAGGGTTGCAAAGATAGCCCAATCGCTCTTCCTTTAGCAGCTGCTGCAATGGGAAGTTCAGAAATTTTTAAGACAAGAACAAGTGCTTAAGTGGTGCAATAACCCTATTGACTTTCTGGATGCAACTGCTATACTATATGCTTAACTCTTTTTGTATAGCATTTTATTAGAAGCTCCATTATGGAAGCCATTAACACCTTTCTACATAGCAATATGACTACAGGATTTCTGCCGGTGGTTTCCAGAGGCGTGTCCTTCAGGGAGTGCCACAACTAACATAACGTTAGCAGATCTGTGTGTGAGTGTACACGTGTCTATCCATCTGTTTAATAAATGCTACACATCAGTTACTCCAGCTAAGGGAATTATTCTGCCCCATATGGCTATCACTATGACATATTTCAAGACAAAATACTACATATTTGAAGTGTCAAGTCCTTTAAAAAAGACACACTTTGTGTACTAGTTTTGGATATCCATGGATACAAGCACAGATGTCATCAGCATCTCTTAGGAAATAATTAAAGCATGAAAATACTTACTGAAGTCGGTATTTTCACCTTCCAACCAGGAGAAATCATCTCCTCTACTTCTTAGGCTGGATCTACCCTACTGATCTTATGGGAAAGCTTCACATTAAATGGCTATTATGTTTGCTGAAGGCATTATTGGCATTAATCAGATGTATGCCATCAAAGCAAAGAATCCCAGGGCATGACATGTAATGCCTAGCATGACAACATTTTAAGGTCAATAAATACTTCAATGACAGTGTAGTTGTATGTGGGTCTTATGTATCTGAATGGATGACCTGAATATACTCCGAAACAGAGTTCACTGACGGGAAAAAAGGTCAGAACATTCTGTCTCTTGCATCTTTTCTGTGTTGCATCACTCCATGTTTTCCTCTTTTATTTTGGAAATGAGTAAAATATTTCTGCTATCAGGCCAGATCCTCAGCTGGAGTCCATCCACACCATTCCAGATAGTAGTAAAATAGAATTATGGAATATTACACCAAAAAGAATCTTGCCCTGCATGCCAGTAATTTATCCGCTATATTTTTTGCATCAGTAACCATAAGAAATCATTATTGGTTCCTCTTCTACTGCATATTTGTACTGTGGTTAAAGATGAGTTACTGCACAGTTTGGGTTAATGGAGGCGTATTCCCCTGAGACAGAAGTACACACTAGCTTTAAGATGGGGATGGGTACTTTATTATGGTCTATGACTGATTTCAATGCTGCTTTATCATCTGCCAGCATGCACACACAAACTAATAAGCTATTCACTGCTTTTTGCCCCTGAGGGCACCTTTCAATAAGGCAAGTCATTGATTTTTACCATCAGACACACAGACCATAAGCCATTCCCTGTATCATTCTATCCCCAGTGGTGCGTTCTGCAGGGGAAACCGGTCATTTTAGTCACACGCATGCACATTCACAGATGCACACACACTAGCCGGCAGTAATCTAGCTCCGATGCCCAGATATTTACTTTGCCTCCATTAGAAGAACTATTGATATTAACCTCTTCTGCAGTCCTGTCAGCATCATTTTTATTAAAAATACTGTGATGTAATGCTGAGGCCTTATACAAAAGGCAGAAGATACTTTTTTTTTCCCCTGACAGCATGCTTCTGGTATATAAATCAGCAACTGACCATCACTGCCAGACTTTCAAGCATTCCTAGCAGGGAAGACTGAATTGCAGTAATGTATATAATCATAGCCAGTGCCTTTTAGGTTACTTGTATTTCTCCTAGGTCTGAGAGGGTCTCTACTATGGCATTCTGTGGTGCTACCTTAAAACTTTTTTCTGTTTTATAGACCAAAAGTACTTAAACTTTATGACCTAGCTCACCCTATTTAAAATATAAAAGGCACAATGTGGATCATTGTGGTTTTAATCACCGCCACTGTCTTCTACCCTTGCTCTGATAATGTGCTTTAAATCTATCAATTTAGCTTCCTAAAGCTGACCAGACCAAAAGAACACAGATGCTTAGCTAGTATCATGCAGAATAATTCAAATTGCAGTGGGAGCATGCTGATGTCCAGCAGCTGAAGATCTGGCCATCTTGTAGATATTTCCCACTTCATTTACGCCCCTCTTCAGCAAATTGTCCTTGGGAAAATAGCTGACATACTAGTTAGTGTCTCCTCCCCAGCTGCAAAGATGTAAGGAAGAGAGCCAGTGCAGCAGCTCATCATTCCTTCCCACCCCCTCTTCAGCCATCTGGCCAAAGCAGCAAAGGGAAGGGTTAGTTCAGTACTTGGTACCCCATGATGCTTGAGATGCTGAAAGCATCCTGGCCTGTCTGGAATAGTGAGCTGTAATGGCCTTAAGCTACCTCAACTTCATCTGAAATCCTAGTGACAATTTCCTCTGAGCCACTTGGGCACAGAACACATGCAATCCCAGAGGCTTCACTCCCAGTGAAGTAAAGCAGCTTTTAACAGCTTTAGTGGTTCATGAAGAAAAGGCCTGAAAGACATATCATGTGGATTATACTTTTTTATCTGCTCTATGCGTGATACTTCACAGTATCTACAGCAAATCTAAACTTTAACTAATCAGAAGTATCACAGTTTAAAATATTTTAGGCAGAAAGATTTCCCAGCAGCAAATAAGGGTTCCCTGAAAGAAAGGTTTCCGCAAGAAAAAGTCAATTATGTTTCTGATGAAAATATTGAAACTAAATATTGCAATGAGGTACTTCGAAACTTCTTGTTTGGAGCTTTCTGGAATTTTCTTAAAATATTTCTTAACAACTTTTCAGATTATACCTTTGCATTAAAAGACCCACAACAGAAAATAATTCTGAATGTCAACATTACTGCAGGAAGTAAGCTAACATTTATTTTTCAGCTATCTCTAAGCATTAATTAACTAGCTTGATGAATTCTGTTTCTATTGTATACACAGCCTTGTTTAAAATTCAAAATATACATGTAGCTTGTATTAAGATCTACAATATTAAATTGATAACTAAACTGTCAACTCTTCAACAATAACACTATATGCGTTGAAACAAAGCAACTTTATCCAGTCTGTGGATATAGCGTGAACTTTGATCCCTATCGTCCCATAGGGGAGAGGCTTTACGTGTTAAAATGAAGGGTTCGAAATATAAAGACTTTTGCGTAATGAAAATTGTTTTTCTTCAACAGAGGAAAAGGTGCTTTAAAGTGCATCAGGTGCATACATCTTTCAAAATGTGTTTGGAAATCTAGGTAGAAAAATGCATGTCCAGTTGATCATATGCATTTAAGCAGCTAACTGCACATCCTGGTGCCGTGAGGTTATAAAATACGGTTCTGGTTATTGCAATGTAATTTTACAATGTAATTTTTATATACAGACCTGATTGTAAATGTCTCCTGTAGTGTTGTATTACACGATCAAATGGTCATCTCTGACCTCAAGAATTTATTAATTTGGTTGCTTTAGAAAGGAAAATTTCAAGTTCTGCTTATCCAAAGTTGGAGAGAAGGAATACCTGTTTGGAGGAGAACTAGAAAATTGAGATATTTGTGATAGTGGTGTTGAGAATGAAACAAAAAATCAGAACTATCCCAGCTCATAAAATACCAGTAGAAATCTGCTTCTTCAAACTTAATATCAAAGGATCACTATTTCTTCTGACAGTGTCTTTGAGCAAAGCAGCTAAGCCTCTGATTGCTAATTAAACCATTGCAAAAAGCCCTTAAACGAAGCACCCCCATGCCTGACTAACAACTCAAATCTCAAAGGCTTTCATAATTGAAAGTGGAAGAGATTAAATTAAGAAAATATTAGGGAGTTAATGAATGACAAAAAAATTTATTTGGTCTGTTTATAATGGAACAAAAATCAAGAGGTTGTCTCCCCTAGCCATGGGAGGGCATACATTTAAATACCTGTCAGAACTTACATTGTAAAGAAATAACTGCACGTCCTCAGACCCACTGTCCAGCCAGACAAGTAACCTGTACCCTGCAAGGACTTATTTTCTTCTTATTTTGTCTGGATTTGTAAAGGAGCTGTTTAGTCCTATTCCAAGCTGTCCCTTAAGATCTGTCTCAAGGGCTCTAGGAAAAGAAGCATTTGAAATTCATACATTTGGTCCTTCCGTTAGGACACATGTTCCAGCTCCCCTTTCTGCCTCTCAGGCATGCAGCAGGGTGAAAAGGCCTCCCGTGGCTCTGGTTAAGGTATTCCTCACTTCCACGCAGGCATGCCACGCACAGCTCGTGACTGACAGCAGCTCTGCAGAGCCCAGTGCTGGGGGAAAGTGAAGATTCATACGTCTCTTCTGAGGAAAACCTTTAATCAGCTTCTACAATGCAAGCGCTATTCTTTAGGAGTATTCCTAGTTGAGGTGATAAATGAGTGGCATAAACATAACTTATTGCACGTGTCCTGCTGTTAGAAACGTACAATGCAAAGACCAAAGATGTCAGTCTCCCTTCTTCCACACTTGAATGGAAACATAGTGGCGGAAAAACAGTTTACCCAAATACATATATTGTTATTCCCAAACAGAGGGTGATCCCTTTCTCCTTCTGCAATGTCACATAATCTAACCATGATCTCCTCTTTTTACCTTGTCTTCCTTTACTGTCAGTTTTGTCTCCTATAAGTAACCATCATTGCTTAGATCTTGCTAATGGAAAACATTTGTGTGGATTTAGAAAGGCCTTTGCTGCTATGATGACAGCATGCTTCACAATGAACCTTTGTCAGCACACTGCTATTATTTCCTAAACTCTGTGGGTGCCTGTGTATGTCTGTGTTTGAGTTGTGGGGGACGTGGAAGCTTTGATGACATACCATGGGTGAAACGCCTGGCTGAGCTGTCAAGCATGTGCCCAAGCAGGGAAATGGTGAGAGCTCCAGACTCATTTCTCCCTTCTCGCAGACTAGGTGAAGCGAGGTTTTAAGATGGTGGATCCTGCCCTTCCTGATACAGGCTGCAACATACTACTCCCTCCCATTCTGGAGCAAACCAAGTGACAGAGCAAAGTGAGCCTCGCACTTGGATTTAATCCTCCTGGGGTACATTTTGTACACAATCCCTTGGTCAGGATGCTTTGTGAGCAAAAGGTAGCCCCCCTAGATAAGCTCTTTTGACTGAAATTGCAATCAGTTTCCAAGGTCTACAGAAAAGGCATTTGGATTGAGCTGGAGAAAGATTGCATTTTATTCTTTTTTCTTTCTTCCCTTCCCCTTCAAACAGCAACTGAGTACTCAGTGCAGTGGGTTTAACTTCAGTGAGGATAAAACTGCTGGAGAAAATGGTCTCACCTGAACCGTTTACCATCAGTGAGCTTTTGGATCTCAGAGAAGCCCTTTCCCTGCAGGTTGCCAAAGATGAAGGCAAACTCTTTAAGGATTACTCACTTATCAGACTTCTGATGTCTGAGCCTAGAAAATGTGATCTATGACCAGTGGAAAAGTGGCAGAAGATTTTCATGGAAGTTCCAGAACTGCCTTTGCTGTAGACTGCAATTGCCCTGTAATGAGTACCCTAATATCAACTCCTTTTGTACAGAGCTGTCTTTTCTTTTAAAGGGAAAAGAATTCAGCTCACAGGTAAAATACTTTGAAATGAGAAACAACTTTTTTCTGAAATCTGCTTTGCATTTAAGAAAAGGAATGTTTCAACATGATTTTAAACATCCCTTCTCCTCTTAACTCCATTAAGGACTAGATTGTGTTCTGCCCTCCACTACTGACGTGGATTTTTCACAGGCATCAGGTCTCTTGCACCGTCATAGAGGTATCTTAGTAGGAAATAATCACTTATTCCTATGGTGTGCTTGAGTTTTGTATTACTATTTTGGAAAGTCTCTTGTCATACAATTGCAGAGTCAAAATCCCTGTGAGACTTTAGTGGAGGTGTTTTGTAGGTAGACATTAAGCCTCACAGAAATTCAATGTCAAGCTGTCAGACGTAAGGTAGCATTGCTCTCCTGATTTCAGAGAAGAGATGCTGATATACAGCTGATAAGGAGCTGGCCCCAGATCTGGAAAAGATTTGGTTTGTCCTATCCACCTGCCGGTGCAGAACTGTTTCAGAAAGTATACATCTGAATGATGTGTCAAATTACTATTCCATTTTTCATGTGACAAAACTTCATCTGTTTTCCTGGATGATTATTACACAGTTGAACAAGTCTCACCAGTCCTGGTGACACTGATGAGAGCGTCACAATATTAGACTGCCATTTCCCGTTTATCAATTCCATCAAATGATTTTTAGTGATATCTCCCTCAGCTGCTCAAAGAATTCTTCACTTGTCTTGCTGAACATCGCCTTCCAAGAACCACAGCCTTTCCCTTGCAGTTTGGCCCAGTTAGGCTGGCTTGGCTGGTTCAGAAGCACCCGGCACCTTTGCCTGTGTCCATGAAGCGCTCGGACACGCCTGGTGCAAGTCATGTCCCTGCCACGTGGCATGGCTATGCCTGTGCAATTTCTCTCTGTACATAGTGTTTGCTGCATGCAAAATGTACCTGCAGGTAATCTCTGGAAGTAGCCCCACATAAGAGGAACACATTAAACAATAGAAAACGATAAAGACAAATCAGTTTAAAGGTACTTCTAGCCTTTGCTTCAAACATGTGACTTCACCCAAACACTGTAAGTGTGGGCTGTCTGCCCACGGAAATGGAGTTAAGAGAGCTCAAAAATGCTTGCAAATGAATTAATCCAGGCTTTGCTGGGTAGGTGATGGAAGTTCTGACTGAAAACTGAAAGCAGCTGCTTTGGGCAAATCAACTTTTGTGTTTTGGATTTAACAACAGCATCAAAAATATTTGAGCCTGTGAAATGGTACATTCAGAGAAGGTTGCATGTCACATCCAAGCTGTGTTTTTCAGAGCAATGATATACATTTCTGCTAGAAACTTTGTGTCAATGCTGTAGTATAACTCGTAACAGTTTGGGTCAATGTGACTCGAAGTGCAGTGCCTACTCTTACTGAAGGACCGTACGTGTAATGTAAAAGAGAGAAGCCCGTGCATCAGCAACAGGACTTTATGGTATATTGACTCTGAGGTAGCCAGTATGATCCAACTTACATATAGTTCTGTATAACTGTACTGAAACCCCCCCTACAGCCCATGAAGAAGAGCTTTCTTCTGCTCTGGCCAAGAATTTCCTAGTTTTCAAGT
This sequence comes from Oceanodroma leucorhoa, assembly GCA_030449065.1. Lineage (NCBI taxonomy): Eukaryota > Metazoa > Chordata > Aves > Procellariiformes > Oceanodroma > Oceanodroma leucorhoa. The sequence continues at coordinate 6,338,162 of JASVER010000014.1, forward strand.
GTATCAAGTAGACAGCCGAGGAGCAAGAAGAGATCCAAAAACCTTCCCTTAAGTGGGACACTGGAAAGAAACTTGAAGCGTTTTCAAGAAAAGGAAAAAGTCCACCTCCTAACAACTGATTGTTCTGATTATTTTGATTTTTTTTACTGGCTTGTAATGTCTCCAGTGACTTTAATTTGACTTTTCAATATGGTGCACTCACTGGGTTCTATTTTTCTTTTTAAAAATGGGACTGTTCATGAGACAGGATTTCCCAAAGACTTGAAGCTCTACTTAGTAATCAGTCACCCTCAGATGAATATTTTTAATTATGAGCATCTGGCTAAATCACAGGCTTATGGAAAACACATATTAGATCATCTTATGCAACTCACTGGCAATGCAAGATTGTTCGCTACAGGACATCTAGTGCTTTGTCCTATCAATCCTAAATTAATAAATCTCAGTGGATTACTTCACTTCTCTTAAGGGATTGTTTTATAGGCTAGTAAATCCTGCTGTTGGGATTTTTTTTTTCTAATATTCATGAACCCAAACAGTATCTTATGTAATTTGAAAATTTTGAATTTTTTTTTTTCCTATTACACTTCTGTGATGCTATAGAGATGCAGTGGTTCTTACTCAGATAGTAATTTTTATTGCAATATCATGATATTAAGGTATTATTTCTAACCCACCTGTGCTAACTTCTGGGTTGTTAGAACAAATTAATGCAGATTTTGAAAACCATTTAGTAATTCTAGGGCCCTCCATACTGTGGTTCTCTCAGTGCCCTCCCTCAGGCTTGATTTCTTTTTTTTTTTTTTTCCTTTTTTAAAGTCCAATATTACAGTTTCCATTTTAGAAGGCTTAAAAACTTAATCCTACTGGAAATTTTGACTGATGTTAGTGAGAACAGACTTTATCCAGATAATGTACACTTTTGGAAATAGTCCCTATCACTTTCCTGATTGCAATGCTGGAGTGCTTTTCCCTGTGGTACTTACGTAGTACCACTGTTCTGCAACAGAATATGCCCTCTGGGCAGGGTATTCCTTGTCATTTAGTTCAAGGAATTCTCTGTCTGCTAACTCCACTGTACTGGAGTCCTTTTTATCTTAGCCTCTGAGTGATCTGGTTTTTTTAATTCTCACAAAGGAAAAGTCTTTTTTTCCCCTCATTCACTTGTAATTTCATATTTCTTTTGTCTGTCAACAGAGAGAAAGGGAGAGTTCAAAATAATTTACGGCTTGCTAGAAATACTGATAATTTTGATCAAAACCAAAGGATCAACAAGTTGTTCGCGAATGTTGCAACCCATTTCAGAGTAACTTTTTTAAGTTAGTGACTCTAGCTGCCATTGACTTCACGTGTTCATTTCGTGAACATTATATTTTCAGTCTAACCGTACTGGCAGGAAAAAAAAAAAATCCAGCTAAAATGAAGTACCCATTTATGAGGGACTTGGGCTCTTGGGATGGTGAAGCCTGACCCAGAAGGAAGGTATGCTCTTTTTCCTGTCCTAATGCCTCAGCCTACTTTTTACATCTTTACTGGATTAGTTTTACTTTCCCTGATGCTTTCTCTGTTTTTTCACTCCTACTTTTTTATTTCCCTTTTTTTTCTTTTTCATCTTTATGGATTACATGAAAATTGATGCACACATTTGAGCTGATCTCCTGAACTGCAAAGCCCAAATGAGTTTGGAATGACACAAAAAAGTTAAACAGTTTGTAATCAAGAGAAGGGAATAAATGATAGGTGCATGTAAATCCGTGTAGCTTCATGAAATGAAATGAGGTTGTTATGCTTTCTATTTTTAAGAATCTTTATTCTAATTGGAGGCTAGGTAGCAATGTTCACCCTGAATTCATCCTTGAATTAAATCCTATGGATTTATACTAAGGGCAGATTTCAGCCTGTATGTTTTTAGAGTAGATTGGTTTACCGCTTTAGTCGTGAGGAAGACTATGTATTTCCTCCTTTTCCCCTTTATTTTACCTGCTTTAAATTCTAGTGGGACAGTTCACTTGCCATCACAAGGAGTGTTTGACAGAGCAAAATTAAGTTGTGCCAAATTGTTGACGGTATAGCACCGTGCCAGATCATACACTGTTTCTACCAGTGGCCACATCTGGTACTGGTAGACTCGACAGCTCATTTGTTTTCTTTACGGCAGGATACATACTTTCCTGCTCCCTCTTGAAATCTTCATGCCTGAAAATAATTGCAAAAAGGTTTTAAACTAGAGGTTCCTAAACAAGAGTTGGTTTTCCAATAGCTTGAACTTTGATTGATTTTATCTTTGAGCTTATTAGATAGCCAGATCAAGGATTGTTCAGTCCTCATTTTTGGCTTAATAGCTATATCACAGCTAGAGTCTGGTCCCAGCTGGAAAAAAACTGACTGGCACCATTGAACACTGTACCAAAGGTTGACAGTTTTCTCCATGACACAAATCTATGGGTACGAGTTTCAGTCTTTCCAATCAACAACAACAAGTGCCTGTGCTCTTTCTTCTGAAACTCAGTAACTGAACTTCTGCAGGTCTGTCACTGGTGAGAGTACAAGAAACATATCCAATGCATTCAGAAAATATAGTTTGTTTTGGTTTGATTTTTTTTTTAATTGGAGGAATTGAGCTTGTAAAACATAGTCATCATGGGGTCATTGGTAGGCTGACAAACAAGCATTTGACTTTATCTTCAAATTTCTTCTCTTTTCTTTTTCTTCCTCTTTGGAGCTTAATGATTACCTCTGCATCTTAACATGCCCATTTCCTGAAAAGATTTATGCATTAGTTTCATACTGATTTCAGCCCTGAAATTAAAGAGTCAATGCATCTTCACAAAATTAAGGAAGTCGTTGCAGAAAAAGGCCAAACAGATTTTAAAAAATGCAAGCAATATTTTTATATATTAATACGAGTAAGAGACACTATCATTAAAAAGAGCAGCTTTTACATAACTTAAAAGGATATGAATATTGTGTAGGTCTGAACATCACATTAGCCTTTCATAGCTGAATAACTGGGTATAAATTGTAGTCCATTTCTTTGTGCAGTATCTGTAAGAATGGGGTCTGGTATCATAGGGTTTCCTGGGAATACAATCATGTACATGTCTGCCATTTGCAGACATTGGTATGAATGTATTGATATAAATGACTACAAAAGGTGCAAGACAATGGGGAATGACATGTTTCATGTCACAAACTATTCCAATCTTCTTGTGCTATTTAAGCAATTTCAGTCTGGTTGTGTCCCTTGTGACTTGGGGCCGCATCTTCCTCCTGGATTAACTCTGCTGTCTTAAAAAAAAAACAAGAAAGCTTCTCTAAAAAGGGACAATGATAAGTGAATGCAGAATTTGATGTATGGTGTTTGAAGTGTTTCGGTAAAAAGTAAAATATTAATAGGTTAATAATTTGCATTGATTTATAGTCAGATTACTTTGAAGGAGGTCTTCTGAATTATGTCTGTCCTAGATTAATTAAAATAATACACAAAAGGGTGAATACAATAAATGCCAACAATATTAAGTAACCTCCTTGCTGCTCCTCTCAAGTGGAAGAAGTCTGAAAACAATCTTAGCGGCATAGCTTCTTGAAAAATTTCTTACAGAGTATGGGCCAGACAAGACTAACCCCAAACACTGCAAAAGCTCATTTGCAGTCTGTGACAGCACTGGACAGCCTTATTCTAGAAATCATGAGAAAGTGTTACTTTAACATAAATCTAAGCTTTCAAAATAATTTGAGTATAATCAGGAGTCCATAATGTAGAATTCATTGAGGATCATCTATCATTATGTTAAAGGGAGACTAGGCAGAGATCAGAAGCACTAGTTGTCCCAGTGCCCTCCCTTTCACCCCTAGCATCAAGCTCTGTTGCACATTAAGCTTCTTACAAGTCTTCTGTATTTTTCAGCTGTTGGTCCTGTTACAAATCTCTTTCTGCTTTGTAACATCACAACCGACTCCTCTCTACACAGAAAGCCTGTCAGGTCTTCTCAGCGTTCGTTCTGTGCACCATGCTTACAGACACAGGGACGAGCAAGGAAAAGATCTAGTTAATGGCTGTGTGTGAAACACTGACTGCAAGCACATTAGTTGTAATTATTAGTACTTTCATTGGTTTTATATACAAATAGGTTTAGGAAATCCCCTATCTCAGACACCTTGTTCGCCAGATAAAGAATATTTTTACTGTGTAGTTAGTGTATGAAAAGCTTGCTAGCATGAAAGTTTTGTGAATAAAATGAAAAAAGTTAGATCTGCTAAGATGGAATAGACCGTTTAAATAGCTCAGTCATTCCTGCCACTGAAAAACATCTGCGGCATCCCTCAGATAGCTCTGAGGGGAAGGTAAGAGGGGAAATTGGAGCAGTGGTCATGAGCAATCCAGATTCATGTTTCTCTATGTCCAGCCATGGAAAGCTAAACAATATGAACCTTCAGACACCTGTTTTTATAAGAATGTTAATTGTAGTTATTTGTGAAGAATTCACTATTAAATAAAGTGCCAGCAGATGGCATTGAAGAATATATGTCATCATTCCTATTTCTTGTAGAAGTAATAAGGCTTCATGTCACCATGTACCGAAGACTGCTTCCTTCGTGCATCTCCTGAACATTGTATGTAGTCCACTAAAGCAGGCCAATTTACAGCAGCTGGGGACTTGGTCTTAGATGTAAGAAAAGTTAAAAGGCTCTAAACTCTCTTTATATGCTAATGTTTTTCTTTATCAGATACCTCTGGACACAGCCATCAGATGGAAAAATCCTGACTGGATTGCCATCAATAACTGAGAACCATCACAGTGGCACAGGTCTCCTGTTGTTTCTTAGTATCTGCTATGGTTGCGTGCTGTTGGTCCCACTGCCACTGAATTAGTTAATAAATCTTAAGTCCCTTTTAAGGATGCTTACTCCAGATCATGTTTTTGCCATTTCTACTTTAAGTTTGCAGGATGAAAATGAAGGAAGAAAGGCAAGGGAAAATAGGGATATATAAGAAAGACAAAAGGTAGACAGTGAGAAAAAAGAGATGGGGAAACAAAAGGCTGAAAGATAAATAGCAGAGCAAAAGATGCTGAGATTATGAGGATTTAGTCAGAGATCTCACTTTGATTACAAAAAGTGGCTGAGTTTTAATTTGGATTGGTTTTAGTTAGTAAGCCTTAGCAAAGCCTGATCAATGTTGATTCCCTTTTGCAATCAGTTCTGCTCCAGGGATGATGGGTGGAAGAGACTACACAAGAAAATGGAAAATACAGAAAATAATATGGTAACTTATTTAGATGGTTGGAAAGTTGGAAAACATAGATGCTTCAAGAGAATAACATTGAAGATACTTCCTTTTGATTTGCCTTTCTAGACTTACATCTTTCCCATTCCCTAAATGTACCTTTTTTCTGTCTTGATTCTTTCAGTCTTCATTTTTCCACTTTTTTTTTTAATGGTTTATATCTCTCTTTTTCTTCGAAGGTAAATAGATAGGATCTGCATTTTCTGTTACTTATGTTTTTCCAGATTAAAAGGTTTATACAGCTCCACTTTGAAATCAATAGTAAGAGCTTCAAATATTCATCTCTCAGTAAGTGGAGAAGGTCTTAACAGAACACTGCAGATGAATCAAAGGCTACTGGTTGTGTTTACTGGCTGTAATAAAATGAAAATGTCTGCTGGTTACTCTCCATTTTTAATGGTGATGGGTGATTTCTTCCTCCTCGTCTCTTGAATCTGAATGGTTTTCAAATGCCAAATCAAACACCCATCCGGTGAATATGCAAAGATGTGTATGTAGCAGAAGAAGCCACTTGCAGATTGCTTTGCTTAAAGTGCTTTGAGAGGCGGGGTTGCTCAATGGGGAAACAGGCTACAGACTAATTAAGAAATGGCATGTTTCTTCTTCCTTGACTTAAAATTCTCCATAGAATTTTTTCGTTATTAAGCACTTCATAAGATCCCAAGTCTGCTGAACTTTGAAAACTTGCAAAAGGCTTACTTATGGAAGTTTTAATTAGAATATTTTCCATTCCAGCTAGTGACAGGAGGAGTGCATAACCTATGATTGCTCTTCTAATAATCTACCTAACTCAAAGATATAAAATTAAAGTTGTGGGGTTTATTTTAAATCTGTACAGGGAGGTTCTACTAATTTTTTCTTGTTTCATTTGGGGTATTTTATAAGAAAGTGAAGGAAATCCCAGTAGTTCTACAGCACAGTATCATTCAGCAAGCAAAGGTGTGAAGTGTTGGATTTATTGTGGCTTTTCATACTCACAGAAAATCAAGCTGGCATCTTTAATGCAGACACAGATGTCAGACATCTTGTGAAGAGAACCAACATGCTGTAGTATGATTTACTTGGCAACACACTGCAGCAAAAAAAAGGAAAATTGTTTGGCTGTAGGATAGACAGTTGATTTGAATGTACCTCCTAGCTAAACAGTCGCACTGAACTGATTATGTTATCACGAGTTCATCTTTCTCCCAGAGAGCACGATGTCCCCCATTCCATTTCACACTGACTCCTTGTTTTCCACATTGTCACCCAGTGACCTTTCTGTCCAATCCCGTAGTGCCAACAGGGGTGAAATTTTAAAACATATTTTCAGTGATTAAGGAAAAGGTTAATTAGAACACACATAATATGGTTTTTGACAACCTATGGAGGGGTGGGGAGAATTAAATAAAAAAGGACCATAAAAGCTTAAATAACATTAGCTACATTTTATAAATGGAAATATTAAGGAAAATATATTAGTTTACTCACTTCTAAGTCCCTCAATAAGGAGAGGAACAGAGCATAATCATCTATCATGATCATTTTCTTTTATTCATTTTAATAAAATGTTTTCTATACAGACACTTTGACCTGCAGCTTCATTTCTCACCCTTCGGACCCAAACCCCACTTCTGCACAGGGATAGCAATTCTGTCAAATCTCAGAGCTTCTGTTTCAGTTTCATGTTTGAAGGGTCTTGTGTTCTTCTGGTGCTACATTCACATCTGAGGGCATTTGCCAGACAATCTGTAGCATGTCTCCCTTCAAAGGTTCATGTGCTAGATGCAGCTTGACATCCTGACACCAGACAAGTGCGATGGAGACCACTGGAAGGATGGGCCACAGCACTGGACTGCATCTGAAGACAGGACTCTGCACTTGTGCCAGAGGCTTCTCTCAAGTCAGCAACAAATATGACCCATCACCCCTTCCCTGACTCCAGAGCAGTCAAATGGCTTCACCTCAGAAACTGAGCCCTGAGAAGAGCCATGCTGAGCCAGGATACTAGACAGGACTAGACTGGATTTTCAACTGTCACCCGCAACACCATTAGCACCCACAGAAGTTCATAAAAACAGAGCAAGCAAATACTGTCCACGTGCTTTCCCAGCCTTCAGCAATTTGCAGTTCAGTCTTTCTGAGATGAAATGTACTCCTTTCCTGTTCAATAGCTGTTTATGGATTTTTCTTCTATGAGTTTATCATTGGTTGAACAAATGTAAATTTTAGCACCTATAGTGCTGCGTTGTTAGGGCTTCCACAACTTAACTATGTTACATGACAAAGTAGTATCTTTTCTTTCCTTAAACCTTCTACCTTCTAGTTTCATTTGATGCACTGTAATCCTCGTGTTGGAAATAACAATGACTATTGATTCTTTATTTACTGTCTCTGCTCCACTCATGTTTTAAATATCTCTGTCATACACCCACTCAGCTGTCTGTCATCCAGGTTAAAGAGCTGTAGTCATTATTTGTATGAAAACCATACCATCCCTTAAATCATCTTTCTCTCTTTTTCGGTTCTACTCTGTATCTGGTTTTGAGATGAGGACATGAGAATTTGAAAGGTTAGAAGAAGTGACCTGTTTTACATCCACAGTCATATTACATACAAACTATAACAACCATAATACAAAATCAGGCATGAAGGTTGCAGCAGGCATGAGTAATCTAGTGTTATGACTTCTGGGATAAACCCACAGACCATTACATCTTGGACTTGTTAATTTGTTTTTTTATGCTATGTTGTGTTATTTATGTAATTTTATGGTGTTTAAACTAAGCCTTTTTCTACCCCTCTAATAGCTTATATCTCATTTTAATTGCTCTAGTACTCATTTTTTTATTTTTACTTATATTTTACCCTACAAGCACAGCTCCAGAGTGCCTCCAGCTTTGTCTCCTTTCTTCCTATCAAAAGTAGTAAACATTCCATCAGCCCATAAAGGCCCCACCACCCCCTGACCATCTCACTGTTTTTTCTTACCCTTACTGTCTTCTCTACAAAGAAACCTGTATAATTCAATTGGCTGGAATTAGACAGTTGTGACTGACAGATCTCCTGTTAGGAAATACTGTGAGATAATTCTGATCTCATAGAAGATGGACTAGAAGCAACTTTTCTTCCACATATCCTAAAAAAAGTTAAAAATATAAAGCAAAAAGGTTTTTTTCCAAGTATCTAGGGAATGTGGGAGCAGAAATCCCACTAAGACATCAAAGAGGTTTGTCCTTAACTCTCTTGGATGCTTCTGAAACTCCCATCCTCAAAGCTTGACCTAGCTGCCTGCCCTCTGAGGCAGGATTATAAGTATACTTCAGGAGTGGGAGTGTTGTTCTCTTTAGTGGTCTTGCAGAGGAGAACTGCATTGGAACTGTATGTGAGCAGACTCCCTTAAATCACTGCCTGCATCGAAAGATTGGCTCAAGTCCCCTCTTCCTCCTCTCTGTTGCTTCCCAAACTGGCCGCAGCACAATGGAAAACCAATGCTGGATACTTTGAGGAAGGACAGAGCTAAGGAAGGCTTTCACCAGATGCTTCACTTGCATAAAAGCAATTGGAATTATTTTACATTTTGTAGTTAAGCATTGTGACTGTACTTTCCCCAGAAAAGGATCAAACCTGGCAAGACATAGTATACAATCTAAGAAGATATTTTCAGATAGGAGATTGAGACACAGTGTAATTTAAGTGGCTCACCCAAGGACAGAAAAAAGGAACAATGGCTAGAGCATTAGCTTGAACCTTGCAGGTTTAATTCAGTGCCTTGTCAGATGCTTCTGAAACTCACTGTGTGCTTTAAATAGAAAATTGTATTTTTTCTCAGTAGTATGAAGTAATTACACAAAACGTTTTGACGTGCTCTAGACTGCTGTGCTGGTGTTCTGGGCACAAAGCTAAGAGGAGAACAAGAGAAGTCTCCCACAGCATTCTCCTAGAGAAGCTGGTGGCTCATGGCTTGGACGGCTGTACTCTTCGCTGGGTAAATAACTGGCTGGATGGCCGAGCCCAGAGAGTTGTGGTGAATGAGTCAAATCCAGTTGGCGGCCGGTCACGAGYGGTGTTCCCCAGGGCTCAGTGTTGGGGCCGGTCTTCTTTAACATCTTTAACAATGATCTGGACGAGGGGGTTGCAGATGACACCAAGTTGGGTGGGAGTGTTGATCTGCCTGAGGGTAGGAAGGCTCTGCAGAGGGATCTGGACACGCTGGATCGATGGGCCGAGGCCAATTGCATGAGGTTCAACAAGGCCAAGTGCCGGGTCCTGCCCTTGGGTCACAACAACCCCAGGCAACGCTACAGGCTTGGGGAAGGGTGGCTGGAAAGCTGCCCGGCGGAAAAGGACCTGGGGGTGCTGGTCGACAGCCAGCTGAACATGAGCCGGCAGTGTGCCCAGGTGGCCAAGAAGGCCAACAGCATCCTGGCCTGTATCAGGAATAGTGTGGCCAGCAGGAGCAGGGAGGGGATTGTGCCCCCGTACTCGGCACTGGTGAGGCCGCACCTCAAATACTGTGTTCAGTTTTGGGCCCCTCACTACAAGAAGGACATTGAGGTGCTGGAGCGTGTCCAGAGAAGGGTGATGAGGCTGGTGAAGGGTCTGGAGCACAGGTCTTATGAGGAGCGGCTGAGGGAACTGGGGTTGTTTAGCCTGGAGAAGAGGAGGCTGAGGGGAGACCTTATCACTCTCTACAACTACCTGAAAGGAGGCTGTAGCGAGGTGGGTGTTGGTCTCTTCTCCCAAGTAACAAGCGATAGGACGAGAGGAAATGGCCTCAAGTTGTGCCAGGGGAGGTTTAGATTGGATATTAGGAATAATTTCTTCACCGAAAGGGTAGTCAGGCATTGGAACAGGCTGCCCAGGGAAGTGGTGGAGTCACCATCCCTGGAGGTGTTCAAAAAATGTGTGGATGTGGTGCTTCTGGACATGGTTTAGTGGGCATGGGTGCTGAGTTGGCGGTTGGACTCGATCTTAAAGGTCTTTTCCAACCTTAATGATTCTATTCTATTCTATTCTATTCTAAGTCAGATCGGGAAGTTCGTGACTCGTGGATGATTACCTTAGCTACTTAGTTATCCCTCTTCCCTTCCCTCACTGTAATTACTGTTTGTGACCAATCACATATGATGTAATTACTGTTTTATTGACATGGGGGCTTAAGCTCAGGCACTTTCTGAGGGTGAATTTGAATGTTTGAAAAGGCATTTCTGTTATCTTCCCCTTTTTGATAGGAAAATAAGAGTGTTGGGAATGAAAACACAGCTCCCATGCAGTGGGACTTACACTGTCTCAAAAAGGCTGTCTTTATCAGCTGATAAAAAGACTTCAATAAAGAAAACCTTACAAAGGATCTAGTAGTTCTCGGCTATTTGGAGGAAAAGAAAGGGGTGGAGGCAAAGGAAAAATAATAATAATGCAACTTCCATTTTCTAACATGGACAGTTGGCAACACTGTGTTTTTCCAATTAAGATGATAGCATCTGGACTACTGTAATCCTTAAGGTTGTAAACTGTGTCATGTTGCCCTCTCCAGAGTGGATTCATCAGTCAGCTGGTGATAATTTATCTGATTAAAAAGAAAGGCACTGACTATAATTTTACTGTAGGGTGGTTATTTTTTTTTTTTTTATCTAACATGTACTGTGGGAAATAATTTCTCTAAAGCACTGGACTGGAAGGAAAAAATTCTGCAAAAAAATTAAGGAAACCTCTATCTTTATCCTCCCTTCCCTGTTCAAAAATACTTAATATAAAGAGTTCAGGGTTTAACAATTTTAAGCTGAATTTTGTCACCCGCTAGATTAGGTTATTTATTATACGTTGGAGTTTATTCCTACAGTGCTGCTCAGGCTAGGTGCAGAGTGGCGAGAGAAGCGTGCAGCTTTGGAAGGGAAGCACAGTGTGGCAGACGGGGCTGTGTGACACCTGCCACCAAGACAGGTAGGGCAGGGGATAGCAGAGGGGAAAGAGAATCAGCAGCACCGACGGGCTGAGAAATCCTCAGCAGCAGCAAGAAAGGATTAGGAAGGTGCAACTTAAAAGAAACAAAGTGGAACTGGAATGAGTTTCACTGAGTCAATTGCCTCAGTCCTTTCTCTAGCACCCAGCTCAACCTTTGGATTAGAAACCTCCAAGTAATGCTGTTATCCTGCAAAAGCATAATAGTGGCTGCAGAACAAGAACTGGTTTTTGGGAGGAAACAGTTTGGTAGCAGCTGTTTTCTCACTGCCTGTTTGAAACACTTGCAGAATTCCTTATTTGAAAAAATAGAAGGAATCTATCAATAATTTTGGCACCTCTGTGAGATTATGAAGTTTCTTTTCATTTCTTCTAAGTCATTTGTGTCAGGAGTTCAGAGCTAGGGTTCTAGTTTGGACAACTTGCCTGCTGAGTCAGATTTTCTGAGATACATCTGAAGTACTTAAATCCAAAGAAAGGCTGTCTTTAGAAAGAAATCTACAGCTCTCATGGAGCTAACAAACTATACCTCACACAAGCTCCTTGCTTGAGCCTCTAAGTATTCACACCTGTGCTGAAATGGGAACTCTTGACACCTGCTCTGAGCAGGTGCAAGAGGTAATAAAAACAGTGAAAAAGAAAAGACAAGTTGTCCATAAGATTCCTCAGGATTCAGGTAAGCAGGGGCTCCTGAAATAGTAAGGGAGGAAGGATCTCTAAACCTTTGGGTGTTTTTTTATAATGTGGGATAAAATTCCAAAAAGCTTTCATATTTTCTCCCAAGCAGCTGACTTGCACCAATTTCAGATTGTTCTTTGCTTTCCTTAGTAAGCCCTGGTACTATTTCTTGGTTTGTGTAGTTGCCTCATCACATGGCTGGAAACAGGAGTAATCACACACGGTGCTGCTGTTTAACATGTTCCAAGAGGCACAAGCCATGGAGCTAAGTAGAATATCAACAAATATCAGATCCTAAGCAAGAACTTTGAATGGAAGCAAAGCTCTAATGTTTTGAAGAAAAAGAAAAGCTTTGATAGGAGGAAATATGATTATTTTCATGATAGGCTGTAAGTGTCATTCGGTGTGTGGGTCAGAACTGCTCTAGCAATTTCTGTCTGGCCTCTTCCTACACATCAAAGAAATGGCAATTTGAACCCAGCATTTTTTTTTCCTATCAGATGCAGTACTGAAGGCAAACTGGTTGCATGTTATCCTTCACAGATTTTTAGAAAGACACTTTATATACGCCTGTAAAGCAAGAGTGATGTGAATGCACAAAATCCTCACAAACGCTGTTCAGACCCCCTGGAGTTGTGAGTGCGTAGCTTCTCTATAGTAGCAGCGAGAGGGAGAGCTGGGATTTGCTGGGCAGGTGAGGATCTGGGAAGAGAGTTCTGTATCTCTAATTGTGAAAAGCGTAATTGTATCTGAGCTCTGGCTTGGTTTGTAGGGGTATGCTGAGATCCTGTAACCTCATATGAGCCCAAAACACAGAATAAAATGTCCTCCTATCAAGACAATTTCCTTGAAGCTTCCGAGGGAGTGGCAAAATTCACTTAAACACAATGATTTTGAATAATGCAGTAAACTCTTCACTTCATCCTCAAAAGCAGCCTGAGGAAGTTAGGTAAGATGGTGATTTAACATCCGTCCATGCAATGGACAAATCTAATGAAAGGGCATAGCCAGCCTTCTCTCCAGTAAGGCAATACTAGATTTGGTGAATCAACCCTCGCATTTATAACAATGTTTTTCCAATGGCAGAGGCTAATATTCTCCTCATTGTGTTATATAGGCACAATAGACTTGCCTATATAACCTATGAACTTTGCAGGAGATGTGGGTGACACTGCTGCTTCACTAGAATATAGGTGAAGCTTAACTTTGGGTTTGTGATTCCCACCTAGAAGAGCCACCACACAGAGACCTGTGCAGCATCAAGAAGCTTTTGTGTTTGTGTTTTGGATGAGTGGCTGTAAGGCCCTGGTTCCATCATAGCTCTTCAAAAAATGTGAATTGACAGTATCAAACTGACTTACAGTAGTCTTTGTTACGCATTGGTACTCCAGCTTCATTGCTAATTTGAGTACATTCGCTATCTGAATTAGTTTATTATTAAAAGATGAGCCAAGGCCGGGGCAAGCCCCTATTAATCTCTCCTCCCCCATTTCCCTGCCACTGATAGCAACCTGTTTCCCTTTTTCAAGTGATTTTTAGCTAATAACCTGCTGAGTTTTGTTTTGGTGTAGTTGGGAATGTATAAATAGAAGGGAATTACATGAAAATGCTGCTGATGAATTAGTATATAACACTCAAAAAAGCTTAGGCAGACAAATGGTTTGTAAGGGAAAAACCATGTGTTGGTTAAGAGCAAGGAGCAATCTGTGTTTAGACAATCGTAACGTGCAGACTTATTGGCAGGAGTATTCACCTTGCCAGTAGTAAACCTGCAGTTTCCCAGGCAAGCTTATCTAGCGACCCAGGTGTGGGGCACAGTCCTGCTGTGGGAAGTGTCTTCTGGGCACAAATAGCAATAAGTCATAGTTCCCTGAAGGACTGTGTTGCTCTGTAGAGCGAAGCCAGTGTGTTACACATGCATGGTGTTGCAAGTGATCTCCTTGATCTCAGAGAAGAGAAACTGATTCCTGAATAGAGAAAATAAAGAGCCTAGTCACTCCACTACTGTGCAATAGGGAAACAGAGGGGAGGAGCTTGTGGTAATGTTTCATTGAGGTGGGAGACCTCCAAGTGTTTTTTCTAGCTGGCATAAATGGCCCCAGCTACAATAACGTGGTGTTAGATGGAGAGTCTGCTGTTTCTGAGCATGGAGTAGAGGTGGAAGTTGTAGAAAACTGCTGGCTAGCCTCTGCTTTGGAAGGCAGACCTATAAACTGCAGGGGCAAATTAGACGGAAGGATATGTCTTGCACTGAGCCATGATTCTTGTTATTAATCAGTGATTAAATAACAGTTTAGCCATATAAATTCCTACCACTTTCAATGCACAAAAGAGCTGTGCTCATTTATGCAGCCAAGAGTTTGATATAATAATTTTGGGAAGCTTCCTGTTTCTTTCATGTACACAAGAGTTCTGTATTATGTAAAGAGACTGGCATGAATGTTACCTGGCCCAATTTCTGCATGTAATTAATTGACTTAGCTTTTTTTCCTCTGCGTGCAGTTCCACATACAAAAAGATGTTTCAAATCACAACCAATTGTTAAGAATGCCTTCCAAGGAATCTTTCATTAAAAAAAAAAAAAAAATCCTAAATACTTCTATTTTCATTTATTTCCACATTACACAATTGTGAAGTTTTTAAGCAAGCAATGTTGTATTTTTCTACTGAGCCTTGAAATCACAAGCTTTCTGTTTATTGCAGAACTGTCAGAGATCCTACATTATTTGTTCTATAAGAATCTAACCCCATATACTTGACTAAAATTTCTACTTGGGATACTTTTGTCCAACAGCTCCACCCCAAAGGCATCTACATAGGGATAGTTCATAAAAAAGAAAGAACACTTGGGGATGAAAGGTACTTTTATAGAGTACATAAAGCATTATTGACTAGGGCTTCAAACGTTGCTTGTCTGGGGCTTTGATACAATACCTACAAACATCATTTTCCTTGAATGACGGTGTCATGAAATCGTTTGAGTAGTAATTTGTTTGGAGCAATACCTGTGATTTCTGGTATGTGCTGGAAATTTTAATTCAGGCTCACATCTGTTGAGAATAAACACTTAAAATCACTAGGCTGGTAAAATATATAAGCTACTTTTTATGACCTTGAGTTGAGTAAAGTTGTAGCATCAGTGGGAGCATATTCTGAGTTGCAATAAAAAATGGTCTCTTTAAAGAAAGTCTCAGTTTGTAAGGAGAGGAAGTTTGCTGGGATTTCTTTTTTAAATGCTGATTGATAGACAAGAAGGGTCTTCACCAAAGAGGAAAACTTGAAGAGAAAAGAAGAATAAAAGGGAGGGAGAAAAAAGAAGTAAGGTTTGAAGGCTAGATACTGGATCCAGGAGAAAAGAGAAGGATATAGGGAGGATAAAAAAGTGATGCAAATTGTGAGGGGGGAAAAAGTGATACAGAAAAGAGCACGTGAAAAATGGAGAGTAAGATTAAGAAAAAGAGCAGAGCAAGCAAGAGAAAAAGCATAAGAAGCAGTGGTAGAATTAGACCGGTGCTGAGCTGTGGCAGTTCACAAAAGAGCCCTGATAGCTCACGTGATAACAGTCACACTAGCTGAAATTTGTCCCTCTCCAATTCTGATGGTTAAATTCCAGTACTGATGAGGGAAACACGCAGAGAAGTGCAGCATGAGAAAGAGCTCTCCTGTATGACTAGGACAACACTTATATTCTTCTCCTTGTATATTTGATACTTAAATAATGTTTCCAAGCTGTAAGTTTTTTCTTTGTTTCCAGCACACAGTGAATTATCACCAAATTATCACTGACACTGAACATAAATGGAATTCAATCAAGTTCCGGCTTTAAACAGCAGGCCTGAGGAGACTTCTTAAATGTAAGTCATTTGGGTATGAATACACATTATTAAAAAATTCTTTCTGCATTCAAAAAAATAAATGTTATGATTTGGGGAGAAATAAACTTAATTCATTGTACGTAACTAAATAGCTGAATGTACATTTTAAATACAAAGTTTAGCACAGGCTGAACCAGAAGATCATGACTGATACTTCTTTAAGAAGTAACTTCTTAGAGCGTCTCCTGTAATTAACATTAACAATAATATAAAAGAGGAAGATATTTATGATGCAAGGTCTGCAGCTAACAATTTATACCAGGAGAAGATCTGATGCTTATTGTCTATTTTATTCATCATTAAATCATTGCAGGAAATAGATGAGACAAAAGATCCTTGACTTTTTCCAAAGCAGAGTCTCCTTTTGTGTAAATTAAGTTAATAAATTTTTAAAAGCAAAATACAGTTTTAAATATTAGGCTAGAAGAAATTGTTTAAATAACCATTTTTCATGATGAATACCTAGTATTATGGAAAAGTAATTACATAGAGTAAAAGACATGCCCAGTATTTTTCATTTAAGGTAGGAAAGACCTGTCAATACACCTAAAATTTATGGGGCATAATTCTTGCTTTTTACTCATACCAATTTAAAGGAGAGGCAACTCTGCTGAGGTAATGCTGATATAAAATACACTGAAGATCTGCCCAAGTGATGAGGGGCCTGATTCAGCCAAGTGTATAAACACATGCTTAAATTCATTCCCACTCATAGCATATGCTTACATGTTCTGTTGCTTCACTATCACACACAGTTTGCGTCAGCTATAGCATAGTCCAAAAACTATAATGTAAGTAATTCCAGAACGTATGCAGAGCTGTAGACTGTGTAAGTAAACGTGTTCCCGTCAGCTTCTGGGCCCTGCAAATGGCGTGCAAGTGTAGCTTGCCTCTAGACTCTGCCCCAGAGAGCTCCTCTGAGCTGCTGTGAGAAGCCTTTCCCAGCACCCAGAAGGGCTTTCTGTGACTGGGTAAGAAGGTGTTTTGATCTTGAATTCTTTTGGAATCTCTTTTTATATTTAGTAAAAGCCAGCTACTCTGTTAATGCATTTAGATAATATAGTGATTGGCACCTTAGAAATACTTAAGACGGACAGATAAAAGGATTCCAAATGCATCCTTTGTGAATTTTTAATACAGAGATTTAGCATTGTCCAGTGATGAAAACAAATCATCTGTGGAAAGACAAAACTGTTTTTCCATTAGTATCACTCACTGAGGATGTTTGTATACGTTCAATGCCTGATCGCATCTCAAACTTAATCACTTTGCCATTTGTAGCAACAAGATATGTCACCTGACAAGCACTTTAATTTTGTGTCTTCCTCTCCTTTTTTTGCAAGCTCCAAAGCCCATCTATTGGAAATTGCTGTGCTGTATTTTTCACACAATCATAGAAATTCCTGCCTGAGGACACTGGCTAAAATTTAGTGTTTTTAGGCTAGTCTAACAGGGAGTGAGAATTGATGATCAGGTGAAGCACTCTGATGCAAAACTGTTTATTTACAAACAATACACAAGTTCTGGATTTATTTTTATATCCAGAGAAATCAAAGAAATTGGGAAACAATTTTCTTGCTTCAAATAATAGGGTTTTTCAACTAGTCCTGAACCAAAAAAACTCTGTATCACAGCTCTTTTGGGGATCCAATACCAAGAATCACTCTGACTGGGCTTGACCTTGATTTCATTTTCTGTTTGTTGCACTGAAATGCTTCCTCTCCACAACTCTTCCCAAAATTATGTTTAACCAAACTATTCTATCCAGATAACTTTAATCAGTGGGCAGCTTCCTATTTGTCCTTGCTTTGGGACAGTGGTTTAAGTTGTAATATCTTTGGTGAAAGAGAGTGGTCAAAGCTATTAGCTTCAATGAGGTGTGATCTGGCCTGTAACACCATGTTGCTAATGCTTCCTGATGAAACAAACCAACTCTCAACATCTCAGGGTCACTCCATAAAGTAAGAATAATTTACCAAAAGCTAATATAATCAAACTCTATCATCTCCCATAATCATAAATTAGCTGGTCAGTTCTTGGGTACAGAGGAGTACTCTTACATGTCACTTAACTGTAATTTGGATGCGTTGAAACAATTAAAATTCTTTCTATATGTGTTTCTCTTATTTAATTGGTTAAGTTATCCTTTACTACACATCCTTGAACTCTCTTTTAGATGCCAGACTTTAATCAACTTTAAACTAGAATCTGTGTTGCACAAATGTTAGTAATGAAAAAGGAATCAGGTGTTTTTCACAATAGATGATATTTTATTACTTCTTAAAATGACCCTACTATAGTTTTTAAAGGAAAAGTTGCTAAATAAATGATCACTAACATCTCTCACTCAATTTCCCAAATGTATTTATGAACTTTTTAAGTCTGTAACCAATGTATTTTCTTGTGCAAGTTATCCTGATGTTAACAATGATGAGGAATTTTATAAATGTTCAGTGTGTGGTGACAAATAGTATATTTTATAAATTAATTTCAAGTTAATGCTAAATTATTATGGAATTACATATTATATACACTTTACTACCAAAAGAGTTCATCATGATTAATGTTATTACAGTGAACACCAAAGGAATTAATAATGACTTGCACTTATTATAGAGTGGTACCAATGTAGAGAAAAGAAGGTTAGCCTAATTAAATTCCAGAAACCACTTTAGGGCTCTGCTGCATTGTGGAGGCTGGTTTTTATGTTAATTAATTCTCTATGAAAGGTTGCTGAAGTGCTTTAATGTTGTTCAAAGAGGCACCAGGAAGTATTTCAGAATTACTTTTTTTTTTTGTCCAGGATATCTTGACGAAGCAAGATGGGGTCCTTTCCGTGTTGAGCTCCTGCACGCTGTGTAAATTATGGTAAATAATAATAAACTGAAGATTCTAGTCTTTTATTGAGGGATAGAGCTGAAGTTGGGTGAGGATATTGGTGTTCAGAGAGGACACAACTGAATGGGGATCAAACCTCAGGCCTAGAAATCCAGTTCATTTTCTTGCAGTAAGCAGAGTACCTGGACAATACATTATGGACTTAACTCCCCTTTTGAATTACTTAATGCCCTCATGCCAAATCTTTCACACAAATGAATGCTAGACCAGATTTGGCTTAGATTTTCATTTTCAAACATCTGTTTTCATGGTGATTTGGTGTTGTAGTTCAAGGGGTGAAAGGGTATGGTTTTACAGGTTATTTGCTTTTTGGTTCTTTTTAATATGTGATAAGGTAGAGAGGTAGAAGGCATTCATTGGTAGCATTTTGGTGACCTGCCTAGTTCATTTGCGGCTTCCCTTAACTGTTGTTGAGTAATACTAATATTTCAGACTCGGATTCATACCAACAAAAATAGCTACGAAAAAACAAACATGAAAATTTGCTTTGCCTCTGCTTCTACTGAAATTCTTCGAAATGTTTTTACTTTTACCCCTCTAACAGACCTGTTTGGAAATCCTATTCAAGCTGGATTTTTCAAACTCCAATTCCCTTAAGCACATGGTTCATATGTTGGGCATGTGTTTAAATTCTCTTGATTTAGAGGCATGTACTTAAGGGCATTGCTGAATAAAGAAGGGCATGAGCATGTACTTATGCTTTGCTGATCAAAGGAACAAACCTTTTGATTTGGTATACATTCAGTGCAAGTTAGATCACCTTTACCTGTTATCCAGTAGTCAAGAATTTACCAAATGTCTCTACTAAAGATACAGTTCTTGATTAAGCTGTGTTCTTCTGGCTATAGAAATAAGAGCGGCTGCATAATACACCACATTTATTTATTTTTTTTATGGCATTGGTTGTAAATTACATTTTCAAGTACTGTGCTCTCACTGCAAATAAAAGAGGGGATCAAGACAGTAAAAATGAAATGAGAGAAGAGGGGTTTGGTTGTTGAAGTCATATATTCAGTGTAACACTAGAATGATTCAATATGTTTTATGTTCTTAATATTTCTCTTTCTATATACAATACAGTATGTAATACATCTCTTCCTCCTTACCCTAACAATTTATATTCAGGATACTCTAATGAAGTACATCTTGAGTCTCCTTTTCATGGCTAATGAGGAGACAACAAGAATTTGACTAATACTAGTACAATTACTGGAGCAGTGAAGCGTGCATCTCTGATTAGACATGATAATTTGCAAGGCTGGGCTCTTCACATTAAGTTTGCAAACAGTTTAAAAATCACTTCCTCTATTTATCCAGCTAATCTCTGTTTAATGACTCCAGACCTGACAAAAGAAAGAGATAATGTCTCTTAAAATCCTATATGTCATTTATGAAGCTTGTATATAGAGCAGACGTGTAATTTATAGTAAATTTTTTCCAGAAAACTTTTTGATGAAGCCATGCAGCTGACTTYTTACAATGCAGTGGTATTTTTATTCATCCTGTAACACTCAGTTTCCTCTATATAGAGGTTTGTTGGGTTTGTCCAGATTTAGACGTATTTCTACAGATTCTTGGCTCTTATGTTTGATTTCTTTTCTTTCTAATTCACCTTTTGAATTCAATACTTGATTATCCACAGAGGGTGAATATTTTTGTCTGACTTGCTTAATTTTTTGCAGAAAAGGTTGGTAGGGTGACTGTTGGTCGTGGTGCTAGGGAATTCTTCATCAGTCAGCAGCATCATGGGCAGGCAGGCTTTAATGAGAATCTGGCATGTACCATTCCAGTGTTTTGATATGTTCCTTTTTCTTTGAGGCCTATTTTCACCATTTGGACTTATCATAGAATCATTAAGGTTGGAAAAGATCTCTAAGATCATCAAGATCAACTGTCAGCCCACCACCATCATGCCCACTAAACCATGTCCTGAATGGCTTGAAGCAAAGCTGCCTGAAACAACAGCAACTCAGGTTAGAATTCTTGATTAATTTAATTAAGCAAATAGAAACAGCTCTTGCTGTCAGTAGGTGGCACTCGTCCTGAATCAGGAGTGAGATCTTGTTTAAAAAGGACAGATAGCTATTTCAGATGGGCCTAAAAATGGATGTCTTCAAGTAAAACTGTGTCCCAGAACACATCACTGATAGAAATAACATATCCTAGGTGTGACTGCAAAGAAAGAACTTGCATTAAAGGGTTTAACTGAGTTCAGCAAGTTTACAAATGAATTGCCAGTTGTTATGCTCATGCCTGGACGGAGTGCCACAGTGTTGATTCTGTATTGCACAGTGGCACCATAAGATTGTAATTTCTTTTAGGATCCTCTGAAACTGGGTAAAAACCGATTCAAAATCAGAATACTGTCCTAAGAAGGTAGAAAGGATTCAGGACTGACTCACATAGATCTTTCCTGGAGTTTTCCCTAAAATATGTAAAAGCAGATGCACAGAGTGAGGATCAAATGCTCAGCCTGTTCTGCATAAATTTACTTGCTTATATAGCTTTCAGAGAGCATGATTAACTGTGTCTAATGTATCTTGTTAAAGGTTGAAGCTGGGATTTCCCTGTCTATTTTACTTAGAGATACCTAATAGCTTTTTGTTTCCACTGAAAAACAACAGCTGTTGCAAGGATTGTGTGGAACAGACAGAAAATGTGCATCAGCTTCCTTCTGTACCTATGGAAGTTATTTGTGTCATGGAGTGGGTCCCTAGAGAAGTTTTGACAGACTGCATGGAAAAGACTCTTTTTTTAACTATAGAAGGCATCTGCATCTTCCTCCTCTTCCAGACACAAAGGAGATAAAAATAGAAAACTCTGTTTTTCAGCTCTTGGGGATGGCAGGTTTCTAACTGATCTGTGAATTCCCAGTAGCAGAGCATCCTCCCTGAAGATTGGGATAGAAGGGTGGAGACAGAGCAAAATGACATCACTTTTTTGCTGTTACTAATGTTATGGAACCTGGCCAATGCAGCTTCAAAAATGGAAAAAGCAGATAAAGGATTTTCCTCATTTCTGCTTTGCAGTCTCCACTGGTGGTCCTAATAGGGCCAACTGTCTGATTTCACTCTTCCCCCAGTACAAAGTAACAGATTTAAGGACCAAAGGTAGCATCTGAGTATCTGTTATCTCTTCATATAATTCTTAAATTTTTTTTAAATTGCGCTCATTTTGCATAAAACTGTAGGAACTAAGGAAGCCATTTCTCACTGGAGAAAAACTGAGAATAAAATACACTACAATCAGGACTAGGAGTAAGTGTGACTTCCTTGCATGTTCCTTATGCTATGAGAGCTATCGTTCTTGAATACCTGCATGTGCTCTATATAATTGATACTATTTTGTAATAAGTTTCCTGCTTCTAATCCCAGCAGTACTGGGAAAGAGGGGACTGCTTTTGCACTTGCTTGATACCCTGGGAAGCAGCTTATCCCAACACAGGTGAAGATGAGGGCACTGCACTGGTGTTTTCATGCCATTTGGATTGCGCTTGTGATTATTGTGAAGTTCCCTCACCACCACCCAGCGGGCAGTCCCAAGCTAATGTCTAGTATTGTCTGTAATCTCCAAAGCTGCCCATGAAGCTTTGAAGAGGAATACCAAGTTGCCTTTCCCTCTTTCCTGTGCCTTGTGTCAGGATGCAGAGCACTGGAAGGATAGAGCTACCCCCTCTCTAGCTGCCTGGTGGAATAGGGATGTACTGTGTTGGGATAGATAATTCAGAAGCCATTTAAGCCACAAGATGAGATTTTTAGGAGATGTTTACTTAAAAACAGGTTAAAGTTAATGCAATTAAGTGAGAAAAAGACAGAAGCAACAAAAGAAGTCATTACCCTTCAATTTAGAGTCCCCACTAACTGATTGTTGGTTCCAGCTTATGGGGCTGGCTAATTAACTACTGTAGTTTTTTCTAGGGCTCATACCTTGGAAAATTCCTGGGGCTACATAATTCCCACTCCTTTTGAAGCAGATAATTAATGGAGCTACCCTGAGTTAATTCTGCCTTTTTCCATTCAGAATGAAATAACACCTTACTTTTTCTGTTCTGTTTACGCATCTCTCTGTCTCTATAAAAGGCAGGACAGGAAACTTTTTCATTCTTTTCTACTGGTTAGTCATTTTTAATTTGTATTCTCTGGTGTAAATAGCAAAGTACATTTTGCCTGGTAGTCAAATAGGGTCCCTCTGAAATTAGTGGAAGTCTTTCTAGTAGACTTTATAGGTTCATAGTAGATTTATCACTTGTACTCATTTTAAAAGAAACAAAATTACTTGTGAGCTGGGAAAGAAGAAAGAACCCAAGTTTACTGGAAGTACTATGTGGCCAGGTATCTATATTAAAGAAGATTTTCACTTGAAAAGAGTGGCAACATTTACAAGGTGTGCTCTCAGTTTATCTCAAAGCTGAGTCATTCTCTAAAATAGATCACTATAGTTGTCACACATATTAAAAAAAAAAAAGCACATTGGTACTCTTCTGAATATGCCCATAGTAAAACCTAAAGTTTATTCTGTTGACAGTTCCTTAAATTAAAAAGTGAATATAGCAAAATTTTCCTCCCAATAGTTTTTCATTGTCATTATCTATGTAGTGGAGCACTGTTTCAAGAATGCAAAGAGTGACTGTGCCTTTATCTTTCACCCAATATACCTGATTTCTATGTAGCAGTGTCTTTGCTTAGGTTCTCTGTCTTGTTGCAGTCCACGATGAAAAAAATCTGGAACCTAATCAGGCAGCCTAAATTCTCTCTTATAAATGACATCCAGAATCCCCAGTGCTGGGTTTGCTGGCAGTCTGCCAGGCACCATGTTCCACTGCACGGATGTATCGCCTTTCCCTGCTGAGATTACTCACAGGGAAGAGTTCACATATCCCTGGGTATGTCCAGGAGGAAAAAGGGTCCTGTGCTTAAGGCATTAGCACGGAGATCTGGAAATTTGAGCTTGGAGATTAAGCCACATGTCCCTGAACATGCAGAGAAATCTGTATCGTAAATGACGACAGTGTCAGAATTGCCTGTTTGTAAAATAAAAATAATATTTTCTCCTTTCTTTGTTCGCATGGATCACAGACTCCTTAAGGAGTAGATGCTGGTGCAGTAATGACAGAAATAATATTTGGATTTTCCCAGGACAATTGTTCTTTCACTGTGAGGAATGTCGAAATAAGATTCACTAATCAACTGGGAAACCACTGTGAATTCCACGTTTACCCAGTCCCTCAGGTTATTTCCACCTCTCTGCATATGTGAATTATTTGAATCCTGATTTCCTAAGGAAATAAGGTTTATGTAAGCATCTTAACCTATCTTCCCTTTTTGAACCAGACATGTTTGTGAACAGAGTTGTTAATCATATTAAATTCCTAATAAGTAATGAAGAAAGCTCTCCTGGAAAGTGAATATCCTATTAGTATACCCACTGGAGGGAGTGGAAAAATAAGTATAATTTAAATTCTTACTAAAGTAAAAAATCTACACAGGATAGCACTATATGAATGCTTAAGTGCTTGGAAAAAAAAGAAGCATCTTTTGGAGGTTTTGCTATTTCAGACATTAGAGAATCCCCTCCTCAACTAAAGTTTCTTTCCTGTGTGAATTATCTTCAAACAAGGAGCAGTAGATTTTTTTTTTTCCAGCTAACGCCTACTGGAGTTTTAATTAGGGTGAGCTCACACTGCAGTGTAATACTCAGCTAAAAAGGCAACCAGCTAGAAGATACGAGTCCAGTGGAAACTAGATGTAGTTAGTTCCAGTGCTCATGGAACAACTTCTCTGCAGGTTCCTTGTCACTTCTTCCCCAGATGTGAGCTGTCCCCTCCAATTATTGTGCTGTTTCAAACAAGTAGATCGCAGGCTCCACAGACTTCAGAGTAGCTCTTGTGCAAAGCCAGTCACCCTCAAGTTTCGAATAAATAGGGATTGAGCTATTTCACAGATTACTATTTAGAAAAGAGCCTTAAATTTTAGCATTCCTTTCCATTTGGTTGTTGCTAGTCTGAAGCTGGTGTGATCTGTTAGAAGGGTCTTCTCATGACATCTCTTTCAGTACCTTCATTTTTGCCACCTTTGTGGGATATGTGTGCTATTTTACCACAAATGAGACTCTGCCCCAGGATATCTTGCACTGGATTTTATCATGCTTTTGTTTGTTGTATCAGAGAGCCTTTTACCTGACTAGGTACTTGAAAAGCTCAATTTATTCACCTTTTCAGTTTTCTGAACGCCATGCCTAAACCTGGAATTTCAAGC
The DNA here is from genome assembly GCA_030449065.1 of Oceanodroma leucorhoa. Lineage (NCBI taxonomy): Eukaryota > Metazoa > Chordata > Aves > Procellariiformes > Oceanodroma > Oceanodroma leucorhoa. The sequence goes on from JASVER010000014.1 coordinate 6,363,094, forward strand.
ACTTGGAAGTATCCACCTGGAAACTCCTTGTGAGCTGAAACTTCTTTAGTTCACCTTCACAGATTTCTGGTGTGGTCCATAAAATAGAAGGGTATTATAAGTCAATATTAGAATCATAGAATCATTAAGGTTGGAAAAGACCTCTAAGATCATCAAGTCCAACCATCAGCCCAACACCACCATACCTACTAAACCATGTCCCGAAGTGCCATGTCTATATGTTTTTTGAACGCCTCCAGTGATGGTGACTCCACCACTTCCCTGGGCAGCCTGTTCCAATGCTTGACAAACCTTTCGGTGAAGAAATTTTTCCTAATGTCCACTCTAAACCTACCCTGGCACAATCTGAGGCTGTTTCTTCTTGTCCTATCACTTGTTACTTGGGAGAAGAGACCATCACCTGCCTCTCTACAGCCTCCTTTCAGGTAGTTGTAGAGAGCGATAAGGTCTCCCCTCAGCCTCCTCTTCTCCAGGCTAAACAACCCCAGCTCCCTCAGCCGCTCCTCATAAGACCTGTTCTCCAGACCCTTCACCAGCCTCGTCGCCCTTCTCTGGACACGCTCCAGCACCTCAATGTCCTTCTTGTAGTGAGGGGCCCAAAACTGAACACAGTATTTGAGGTGCGGCCTCACCAGTGCCGAGTACAGGGGGACAATCCCCTCCCTGCTCCTGCTGGCCACACTTTCTGCCACAGGCCAGGATGCTGTTGGCCTTCTTGGCCACCTGGGCACACTGCCGGCTCATGTTCAGCCGGCTGTCGACCAGCACCCCCAGGTCCTTTTCCGCCGGGCGGCTTTCCAGCCGCTCTTCCCCAAGCCTGTAGCGTTGCCTGGGGTTGTTGTGACCCAAGGGCAGGACCCGGCACACTTGGCCTTGTTGAACCTCATGCAATGGGCCTCGGCCCATGGATCCAGCCTGTCCAGATCCTTCTGCAGAGCCTTCCTACCCTCAGGCAGATCAACACTCCCGCCCAGCTTGGTGTCATCTGCAACCCCCTCGTCCAGATCATTGTTAAAGATGTTAAACAAGACCGGCCCCAAAACTGAGCCCTGGGAAACACTGTCTGTGACCAGCTGCCAACTGGATTTGACTCCGTTCACCACAACTCTCTGGGTTCGGCTGTCCAGCCAGTTATTTACCCAGCGAAGAGTACACCCATCTAAGCCATGAGCCGCCAGTTTCTCTAGGAGAATGCTGTGGGAGACAGTGTCAAAGGCTTTACTAAAGTCCAGGTAGACCAGGTATAATACTTCTATAGCTAATTATCAGGTTTGTTCCTCTTCATAAGCTCTTTATATTTGGATGTGATATAGGCAGATAGAACTGGAATTTCGTTGCACCACCAATGAGCTCTTAACCTAGGTGATTCACTATGCCAGATTTTTTGTGCCTGGGGACTGCTTTTGAGCTGCAAAGCCCCAGGTCATAGCTGTTGGCATTCGGATATGCACTACTGTTGAAAATGTGCAAAGTGTTCAGCGTTGTCAGAATGTGAAGTCCAGCTACAACAAAACCGCTGATTTCATGAGGGGGCGTGTATATGCAACAATGCACCAAGTATCCCTAGAAGGCTCATTTTTGGAATCTGCTGTCCTCCTGATGTGCAAGGGGAACTTATTTTGTGTGTATTTTCCATTAATCCTGAAATAAGGGTTCCTTGCCGTAGAAATCTTACAGCACAGGTTGGGTTTGTCAGTCATGAAAGTTAAAACAATTAACTCATTCATAAGGCAGGAATTTTAATTGAGATCACCAAGGTTGAAAAACAAGCGAGTTATTCACGAGTAGAATTATACCTTTTCCCAGTCCTTTCCTCTGAATATTTGGTCATAGAAGGGCTGGTTTTAGACCAACTGCCGCAGAAGAAAACATTACACTTGGATCTGATATTCTATGAGTCAGTGGAAGTTGGTAACACACAGCTATATTTATCTTGTCCTGTCGTTTCAAATGTACCTTACCCACTCTGTGGAATCATTTCTTATAGATGCTAGCTGYAGTCCTTGCCATCTCATACCCGATTTTTTTTTTAAGCCAGACTTGTTTATTTTAGACAGGTTGCTTCATACCCTGTTCAGAAATGAAATGTTTTCTTTGTGTATGGACTTTGACAGAAATGAAGAAAAATCTCATCCATTTTCCTCAGTTGTCCTTACCTCATATGAAGGAAAACATTCACAGCTGTCTCTAGTGTCCTGCAATGCAATATTTTTTCTCAGAGGTAGACTAATACCCGAAAACCTGCTGACATGGCCACTTGCCTTCTGTGGTACTGTAACGTCTGGACACTGGGAGTGCAAGTGTGATCTCTGTAAATTTCCATTAAGCCCAGTACCCTTTTAAACAAACTCATAGCTTGCTATTTAGGCTAACAGAAAATTAATGAAGATTTTTATTGGCACTGAAATGAATAATTTTCAAAACACCCCAGGGAGGTATACACATAGATCTTACTGAAAATCAACAAGATTTGTACTCAGTAGAAAATTCTCTCCTTGGACAATTATGGCAGACAGATATTAGCAATTGCTCTAAAAGAAATCTCCAACATTGGATGAGTTTTCTTTCTCCTTCTTTGTCTTTGGGCTTGTCTTTCCTTCATGTGGAGTATACTGGACACTGCTATGCTATTGATGCATGTGTTCAGTGTAAAGTTGACTTGAAATAGTTTAAAACTCAACTGCATCTTCAATAACCATTTTTAAGGAGGCAGCATGAAATTAATATGCTAGAGTCTGCAAAAAATGAAGATAAAACAAATGTAAACTTAGATCCGATAATTTACACATCTTTAAATTACTCGTAACAAATCCCAGGAAACTATTCCACAGTTCTTTAATGCAAGGAGGTTAAGCTTTGTAAACTTAATGAGGTTCCCCTTTCTCCCTTTGAAGGGATCTAAACTGGAAACAGGTTTTTTTGTTTAGAGTAAAGAAAATGTAAATGACAATGGATTTGAAACATTTCAACCTCAAACTAATTCATTCTAACTTCACAAACAAACAAACAAAAAAGATACAGATCTTTCCTGTGATATATAAACACAAAGGTTTAGAYGCTTCTTTCAGAGGTGCTAAACAGTACAACAATGAATTGTAACAGTGTTGGTGAGGAATAAGATCTTGATGAACAGAAAAGAGGATAATGTATTTTCTGGAGGATATCCAGATTTTTCCTCTTTTTGGAGAGACTTCCCAAGCTTTACCATGGAATCAGATAATTGAGCCGAATATCAATCACTGCATGAATAGAAGAAAATGCCTGGCATACGTAAGACAAAAAATTCTGTTGAGTAACCTGCAGCAGAGAAAATGGGGATTCCAGTGCAGTTCCGTAATCCGTGCCTAACACTATAGAAGCACCTGCAGTATGTCACTGCAAACCCAGGCTGTGTATATACACACAGCAAAACCAGGTGTGTATAAGGGAAAAAAGCATTTTACAAGCCAAATACTGTGGGTTGAAGTCAATAGTGGCTACACCCTAAGAAGGTCAGAATTAGACTTTAAGCATTCATTCAATTTTGTTAAATTGAAGTATGTAACTCTTATCCTGATGGTAAAAATTTTATTCTTTCCTGTGTATCTAGGGTTTTATCCCATTACATGCTGACCTCTCTTATATAATTGGCAAAAGGGTATTCCATTAAAAGTAAAAGCTTTTTTTATTTCATTTTGTCTATATGGTTCAATTTTTAATGTCCATCCTCTTAGTGACCAAGCATTTACCAGGTTCACTAACTTTCTGTAGATGACTGCATATCATGGCTCCGTTGCTCTGAAGTTAATCTACTGTTTTTTCTATTTATTTACTTAAAGAAATGAACAGACCTTTCTTGTCCAGACTGGCCACCTTCTAAGACAGTACATATGTCAGAATAAGCCACAGCTTTCAGGTGCCAGGACAAATGTTGCATATTGGATACAAGTATACAGTTCTCAAACTAAGGCACATCAGAACTTTTCATCTTCAGGCTCTTCTCTGACTTTTTTTGTAATTAGGTAGAAACTGATGGCCTATGTGACAAAGCTGAATTTTAATCCATTTTTCTGTGGACAACTGTGTCCGCTACGGATATCTTTGTCAGATCATTAACTTGCACCACTAGTTGACAATTTGGCTAGTTTGATAGTTAAAGAAAGGCAGAGCTGGAATTATTATATCCTTCCTAGAGGTTTCAGATCAGTGATAACAAGGGAACGCTAACACTTCTAGTCAAAATTATCAATTCAAATGTAAAACTATGAGTGTTTAGCTTTGGCAGAATAGCTACCGATTAAATTTATCTTTACAATGGAAAGACAATAGATCAGATTCTCTAGGTCCTCTACACTAAAAAAATTGTTTGAATCTTACCTGAGATATCTGTTGCTATAAGCAAAGCCCAGCTGTATACTGTTAGGAGGCAGGCAGTAGTTTTAAGTCTTTCAATCAGTGATGTTAAAGGAGCTTATAAACTACGCTGAACTACGCCGTAGATGGGGAATGTAGTCAGCCTCAGTGCTGGGGTATTTCATGTATCTTCTCTGTGCTCTCCTCCCACTTGCAGAGACTAAGAGAAGTACCTGTGACTGTATTATGGACTTTGTTTTATGCAATTTTGAAAAAAAAAAAAAAATAGTAATGAACAGAGAAGAATTGTTTGAAAATAGGAATAGGTGTGTTTTACCTTTGTGTTCTTTTAACTTTTAAAAGAATTGAAAACATTTATTTTAAAAATAAACTAAGAATCTTGAGACAAACTTAGGCTTTGAGTCACAAATGGAGCTTGTAGCCACATAGTATCTATTAGTATCATTGAAGTTTGTACCAATTTTGCAGCGTAGTTTGGAAAATCTCAGTTCTACAATGGTGCGGTGCCCTGGTCACTTCAGTAGACCAATGCTGCTTCAAAGGCTTCTAGTCTTTTTCATCCATGTTTTTAGCATCGTTTAGCTAGAGAATAATCTCAGTGCGTATGTCTGAAACAAACATACTAACACTAGAATAGCTTCATTAAAGCTTTTATAGCCTATAGAAATTTTATACTTGGATTTATTCTAGGAATGGAATATCATAATGAGACAGAACTTAAGGTTCCACCCACTGTAAAATTCATAATGGTTTTTGGTGTGAACTGAAAATAAGGAACAAGCACCAGAAATTAAATTTTGAGAAACTGAACAAATTTCTACACTTCTGAATAATTATTTCCAGAACATACCACATGTTTTGCACAGGTGAGCACAGGACCAAATCTTTTATCAGAAGAAATAATTAAACATTCCACATGAAAATTTTTTCCTCTCAGTATTTTCTTATTACTGAAAACTTTCCCTTTGATTCCATTTTCTCATCTGCTCCTGGTAAAGCATATCATTCATGTATAAACTTTCCTATGACCTGCTTTTATGGCTTTGCTACTAATGCACAACAGTACTGTGACATACTTTTATGTGTAAAGTGGAGATAGGATCTAGTGGCATATTTATTAACTGGGTTTCAGAGACCACAGTAGTACCTGTTAGAAAAAACACATTTTGGTAGAAAGAGGCATTTATATTCATAAATTAGTTTGCTGGACAGTAGTTATATTTGTGTGGAAGATGCAACCTGCTATCTGATCGGGTCTTAATTAAATCTTGGGAGCAAAGCATAGTCATTCAGTAGATGTCTCATGAATTCATTTCATGAACTGAAATAAATTTAATATAAATGCAGTACAATACATACCTAAAAGACAAAACAATTGTACTAGAACTGATGGAATAGATCTTAAATTAGATGCATGTGGGTTTTGCTTGTGATCAATCAGCTGACAAGGATGATAAGTAAAGCTTTACCTTATTTATACTTGGTTCATGGAGGAAAGTAAGAAATAAAGCTAGAGGTGTTTCAGGCAAAAGGAGTTTTCTTATACATATAAATGCCAAAAGACAGTTTGTGGAAACCAAAATACTTCTTATGTCACAAATGTTGCCCAGCTGATTGCGAGTCTGATGAAACCTTTCTGAAACTAGCACCACAGAAACCAGGGGAATCCCATCCAGGTTACCCCAGAACCATCAGTCGTGAAAGGACTTTATACTTACCTTTGGAAAACTGACTGTCCTAGGATTTTGCCCCAAAAGTGAAGTGTCTGGAGTCTAGGCAGATTGCTCCGAGGCTGGGCATAGGCCTGCACGATTTGCCTCTGAGGTTGCCAGAGCAGAAACTCCAAGCTCTGTCGTGCGTGGGAAGCCCCCACGGCAGCTCCAGCAAGTTTGGCTCTGTGGCATAGCGGCTAGCGGCCGGCACGCCTAGCCGGAGCCCTGGCTCCACCACTGTGCAGCTTCCCACTGCAAAGCATGGGTGAAGACTTGAAAACGTGGGAATAGTTGTCCAGCGCCTGTGACTTCAGGGCTGACCTCCCGGCAGGTCTGTCTAGAATCCATCAGTTTTGAGAATCGCAAAGCTTAGAATAAATGAGTCAGTCGGTGCAGCTGCAGGGTCCTGAGAACTTTTCTTCTATGGAAACAACGTGTTTTTGAAAACGTCTTGCTGTCAACTCAAATTTGTCCAAACACAAACTCTAGAACAAGCATATTTCCTGGGAATTGGAAACTACTTTTTGACTAGTTCGCCTTATAGCTATAACCATGATTTTTTTCTCTCTAATTTTTGCTGTCCTCCTTCACTTTTCCAGCTCAGCATGTTATTTTTTACCCAGAACTGAAGTCTCTTTAAAACAGAGCCCCTTTGACGAAGTATAGAGAGGAATAGTTCCAGGAGACGCAAAACCAGTAAGAAAGGAAAATACCTTTAAAAGCTGCTTAACATGCAGAGAATAAAACCCACATCTCTTTATGGGGACCAACGTACTTTTTTTTTTTTCCGAGTAGGGTGTCAGAAGATGGGGAAAAAGCCATTCACCTACCCCATTATAGACTTGCCTTCCACATGAGGCCTCTCTCTTTTAGCCAGCTGAAGGTTTTGCACACATTTTGTATTAAAAGATCTATAACTTTAACACACACGGTTGGGGTATGCCTAAATCCTGTGTTACACAGAAGAAGTCACTGCTTGAGCAGGAGGGGCTTAGTCCAATGCCTGTCGATGGAATCCTCCCCACTGATTCTAAAGAGCTTTAGATCAGTCCTTAGGTAAGCACAACCACCAGCTTTAGTATTTTTAAGAACATACCAGCTCAGTTATGAAGAAAAAAGGGCAATATGACTTGATACATAGAATCCTTTCAATTTGCTGAGTTACTGGCGAGCTTCTGAAATACCTCACTCTTAATCTAACAAGAAGTGTGCCTGAGCAAAGGAAGCTGTTAGCATTGAGAAAGGAGTAAAGTCAAGTCTTAAACGCAGACAAGCTGCTTTGGAGTTACTAATGCATTTTCCGTATTAAAATTATGTAGCTGCCAGAATTTCGTAGTTTTCTTGCATAAGCACTACCAAATGGGGAGATGCAGAGATGCCCCATGTACCTTCAGATAAACTGTGCACATTTGGAAGTAATTGAAATGGAGAGAAGGCGCGGTTTCTATTGGCATTTACTGATATGGTCTGGTTTATATTAGGATGGAATTTCTGAGATTGAGAATGTATTACTCTAACAAACAGTGGTTGCTATAGAAAATATATGATCATCTGTAAAAAAGAGGCATGCATTCTGACAATTTCCTGGGATTTGAGTGTGTTGGGGGAACTTAATGGACTCTAAGAGTCTTATACTTGTAATTTCATATCTTGCATTTGTCTTCTTTACCCATGTCATTGTAATAATTATGTATAGTCCTCAGGAATCTGTGTGGGCTGTAATCTGTCACCAGTACACCATTTTGTATTTTCCATCTTCAGTTCCTTCTAGGACAAGATGATGACCGGGAACAGCCAGAATAGATTTACCAAGGGCAAACTATGCCTGACCAATCTGGTAGCCTACCTACTAGGATGAAATAACTGGTTCTGTGGACTGGGAGAGAAGTGCATGTCTTTTATCCTGACTCTAACAAGGATATAAGGGAAAAAAATTCTGCAAAGAGGTCAAATTAATATTGCTGGATATTTGAAGTCTACAGTTTGTTCAGAAAATAATACGGAAAACATCTGTAATGTAAATCTGTAGTCCCTATTAATGTCCGCAGTACCTATTAATAGTCTAGTTTTCCTTAGCCTTTACCTGGATGTCAGGTGGCAGAAGAGGCTGACTGGGGGAAGGCAATACCACGCAGCTTCCAGTTCTGTCTGTGCCATGAAGATTCCCCATAACTGTCCATGTGGTAGCTGCAGCCTTCTGATACATCAGGCAATAAATACCATCCTGTTTCCCAAAGACCAGTGGATTTGAGTGGTTTGGTTCAAGCATCAGGTACATTCAAGCCCCGCCTCAAGTTCCCCATCTCAACAGCTTGTGCTGCATGCCAAGTGCATTCACAAAGTGCTATATTAGATAATATTGTCTCTTCAAGGAATCTGTGTCACTGCGCCAGCATATAGTGACTGCATACACTGAAATCCTCTGTATTTTCCTAGCTCTGTGATATAGAAGAAAAAAGAAGGGGGGGTGGGGGGGAAGCCAGACATAGCAGTATAAAGAAACAGGAGAGCCTAGACTCAGGACTTGCTACTGATACTGTACAGAAAAACTGAAAATATGTTAGTACAGATAGAGCCTGAAAGTATACAGCGTTTGAATTTTGATCTTCTTTTCAAGCATGCGGCTCTTGAAGTAGCAAGCATATTTATGAGGTTCAGATTGGATTTACTGTCACAGACATTGTTTCATGGACACACTCCATCCCTTCCCTACCACTGTGCAAAATCAGCTTATTCTAAGACGACTTGAAACAGGGCTCAAAGGGTATCTAAGGCCAGTTTTTCCATGCTTTGTGCACCCAAAGGCAACTGAAACTGTGACAAAAAGGTGTAGGGCCTGTGAAGGGGAGGTGGTGATGCTGAGCTTCCACTAACATCTGGTCATTAATTTCAGCTTTGGGGACTTCCAAAATGCTGGCAAACACAGCTCCAGCTGGCCTGGGGACTCTTGCTTCTCCATGAGCAGGTAAACAGGCCAGATGGTCTGTAATTTTACTACTGTTTCTAGTATGGATGATGAGTCTTGGTCTCTACAGAGCAATACGCCTTCCAAACGCTGAACATTTTTATTCACCTTTTGACCACATAGAAACAATGTAATCATTAGAATAGTAGTGAAATGATTAGAGCAGTGGCTAAAAGGAAAGTCTGAGTTAGAAGCAAAGAAAAGGCAGCAATGACCACCTTGCTTTCCTCTTTCCATTTCAGAATGGCAAAGTCTAGAAATCCGCTTTGAACAGCTGTGCTCGCATTTGTGTTTGCTATAAAACAAAACTGTTTCACTTGCAGGAAGAAACTGGGGGAAACATTTTCTTTGCCATTTCTGTTCCTTTCAGCAAACAACAACAAAAAAATAAACAAAACCAACCACACAACCAAAGGAGAAAACCCCCACAATCCCATCAAGAAGTCTCTAGACCTCTAGTGCTAAGAAGTGCATTAGAAAGCATGGAAAATCCAAATTTCAATGCTTTATCTTCAGTACTTATTGGAGGGAATTTTTGCCATAGCTGCATGCAGCAAGAAAGCTTGTAACAGGGTGAGAGGATGAGATTTGGAGACTCTGGAGCTGGAACCTAAGGCAATATTCAGGCAATGATTATGCAATTGTTGCATAACATGGAGAGTGCTTGCATGAATAATCCTATTAACATTAGAGTTTCACAATCAGGCAGTTGAACACTGCACTGTTCAAAATCATCTGCATTTATGGTGGAAAAATCAGCAAAATCACCGTTAAAAAAACTAGCAGTCTCATAAATATAGTCTTTCTCAGTGGGGGATAAGAATGTAAGAATGTCAGAGGAAAGAATAGAGGAAAACATTTTCTCAGCTTAGATATAGTAGGAAGGTTTGGTTTAATGGTTTCCCTTGAGAAAGAGAAAAGTTGGGGAAAAGGTATGGATGACTATTATGGGTTGTCATTAATTTATTTGTTGTGCCTGAGAAGGGCTGTGAACACTGGGGTAGACTAAATTGAAAGGAAAGGGAAAAAAATTGTACCAGTCACCTGAATGATTTGCAGGTTTTTATTTGTATCTAGAAAGTGCCAGAGCCAGCATAGGCGGCAGGATGCATTCCCAAACATTTGACAATTCTTTGTGCTAAAGAAGCAGTAACTGGAGCAGCAGGTGCAGCCTCCTCTCCCTCCCAAGTTACAAGAGAAGGCACCTAGTCCCAGGCTCTCACAGCCCACGCAGGGTGAGGAGCCCGGGCTGCCGAGGGGGCTGCTCTCCCTCCCGCTGAAAGTGGGGGCCAAGAGCTTCCTCCGCAAAGCAATGGGCAGCAGCAGCACGCATGAGCAAAYAGTAGTGTCCGTGCTGCGGCTGGAAAAGCCGCAGCATCTCTCTGAGCTGTTTCTGTGCTCCCAGGGGGAGAACACACACGCTGAGCCCGTGTTCATGCCAAGGGCGGCCCCGGGCCGGGCTCGGGCTGCATGCGGGGTGGGAATTGCGTTCCCTCTCCAAGATTTACGTGCCACCTCCTGTAACTTTGCCAGCTGCAAAGCAGCCATGCATTTCTAAGGAACCTCTGCACAAACACAGAGGCAGCAGCAGCAAGGCTAGTGCCAGCAATGCTGTGGAAAACAAGTCATTAAATGTCTGATATATGACATTTAAGCTACATGCCAAAGCAGAAATAAACATCTGTTAGGCTGCCTTTCTTTTTTTTTCCCCAGAAGGTTTAAGGCTATGGAAGATGAGTGGGTCTATAAAGATACATCTCTAGGTATCAGGGATAAGGCAGAGTGACAGCTGAAATGTCACCTGAGTTAATGTTGCCAGAAAGAATTTGAATGTTTAGGTGCTGATAGATAAAGAATTTGTACAGTTATCTGTGCAAGAAGACTGAGAAAATCTATAGCTGGCTGAGGAAAGTCATCTGCTTTTATCTCATGCCATAGTACCTGAAAAAGCAAATCCAGTGCCCTAAACACCAATAGCTGCAGAACACTGGAGCCTTTCAAAGCTAGTTTGCTTCTAGGTGGATTTATTCATTAGCTTTGTAAATGTTTTGACATGCCAGGACTTATGATCAGACCAAATAGAACTGGTATAAGACAAAGAAAAACAATATTTTTACGGTTGTTCCTATGTGACAATCCACGATGAATTCTAATCTGAAGGATAACTGTGAGGCAACTTCCCTATTCTGGTTTCTCTTACACTGTATAGAAGAATAGTCATCTAGTAGTCTTCCATGCTTGTTGGTTTCTTGGATATATGTAATAGATTTGGATGTGGCAATAGTCTTGAAGGTTTATTTCTATGGGAAGATACATCTGGAGAACGTACTGAAGGCACAGTTCATTTCTTCTTTGTTAGCCGGCATGCTTTCTTTGTGCTTTCTAGAGTGCAAATGGAGTTCTCAATGTGGTTTAGGAAATAAATTGGAAAAAGCTACTGAAGGCATATCCCTTTGCTTTAAAAACTGTATTTTAAGGTATGGCAGTTTGCATTTTCATTTTGGGGGAGATAATAAATAATTGGTAAGAACAAGCAAATCTCCACTAATATCAGTGCAGCTGCATTCATTTAAATCAGTTGAGGATCTGATTCACTGTATGACAAAATGTCTCGACTAATATAATTAGCTAAAGCTGCAATCAAAGCCCAGCAGGGATGTGGGTTGTTGCAGCAACGTAAAATAGAAAAAAAAGCAAAGTTGAAAGTTTCCAATATATATGAATATGTTCAGCTACATCTACGGTTCCAATTTTTTTTATTTATTGATGTGATAAGTGGGGCACTGTGCCAGAATGAGATGAGGCAGCTAGCTGAGTGGGAGAGTTTGCCTCATAATTATGAAAATTATTTTTTCCTTTGCCTTCATTCAAGTAACAGACATGTAAATGTAGACCTGTGGCTGCTGGATGAGCAGCAGAGAGAGCTGCTATCAGAGCTTACGTTATCCATTTTCTTATTTGCTTTTTCAAGGCTCTATGTTTGGCTCACCTTAGGCAAATCACTATCTTTCTCTGTGCTTCTGTGTTCTCATTCCCAGATCTGTCTGGCTAGATCTTTGAGGCAGAGCTTGCTCTCGCTCTGCCTGTCATCGTGCCTCCTGCAATGAAACTAGCCCTCACGTAGCTGCTGCTGCTTTCTGCCCCTCTCCAGCAGCACCAATCAGAATGAATGCAGTAATCACCAGGAATAAATGCTTACCAGTATAACCCAAATTCCCTAACTATTAATAAGTACAAGCTTGACAAGAACAAAAATTTCCAAACCAGCCTTTGACTCGGTTTATTAAAGTGGACCTCTGCCTCCTATGGTCAATTTTTTCCAGACTATCACAATATCCAGGAGCCTCAGCTTTTCTCTTGGCTGCTGGTCTAAGTGGGAAGACGGGAGATGAGCATAAAACACTTTATCACTGCCGTTGTAAACAGTTTGTGTATTTGCTGTGGAAATGTGTTTCTATGAGGGGTCAGACTGTAATACCTTGTATCTTGTCAGCAGAAACAAGCTTCATTGCATCCTGCTCCCACTAACAGGGTTCTTCTTTTACATCCAGTTCTGGGTAAGAGAGAGTACAGTTCTTTTAGTTCTCAGTAGTATAGTGGGTACAAAGAGGAAGCTTCCCTGGTAATATTTGTACATAAAATACAAACCACCATTCAAAACAATGCATTGCATCCTAGTATCAGCCAACCCTCACCAAAACCTTTCAAACAAAGATCATATTATAATGATGCCATAAGGGATAGATGAATAGATGAAGAATGAATGGATGTTTATTATCAGTGTTATTCATTCCTGCTCTAGCAACAGAAAGAAACGCTGCAATAAGAGAGACTCCAGAACAGAGGAGCGTGAAAGCAGACCCCCCAGTCCCACGGGGCAGGAGGCAGCTCCTTGTGCTGCAGCACAGGTCCTTCTCTCTTCCTCCAGGGTCCAGGTTTGCTTCTCCCAGGGTTCAGGTTTCCTGGTAATGGATAGAAACCCATGGCTAATGACAGTAACAGTACACAGGAAAAGCTACCTTCCTTAGTTAAACTTTAGTAACTTAGGAGACTACAAATAAGAATATTAAAGCTACAAATTTCAAGAGCAAAAGAGTATACCTTGAAATACCATCATAAAAATTTTCTGTTTGGAGCAAATTTCTGTCCTAGGAATTCTGGTTGTGGTGACCGAGAGAAATGTCTTAATTTCTCTGCAAGTCTATAAGACGACTACAATATTGGTCTCAAATTTTCTGTCCCTAGCATTTCTCAGTTTATTTACTCTCAGGTTCTCTTTCTTCAAAATACCTTAATTCTTTAATGCCTGAGCTTTTTGTGAAGTACAATTTGTGATTTTCATCTCAGTTTCACATTTATCATTATTTTTGAGGATGGTTAATCATTTTTCTGATATCACACAGTTTAGGTAAGAATATTAATGGCTAATAGATCTACACATAGAAGAAGATAGTACAAAGAGAGTAAGTGGTGGGGTACATTGCTTGAAGCTGGCTCTAAATATGTTCACCAGGCTATTAAGAAAAATAAAATCTGAGACCTTGTCTGGGAGTTACAGGATTATTGATAGTACAGTTTTCAAGCTATAAGGTTTTACAAGTGTGTGGCTGTTTACTCTCCATCACGTGCTTGCGGCCTGAGCAGAACTGGATCTTCCACTTCTTGCTGGCTCAAAACAATGTGAATTTGGTCAGGGATTTGCAAATTAAACAGCAGCTGTTGCAGTTAGTGCTGTTTGCTAGCATCAGTTGACCGGAAATTTTTCAGATTAGGTTTTTCATAGAATCATGGAATAGTTTGGGTTGGAAAGGACCTTTAAAGACCATCTAGTCCAACCCCCCTGCCATGGGCAGGGATATCTTCAACTAGATCAGGTTGCTCAGAGCCCCATCCAACGTGACCCTGAATGTTTCCAGGGATGGGGCATCTACCACCTCTCTGGGCAACCTGTGTCAAGGTTTCACCACCCTCATTGTAAAAAAATGTCTTCCTTATATCTAGTCTAAATCTACCCTCTTTTAGTTTAAAACCATTCCCCCTTGTCCTGTCGCAACAGGCCCTGCTAAAAAGTTTGTCCCCATTGTTCTTATAAGCCCCTTTTAAGTACTGAAAGGCTGCAGTAAGGTCTCCCCGGAGCCTTCGCTTCTCCAGGCTGAATAACCCCAACTCTCTCAGCCTTTCTTCACAGGAAAGGCATTCCATCCCCCTGATCATTTTTGTGGCCCTCCTCTGGACCCGCTCCAACAGGTCCGTGTCTTTCCTGTGCTGAGGGCTCTAGAGCTGGATGCAGGACTCCGGGTGGGGTCTCACCAGAGCAGAGCAGAGGGGCAGAATCACCTCCCTCGACCTGCTGGCCACGCTGCTTTTGACGCAGCCCAGCATATGGTTGGCCTTTTGGACTGCGAGCGCACATTGTCGGCTCATGTCCAGATTTTCATCCAGCAGTACCCCCAAGTCCTTCTTGGCAGGGCTGCTCTCGATCCCTTCTCCTTCCAGCCTGTATTGATACCAGGGGTTGCCCCAACCCAGGTGCAGGACCCTGCACTTGGCCTTGTTGAACCTCATGAGGTTCACATGGGCCCACTTCTCAAGCTTGTCCAGGTCCTTCTGGATGGCATCCCGTCCCTCAGGCATGTCGAGTGCACCACTCAGCTTGATGTCATCTGCAAACTTACTGAGGGTGCACTCAATCCCACTGTCTCTGTCACTGATGAAGATATTAAACAGTACCGGTCCCAGTACGGACCCCTGTGGGACATCACTTGTCACCGATCTCCATCTGGACATTGAGCCATTGACCACTACCCTCTGGATGCAACCATCCAGCCAATTCCTCACCCACCGAACAGTCCTCCCATCAAATCCATATCTCTCCAGTTTAGAGAGAACGATGTTGTGGGCGACAATGTCAAAGGCATTACAGAAGTCCAGATAGATGACATCTGTAGCTCTTCCCTCGACCACTGATGTAGTCACTCCATCACAGAAGGTCACTAGGTTGGTCAGGCAGGACTTGCCCTTGGTGAAGCCATGCTGACTGTCTCAAATCAGCTCCCTGTCCTCCACATGCCTTAGCATAGCTTCTAGGAGGATCTGTTCCATGATCCATGATGTTTTTGGTTTCATAGTTTTAGTAGCAACTTAGTCCCAGTAAAATCTCCCGAACAGACTGCATTTAACTGATGTGACAGTGCGTTAGAGTCTAATAAAAATTAATTCTTTATGGCTAAGTTGTGTAAAATGTGGATTGCTTCTCGTTTACAAAATGAAGACAAATACTTTTAATTCCTTGTAATGTCCCACTCCATAAAAGGCATTCTTCTTTCCTTCACACTGCAGATATGGACACTTAAACAACTTTATAACAAGATTTCTGTTCTTTAAGAGCCTGAAAGATAAACTCAGAGAACAAACTCCTGCACATATATGTCAGATTTTCTGGTTTATTTTGAAGTATTTTGTTAAACAAATACTTCAGTTCCTGTCTTTGTGCTCCTCAGAGCACTCTCTTGAGCATGCATGTCTAGTCTAGAATCCAGAAAAACAGGACTGTTTGCGTTAGAGACAAATCAAACACATGTGTTTTTCTACCAAATACCTGGAGACATTAGCTAGGGCACTTGAAAATACTTTTCTTAATTTCCAAATTAAAGGAAAAAAGGGTTATGAATGATTCAAATGTCTATATGGAGTGAACATCAACTATCTGTTGGTCTGTCTAGGATGTTATTTTTGCACCTATTAACTTGGATTTGAGAAAATGCTATATTTTATTTGATGTTTGGATGTTGAAACTTTCTTGAGGTGTTAGCTGACAGAGCAAGAGAGACTAATGGTAATAAAAACAAAAGCTGGCAAACTAAGGGAAAGTTTCCCAAATGCAATCTAAGTTGTATTGCTGAAGTAACAGCTTCAGGCTTCAAAGAAAAGCAAATAGAGGCTCCAGTTGTATCCCTGCGGGATGGAATCCACTGTTGAGAAATTTTGACTTTCCAGACATAATTTCTGGTTCTAAGTCTGAAAACATCTGCAAAGAGCAGATGTCTTTAGGTGACAATACTTGTCTTGTGGGGGGGAAGTTAAGAATCTTTTGAAAGAAAAATAATTGTCTTGAGACGTTCGTATGCTCTTCAGTGCAAATATTTGTCCTGGAAGTCCCAGTGGATTTTGGCTTCTCTATCAACAAATTGAGAATAGGATTGAGAAGTGCTACACGGTGACTCACCAAATAACAGGGATTTTAGCTGGCTTTTGACCACAGAAAATTAAAGAGAGAAAGTGTCACTCCTTCCCCGGTTTACTTTTGCACAATATCTAGCATAGGAACAGGGATCACAGAATGGTTGAGGTTGGCAGGGACCTTTTGAGATCATTGGTCCAACCCCCCTGTTCAAGCAGAGTCACCTAGACCAGTTTGCCCATGACTGTGTCCAGTCAGGTTTTGAGTATCTCCAAGGATGGAGAGTCTACAACCTCTCTGGACAACCTCTTCCAACCTCAGAGTAAAAATGTGGGTGGTTTTTGTTTGGTGGGTTTTTTTTTAAATTCAGATGGAAATTCATGTGTTTCAGTTTGTGCTCATTGCCTCTTGTTGTGTATGTGAGCACCACCGACTATTGACTATCAGTCAATAGTTTTTTGTTAACATTATGCAAAAATAATATTTTGCCTCACTGGAAATTTATTTCCTGTTGCAACTCCAATAGCTTTGAACTGGCTCAAGCAAGACAGGCAACAAGTTCAGCTCTCCTGGGTAGCCCTGCTGACATTTGGTGAACCAGACATTGCAAAAAGTATATAAATCTAAAGCAGAAAATCTGTCATTTCAAGAATAACTGTTTTTGTCCAGAACTCAAAGTGTTTTCCAGATGAAATGAGGTCATACAAAGCTGTGGTCATGCTCAAAGCCAAGGAGCAGCTGACTAGAGCTGAGAACAGCTTTTGCTTTAGACCTCCAACCCAAACAAGCCTAGGGTCAAGGACCAATGTGTTTGTGTAGCTTCAGCTATCCTGTTGGAAACGTTGCAGACGTGAGCCTGCACTTACATACTTTAGTTAGTCTTTTCTGCCCTTTCCCTTTGTGCAGGTTAGGAACTATTTTCTTCAGAGGGTGTAAATCTGTCTGAGCCTATGGGGTCTCTGCATGTGTTTTAATCAGATCCCACACTCCACTGTGAATATTCAGCTCTTTGTTCTCTGGTTTTATCTCTGTGATGGAATACTAAAGGCCAGAGGCAGAAAACTCATGGCGTTGAGTTGATGGCTACCCCTGAAATCAAATCAAGTTGAAGAATAGGTAAGCTCTTACCTTGGAAAACGATTTGTGTGGGAAGACATCACCTATCAACAATCTTGTGCACTAAGGTCTGTGCTTGCTTTGAGATGCTGAGCAATCCTGTGTGATGGCAGACTGGAACATGACAAAAGGGCGCAAAAGCCTCCCAGCTCTAGAGGCCAATTTTACTATTTTATGGTGGAGATACTCCAGGAGCCTCATAAAACAGGGTGTATCCCTGTCTTTTTGAACCCAGTCAGACTCGCTGGCTCTCTAAGGGAAAGACAGAGGATAGAGAACTATTGCATTCAAACTGCTTTTCTAAAGAATCACTATTTTGGGGCATCTTCCTCTTTATTTAAAAAGCAAGTTGTCTGGTTAGAATCCTGTGCAATGCGCTGTGAGATGTGCTGTGTCTATAATATGCTGATGACTGCCTAAAGTTGGCAGTGCTGACCCAAGTCCTTTGAGAAGGGCAATGCAGCACCCCCAGGTGAGGCACTGCTTGGAGACAGTTCGGCTGCTAAGAGTCGCCCGAGGCTTGGTCACAGCAGGGTGGACAATCCTCAGCTGGTCACTGTATAGTGAAGACAGGCCTCCCGGGGCAGGAGCTCTATCTGCTCGCAAAGCCTTTAGGACACATATACTGGAAAGCTCAGTTGACAGATAGAAGCAAGGTATATTTGTATTAGAAAATTAAGATTTGACATGATCAAATACCAAAGAAAAATTGAACTGTGGGTACATAATAAAGTATGTAACATTATGAAACAGATCAAGAAGGAAAGAGCCAAGTGCCTACATAAGCTCTGAGATGAATTTCCACTAGAACAATGATTTTTAAAGGCATCTATTTTCCTTACAATCATAAGTTAATCACATAATATGCTTCTGACAGGTATTATGAACGTGGAAAATAGCTCTAGTTTTTCAGACTGTCAAACAAACTGATAAGCCATGCCAGTAAGTTCACCAAACCTGTCTTACTTAAAATGCTGATTCACTGACATATGCTACTTACTGTTACGTGTACCTGTATTGCTAAATAAAACCAATTACGTATGTATAATCACATATTATTTATTAAGCACTGCAACTGCTTGCATATTCTGGTAGGCACACTGAGAATCTATTTACTGTGGCATGTCTTTGTGAACAATAGCTGGGGAACTGCTACTGTAACTATTTATTAGGACAGCATTAAATGTGAAAATTTTGGGACCAGAAGGAAAGATAATATTTACGTTTGTTTAGGTTCGTTCCCATGGTACATAGAATAGTTTCTATGGGAATGGAAACAAATTGGTAATTTACCATTACCCACTAGTATCAGTACTACAGGGGGGGTTTGTTTTTAAAAGCCACTAACCTCAGCTTCATTGATTTGCCCAGAACCCTTTTTTCTTGTTTAACTTCTTTCTCTACATTGAAAAGGAAAAAGGAAAAAATCCCTGGTGGAAACCATTATTTGAAGCTATATCTGGATGAAAGCACAGAAGGTGACTATAAGATAAAAGGGAAAAATGCTCACAATGATTGATCCAGGTAAAAGAAAATGGAAATTTAGACCCAATAGCATTCACCATCTAGGTTATTCAGGGTGAGGGGTGTGACTGATGTAGTCCTTTAGGACAGGGTCTTTCTACTGTTTCGTTGAATTGGGGGAGTGCACACATGCACACAAACATGTTCTGTAGAGCATATTTCATATAAGACTAAGACTGTTCTAAGCTGGTTTTCTATACGCAGAATGGATATCTTGCACTTAACGCAGAATTGCAGTGTGATTATGACAATTCAGATTTCAGAGAGGGATGACCAGAGATACTATAGACGCAGTACAAAATGTAAACACGTCAAGCACAATGAAATACAGAATCTTATAAAAGTTAAAAATAAGAGGCCTGATAATGTGCATTGTACTGTTGATATTTCTTGGTTTTTCTAAGTTACAAAAGGAAATATTATTTCCATTTATTTTTTTTCCTTGCGGTTCCAAATAAACCTGTTGCTTGGCCGATTTCCAACCTACTTAGGGGTGACCAGGGAGAGAGATGTTCTTTTAAATTTGCAGCTCCTGAAAGCATATGACTACCCAAAAATCTCAACAATTTTTCTTTAACATCACACACCCACCTGTCCACATAATTCTGGGAGTGAATGTCTTCATATTTACATTATAGATTATTTTTAAGGCATTCATGTGAATGTATGTGATTGTTCTTTTTAAATCTCTGATTAAGTGCCACTTATGTGGCATTTTTTGCCTTTAAAACAAACAAACAAACAAACAACCCAAAAATCTTCCTCACAAGACTGAGCAAGTAGCAAGTGCCAAAGAGAAAGTCTGTGGCTGTCCTCCCACAGCATCATCCAAACACCTCTCCTGGTCTGCATTAACTTGCTGCTTTCCTTCCTCAATCAATGATCTAAAACATAGCATGAGAAATTCTTAGGAGAAATCAGACATTGGGGAATCCCTGACAATGCAGCTCTTGTAACAACCCCACTTTTAAGAGATAAGATTTATCCTAGACAGTATGTAATTTAAATGAAACTGCAGAACCCTGTTTTATATACACCATGTGTAGTATAAGTACTCTGTGACGTTCATGTGCACATTTTAAACGGTAGCTGTTTATCAGCATTGTGAAATGTGTGTATCCACTTGCATTATATATGTCTCTGTCTCCAAATACATGCATCTAGTTGGTCTTCCTCTTTTATTAGATATTCTTTCATCTCAAATTTTCAGGAGGAATTGCTAACGTTGATTAACTTTTGGAGGCAGCCTCAGCTGATTTGCAACATTGTTTCTGAAATTACATGTAAGGTACAATTGGTAAATTTTAAAAGCAGGACTGGTGGCACTTGTCCTTTCTAAATGAGCTCTTTTTTGAGCTTTAAAGTCCTTTAAATCCATACAGACTAGAATTAAAGCAAATATTCACAAAAAGTGCATAATGAAGGCAGTGGGAAAGGGAGAGTGAATTTTACACAACTGGGTTTCTTTTATGAGTTTTACTACAGTCCAGATCCACAAATGCCCAGAGCTGTAAAGGCACACAACCAGATTAAACTGTGCTCAACTTGTTCAGCTGTCTTCAGGAATGGGTATATTTTTTCCTGGATATTTTGTAAGACTTTGGTATAAACTTCAAACCTTTTCTTGTTAGTGCTGCATGTAGGTTTGCAGAATTGCCAGCTTTAGAGATCTTTATCAACAGCCACTGGTATTTGGACTAGAGCAGTGCCTTCCAGAACAGCTCCTCCAGCTCCCAGCTCTGCCAGCACCAGCAAGCCTTGCTTTGCATTAGGACCTCACTTTTCAGACAGAGCTGGCTGCTAGCTACACACATACTGTGTCTAAACCTGGGGACAGGAGGCAAACTGTGTGCTGAGAATCAGGCCCATGTTCTTAGCTGCCTCAACCAGAGAGAGAAAAACGCAAAAACATGGTGTAATTTAAGCCTGAAGTCTCTAAAATCATAGCAAAGAAAGAGTTTCAAATTCATTATTTGAGAATGAATGTGGGGGGGTTTTATTTTTCTTTTTTAATCCTTTTGATATTTGGCATCTGACTTGGGATTTTTGGCTGCATGGGATCAACCATATACTGAAATTTTATAATAAGCCATCATGGTTTTCCTCAGCCACACTCAGCAATAAAACAGTTAATTTTCTTCTGCTTAAAAATGTTCTTATTGAAAAGAGTTAATTGCTGCTTCACAGTTTTGATCTTTTCAAAGTAGAATTATGATTCTGCCTGACATCAAAAAACATTGAGCAAACATCTGAGCTTGTGCTGCAATGCAAATAGTCCCAGGGAGAGCACCATTTCTGATCCTTGCACTTGGTTCTAGTGGTCTCCAGCAGTGTTTGGGAGGGTTACCTGGCGACCAGCTGCACAAACACTGTACCTGGCCCCTCCAACCAGCAAAACCCTGCCTTTGCAAACCTAAAAGCCTTCTGTGTAAACAAACATCACAAATAAATACCAGAGTGGGGACTGTCCCAATTAAACAGCTGTAAAAATAAAAAATAAAAAGGTTTGCCTTATGACCAGGCTGTGAAACCACAAAGAAAGCATCTGCAAGCAGCAGTTATAACAAATAATGCTTTCCATTCAGCTGTACAGGCAAAGTCACTTGCAGGCAAGCATCTAGGATGCTGGTTGTTACATTTAATAGTTACCTGCAAAAAAGTAGGGTCAAGCTCTCTTCCAGGCTCACTTTCAAACAACAGGCCACCTTAGTCTGAAACATCATTAAAAATATACTTTTTTTGGCTAAGAAGCCTGATTAATTACTTTAGAACCGTAACGAAGTGAAAGGTTTCATATTTAAGCAAGGTCTGCTTGCTTACAAGCTTTTACCCATGCTTATGTGGTATAAAACCCACATAAATTCAGAGTAGTTCATCCTGCAAAGAAGAAAACTGCATTCAAAACTACTCATAAAGTTATCTTGCCTCTGATAGGAGATATGGACTTTATACATAAGAAACAGTACTTGCTTTACAAGATATGATATTATTAAGCAATGAAGAAGTACAAATTTGCAGGATATTGATTGTATCTTCTAAGTATAATCCTAGGAAATATTCTGTTTGTTTTTCTTAAAAATTATTGATTTCATTCTATCATTCGTATAGAAGAATATAAGAAGTTTAGGGTTGGTGTAAGGATGTCAGTTGAATGTTAGTTTGTTGTGAGAATGTTGGATGATATCAGGATGTAATTCTTCTGACAATAAAACACATTTCCAATTTTTTTTTAATATTCCTTTCTTGAACTACTCATAATGATACCAATTTTCCTCATTGTAAATAGGTATCAACAGAGACATTCCTGTTTTAATTCTGTGCATTGCATCCTACTAGAGGTAGTGCTGTCTTTTTAATTAATGGAGTCAGTGTACAAATAACACACTAGAGGTGAATTTTGGGTAGCTCTATGATTTGCTGCCGTCTTACTAGCTTTAGCTCTGGCAGTTAGCTTTCAGAGGTCTTGCCAATGAAGTTTAAGGTATATTGACCTCAGTTATACAGTCTGCCTCTCTACCTGATACTTCCCTTTCCTTTCAGTAGAAGGAATTTAGTGCCCATATTTTAACTCTTCAGTAGGAAGCCCAGAGCCTCAGCTGAAAATGCTGGCTGGGGTAGGCTAATGCTGAGCTGCTGGACTTTGCAGTGGCACATGTGCAGGCACATGTTCTGCTTCCCTTTCCTCCTGTTGCAGGAAAATGATATGAAAATGCACTGCACGGCTGCAGCRAGGTGCGAGGGTTCCTCTGCCCATGCTACTGCTGGCACCTGGAGCCAGGCCAGCTAATTGGCATTTCAGGAGAAACTTCTGCGGAGGGTGAAGCATCAACTAAAATGTTGTCTGCTCAACTCTGGTCCCTGGGTTGTTTCAGAAGTGTAAAGCAGCAAAAATCGTGTCTCTCCTCAATTAGCTGTTCCATTGGAAGTGGGTGTAGACTGCTGGAAGCAGATCCCAAAAGCCAGGACCAAAATTCCTTATGCCAGGGCATTCATAGGGGTTAGATTCCTGTCTACTCTGTCTTTTTGCTACAGCAAAACACCTTTACTCTGTCTTTTTGCTACAGCAAAACACTGGGTGGTATGAAACTAAGCTGTTGCCTACAGTTTTAAGTGATTTTATCCTAGTGTTTACATGTCAAATGTGATATAGTTCATATTCATTATTTCTCATTAGTTTCTCTGGTTTTATATGCAATTACCTTTTTTCCAGTGACTGCCTCTTTTTTTTAATGTTCAGGCTGGACAGTATCATCCACTCAAAAAAGAGTGGATGATTTCTTGAAATCTAAAYTTGAAAATCATTCTCCCTGGCACCTAATATCCTGAGGCCCTTCCTTGCTGCTTCCATGCTGCTTCAGTATTTGTCTTCCAAGGGCTTTGTGTGAGCTCTATTGCCCGTGTAGGAGGTGATCTGAGAATGGCTTTTTTTTCACTTACACTGCAAAAGTACAAACTGATTTCAACCCACTGAATATTTCGGCATACCTTGTATTTTCTTTTAGAAACCAATAAGCCCCTAAAGGTTTCCTTCACTAACCATCTGTACCTTAGATGAGGCTGTGAGCTAATTGCTAAACTGCCATCATCTTCAAGATTACTTGGGTTTTCTTACAGTAAAATGACTAAGAGATGAAGGATTTTGGAAGGAAATGAGCCTCTGACTCTGCACAGCCCTGTCTGAGGGCACTGACCCTCATGGAGGAGAGTTGGGGGCTTTGCGGAAGGAGGCACACCTCTCCCTCCTGTTGCCTCTGGGTATTGCATCTATCTGCCCAGACTAACCTTCTGGCCTGTGATGGGTTTGAGGAACAGCCCAGGTCTCCAGAGTTGGTGTAAGAGCAAATGAAGTGACACAGAGAGATGCAACTTCTGGGCTGCTGCTGTCTCATTATCTCTGGTAGGTCCCTAGTGTCTCACACCTAGGAAATTTGAAAAAAATGTGTCACTTCTACATTAAGGAAGCTTTGGTGGTTCTTTTTGCAACACCTCAGGCCAATTTGCCCGCACGCTGTTGGCACCAGCTTTTGCAGTCCGGCCCAATGACAGGGCTGTGTGATCAGATTTAGACCCACAGTTGCTTGCTCAGTTATAGACCAGGACACTGCAAAAGATAAACAGGACAAAAAGAAGTCCACATAAAACTACCCAAACCTCATTAAACTTTTTAAAGAAATCAGAATGCAAATGCAAGTGGTATAACTAACTTGTTAGAAAGTTGAATCTGAGAGACTGTTCAGGAGGTTTGAACTTGGATACTTTAAAAACAACTAAAAATTCCAAGACATTTCAGCAGATTACACTCTAGGTAACAAACACACTTTGAAGTCATTTTCTCTGTCTAGATTGCAATTAGGAACATTCACTATAAAAGGAAATTACAGTTTAAGAAGGTATGAGTAGAGCAAAAGACTAGGAAATACCTATTAGGAAATCAACTTTTCTCCTCCCTTGAAATCTCCATTTAAATGCCCTTCAATGCCCTTTTCAAACACAGTTGAAATAATTTATATGACATGAGGAAACATTGTGACCACTGGAAGAAATTCAGACACGTAACTGATGTATTTTTCCCATTTCTACACATGCTGCGAGTCTTTGTGTTCAGACCATCTTACCTATTCTATGCCGTAGGATCACACTTGGCAAAACCATCTGAAAAAATGCAGTGGCTATTTGATTCTAGCTCTCATAAACAAAACAGTTATTCTTTATTTAATTGCAGTATTCGGATTTTTTTTTTTTTAATTTAAACATTAATGTTCCCAGTTTGGGTAGAGAATTTATGACGATGCCAGTAATTCTAAATACATAACAATAATCACAATTCTTGCGGTGTTTTTTTCTCCTTACTGTGAATACATAAATTCATCTAGCTTCTTAAAACTACTCCTGAAATCCAGGCTGCAAGCTCATGCCTGCTGCTTGACTGAACATTACATCTGCTTTAAGAGCACATGAGGGTCTTTGTTTGAAGCCTAATGTGCGCGTTATAAAATACAAAACTGCCGGCCTCCTGAAATAAAAATTATTTCAATTTCCCTGGCCCTGTGTGACCCTGGCAAAAGTATCTAGTGATGGATCCCACTGCGTTAGGCTGCGCGGTGCCCCGCTGAGGCCCGCAGCCTCCCTGGGGAGCAGCACAGGGCCCGGCAGGACGCGCGGGCAGATCCTGTCTCCCCCACAGTATTGGAGCCAGCATGCTCCAGAAAGGCAGTGGGAGGAGCAGTGGGCAGCATTTTGATACTTCAGCCACCCAGGTTTAATCTACCACAAAAATATGTGTCAAAATGCACAGGTTTTTCCCCACAGTAGGGGCATGGTGATGCTATCTGCCTGCCTTACTTGGTGAGATTTTCTTTTAAAAACCTGGAGACTTTTCTGAGAGGTATGAAAAACCCAAACCATTTCCCACTGAAAGTAAAGGAACGACAAAGATTTTGGTTTATGTTAGATTTGGGCTTATTCATGTGTATAAATTATTGAATTAATGTCCATGAAAATTATTTGCAGTACTTTAAATGAAACATTTTCCATTAAAAATATTTTCATATTCAAAACTGTATATCTTTGCTAAAAAGCATCAACAGAAAAAAAAATGTTTCCATAGGCATTCTTTTGCCATCTTAGTTGAAATCATGTGCAAATGCTAGCAAAATGATCATAGAAGTCCTTATTTTACTGAAAACACAGATTTTTGGCCACAGCAAAGTATTGTCATTTCCATAGCATCTTCAAAACATTAAAACAGTTGCTGTAACTGAATTGAAAAAATGTTAAAAAATGAAATTAAAAAAGGCATTGTTTTTGAACCTTCAACTGAAAGTATCTACATTTTGAACCAAACGTTATCTTTTTTGATCACGTTACCTATTAAATCATTTTTATGCTTTTGAAATCTTGTCAAAATATGAGGATAGGCTACAAGATCATACCCAGGAAAACTGGGGCTTTGCTTATTCCAGCCTTGCCCACTTCCAGGAACAGCTCCCAAAGTCTTGGAACACATGCCATAAATCTTTCTGAAGAAATTCCTCTAGGATCCACCTGGGAATCATGTTAGTGAACAGTTCAACAACAGCTGGTCATATCTGGCAACAACAGCCTAAAAATTAGGAGGTCCTCCTGTTAGTGGCATAAATTACCACTGTTCAGAAATTGGGGGGGTGGTTCCATGCTAAATGAAAGAAGTTTGGACAAAAATATTTCTTTTCTTAAGAAAACACTGGTTTTGAAAAAGTATTTCAACAAACCATTCCATATTAAATGTTTTCTTTTGAAAGTAATAAATAAGTAAATAGTGGTTTGTCCAGCAAAGAGCAAATCTGCATGCTTCTGAAGGTTCACTTTTACAAAGAAAGCTGGCTATCTTCCCTGCCCAGATCTGGAGCTAATGTAGAAGATAAGATATCAAGAAAGGGACAGAAACTCCTTTTAATGAAGGGAAGAAAAATCAGATTAATAACTGTAATACATTCGAGCAACCATTTATCTGGGCTAGCATCAAGATCACACAAGCCAAGTGCTATTAGCAACTCTGCATAGCAATACAGACTGAAGCTGGCATGGCCAAATACTTGAATGGAGTAGCCTCAAAACTGCTTTGGGAATCAGTTATGTGAGTGCTGGTCTATGTAGTTTTGTTTGATTATCACTATGCTGTACAGGAATATTCAGATTTTTTTTTTCTTTTGTTTTTCTAAAGGCTGGCAACAGGAAATTGAAGATCACCATATTTAGTTTAGCTTTTCTTTGTGACAGCTTTTTAACAGATCTTAAAATAAACTGTATTTTGTCATTTTTGCTATATGCATTTTATATCTATTCTAACTCCTGAAAATAACATAAAACATCTTCTTTAATGAGCAGTTGAGTTTACAGTTTAAGTTTTATGAAGTCATGTGATATGATAGTATTTTCACAAAAATTGTCTCATGTTATTTGCAAAGTATTAAACAGGTAGAGTATAAAGAGCCATAAAAACAGTTTGGAGAGCAAGCCACATCATTCCTGATTTAGGCTGGGATCATATATGAAATTCTTGGACTTATAGAAATAAATAGAAACAAAGTTTGATTAATCTGGTATGAAAAGCAGACAACAAATATCAGACTTTATCTTAATACAGATAATGGTATTCCAAGATAGATGGCACTTACATACGAGAATGTGCTACACAATCTTTTGGATTCCCTCAAGATCTCTTTATTAGCAGGTATGCTAAAATTGCATATGTAGTAGGGTTATAAATATTGTACACAGCCTTGCTTAACCAAAATAAGTTGTCTTACTGACTAGTGAAAGTTGATGTGTTGTCTAATAAACAAGCTGTTGGGAATAACTTGCTTTTTTTTCCTCATATATTTATATCTAATGCCTGGTAGTGCAATGACACATCTCAAAAGAAAATCAAGTTATGTTGATAGTGCAATAAAATAATAACAGTAAAAATTCATGACAATGCTTGAAGTTTCACTTGTGGCAATAGAGAATTCTACAAGAATAAATATTCCAGCTTCTGTTTGATAAACTATGAATAGTGACAAACATAATTTTCTGTACTATTAAACCTGGACTGCTCAGGAATTTACATTATAAACTAATTGTATGGATGAGGCTCTGTAACTTAAACATACACATCAGTAACATACCATGAGAACTTGTTAGCATTTGGAAACTTTTGTCTCAATCCATTATAAGACCTGCATCTGCTCCTAGTCAGAAGCAGGAAGGCTTTTCTGTATGTCCTGAGTGTTGGCTGGGAGAATAACATGATTGGTTTATGCCCTTTGAACTGAAAGATATTGTGTTAGAATATAAGCAGTTCAGGAAAAAGTTATTAGATATTGGCCTGACGTTAGCACCATGGGAATGTCTGGAAAACAATTTTAAGAAATCTGGGAAGGCAGCAGAAACCAAGACTGCCTCTAATCCAAGAAAAAAAGTAATGGAAATCTGCCCCTTTTTTCTTAAGGATTCCAGTCAGTCAACTATTTCCTAAAGAAATATTTCTATACACAGAACTTGTTCTTAGACATCATTAGAAGAGCAGGGGGAAATCTCTCATTTCCTGTGCTCAGGCCTACTAATACACCTGGTCTTCGTTAAGCACTATCAGTTGTTGCTTGGCACGTGCACTTCTGTCCTATCAGCTATTTTACATGGGAGTCTTGTTGTTGCGTGAGTATGATCACAGCAACGGTGTTGTGGTAGCTTTACTCCTCTGAGCAGTTCTGGGATTGCTCTCCTGAGTAAAAATTCCCATGAGTTCATCCCGACAAGACTTTATCTGTGTTAGCCTAGTAGACCTTAAACCCACATGTCTATGTCTTTATTTCACAGCATCAGTAAATACCCAGGCAACAGACCCATAGTTTCAAGCACATGAAACAGAACAGAGAGCTTTGTTAATACCTGTCTGTGGCACACCTTTTTCCATCTTCCATCTCCTTCACATACTGAGCACAATGTTCCTGCCCTCTCCCTAAGAGCCCATAAATATAGTAAGAAATAAAGACCTTTTCGGAGTTGGAAGCAACTTTAGACTACAAATTCAATCCAAAGCCTATGTCTTTGTTACATTCCTCAATTGCTCAGTAAGAGGCTCTGATTTGGAGGAGATGCAGAATAAAATAAAGAACAACTTTGGCTCAAGCTCTAGGCAGTGAGACTGTTACTGATCCCTATGGACGTGGACTACTTGCAACATCTATGAATGAGTTCCCAATTCTTTCTCTTGCTACTGTTGTGTGAAAAATATACTTAAACATGTGTTATACCACTGAGCATTTCAGGATATGTCAGCTTTTTTTAACTGAAAATTGATCAAGTTTTAAGGGATAGTCCCAATGTTTATGCACAGAACATCTTGGTAAGAACATGGTGAATAGATTTTTTTTTTCTCTCTCTCTAATCTTTTTCTCTCTCTGTCTCCTGTTTTCAGCTTCCTTAATTTAACCATAACCTTGCCCATCATTTACATTTTAAGTGCTGTATAGCCAGACAAGTGATTCCATAGAAATTGGGAAGATTTTCGTTCTCAGCTAGTTTTAATATGGAAAGTCCCTGATGGAAACAAAAGGATTACTTTTTTTCTTCACTAGCTATTACCTGAGAACAGTATTTTTGTGTTTTGCACCACAGCTAGTAAAAATGATAGTGCAGACAAATCATCATTGGAAAGGTAGTGGGTGGTGCAATAAAGAGTAAAAGCAGGGCAACCTTTCATCACCACTGCAGTTCAGCTGCCAGAGCTTGATAGCATTTTCCATTCCATTCTACTGACAAATCAATGGCAGCAGAGACTAGACAATATAAAATAAAAATCTTTGTTGTTTTCCAGATAAATTAAATACAGTTACTGAAAAAATGGGAATCACACAACCTCCGACTGACTTCAGGCAACTGTATAGACGGCAATGGCCTCAGGGTATGCTCAGGAGGAAGCCTTTAGGCTCATATATGCATGGCGTGGGATAGAGCAGTTTGGACCTGGGGTAGGGGGAAAAGGCTGAGTTTTATAAATATGAAAATTTAATAATAAATATAACAAAACTATAAATTATTTCAAAATCTTGGACATTTTCTAAAATTAAGACTTTTCCAAAGAGCAATCTTTGTTCTTAGCTATATTGTAAAGACAACAGGCTAGCAGGGAACAAGTTTTGTAGGCTGGCAAGAACTCTCTCTGCTGAGCTCAGTAGGAGCCTCATTGGTTTTGCACTGAAAACTACAGAGTACAGCTCACTGAGCTTTTCCTAATTTATCTATTTTTAGCATTAACTAGTTTGAGAACAGAAACGGTTTTGAGGTGTAAATAAAAGAATACAATAGAAAAATACAAAATTTTAATTGGAATAACAAAAGTAAATATCTGAAAACCTATTTGAAAATGATGTTGACTACAGATCAGTAAAGATCCCTCTACGTTAAGTATTTAATGCTTCCACTCAAAATATTGAATCTGCTGATTCACTAATTAATGAACAAGGCCACAAATCTGCCAGAGAGGATCAGGCCAGTGTCGGTACAATGAAAGGCACAGGTTCTGCAGTAGCCACGTTAGAGTAGAAGGGAACAAGTAGGAAGCCGGGGGGAGTCCTCACTCCTGCTGGGAGCCGGGGCCATAGGCACACCGTGGCTGGGGAAACGCGGTGCCTCCTCCTGCCCGCTCCCTGTGCGGCCCAGAGCCCAGCCATGCTGTGCAAACTCTCCCCGGGGCCGGGAAGCGGGGAAGGAGGGTGCTGCTGGGGTGGCTCAGCCCCCTCAACGGCATTTCAAATGTACGGCAAGGCTGTGCAGGTCTGGCCATCCTCTGGAGGGGAGTGCACGTCTACCCAAGCCTGCAAGGTCGCGTTGGGTCATTGTTGGCTAAGGAGGTTATTTTAATATGTGCTCTGGTGGGACTTCACTTTTAAAAGAATAATTGGAGCACCATATTGGTATGGGAACAGCTTAATGATGTTCTTTGTTGGAATTAAAGGATACAGGAATTGATCTGAGGTAACAGGAACATGTGGGCTCGAAATAGTAAAGTGTGATCCTGCTGTGATCAGGAAGTGTTTAGTAGCTTCCCTATATTTTTGCTTGTTCTTTTAAAATAACCTGGTTTCCATTGTAAAATATTCTAATTTCTAAATTGAATATTCATCTCAGTGGGTCTCATGCTAAAATATCACAGAAAAATGGTATTTTTCTCATTTTGTTTAATTTCCATAATTTTAGACGTTTAATTGATTTTGTTGCTCTGGCAATGTGGTGGCTACAGTGACTACCCATATGAAATCTATTTGCTTTTTACTTGCTTATTTAGAGAGTTGTTGCTAGCTCTCTCTCAATTTATCATACTTTCATGGGTTAATGAAGAAAAAGTTTATTGTCAGCATTCTTTACGTTTTGTTTGAACTATTGCTTACAAATAAATTATTATATTAAACTAGCTCTCCACTTTCAACAAGTATCTTAGGTTCTCTATGTTTGTTATTTGTATTTATTAAGCAGGTCATAAAACTTATTTCTACCTCTGGGCTATATATAAATTTCTCTTTTTGGTTGGTGTTATAAGTCAAACAGTTTTGTGTTTCTAGCTTCCGATTTGATCACTCAAACATTTTAAACACTGTATTACTGATTAAGAAAAGATGAAGTAGCTCTTATGGCATTTTTAGGACCAATTTTTGAATGATTACTTACTTAGAATAAATTAAACTCTATTCTGTAGGTTTACCAAGATCATCTCAAATAATCCAGCAGTTAACTGAATGTCTTACAAATGACAAATAATGAGATATATAGAAAAGTAGAAAATTGTCTGTTTTGGTTTTTTGACTGGCTCCATTCAACACATAAAATGCGAAACATTTCCTGTAAAGGAGAATACTCCATACCCAAAAAAGGAGCTAGTTTATTTTGTTTCAGGTTTTTTGGCTCTACTGCGATAAGAAAGCAGCATTTCTCAGATGTTTCTCATTAGTCCCAGTGCTAGCTACTTTCCAGATAAATGTGAACTCTTTCCTGAAAATGAGAAAAGCAGTATCATGACACTAAGGCTGCAGAAATAGATCTCCTATTGGGGGTGGGGGGGTGGGGGAAATCCAAAAAGCAGCATTCATACTTGCCTAAAAAGGCAAGGATTCAGCAAAATATTTCAGTATCTACTAAACTTTAAGTATACTTCAACGTAAAACATTGTCCTTACTCAAGGAATGGCAAAACACACACTGGCTTCAAGACAAGAGAGACATTTCACCTGAGTGTATACTTCTGTGCTTAATTGCTGCAATGGACATAGGGCTGAAGTACCTGTGGTGGGGGGCAATCCTTTATTTTAGGTCTCTGTCACACTTGGATGCTTTTGGATATCTGGACTCCCATGGCTCTGACCAGTTGTCCCCAGCCAGAACAGCACTTTGTGGAGCACATATAATATCCTATTGCATTTTGAAGGATCTGGCTCGTTGCACTTTTTATTGGAGAGGTGACACTGCTTATTCAGTGGTCACTTGTTTGGGGGAGAGGCTCCTTGTCCAGGCAGTATCAGAAAGAAGGGACTATATCTGAAGAAATAGCCTTATTTCTAAATTACATCGACATCTTAATAAAATGCTCATTATCCTACATCCTTATACGTAGGATAATTGTTCATGCCCTGTTTCAAGGCAATCAATGTATAGACAAAGTAATACATATCTAAAATGCATAAAGAAGCATCACTCCGTTGAATTTTCCTACTTTCCATTGTCTTATTTCTCTGCATAGAAATGTTTACTAACCTACTGGTAGTTCAATTGCACTATCTTTTCTCCTTAAAACAGACACAGGCTAACGACCATCTGTTGTTATAAAATTTACTATTCACACAGGATGCTATAAAAACAACCAGTAGAGCTGACTGAAAAATAACTTAAAAAAATAAGCTCCATTTACTATTTTGCTTTAGGAGGAGGGGAGACCTTTTTCATCATATTTCTTTTCAGGTATTTTTGGAGGACATCAACTCTTTCAATAATATGGGTTTGATTTTTATAGTATTGGATTGAATGTACAGGAAGGGAGGCAGCAGTGAAATAAATCTAACTAAATGAGGCCACAAAGTGGTTTCATATCTAAACGCAAAAGCATTATGTGTGCTTTTTGCTCAAGTCATGATATCTTCACTTCACATAAAATAGTTTCCTATTCGTATCAAAACACATGCAGAAACACTTGGATTTCAGCGCCATTCAGCTTGAGAATGCTGAGCATGGTTTTAGTCTAGATCCTCATGTGGAGTAAACTAGCGTGGCTTTCTCAGCTTCAGTAAAGCTTCAGTAAAGCAATAGCTATTTACACCAGCTGAAGATTTGATGTGTATTCCTCTCCCTCCACTTTGTTGGATAGTCTCTTGCTTGAAATCTGTATGAATTACAACATGGATAAACAATACAGAAGCACTTTTTAATAAAGGTAGTTGCATGTTTAAGATCATGGATAGTGGGAGCAAAATTGAGTGAAACAATACATACAAATCACTGGAGGGTTTCTGACCTCTCCCAAGTCTCTTTCAGTCTAAAAACATTTCAGTATTAGCCCTTGCAGGTGCTGCAGGGAATAAATACGTATCACAAGCTAGGCTGCAGCTAAACTTTGAAGTCTTGACGTTTGACCTCTAAGAGCCTGTGAAAAGGTACAGCTAGCCAGATGAGGACAGCAAAAAAGAAATGCATACATTTATTTTATTTGTAGATTAGTTTTGAGTCAAAAACACATGAAAGTAAAAGAGATTGGATATGCTGGAGAATGCAGGGATAGGGAGTTGTGTGCTTTAAAGTAGCTCTGTGTTAAGAGGTTTTTGAAAATGAATAAGGACATACCTTTCCACATTTTTCCTTTTTGTCCCCTCCTAGAAAATAGGATGAGAAGAGTCCATGTTTGTAAAACTGAAGGTGTTCTTTATAAACCAACTGCATCTATCTTTTTAGCCCTTTGCACATGTTCTGATTTCTTGGCAGAGACTCTCCAGATTCCTTTTCCTTGCAAGGTGTGTTCCTCCTCCATATTCCATATAGGATGTTACTACATTTCCCTTGCTTTTTACCTTGTATCCCACCAACTCTGTAAGGGACAGAGATCTCTTATTCCTTCGCAGAATAAATGAATGAATAAAACCACTTCTGCAGAGCTGGGTACGGCAAAGCTCAACTTTGCACAAGTAGAGAAACTTCTCAAAAGAATTCTTGAGCCAAGGACAAGGAAAGAAAATTAACTTTTCAAATAGCAAAAAATGCAAGCAAGCAGGATTTTTGCAAGCTAGTTCTAAAGGAAAGGGAAAGGAAAGATGAAAAGGGTCAGTCAGTCATGGGTTGAAGCAAACAGGAAAGTTGTAGGTGAGAGCTAGCCCAGTGGTCTGGAATAGGAAGGTGAGAAGGTGTTTTGGAAAAAACAGGATGAGAGCAAGCAACAACAACCACTAACCATGGGAGTCCTATAAAGGCAAAGAAATTACAGGTCAACATTAACGTGGTCTTGAAGTGATACAAAGCTGGAAAGGAGATGTAGAGATAGTTCAAGATGAGTTTTGAAAAGCAGAGAGACAATCCTAATGTGTTTTAGGATACAAGCAAATTGTGGATAAACTGGCAAAACCTTAAAGCGCACTAGCTATTCAAGAGTAAATCTCCATGTGAATGTTCTCACAGGGCATTTATTACCCATCCCCTTAGAGGGAGAGCTGGGAAGCTCAGACCAGCTCTGTAAGTCTTTGGGTTAGAAGAGCAGGAGCAGTGCGGGTTTCCTGCGGGGCAGTGTGTGGGGAATTTGCACATTCCCTGTCTGCTCTGTGCCTTGCTCGACTCGTCATTATTAGTCTATCTCTTTCAGGAGCAATGCCTTCATACAAAGTACAGACCATGTAAGAAAAAAAAGTCAAGCCTTATCTGGGATCAAAAGTACATACATTTTTGCCAAGGCTCCTCTCTATATGCCCCTCAGATGCTATAACTATGTCAGCAATCTAAGTCCATACTCATTGCAGATTACAATTTAAATGAGTTTCAGCAGTACCTCATGTTCCTTTCTTTTAGACTTTCCCTCTCCCCCATCTGCAGGGATACATTCGAACAAAGAAGGCACAAGAGCAAAGATTAAACCGAACTTAAACCAGACACCTTCTGCACTCAGATAGCTGTGTCCTTTGTTCACAATTCACTTACAGCCCTCCCCCTACACTAAGCTGTATTTTTCATTCTCAGCAAATCACAGGACCAGATGCTCCTTTTGACATGTGGAGACAAGTCAGAGATTTGGAGGCTTTCTCAATTTGTGTTGGCTAATGTAACAGTTATTATAGCTACATTCTCAATATTGGAGAAACATGCTTCCCTGACTTGCTTTGATTTCTTGTCAAAGTAGCTTACAGAAAACACAACAAGTAGCTATTACTGGTTTTACTCTCTCTTCTGTTAAGTTTATTTTAAAAGTGGCATGAAATTAATTTGTCCACTTTGGGTTATTTCTTTTTTATTAGTTTTCAGTGTGAAATGGTTGAATTTGACTTCTTTCTCTAAAAATGAGAATCTGACTGTAGTGAACATACTGCTGGGATGGAAAGTTGGTGCAATGACAAGAGGCCAATGGTTATTATTAGTACTGTAGTGCAGGTACAGTTTCTGCAGTACATTGTAGCCTCAGCCGCAGAGAAGGGCCCCACTGTACCCTGTGTACTCTACAGACAAGAAGCAAGAACAGACAGTGGCAAAGTAACCGTCCGTAATAAGAGACTTGTTTAGACTCCATGTTTGGCCAGTGGGTAGCTCACCTTGACACACAGAGTCAGCGCAGAGCTGGTGAACAAATGCTGTTTGGGTGTTTTCAGTCAAGGTATTCTCT
The DNA here is from genome assembly GCA_030449065.1 of Oceanodroma leucorhoa. Taxonomy (NCBI): domain Eukaryota; kingdom Metazoa; phylum Chordata; class Aves; order Procellariiformes; genus Oceanodroma; species Oceanodroma leucorhoa. Next base: position 6,398,306 of record JASVER010000014.1, read on the forward strand.
CTGAACACGGCAGTTCATGAAAACCTGAATGTGTCGGTTTGGATGAACTTCAGATGGTACTCCACATTATCATGTTAGCTTCAGCTGAATCTCTGTGATGGCCATTGTGGCACAGAGCTTATCGTAGGTTCATTTATTGATATTTGACTTGAACATTATACTGTTACCCTGAGTACTAGTAAAGAAGCAAGAGAAGGAGAGAATCTCACGTGTGTATCAGGGCAGGGGTGAATTATCAGTGGTCTAAAAATCTATTCACATACAGCGTAGAGAAATAATGTTTAGCACTGGTATTAACAGTGTCTCATTTTTCAGTGGAAAGCATATGCTCATTCATATTTTAACATATATATTACAGATCTATCTGTAATATGTATCTGTATATATTTTATCTGTCTAATGTATTTTATCAGCTGGATGTAGGTAAATACACAAATCTGTGTTGTGCAGGTTGCTACATAACACTAGATGGTGTGAAAAAAGTGAGCAGGTACCTCAGATTCTTTCAAATCCGTGTAGAACAAATAGGCCTTCATTTCTAAAGGCCTCAGTCAAAGGACCAGATGTGGTAAACGCATGGCACTTAATTTTTCTTCCTTGGAACGATGAAGGGCTGAGATGACCTTGTAGTTTCAAGGAGTCTACAGCAGTGATTTCAAACCTGACACTTAGATCAATCACTAAATCATTCCCCTTAGCTGAACTGACTCATTGCCTATTTGCCCACCATGAAAAAAAGGAAAAAGCAAGGTCCTTTAATGCCAATCCTGTATTTCAAAGCCACTGCCGTGTAAAGCCTGTCCTACACAATATGCTATCCAGGCGTATACCAGCCAACCTTTCTAGTACAGAAGCTGCATGTAATTTAATAAATGATTCCAAAAGCATCAGGATTAGTTAACCTGCATCTCCTCCACTCAGTAAGGCAGCCCATGACAGCTCTGCCTACAATATCTGCAGGTCTCCCCCATAAACCCAGTGCCCCATTTCCTCCCCCTCTCCCCAAGATGCTTACGATTTCCCTCCCCTTTCCTGAATCCCTGTGCATACCCCCCATCTCATGTTCCCAAAATCACCCCCTATCGCAATGCCACACGTTCTTCCTTTGCTCCCTGCAGTCCTGCAATCCCTCACACCATCTCCCTGTCCTCCCTCTATACATGCTTTGGCTTTCTGCTGTGACGAGTACGTATATTTGTGCTGACTGGCAAGCTGTGCTGATCAGGCAGTCCACACACACATGCCACTACCCAGCTAGCTGCTGCCAACAGAATGCAGAAAGCCTCTTTCGCCATGTCTTTTCCTCAGAGAAAGGATTAATACAGTCATTTTCCCTCCTCTACCAATTCCTGATTTTCATTAAACTCCTAGGAAAGGAAGATTTTTGAGACCTCTATCCCGAAGGCATTGTCAGTTGTGGTTGAAATTGGCTGGCAAATTCAAGATCATTAGGGTCAGGACTGACAGACAGGCTGGTAGCACGATTGCATTATTTTTTTCCCTAGAAACCAGGCTAAGAGAAGTGATTTTGGCAGTGTAATTGATACAGTGGTTTGTGAGCAAAATAAGCGATACTCACAAAAGTGCCTTTAATTTGATACTGGTTTGTCTGCAGTAAGACTTTTGCCAGTATTTCTTAAATCTCTTAAAGGATCGTGTCCTCAGTACTGGCAAAAATGCACTCCTGGCCTAATTTTGATTAGCAGATAAAATGACTTCCCAGCAGCAACAGACCACGCTGTAGAGAACAAATAAGGGYAATGACTTATTTGTGTGTTTGTGTGACAGTATTAATTCTGTGACCGTAAACTTAGTTGCATGATTTCCAATCCAGTCCAGCACACAAAGCACTCGGTGTTCCTTGAAATTTCCTGTTTCCATAACACTCGTCAGGAAATGCTGGATATATGGTATATAGATAGATTCCTATGCCGAGCATACTCGGTGACCTTCCTCTGCTCATCGTGGACAGTGCACCCGCCATGAGAGGGGTGGGAGAGGGACATAGGAAAGGGTAGTGAAGAACTCGGGTTCATCACGCATGAAAAAAAAGGAGAATTGTGCATGGTTAAAACCTTTAACTGCAGAAATGCAGTGCGGTGTGAGAAACTGCGTAGACAGACCAAATGACTTCCTGAGTAACTTTAATCCTGGGTCTGGCAACAATTTACAGTTTTCCCTTGGAAGYGCTTTTCAACTCAGTATACCTCGGTTGTCCTTTCATGAAGTGTTCATAGTCTTTACCTGCTTCACACGGGTGTTGTGAAGTTTCATTAATTAATACTTGAAGATTCTAAAGTAAGAAAGTGCCGCATAAATGTATTCCTTTTATCAATTCCACATAAGCTATTTTGGTCAGACTCTTCAGCTGCAGAGCCATCAGGAGATCTCACAGCAGGCAACTGTGGAGGTAATTTTTCCTTTACTGAATTGAGCCCTTAGGAGTTAATGATTGACTGCTAATAGGTTTATCCCATTAAATAAGGGGAGAAGGAAGGTTTTGCCTAATGTGCAACAGGCAAAGAAGGAAAATATCCAAAGCAAAGTGAGCTCCGTTGAATATAAGTGACCATCTTATGGCATGTGTTGGAACTAGATCCCAGGAATGGGAGAAAGTTTATAATATTCCATGCAGTCTGAAGGTTTGCAGTGAATTTTGGGCTACACATTGCCTACCTTCAGTTCACTAAGAAAGAAATCTCTATAAGAACAAGCAATGAAATCTATGCTATTGCTAGTAGAGAAGTTTTGCAAAGTAAATGTTTATAAACCTTTCATATGAAGTTAATGATGCTTATTAAAATGTTAAAAGCAGTCATTCACAACGACTCCCATTTTTAAGAGCAGTTTTATTACCACACTCTGCTCTCTGAATTAATGGGCAGCTTAGTTACTTATTTGGTTTACAGTAAACGTTGGCCAGATTATACAATTTAGTTCATGAAATATTTAGAGTTTTTTGAAGTTGTAATGATTTGTAAAGTCTGGAGTGTCTACAATATCTATGATGCTGTGACTTTAGCCCTCGAAATAATTCCTAACACTGATATCCCTTTCTGCACTCCCAAAATCCCAACTTTCCTTACAGAATTACATTTATATTACTTTTTTTCTCTGAAATATAGCCACTTCTAGGTTTGTGAAACTTGCCATTTTATGGCCAATCACCCAGGAGTTCAGGGCTGGAAGCAGGGACGTGCCATTCATAACTTCAGGGAATATGTGGCCAGACACACTTTATGCTTACATAGACTTGACTTGGGCTAGGACAACAAGCTATTATATGACTGGAATGACCATCTGAGTAGATGAGGAATTAGACCTTTAAACTCTGTGTGTTTATGGCGGTGGAAAATGCTAACAGTTAATGTTAATGCCAAATGCTAACGGTTTCTGGCTACTTCGAAAAAGCGTCCCTAATTAAAAACCTTTAGAAAAAAATATTGTGTATGTAGTATGACTACAATTTCGCAAAAAGCATAAGCTCGTTGATATCACTAGGCCTTACATATGGGTCTAAATTTAAACATATGTTGTTTACTGCATAAGACAAGACTGTTGAATCAGATATGTAAAAAGTGAACAGATAATTTTTGGAAAAAGTACTAAAAACTGCTAGTGAACACTTCTGGTAGTGTGTCTTTGTCTCTGATTTTATTTTTAGTTCGGGGTGTTATTGAGAGGAAGAAGGGGGCAGTTTTCTTTCTTTTCATTCTGCACAATGCAGAGAGTGTCATTTCATCCCCTTATCACCCCTACCTTTCCTCTTCCTTCCCCTCCACTTTCTAGAAATCTCTTTGTACAGCACACTCGTACTCTACTTATCAGGCAGAGAAATTCTGGGACTTCGGCTGTCTTTAAATAAAGGGACGTTGTAACACCTAGAAATAATTTAACATTCAGACTAAACTTTTGGTTATCAAGGGTGCATTTCCAGGAGAAAAAGTGTGAGGAAAGAAAATAATTTTCCTTTAAATAAAAGCCCAGAAATTTCCATAGGAATTTTTGCAAGCAGGAATGGTACCAGAAATCCTGTTCTTCCATTTTTTAATGATGTTTCTAGTTTGCTGTTAAAAAAGAGATTCCTTACAATTGCCACATTGACAAATTATTCTCCCTTTTTTTCCTCCACATCTTCAGTCAGTTAGTATACTCCCTGTGCTCCAATATGGGGAGAGAAGGGGCATGGAGGACAAAACTGTTTTTAAATAGAGAACAGAAATATGGTTTCAAACTAAAAACATATCAAGACACTCTAGGGCAGATGTATCAGCTGAAACTATTTTTCTTACTAGTAAATAATTAACTGGGCTTAAAACTAGTAACGTTTTAAAATTTCAGTTGCACTCTTGCTGCAGTGCAAAAGCAAGAACAGTCTACACTTTTTTTGTCCTATGCTTTCTGTCATCCTGACTTCCACTTTACCTTTCTTTTAACTATCTCTGACCCCCAGACAAGTATTGTTCTATCACTACAGTAGTAATTGAAGAGTAATTTGTTTCCTCAGTTCCTACATCGCTTCACACAAGCCATTAGTGTAAATATATATAATTATATAAGTACTGAACAATTTGCCATTTCATATTTATTTACACTGTGATTTTCTACAGAACCAGAAAGGGCAAGACACTTGTATTACAACTGAAAACAAAAAGATGCTCTCATATTCACTAGCTTGCAGAGTATATGGCTTCAAGACAAATGCTATGTATTACACAGTGTGTGTAAAACCACCAGTGCTTATAGTACTGCAACTGCATGATGCCGAGCTGAGAGCAAGGAGCCATGAGCTGTGGAACAGTGTGAACGCTAGCCAGGCTGCTTCGGTTCGGTCAGTTAAAGCACATCACCAGAAGTTGAGATCTTATAAAATGCCTTGATATAAACCGTAGAAAGGAGGAATCGTTCAAAACCAGTCAAGGGGAAAGTAAGATTAGCATTAAGGGTTCTCCAACGCATCCCGAAGATAGCAAATGCTATTTATGAAGAACTGCCTTTGTTATTCATTAACTTGTTAGCATGAATGTAAATTTTCAAAGATCTAAAAGGTAAAAAGACAATGGCCTAGAAAGTATTAGGTAAAAAAGAGAACTGCAAGAGAAAGGAAAGATACATCTTTAACAGAACAGGAAAGCAAATAGCTAATGGCATAGGCAGATAAAACCTTCAGTGCCACCTTTTCCATCTTCTCTGAGGTCTGTTCTGACCAGATTTTTAACAAAATCATATTAACATGAGAAGTAGAAGAGAGCAAGCACTTTAAAGAATATTTAGGCAAGATTCAAGTCAACAAAGGATGTTCACTCTAGAGTACTTAAGGAAACTTACCAAAATAATCTCAGAATAATTTTGCAAACTTGTGGAAGACTGGTAAAGAATGAACACAGAACCTCCCTTTCAAAAATAAAAAGTGGAAAAATGAAGATATGAGTAATTATAGACCCTTCAATCTCCACAAATATTCTAAAATGATCTATTTATAAGGAACTGTTTTCTTTATGGAAGACAATAATACAATCAAAATATAGGTGGATATGTTCATGGGAAAGAAGTTGTATCAAACCAATTCAACTCCCTTCTTTGTCAGACTATGGTAAGTGATTCAGAGGAAAGTGGTAGATGGGATATATCTGTCATAAAGAATTTGGTATTTTCTAGCATTGCTTTCTCAAAGAGTATTGGAAAAGTATAGTCTTGATATGATGACTATAATGAGAGTGCACAGCTTGTTAAAAGATTCTCTCAAATACTAGGGAATTTCAAGTGGATCTCTACAGGGACCTGTTCTACACTCAGCTCTTTTATTATTTTCACTAGTATCTTGGACAATGAAATACAGGATATAGTTACAACATTTGTGGATGACACCAAAACACAAGAGTGTGGCTGCAAGCACTTTGAGAGACAGAATTGTAATTCAAACCCATCTTGATAAATTGGAGAAATGTCTTGGTGTCAACACGACTAAAATCAATAGGTGCAGCCAAAACCAGAGCAGTTACAAATTTCAGAATACATGATAGGAGTTATAATGGATTACAGTCTAAATTATAAGCAAGGAATGTGATGCTGTTGCAAAAAAAGACAGCTCTTGTTTTGGGGTATACTAGCAGAAGTGTCACATTAGAAATAAGAGGTATCTGTATTGCTCTGATAAGCACAGCTGAGGCTTCAGCTGGTATATAATTCTTGACACCATACTCTACAAAAGATGTATACGTTTAGAAAAATTAGTAAGGGAAGCAGCAACAATGATAAGAGGTTTAGGAAGCATAGCATATGAGGAAAGTTTGAATAAACACTGCTTAATTATCACAGAAAATAGGCTTACAAGAAATACAGCTCTTTCAAATATTATCCAGATTTTTTTAAGTTGAAAATAATTATGCTCAATGGCCTGCAGTGATGGCAAAAATAAATTTGCTTAATTTCTGAATTCTGGGTGTTCAGAAATTGCAATGGATTACATAGCAACATTCTGGTAAACTCCTTAACCAGCAATTTTAAGAACTGTTTAATATGTTAGGGATGATTTAAGTATTCTTGATTCTTCCTTCATGCAGGGAGTTTGACTAAGTGCTCTCTTGAGATCTCTTCTAGTCCTGTGTTTCCGTGATTTTAATTTACATGGAACTCCAAGAAAATCTGGGTCATTCTATTATTTTTTAATACATCAAATGAAAATCAAGAGACATGCATAAATCCAGAAGCTGGGATACAAAAACTCTTTAAAAACTGTCTTGCCATAATCATGAAGTTCAATTACTTCAATTAAAATTAAAAAGAAACAATGAAGATATCAAAATACTTACTGTTATTTCTTAAAGTCCAGGAGCTAGGAATGGTATTTCACTTGGATGCTGGGGATTAATAAGCTATTTCTTCCTCTTTACTTAATCAAAATTGCTGGCAGTTGTCACGTCTCTCTTTCTGCAAATAATGTTTTGTCTAATACTAATTTTTGAGTCTGAGTTGCTTGCTCTAGGTTCATTAGATCATATTTGCTCCAAATAAGAAGGTAAGACAATGGTGACTCCATCTTCACAACTATCAGGAAAAGAAAATTCTACTTTCTCATTATACCTTTTACACTTCAGAGTGAAAGTCTCTTGAGTCCTTACAGGAGGCTGACTCGACCTGGTTCTTGAGGGTTTCCTATAGTTAGAAACACTTTTCTTGTTTCTTCTTGTCATCCACATGAGTAGGACTCTCAGGCCCACTGTCTTCTAGAAAAGTACTGACACCAGGGTTGTTTCTGTTGTTTGTACAAAACAACAGTGTCATAGGGACATTGAATTTAGTCTTTAAATCATGGACACAGATGGGAAATCACATGCATAGGTTGCAATTATCCATTTTGGGAGAGCTCTCTTTGAAACCGCACACACAAATAAACCTGCCCATTAGCCCATGCATCTTTTCAAAATCATAGGCAAAACTGTACTGTTTGATACTTGCATCCAGAATTTGTACTGGTAGAAATCAGTGTGAATTTCACAAGAGGGAAGACAATTTATACTTAATTGGGTCCGGGATCCTTAGGAAAATGTTTGCTTTTATAGGTGTATAAATCAGAGGAAGAAAAACTTAATTTAAATCTTTAAAAGCATGCAGTGAAACAGTTAAATCCATATGTAGCCTTAGACTTCAGTTTAGAATTTACTATTTGGGCTGATTAAAACATGCTAAAAAGCAGCGCTACTGGGCTTTTTCAAGTCTGTATGCTTATTAAAACCAGAAAGCATGTGAAACAATGATATAGTCCCTTAACTAACAGTTTATCTTGCATGAAGGAAAATACGATTATATCAGTCTTCATGAAACCTAATTGCTATTTGACTGTGATCACATTAACTGCTTTATGCTCCTAGAGTTGCACTTTAAAGGTGAATTCCTGGGTACATTAATAAAAGCTTAGTTTATATCAGTCTTGTTGAGAAGAAGCATTTTGTGAGTTGTGTTGATCAAACAACATTTTGATCAGTTATAGTTGGTATTAGACTTGATTAAATTCTACAGAAGTCATCTTCCTGACAACAACCTTTTTTTCTGCTCACACTCACCAAAAAGAAATCCCTGGATCCCAACTGTGCCTGTAATGAAGGTGAATTGTGTTTAATGACTTAAAGAGTGCCATTTTGTGCTTAACAGTTTACGTATTGCAAATTACCCTGTAAATACTCTGTTTCTAGATCAAATTAATTGTATAACAAGTTGTGCTGAGAAGCAGTGAATTTTCTTTGCTATTTTAGCTCCCAGAGTCTGGCAGCTTTAAATGGTTTTCTTAAAATCCTACTCATAAGCTTTATCTTACTACCATATAAGCACCTGAACACAGACATGGAATCCACGATAGACGTGGATGTTGCCACCTGATATTTAAAGCAATAAGCTGTTATGACATTTAGTGGACTTTGACTTGCTTGCCTCTGTTAATAAACCATTGCACTGGAAATTGCATGACTTCACATTTTATGGCCATAACTCATTAAATTAAAGATAACTGGCTGAGTTAAGCTCACCTGTAATTACTGTGGGCTTACATGGAGTTATCCCTTGCCTAAATGCAGTTTACTCTTCAAGTGCTGGATCCAGAACATTTTCAACTGCATCAGAGACCAGCATCAGTTGACTTCGAAATGAACATTCAGAGACTGAGGGAGCGGGACAAACGAGAGTTGTGAAAGCAAGCAGCAGGGAAGGGAAAGTGATACGCCTATAGTTGGGAAGTGAGGGACAACACAGAATTTTTGCTTCCTGAGCCTTTGTCCTGTGCTTCATTTGCCCACCATTACTTCTGCTTTAGTAATATGCTTGGGCACTATACTTCTCATGGCTCAGTTGCTTCATTTAAAAATAAATAAATAACATGTATCATAATCAAGGTGGTGCCTAGGTAAGTGTGCAAGGTCAAAAGACAAAGCACCTTTTGGTTCCAAAGCTGCTTTATTTATGATTAACTTTGAAACTCTACCATCCCTAATAACAGAGGATATTTCCTCTTTTTCCCATTACCCAAAGGACATTTTCTTGAAAGCTGTTACTGTCTGTCTGAGAAGAACCAGGACTGAAGGCAGAGAGGAAAACATTGTTGTGGTACTAAAATGATCTTTAAGGAAAAGCTCCAGGCCACTGATTTTGGATCAATATAAAACCACATAACTCACTGATGTCTAAAGCCAGTCTTCATGTTCAGCGATAGGGAGGTGAGCCAAATTCATAGAGGACATGAAAATACTTCATTTGGAAAATATCCCCAGAAATCTCTGCAATCTCCTACCTTACCAGCAATTTTTGTGTTCAGCCAGTGTTCTGATTTTCACTGTGCTGTTTCTGGGAGCCAYCCATTTATCAAGGGCTGTGTCAAACACAAGTCTTAAACAGTTTGGCTGAACTGAAGTGTACTAGTCTGCAGGTGTATAACGCAATGCTGACCTGAGCTTCTGATCCCATGAGACTGGAGCTCCTAATGACATCTACTCCAAAAGCACTTGGAACAGGAAGACTGTGACTGATATATTGACAACAGTCTTATATCAGAAACTGGTTTTAAGAGGAGAATAAAGAAACTGCAGGCTCAGGTAGATTTGAGTAGGGCAGTAATGATCAAAGCTAGTAGTGGAACAGCTTTGTTTGTGTACTTTGTGGGAACCTAGTAAGTGATCTAAGTGGAGACTTCTGAAAGCAAATGGTCTTGCAAGGGGTACACAAAGTCACATCAATCTAGCTCAATTATGCAATATTTTTTAAAATGTATTTTGGTTATGGAAATCCCTATAGCAATGTGAACTTACTTTATTGTGGTCTGAAATGAAAGCTGGGGTGTGAATGCCAAAGAACGTTACATTGACTGTTGCAGAAGTGATAAAAATACTGAAGGCCACATTACCACTGTGGTGGTGTCCACATAGAAGTTTGCATTAGTTTACGTAAATTGACTTTTAAACTTGCTTTCTCTGTTTGCAAAATAAGAGTGGTGCAGCAGTAACATTTGGCTTGTTTGAAACTTCACTTTCAACATTCAGATTGTTAAATGGACTTCCGTGCTTATCACCTTCTGCTTTAATCTCTGTAAACAATCATCGAGAGAAGGGAATGAAAAAAAAATCAGAATATACACATCTTGAACCAGACACCAAAAAGTATGGCGTATTTTGTACTTTACCAATTCTTGACCCACTTTTGCATCTGCAGTCTGGCTCATTCATTCTCATACCAGGGGCGTGTTGTAAAATTAAAATCCCCTTTGCCAGTGGGATACCTCGATGCCAGTGTAATAAGCAAGATAGAACAGCCCAGAAGAAAATGAATAATTCTGTCCTTATGGCAGGGCTACACTATTGTGCTGTAAGGCATGGGCCAGATACTGAGTAATACAGAAAAAAGATTGAATAGCTTCTTGTTAAGTGAACATAGTCTATTTTATGCAGTGAAAGGGACAGGGGTCCAGGAGAAGCAATTGTATGTGATCATGTAATTAAAGACTTTATCATACCATATATCCACAAGGGGACACCAAAAAAAGTTGCATAAACAAATTTCATTTTAGTATTTTTTGACTTTTAAAGTACTTGGATTTACAACCTTGAGGATGCCTTTCTAATGTATGCCTTGATCTGTAATTTCGTTTTTTTCAGCCTTTCTGCTCATTTCACATGCTTCTGTTGCTATCTGAAACTGATCTAATCCCTTCTTAAAAAATAGCTGTGCTCATTGACTATAAAATGTATATTTACATTGTATAAATAAGAGCCACACAAAGAATACAAACACACAGAGGGTTATAACAGTGGGGCTGAGCTACAGCAGTATTGAGGTATAATAGATTGGCTTAATTGCAAGAGCTTTGCATGATGAGGTTCTGGTGGGAGAATATCTTATTGCTTAGCCAGATGTTGTGAGTTTACCCTGCATGTGAGAGAAATGACACGGCTCATTTGCTCTTCAGAGCCCTGTAGTGTTAGACAGGGCATTGGAATACTTTAGTCATCACAACCTTGGAGGTAGGGGTTAATCCTACACAGATTTCTGTGCTTTTTTTTTTTTTTTTTTAACACAAACAACAAACTTAACTAAAATATATAACTTTAATTGGAAACTACTCTGCTGTAGATGAAGATGGAAGGCTGCTAGGGCTGTAAGTAATCTGATTTCTATCTATCTCATCAAACTGTTTGTATCAGTTGTTGTTTTATTTGGTGCCCTTCCAGTAGGACTGGTGATATATTTGGCTGTGATACTTATTGTAGAATACTTTATGTTGTCATATGTCTTTTTTGTTCAAGCATGAGAGAAATCAAGCTGAGTAAACTGGAAGGTGGTAGAAAATCAGTCTCTTCTCATTTAAACTGTTGCTTTGCCTTGAACAGTTACTTGTTGAACAGCTGCTGTTTGCTCCCTCTGAGGTGGATGCATTTCAATGTGAATAGATGTGATTTCTGTGAAAGGCAAAGGTCTGATGTGTAGACTTTTATTGTATATATTCTTGTTCTCCATTGAGATTCTTACTGACATCAGCAGAAGCACCATGTGCTCTATCAGTGTAGGACGTGTAAAGCAAGTGATACCGCAAGTGGGTGGAAAAAAAACATGTTGACCATAGATCAGAGTCTAGAACTCATAGAACGAGGGGTGTGTTACTGTAACTGCATCTTCAGCTGATGTTTAGCCTTATGGTTGCTATAATTCAGATATACAGCTCTTTCCCAGAGCTAGCAAAACTCAGTATTAGCCTCACTTTTTGCAGACGTCAGCTTACAGTGCTCGTGGAGCAGTTCAGCTGCACCTGTGCACATTGGCGCATGCGTTAACCTGGAGTCTGTGCCCACCAGTTCCAACTGTTCTGCCGTGATACAAGATGGATTTCACTTGTCCAAACTGCAATTTACAGAGACTTTGGTGTTGCATACAAGAGTAAAATTAATCTTTAGGGTTTCAATTATATTAGTGTCCCTTTACGTCCTCATAACTAAAAATCTCCTTTCTAAACTCATAAAGCTAGTGTGTTTAGCAATTGATGTTCTTACAGGTTGGGAACTGTGGAACATCAGACTTGTGACTTAGAGCCATCTGTTTAGGGAGCAGAGCTCTCTATGCTTTCTGTGCTGTCTGGACACTTGTCATTTACCTTAGTACCTTTTGCTTTGTATGTAGGCTTTGTCATGTAGGTTAATACATCCATTTCTGAATCAATAAAAACTTTCCAATGACTGACAGCATCTATCTGCATAGTCAGGTAAATGAATGGTTGTCTATATGCCCTGTAATTTGTGCAAAGAGAGGCACGAGACAATCCAAACGTAACCGTCAGTCACATTTAATGCAAACGTAGGCTACTGTTCAGCCAATCCACTGGGCTAACATCAAGTCCAAATGGTAGAGAAACTGGAATTTAAGGTACTTCTTCCACAATACTTTACTGAGCATAGTATCTCTGATTGAATAAAGCTCTCCAAAAATAATTTAATTACATGCTGCAAAGTCCATGTAAGAAGTAATGTTTTCCTACCGTAAGCTGACAAGGAAGGAGTTAACATGGTCTCTGTGAGCTGCCCAAGGACTAACTGGCATGTGCTTACCCACTGTGAGGGTGGTTGGGTCAGCTGCTGTGAGTTAACTGACTCCCCTGCTCTCATCACAGGGTGGTTGGAAGGACAGGGACCTAGAGTCCCTCTGGGGTAAAACACAGGTTGCTAAGGCTCACCTGTGGTGGCATTTTTCCTTCCCTTTTTTTTTTTCTTTCTTTCTTTTTTTCCTTGCTGAGCTGAAGTTTGGTGGCATACAATTCTTTTAGTCTTTCACTTTAAGTCCTGAAGAGATTTATTTTTACCAGTGCTAGATGTCTAGAAGAAGGGAGTCTTCTGGCTGTGTGAGATCTGAGATCTGAAAAGGCAGATGTACGTGATTTGGCTGAGATTTGAGAGTCTGGCCACTGCCTTGGAACCTGATACTGGCTCATGTGCCTTTCTCCAAATCTGACCTGCTTTCAACTGAGGGTCTGCAGTGTGGCCCATTGTTTAAGGGAATAAGGGCAGTGTCAGTGATCCATCAAGGCCTTCTGTGAGTTTATTACTGCTGGCTGATGCAAATGTCCTTTATGAAATAATTTGGTTCCTTCTTAAGAGGAAAACAAAGTCAGTCATGCTGCATCCTGTGCTCCCTGTGTGTGACTCCACAATTTCATAATACGGGTCTCCCTTCCTATTCTGTAGCCGAGCCGAGCCTCCACTCCTCACCCTGCGTGATAATGAAGCGTTGTTTCGTTATTGCCCTTGCCACTTGAGCGAGGAAATGGAGGTGCCGGGCTAGGTGAGGTCATGAGGCTGTTGATCTTTTTCAGGAGCTGGCAATTCTGGGCGCTCAGGTTGAGGTTAATTTGCCTGAGATCTGGCAGACCTGAACGCTTTTGTTTCTTCATGGCTCCACTGCCCAGTAATAGCGGATAATGGAAAATCAGCTGCGTCCTCTCTGTGCCAGTACTAAATTTCTACTTCTGAACAATCCAGACTATCTCCAGGAGCAAATAAAACATTTGTCTCCAAACTCTTCTCTGTCTGAACTGCCAGATCTTTTGACTGTGTCCAGAACTCTCTAATCATGAAAGCACTTGACTTTCTTTTTCTCTCCTCCCCAAAGACTTTAAGTGTCTTCTATGCACTTTAAAAAAGAAAAGAAACTGTAATCAAAAGTAAGGGCTGTATTTCTAATTATAGAACTTGACTCTATTTTACAGGATCATGCTAAAATACTTTTATGGGGGTTTTTTGGGGGTGGGGGTTTTTTGTTTGTGGTTTTTTTGTTGGTTTTGGTGGGTTTTTTTAAAGCAGCCATTGCCACTGTTAGTCAATCTACACCCAAAATAAGAATGACGATTGGAGACATTCAACTTTTGTTTTAACTGACATGAAAACATCTTCAGAGACTAGTAATTAACTATAGGTTTACTACACATTAATGCTTTAGTAATCCATGTTCTTTCACTCTTTACAATTTTAATCTTTTCCATCTTCACTGATTACATAACAATTTATGTTAGATTTGTATTTTCCTTGTTTTGTGATTCATCAGTATGTAAAAATCTGATATTTCTCAGGTTTTAGATTTCAATGTTGCAAAGAGGAGGGAACATTACTAAGTCTGCAGAGCAAAAGACCTAGTGAACATAATATTTAACAGCTAGTGGACTCTTCTCAGACCATTAGAAATTGATAATTTTTTTTCTGAAGAATACACTAAATATGTGTTGAATACAAACACGAGTCTGGCTCTGTACTGAGTAGTCCTAACTATTCACTCAGCTGGTCTTTTCATTGCTCCCCTGGTTTTAAATGCACATTTTGGTCCCTTCAACTCTTCTGTCTTGCTCTTTTTTTCACGGCTTCTCTGAACAGATAGTAACTCGTATGCACAACAATACTGGACCCTGGTTCAGAAGGCACAAATGAAGCTTTTCTTGCATTGCTTGTTTGTTTGGTAAGGGCAGAGTGAAGTGATAAAGTTTGCTGTGAAAACCAAAAAGCCATGGAGTTTTCATTGTCAGGTCATGTCTTGGCACAGGACCATACAAGGGAGACAGGCTTCAGAAAATGTTCCTGATTTACAAGGTGGGGAGGGAAATAAATGAAATGGTACATAGGTTAGAAACATCTGAGGGGACTGGACAACTCGGAGAGAGCCATTATGTGAATGAAAACCAGGGATGTAAATCTCCAGAGTAGAAAAATTAGTATAGTTGACTCCTAGCTCTTGAGGAAACTAAGGATAGTAGGAGTGGAGAATAGCTTAAGGGTATAAACTGGAGGAACAGTTGTCTCTTCATGACGACAGCCACAAAATGTTAGCAAACTCTAGCACAAAACTGACATCAATAGGATGCTTGAACTGCCATCAGATATAAGAATTGCTAAGAGCTAGCAATTGGAAGAGTGTTGGGTGCTCTGGTAGAGTTTCCAGCATGCACCTACTTGTGATGGCTATGACTTGCTGGCTGCTGTCTTGGTGAATTCCAAGGACTACACAGACCTTGGGTCAGTTGGTTTCTACATTCCTGAGGAAAACTGTCATTATTCCCAGTCACCATTTACTACTCGGTTACTGGTAGGCACTGACTAACAAATGAAGCAAGGTTTCTGGCCACATCAGCTTTCATCTAAAACTAATGAATGCCAAATATCATTGTATAAAGAGATGCAGAGGATCATTTGGGGAAGGCCCAGGTTGTCATCTAGAAGTCCTGTGACAACGATACATATTTAAATGGTGTAAGGGTTGTGAGTCTGATCTCCTGACAGGAGAAGAGATTTTTACAAAGCAACAGCCCTGCATTTATAATATATTTGTGGGAATGATCTTGTGTCCACTGCAGCCATTCATCCCTAGCTGCATATCTTGAAGCCTTACATGATAATGTTAAGGACTCCAAAAATACAGCATGTGGGGAAAATCTTTCATTTCCGAGAGTTTAGTTTTGCAGTTGATTAAGCCCTGATCGAAAGCCTGTTGATAGTGACTTAGAGTTCTGCAGGCACGGACTGAGAGCAGCTTTGGATCTGGAGCTCACAGTGAACCAAGAGAAGCAGAGACCTCCCGCAGAGAATAGCATAGATCTTGGAGAAAAATAGATGGAGCTGCTCTGCACATCAGGATGGTGTAGAAATCACTAAAATTCTCAGAGGGGAGAGCACAGCCTTCAGCTGCCTGTGCACAGTGGCATGAAAAAGGACTTTCTTGCTTACCCATCCAACCCTGGCAGCCCATGCCAGGCTATCTCCCTCGGTGGCAGACAGCTGACATACTAGCATCCATCCTGGTGGGCATGTAGCTTTACTGGTGAGAGGATTCAGCTTGGGAACACCAGTCACACTTGCTGAGTAAGCCTGAGTGGTTTTGTTTCAGGGCTTAATTAAAGTAAATTGAAGAATTACAAGAGGGGAGGAAAATAAGTGTTCACAAAAAGAAACACGTTGAAGATGCATTATGTCCCTAGTCTCTTTCCACTAATGGATTTGAATCCTTAATGAAAACAATACCACTCAAGAGAAGATGGATCGGGAGTGGAGCACGTGCAGTCCAGCATAAAGGGGTCAGCTGGCCCACACAACACCCTCTTGTTGCCACTGTGGAAAGGGCAACAGCAACTGTGAGAGCAAAGCAAGGGCAAATACCGGAATCACTATCAAATGCTACCAGAGACATGTCATCATGGTGAGGGGCAGCATGTAAGAGCTGATTCTGAGTAAAACAGATAAGGACTGTGTATCCAAATATAGTGGGTGTTTGGGTGAGGGAACTTGAGATCCAGATGTGAAATGAGCTGTTGGCTACTGACTTTTTAAAATGGTTTGAATCCAAAACCAGTGAATCAACAATACCCTGAACACTAAGAGATTTGAAATCCAGGCCAGAATCTTTTGATGTGTCATCTCATTTTTCAGCTCCAGTTGTAATAAAGAATAGCAGAAGAAGAGCAGGAAGACCTTTGTTGGCTGCTCATACAGCTGCAGAGGATCACCTGCTGGTTAAATAGTGGGTGCTGAGCTGAGGCTGAAACTGGAAGGGATAAGATCATAAAAGTGCTTCCAAYAGGAATGGCAACTTTGAAAGGGAGCTTTCCATGCACACAGAGTGAAGAAGGTGCTGAGGATGTACTAGAATAAGTTGGATTTTGTGGAGTGTGCAAGTCCTTTAAGGATTCCTCACCTCTTGAGCTGACCTGAATAAATGTTGCAGCAAAACCAGTTCCTGGGATTCTGTGTCCTTTCTCTGGCTGCCTATGACTTTCCATTCAGGTCACTGTTTTTCCCTTATACAGATGATGGTGGCTCAGCTCCTGGGAGAAAGAGCTGATACTAGTTATCATTTTATCATTGAACACAGCTGCTCTGAATTTTAATAGGTAAGTCTTCTGCATCTGCAGGTAACATATGGCTAGCACAGAGCTGCAGCTTCAAGACTCTCTTCCTGCTCATATCTCTATCAGGTGGCTGTGGAAAGGAAACCTGCCACTTCAGCAAAGGCATTTAAAGCAGGCAAGCTGTGGGAAGATATACTGTGTAAACATGCTGTAGTTAATGTCAGGTATCCTGTGTGCTTAATATAATCTTTCTGACTTTGCATTTGTGTACAGTAATATCCTCTAACACTCTGCTGTTAATAGATGAAGTGCTTCCAGGGTAGTGCAATTGATAACACATATGTAGAACTTTAGTTAGCAGGAAAGGTCTTCAGCCAAGCTCATCTGAGCCTGCAGCTTCCCCAGGAGGGAAGCATCGTAACTAGAGGGTGCATTTTAGCTGCAGCGACTAGAGCTGTAGCAACTTCACGATCTTAGAGTTAGCTGAAAATAATACACTTGAAAATGTTATTTACGCAGTCTTGCCACTCAGACCCCCTACCCCCTGGGGCTACTGCCCACATACTCACGCACCCTGCCCTCCTAGGAAGTGGCTGTTCTTTTTAGAGCATATTTGCCATTTCATTCACATCTCTCTGCTGTTGCATAAGAACAGGTATTGAATTTTCTTGCTGTCTCGGAGCAGGAGATCACAACATACTATGCAGCTGAAAGCAGTACCTCAGATATTTGAAAACAACTACCCGTTGCCTTTAGCAGCATGTCTACAGCTTTGGCTCCAAGAGTCAGAGTCACAGGAGATGTAGGCATGGAGGGAAAGATGATGATGGCTGTTTAGGGGAGGGAGCGAGGGGTTATTCCTCTAAACTTTGACCAGTTACAGTAAATGTTCCTTACCCCATTTATTACAAATTGCAAATGGAAGACTTGTCTAGGTAAGCAAAATCTGCATGAATGTACTCCACGTAGGTAGAATAAGATAATACTCGGGTTGACACACTGCATTGCACTGGCATAATGACATATGGTTATAGCTAGTGTATATCTCTCTCAGCTGTATGTGCTCTGAGGCATAAAGAGGATAAGTGACTTGTACAAGGCCATTCAGCAGATCAGTCATGGAGCAAAAAACGCAGAGGCCTTAAAAGCTAATTATCCAACAGGAGACAAAATCGTTAGTCTGAGAACTCTCTTTTTTTGCTGGTTTTGGGGGTTTTTTTGTTTGTTGTTGTGTTTTTGTTCTAATCTGGAATGATAAACTGTGTCTTTAAAAGATATGATGATATCCTCTTTTCCCACCTGCCCTCCCAAGATAGGTTATACTATGGAATAACTTTAGTTTTTATAATGTCAGATTTGAATAATTCCTAAATGACTGTCAAATAAAATGTATCAAGACGAAACACTTTTAGAATGTGAGGTAAAATGAAAAAATCTTTGTTGTGTTTGGTTTTTTTTTTTATTGCCACCCCCACCTTGAGTAAATATTTACTGTCCCTGGGGAAAAAACTTTTCCATTTCAGTTAAAGAGGAGTTCTACACAGTAACTCTTTCTGCTACAGAATATCTCAACCAGTCCTACTAAATAGACAAATGACAAACTGGATTTTTAAAATCCGGGTAAATAGAATACTACTTAGTGGCAAGCTACTTGCTGAAGAAACTAACTTTTCAAAGTGTTACGCTTACCACGACTGCCTGACGGTGTGTCACTGCGTTTCCCCGCAGCAGCATGGCAGGGGCACGTTACCTGTGGTGTAGGTCCACAAAGTCCTTGCACAGTGTAGCAATATTAAACGCACTATTGCCCAGGTATGAATATGACCTTTTCTAAACCGGAATTAAGTGACGTAGTTTGCAGTTAATGTTCTTCTGAACTTTTTTTTTAACTGGATTATTTGACACTCTATTTCTCTATATTTTTTTTTACATGCTTCAGTGCCTAACAACTGAGCAGTAGGAGTGGCATGTAGTAGGAGTTCTGAAAGGCAAACTGTAATTTCTAGAATACTGGAAAAGAAACCTACACAACTGTCAACTGTGAGCTGTAGCATATTTAAACCAATGACTGTATCTGTAAGAGAGAGAGGGGAAAATAAAAACAAACAAGTTTTTGCTGTCCTTAAACAGTTAGAAATCCCAATATAACAGTATTGAGTAAAATGATGAGAACTAACTGTGGCCTTCTGGATTCTATGGAAAAAGCTGCACCAACCAAATGAATACAAAATGAAATTCAAACACAGGCAAGAATGATAGTGTGTTACAGTCCTACTGATATTTGCAGTAATGGCATAGCTGCTCCAAGAAAAGATTCTTAGAGTGCAATGAGCACACACAGTTAATATCAGTTGAACAACAGAAATGAGGATATTGTTTCCCCAAGATGTTATACCACGTGCCACATGGCATCTGTAGAGACTGCAGCATATGCATTTTGGGAAGGGGGGAGATGGAGCTGATAATGAGGTGTGCCTTCCAAAGGGAAGGGGCAGCAGACGGCTGATGAGAGGAGGGCCTACTTCCACATATTCCTTTCCTCCCGTGGGGGAAAATGCACTGCACCTCTTCAGTAGATGTAGAAATCTGCAGTCACTCCACCCTGCACTGCTCACTCTACCAGTACCAATGAGCTCCAGAAGGCATTTTGCCATCTGAGGAGCTATGCCTTTGCTGCTGTTCCTGGGCGTGCATTTTTATACTCCCTTCATGAAGCAATCAAATACTACCCTGGCCTGTGTGACTCTTCTCCTAAAAAATTCTTAGGACTAGTGTATTGGTGTAACCAGTGACCTCTTTACAACATATCTTTCAAGTCCAGTGGCTGTTTTTTTCTCTGTACGTTTGGAAATGTCTGTGGTTGCCCCGCCCCCCCCAGTTAAATGGTGCTTCATTCCTTGCCTGTAAGCTGAGTGAGGATCCTTACTGGAATAAGATGTGTCTTTAAACAGGATTAATCTAGACTCCTAGCTGGCATAAATCACCACTGCGCTCTCTACTTCGGAGAAGCTATGCTGATTTGCTGTTGCTGAGTTTCTGCCCTAATGTCTCTTCAGGACGCAAACAGCAATGAGCTCATCAGTTAGGAGTGGCCAGTTTTCAAGAATACAAAAAGCTACTGTAGTTCACACACACAAAAATTGTCAGGGTGGAAAAGAGAGACCTTACAGGCGGGGGATTCACACACACACACACTCACTGTTTTTTTTCTTTCTTTCTTTCTTTCATGGAGAGAGAGAGAGAGAAGCTCTGTTTTTTAGTACTGCTACCATGCAAGAATTCGAAGATTAATACAGTATTTTGGCAAAAGCTATATTTGTGTCCATGTCATTTGCAGGCACTAGTGCAAGATAACATGATACCAGCCAGAAACAGAACAACACAAGTTACTAACCAGTCCCACTGATCACACTTTCCATTTGAAATAATGGCAGCTGGTTAGCACAAGCTGCTTGCATCCAAAAAAATGAAAGAAGAGCCTTTACTTTCCTTGGGTGGCAAGCGGAAGAAGCAGTGACTTTGGTTGCCCTCTGCTGCAGTGTGACATCCTCTTCTTGAAAGGTTGGATTCTGCCTGTGGGGCCTGTGCTGGTTATAGCCCGGGGAATGTGCAGGGTTATAAGAAATGGGAACAGTCTCCCTGACACCAGCATTGCCATTTCAGGCTCAAGCAGTTAGCCCAGAGAGAGCCCCTGACCATGTTAAATGGAGAAGGGGAGGATTCTGTGTGCACACCAGATGTGTATCTCTCATGTGGCTCTGTTTATTGACCAAAACTGAAGATAGTGTCTTGTGCCCCAAATGGGTACTCTTGTGCTTTTAGCTTCCATGTTCACTTTCTCAGCCAGTTTCATGCTACAGAGCTCTTCCTCCCTGCCCTTCCTTGGGGTCACACTCGTGGCTATTGCTTTCTCCACATCTGTGTTTTCTCTAGTTTCTCTCAGACACCAATACAATTGTAAAAATTCCAAATTTGAAAGCTTTCCAAAATGGCTTTGCCATAGCATCTGTTGTCTCGTATGATCGTCTCCTCTATTTCTAACCCTCTTACTTATTGAAGGGTGTTAGTTTTCCCTCCTGCTTAGAAAGGGAGTATGGAGCTCATCTGCCAGCTTTAACCACCTCTATAGGTGGAAGTCTTGTCAGGGCAGTGTTTTCTGTTGGAAGCCTTGCTCAAGAGCACCACTCGATGTTGGTCAAGGCTATGTTTGTCCATCCCCTCATTAGGGCTATGGCAGGCTATGAAGAATGTCAGTCTCATCAGGATGCAGTTTGACACTTTAACCAGGCTGATCCAATGACGAGTGCTATCAAAATGTGACTGAACTAACGATTAGTGCATTGCTCTCCTTGCCCCTTGGCTGGCTGCCACAGCACCAGCCCTCAGCTGAAGTGGTGGAGGGGGGAAGACTGGCAGAAACCTAATCAAGTTTTCGTTTGTTCATTTGAGAGGGTGAGTTTTCTGTCAGTGTAGCGCTCTGAGCAGGTTCACTGTGGGGTTAGAGAAGTGCAAGGTTTGGCTCAAGCCGAAACGACAGAAGTACGTGCCAAGGGTGGGGAGCAGGGTGAGGCTCGTTGTTAGTCTGGCTTGACTGCACGCCGGCACACTACGCTGCCCCGTCGCTACCCCGGGCCGCGGCAGCAGTTGCGATGATCCCTGGAGCCGAGGCCGTGCAGCGTCAGCCTCTCCCAGCGTGGCCAAGGCAGGAATGGCTGGCGGGAGCACTGCAGCTCGGGCGCCCGCTTGCACCCGCTGCGGCTGCACCGCCATCTGAGATTGCTCGCGATTCATACGCACAGGAGCCTGCAGTCTGGCCCCGGGTCTTGTGGCTGTGTTTTAACAATACATAGTACTAATGAGGAATCTTTTATGCCAATAGGAAAGCGTTCTCTTCCTAACACGCCAGGTTTAAGGGAGTCCCACCCAGTAGGGAATTCTTGTTTCATCAGGTGCTGGAAGGTTGCTAGTGGAAGTGCAGGCATGCCTGTCTCTGGTGTGGGACCACAGCACTCGCTACAACCAGTATATAAATACACCCAAGGTAAATACACTGGAAAGCCAGTCTCTGACTCACAATGTGTGGTGCCTTTGAACTCAATTGCTTTGTAATTTCTGGCAAATGGAGGAAAGATGACCAGACAAAATAAGTCAAGGGAAGAATACGTCTTTGCTTTCCACTAACCCATTTCTCCCTCATCATCTGCCAAGAGTAAACTTTAATTTTCAATAGAAAAATAAA
The DNA here is from genome assembly GCA_030449065.1 of Oceanodroma leucorhoa. Classification (NCBI taxonomy): domain Eukaryota; kingdom Metazoa; phylum Chordata; class Aves; order Procellariiformes; genus Oceanodroma; species Oceanodroma leucorhoa. The sequence goes on from JASVER010000014.1 coordinate 6,420,397, forward strand.
TCTAGCTAGACTTTACATACAGAGAATTGTTTTTAAAATGAATTTTAGTTGAAGAAAAACACTGCCTTATTAGAGTCATGTTTTTAAGCTATATTAGCAGGAGAAATTAGATCTTTAGAGTAGAGGCAAGGGATGCAACACAGGCAAAGAACAGAAAGGGCTTATTCTGCTATTGAATCCCCCCACACCCTGTCTCCCAGAGATGAAGATGAATACATAGCTAACTGTAGCAGATTGCTTTAGCTAATGCTCTCCTAGTGGGTTATTAACACTAGCATTTGAATAGGAATTTTATCATGCTTCACTGCTTAGCTGGCCCTTCTTAGGCTTGAGAAATCTCATGCAGGCAGATGAAGTTAGAACCAACCTAGGATAAATCTTTCCCTTCCCTTATACTGAGCCAGATCCAGAACTGGTACAAATTGAGATATCCCATCACGTTCTGCATGTCGCGGCACCACCAGCTCCGCTGGGGCTGTGGTTTTCTCCTCCAAAGTGCGGGAGCTGTCACCAGTGAGCTTGTAGCCGGTCCGATAAGCATTACCCCTTCAGATGGGCCTGCACTGGGGAAAGTGTTGGGTGCTTTTTGAAGGGAGTAGTGCTTCAGGAGCCAGTGACTGCAAGCTGGCTATTACTTTGAATTTGGAATATTCCCTGTGGGAGAATACTAGAAAGGCTTTTCTTTCCATTTGCAGTCAGGCAGTATTTAGGCATTCAGTAACACTACACATTTTTTTTGGTTTTTCCTTTTGCTTCTTTGCATATGCAGAGTGAACAAGTTCAGAAAACTGGTTCATAAAAAAACCAACATTTTCTCCTGTTAACTTTCAGCCAGATTGCACAGTAAAGTGAACTGAGAAAATCAGCTGCACAAATGATTGTGCTGGCATGAGAGAGGGATAGCACAAGGGCAGAAATGAACAGCTAAGGGCAGCAATTATACAAACTAGCACAACTATCAAAACACTACTGACTGAATAAAATCCCATAGTACAAATGGAGCAGGGTGGAAAACTGACTAAAGAAGATACCCAAAAAGTAAGGCTCATTCAGTTTAGCTTTATGCTCTTGGCATAGCCAATGTGGATTGAGGTATTAGAAATTAACCCCCATCATTTTCTCTCCAGTTTACTGCATCAGGCCACCAACTCTCCTGCTGCCCCCAAAACAAAAAAAATTCAGTTGACCTTCTCTAATTCAGAGAGTTGGTGTGACCACCCCAAAGGAGAGTTGCTGATAGCAGTTGCTGGCTGCCACTTGCTCAGCAGGCTCCGACAACACCACTGTCCTAGGCAGAGCATAGGATGTGACTTCGTCTCCTCTGAGCAGGTGTGTTCCTTTGGAAATCATCTGAAACATTTGGCTAGTAGGGAGGCTGATCAAAGCAACATGGGTTTATGGTACAGTTACGGAATAAATATTCACACTATAAAGGAGAAAGTCTGCACTGGGAGTTATCTAGTAAGCAAAAAAATTATACTGAGGATAAAAGAGAACAATTTTTTTTAAACCATCTTCGGTCTAATAGATGATGTATTACATAGTGGTTTATTTCTTTATGTTAAAGATTTAACTATACATCATGATGATGCTGTTTTTCTGCTTCTGTTTTTTAAAGCTGACTTTCTCTGCTTGTATCCTTTATTAGTATTCAAGGAGCTAATCATGCCTTACTGTTCAGTATAATATTTTCCTCACTTCAGGCAGTTGAGCAGCCTTTATTGTTTTACATCTAATTACCTGTTAAGGAGTTACATAGTTCTGAACAAAATCTGTGTGAATGATAGGCAGATTTTATTTTTTTTTTAATCTGAAAGACAGAAGCTGCTGAGAAAACAAATATAGTCTTTGAAGTCTCTTAATCAGCAGAAATTTCAGAGTAAAAACCAAACTAGTGACCATGATGATATCGGCTTCACTGTTATAGGTAAAGTAAATACTCTATATGTAACAAAATTTGGCCCCAAATTACTTGAAGACAATGACTGTGCTGCTCTCAAAGTAGAATGTCTTATCTTTTCTGTCTAGTTGATGGGAGATTAGCTGTCTGTGTAAAATAATGTGACTAACTTTTGCAGACAGTGGTGTATCTCTTGAAGGCTTTGTTCATGTTTCTGTTGCTGAAGTGTTCAAGCTTGCATTGAGGACTCATACTTAAAAGCTTAACTTAGTTTTGAGGGGCAGACTCAAATACTCTTGTTCAGCAGTATCTTGTAGAGCACAGCTTTGTTGTGCATAGGAATACTACACTGTAATGCTCTGCAACTTCTAGCTGCTGAACAGTGTTTTCTGATATTTTATAGACATTTCCAGCCCAGCAATTCTACAAAGAAATAAAACTATCGCAGAAAAGAAGGCCTGTTGTTACAAGAGTTCCAGGCTCAGTTTTTTAAACATAAGAAAACACAGATAAGGGACTTAATTTGGTGGCGAGGGGTTTTTTTGTTTTAATGCTGCTTGAAGACAACTCAATTTTGAAAATCCCTTGAAATACTGTGCATCTGTAAGTTTCTTTGCATTTTCTGGTTCATCTATATTAATCTTAATAATTTTATAATCTTAATTTGTGTATCAACTGCAAGACTTCAGACATTGTTTTGTCACTTTCATATCTCTTGAAATCTGCTTTTGATTGCAACACTTTGCACCAAAAGTAACAATTTTGTATGGCCATCTATAAATGCTGGGATCTTGCCAACATTGTGAATTTCTACATTCTCCACACCCTTTCCTATTCTATTTAAACCAGCTGGTCTCATTCTCAGAACCGTGCAGGGTAAGTGTAAAGGAAGATTGCCACTTCTATCAATTATAACAAAATGCTGTGAGAAAGAAACAGAGTTGGGCTTCAAGTTTCCCTTGTAGATTCAAAGGCTTGACCCTGAATCTTCTAACAATTTCATTAAGATACTCATATTAGGAATGCTATTTCTGAGTCAAGGTCTGATAGAAATGGTTATAAAAGGTCTGAATAAGTCTATTTTGATTAAGGGCTTTCCTTATGCACTGAATCGGGTTTCCTCTTTGGAAGATATAGTTATGTTTACAAATTATAGAATATTACAATGGCAAGATTTCTTCAGGTATGTCATACAGATGGTTAGAAGCATGCAGAATATGAGAGACTGATTTTTCTGCTTGAGCTAATGAGCTTAGCTGTATTCTCTATATTACCTATATCACTGAGGACTGAAAAGCACTGTAGTTGATTATATTGATTTATAGATTAAAATTTTGGTTTGAAGTTCATATCTGTAAAGGAAATGCGAGATCTGGATTTCAAACCTTTATTTTTTTAACCATACTAACTGAGTTGAATAATGGGTTGTATCTAATTACGTTACCCGGAATACCCACCAAAAACTGAATAAAAATACTCTAGCTCCAACTTTCCCAAAGCAGAAGAAATACACTGGGTTTTGCAGGTTGGATGACCACCTAAGCAGCCAAGCATAATGACTAATTCTTTTGCAGTAGCATTTCATTATTAACTCATTTTCTGTTCAGAATCTCCTCTAACCTGCACATACCTTTCCAAAGAACTCCCTCTAACTAACTGTTCCTCAGCCTATTCAGGTGAGAAAAAGCAGACAAAAGAGACCTAAGAAATCTTTTGGCAAACTGTCTAGAAGTTTTGAACTGAAGGGTTTTAGTGGCTTAGAGGAAATCTCTGTTCTTTGACCAACCTTTTCCTGGATAAGCAAAACTTCGGTTGTCCTTTCTCATCAAATTTCCTTCAGATCTTGAAATTCTTGAATCCGATGTACTAGGTCTAGACCACTTTATGTTTTTATTAGGCACTATTGATTCTAGCAGAGGCAAATTATCCCTAGCCCTGACCTGCGGCACTGTTTGTTAGCAGTACTTTGCCTTCTCTATGCAAAGAACTTGTTAATTTGATTAAAACATGTCATACTTGTATAACGTGTTTACCAGGCAAGTTATTAACTTTAAGGCTGCTAAACCTATTCTGTTTTGTGAAGCCATTCTGAACTTTTCTCTCTTAGGAGGAAATGTTAGTTGATGATTTTAAATTTTATGTAATGAAAATATCTATTAGGGCAATGTTAATTGAGCAGTTTGGCTTGACTTGGCCAAGCCAAGGAAGGGAGAAGCAAAGCTATTACAGTTGTAACGTTGATAAGCAAGTTCAGCAACGTGTCTGGGATACTGGGAAACTACTGAGACTAACCTAGCTCGTGGTAATGATAATTCCCAACCTCAAAATCTGTGAACGCCTAGAACTAATTCCTTTTATAGACCTCTTACAGTAGCGCTAACTAGTATGAGACCAGGAGGCCAGTGATGGGTTAAAATTGGTGTGCACCTTCRCAAAACTGAATTCAGTTGCTTGACCTTGCTTTAACTTATTTGTGCTTCAGTACTTCCACTTCCCTGTTAGTAACATGAAGGAAATAATTCCTTTTCCGTAGTTTTGCGTGACTGCCCTACTTAGACTGTAAAGTCTTTGGAACAACTGCTGTCTGATCTAATGTGCATGTACGGAGCAGAGCACAATGAAGACCTGATCTCAGCAGGAGCCCCATCTGCTACTGCTGAGATAAATGATCTTTTCAGTACTGGTTGTTTTTTAATCTCTTTAAATTACCATAAATACATTTTTAAAGCCATATGCTTTCATTCTATATCCCACTCCACTGAAGAAATCTAGGTTTTTGTGGAAATATAATTATGTAACCATATAATTAAAGACCGCATCATACCCTGTACATGCAAGGGGGCTGAGCTGAGATCAAGTGCCAGACTGATCTGCCACTTTGTAGGTTTCAAGTACCTAAACTTACTTTAGAAATGTTATTTTAAATATATTTTTGTATATGTAATGTTATACTATTTCAAGGAAAGAATATTTTATTGAATTGCAGTTAGTTCAATTAAACTGAAATTGGTTTGCAGAAGAAGAAATTGTGACCCATTAATTTCTGGGATTGGGTGTCTAGCGTTGGATGGTCATCAAGGAAATCCAAAGGAAGCGTCTCGTTTTTGGGGGGAGAGAGAGAAAGAGAGGACTTATGCCATAGCGGGAGTATAGCCCACAGGATCAGATGCGTCAGAGTGGACAGAGGTTAGCAGAAGCTTTGGGGTGGGGGGACATTTTTTATTTCTCTCTCTCTCTCTCTCTGCTGCATCAGTGTCCAGGTGTTCCCAGTTTAGCATGTGGCACTGCTGCTACTTTGGCAGTGCCATGTGCCTAACATTACAATGTTTGTTAGGGTTTTGGCTGAATACCCAAAACTTTTAGAGTATTGCAAATGCTTAAAAGGAAGTTGCAAAGTTCAAAAGTTAATAACTTATCCAAACTGGAAGAGGAATACGTAGGCTGAGCAAAAAGCATGCCTCTAATCATGGGTATTTTGTCACTGTCAACTTTTAGCATTTTGCCTTAAGTGGTGGAAGTATTGCAGCCTTTCAAAAAAAACCATAAGTTTCCTTAACAGAAATTATTATTCAACCTGGATGTCAGGACTACCGCCATTTCCTGTGTAACAGCATCTAGGGGTAAGGGTCATTATCTCTTGACAGACCTTCCTCTTTCATGCTTTGAAGAACAAGGGTAATGTGTATTACCTGAGCACTGAAACTTGACTTGTTATAAACTGCTGCAGGGGGCACATGTGCAGAAAAGTGGGTGGAGAAAGATTTCTTGAACCAGTTCCCTGCAGTACATGTTTGTATAAAGCAGAGACTCAGAATACCGATGTTTATTTTGGTGGGGGTTTTTTGGGTTGGTTGTGGTGTTTTGTTTTGTTGGTTTTTTTCTCTGAACAGAGAAGCTGTCTACACCTAGAGCTCCTCTACTTTCATGCAATTTAAGTTAGCTCAGGATTTGTTTTGTCATGGTGGTGTTTTAAGAGTTGTTTGTGGTTTCTTGTAGTTCTTCTGCTGTTTTTTGTTGTTGTTTTCGGGTTTTTTAACTTCAGGAGAGATTAGAGGTTTACATACAGAAAAACTTTCTGACCTTAAGAAATCCAACTAGCAAAGAATCCTTGTAAGGACCAGGTGCAAGAAACCAAGGTAATTGTCTGTAATTTTGAGATTCTTGCTAACACAATACTTTGCTCAGTTGGATGTGTATGCAGCATCCATTTCTGCCAATGGAAGTTACATATACAAATTGAGGGTACAATAGGGCCTTTTATGTTTAGCTTCCTTTACATAAAATGTATTGATATTTTTTCTTTAGTAGGGGACTATTTTTTAAACAAAATCAAACACTTACATGTATAAAATGTAACATTCAAAATCTTTCACAAGTTGTTAAAGTCCAATTAGGTTTCTGCAGTCTGTACTTACTTGGTAGTAAGATAATTTGCCGTTATCAGAAAAAATACATTTGATGTATTTCATATGTAAATTAATTTACTTCATTGAAGAAGAAAAAAAAAGCTTTGGAAGTTGATGCTTTTGCTAACATCAACATTTGCATATCTTTAAATGGCTTTTCATAATAACAGAATCTTTGGCACTCCCTTTTGGCCTTCCACCCAGTCTCAAGGTACCTCACAAATTGAAAGTTGCACAGTTCAATGTCATCCCCATATTACAAATGGAGCATGTGGTCTGTGTGTGGTCTGATTTAAATTGGGTGTTGGCGTCAGTTTCCAGTGATGGTGGCCAGCCAGCTTTTTTTGAGACAACCAGTGTAAACTTCCCAGGAAGCTTTGCCTTGCGCTTGCTGAGCCGCTCCCACTTTCCAGCTAAAGGCAAGTTTGGCTGGCACATGCAGGGTGCTCCCCTGCTTGTGCTGAGGCTTCCCACCTGGTGGGTGCCCCGGTTGCTGACTGTTCAACCCTCACACGAAGCTTAACCACCTATGCAAACAAGATGCTCAATGTTGTGAAGAGTGGAGGCTGGAGCATCCTTTAGCTGAGTAGGATGTCTTATCTGGCTTTGAGCAGCCAGATAGGCCAAATCGAACCACCTGCTCCTCTGTGAAAACTGGTTATTCTTTTATGTTCACTGTTAGTTCCTCTTTGGAGGACAAAAATCCAGATTTTTTTATTTTCAAGCACCCATTAAGAACAGAAAAAATTAGATTTTCATGACGGGTGATGAACCCTTTAAATCTGATCTCATTACTTTAAATAGTGTCTCAGATGTGTTTAAAATTAGCCTACTAAAGCAGGTATGACATTTAATGAAGAAAGAACGAACTGGACTTAGAACTGCCTTTTATTCTGAACCAGGTTCCTCTCCAAGTACTTATTCCAAATTATAAATATTGGACTGTTTTGTTGATGTGTTTTATCTTGCAAAAGGGCAAATTACTTTATTTGATGTGACTAAAATCTCTCTCACACAATTTTATAGCTATAACTATGGAAATTGAATGTTCACTTCTTTTATATGATCTTCTCTAGATGATATACAGAACAGGAACATGGGCTGGCCTTACTGAGCTGACAAACTATATCAAAACACTGAAACTTAAAAGAAACAAAATATTCTTGTTTTTGTTGTTGTTTCAAAAAACAAGTCACCAAAGCATTTGTCAAAATTAGCACACAATCGTAACATCATCTAATTAAAATTCAGTTACATACTTTCAGATGGCTTTAATGATAGTTAACAGTTCACAGGTTATAACAATAACCAGTTCACACCTCCTGGTTATTGAGGATTAACAAATCAAGGAAGGGATAAGAATTTGTATCTCCAATTTATCTGCCCTAGAAATTTCCAGAAGTTCTCTTACTGACGGTATAATATTAGTATTGTAAAGTGGTTCTTTTAAATCTTTGAAGACTAAATAAAACTTGGCCTGTTTTAACCAGTGACCAACTTGCATGATCCTTGACTGGCGACTGCTGTCTCTCTGTTTCTTTAATTTGGTTATTTGGTATGGTCACTTCATTTCAACATATTCTAGGACAAAGAGAGAAAAGCTTATTGCTATTCTGATGTATGGGAGAGTTGCTGGAAGTTACCCAGGGCAGTCTTCCGGATTTGATGTGGTGGGAGGAGGGGGCAAGCAGCTATACCCCGTATATCCCATAAGGGATGTCCTGCCTGGGATAACACAGAAGGGAAGTAGGAGCAGAAACTGTAACAGGTGATTTCTGGGGTCTGTCAGTTTGTGTTACTGTCTCGAAGGAAAGTATTGACAGCATGAAGTGAAGATGGAGGTGAGAAACGGAACAATCGCAGAAAAAATGCCTGTGGCCATATTACCTCAGGCTGTGATCTTGTGAAGCCTTGTGTACTACGTCAGGCCAGGAGATCAGTAGCTGGACTGGGGAGCTTCAGTGGCCGCCCGGGAGCTGGTGGGCATGCTGGAGCACGCAGCAGTTGTCTTCCTCTGTATCTGTGTTGAATCAATGTCATAATGTATTACTGTGCGTGTGTGCCATGCAGCTTTCACGTTATGTGAGCATTTGTCAATTTGTATGCACTTGAGTAGCATGTTGTCCTCTGGATAGAACAAAGAGTACACACGTGAGACACTGAGGAAAAGGAGGGGAAATCATAGAGAACTTGTGCATTACCTCTTAATAACCTTATAAGGTACTGTGAGTGCCAGTAAGTATAATGGGAAATACTAGTTACTGAGTTTAGGCTAAGGCTTCTTTTCTGTTTACTAATGACTGTTTTGCATTGCAAAATGCTAGAGGCGGTGGGTACACACTACCAACGACTGAACACAGGGCTTCATTGAAACACGGCAGCCAGTTTTAGTTATGGTATTGTTTTAAGAAGAGGATAAAACATCTGGAAATGGCCAGAATACTAATTTTTATTCCTCCCCTGAAAAAAGAAATTACCAACAGATTAAATCATTCTGGTACAAATTAATTTCTAGGTTGTGAACTGGCTAAGCAAGTTAAAGTCTGAAGCATCGGTTTGATTCACCTTTCATGTACAGCTGAAGAAACACTGACACCTCCATAGATGCCCCAGGTAGCATCCTTGCCTCGCTGCACCAAGGAATAAATCCCCACATCCACTTCTTCATGTACTTCAATATATTCAAGATGTCATCTGTGCAGATGTCCACACTAGGCTTTCCTGATAAACTGGCCAGAGGAGATACTGGAAAGGAGTAGAGAGAGATGGAGGAGAAAACACAGTTCCCCTCAGACAGATTGTAACTGTACAGTTTTCTTCATTAGGCTGATTGCTGTGTCTGTGCAGACTTCCATGAAGGCAGAGCCCACAGCATGGATCAGCAGAGCATTCATCAGGCTGAGGTTGTGTGTGCCCAGTGGCAAGACAGGGTCAATGAGGACAAACTGACACACGTGAAACTCCATCTGAATGCAAAAAAGCACTTATTTACTGTGAGGGTGGTCAAACACTGGAATAAGTTGAAGAGAGAGGTTGTGTAGTCTCCAGCCGTGGAGATATCAAAACCTGACAACAACGTACTTGGCAACCAGTTCTAGTTGGGGAGTTGAGCAGGGGGGTTGGACTAGATGATCTCCAGAGGTCCCTGCGAACCCCAACCATTCTGTGTTCCTGTATGTTCTTGAAGATCTTTTTCCAAAAGCTTAGGTTTCTTTCATTTTGCACACAGGCACAACTCCACACAACACCAAAGACACAAGTCCAGTTCCCACCACTCATGCCATTTCCTTTACGCTGCGTATTCTAGCAGCAGCAGCCTTTCCTTCTGCTGGTTTTTACTGGCATTGCCACCTATGCCAAAGCAGACTAAGGTTGCAGAAGGGCCTTAGAATCATAGAATCATAGAATCATTAAGCTTGGAAAAGACCTTTAAGATCATCGAGTCCAATCGTCAACCCAGTACCCATGCCCACTAAACCATGTCCCGAAGCGCCACATCCACACGTTTTTTGAACGCCTCCAGGGATGGTGACTCCACCACTTCCCTGGGCAGCCTGTTCCAATGCTTGACTACCCTTTCGGTGAAGAAATTTTTCCTAATATCCAATCTAAACCTCCCCTGGCGCAACTTGAAGCTGTTTCCTCTTGTCCTATCTTTTGTTACTTGGGAGAAGAGACCAACACCCATCTCTCTACAGCCTCCTTTCAGGTAGTKGTAGGGAGCGATAAGGTCTCCCCTCAGCCTCCTCTTCTCCAGGCTAAACAGCCCCAGCTCCCTCAGCTGCTCCTCATAAGACCTGTGCTCCAGATCCTTCACCAGCCTCGTCGCCCTTCTCTGCGCACACTCCAGCACCTCAATGACCTTCTTGTAGTGAGAGGCCCAAAACTGTGCCTTGTCGCACAGTGGTCTGTCAAGAACACCATTAGAAACTCCGAGCTAAACTGTTGGTAAGAATTGACCCCAAGCCAGGAGGCTGCGCTGTACAGCGGCCTGGCCCAGTGACAGATATGGCCCTGCACCTGGGGGTCCAGCGCAGGAGGGGGCAACCCACGTGCTTGGGGGGACACCCTGGCTTGGGAGCTCTCGCTGCTGGTGGCTCACTCCTGTTTTCTTGGGGCAGTGCGGATAGAGAGGCTTGTTGTCTTCTTAAATGGTGATTGTTTCAGTGCTCTGGCTTGTATTAATTATTGCGCTGGATTAAGTAATGTATGGCAAATTGTGGTGCACGGCGGATGGGACTGTCCAGAGGTGGGAGGGGGCCCTGTGGTAGTTAAAAAAAAAAAAAAAGATATCCTTGAACAATCTCTGCCATGTCACAGTCACCATTTCTTCAGTCAAGGGCAGAAACCTCAACACAGTGCCCTTGATTGTTAAAGCTTCTTCCCAAATAGACAAAGCCTGGCACGCTTTCTGTTTTCCCTCTGGCAGAGTGCTCCCTCTCGCCAGCTTTTTCGGTGCATGGCTGCATAAGGGTTATTTTCTCTGGGAGGTGGTTGTGTGTGGGTATGTACATGTACACACACACACACACACACTTGCAGAGAAGGATGTGTTCTCCTGAAGAAGAAAAAACTTTGTCAGCAAATTATCTCATCTTATTTTGGCTATCATAATCCCCTTCAAGCCTCAACAAAACACCAATACACGTTTGATCAAGTCCCTATTAAAGAGAAATATTGTGCTATTCTTGCCAGCTGGACCACCTACACCTTGGTATCACTATAATTATTGTCAAATATTATTGTTACAAGGTGGCACAAAGTGTGCAGATCTTTCTTTAATATGACAGTGGCCAATTTAATGGAACATTACTGATTAACACAGCCAGCACAGAATGTGCTAGCATACCTTTAACAAAACTTTATGTTACAGTTGAATGGATTACAGAACACCTCTTGAATGCCTAGTGGCTGGCATTGTGCCAGAGCCTTTAAAAAAATTGAAAATGCAGCTTGCGTTCTCCTTTTTCATAAAGAAATCTGAAAGCAGAAGCACTGGCCCTAGTAAGCTTCTCGCACTAAGTTTTCCAATAGGCAAAAGCACTATAAATCAAACCAGAATAATCCTGTGTATGTTTTTGTTTTCACGCAGGCTGCTAGGATTGCACTTAAGGACTTGATTTTTATTACTAAAGGAATGTTTTTAAATCATCAAGACCTAGAGCATGTTGTGAGCTCAGTCTAAATTTCATCATCATCTTTTGCAATTTGCCTAACGCCCTGACTCTGTGCTCCCATGGAAATACAATTTATTTCTCTTGCAAAAGTCATTACAATCTATGAGCACAAAGAAAGAAACCTGCAGAACTGAAAATGAGCAATAAAATCATGACAAAATCTGCTACCTAGATTCTTTCCCCTAAAGCAGAAAAATAAGATAAACAGTGCTTCTCTTTCTGAGTTATTATTAGTTCAGTATTATTTATCACACAGCTTGGAAATCTTAAAAGGTTACAGTTTATTTTTCATACATGGCTTTGGGGAGCCTTTTGACTCTGCTGAGAATTGTAACATGACATTGTTTTGGAAATGAAAACTCTGAACAGATTATTTTCCACATTATCTAGATAATAGAGGTGATAGATGGGACCGAGTCTAGCTGGTGTAAGCAGTTGTAACTCATTTGAATTATGGAAATTTGCACCAGCAAAGAACCTGCCCCTAAGGAGGGAAGTCTGGAGGAAATGTTCTAATACAAATTCATGTTGATTTTTTTTTTTTAATATGGACATAGCTTGCATTTAGGTTTATAGTAAAGAATATTAAAACTGAACAGAAATTTAATCCTATCTCCATGTGTTCATATATGCTAAACCATTAATAGATATGTTCCCTAAGCCTGTTTGCAAGCTTCATCTTTCTGTACATCCAGGTCAGCTAAAAACATGCTTAGATCGGAAGCAATTGACAAAGTCTGTGTTAACGTCAGTGGGACTTACTATGTGTTACGGTAAGCTTTGCAAAATATTGATCATTATAAATGTGTATTTAAACTTAAAATCTGTAGTGCTTTCCTAACTGTGGGCTTCCAAGCCCTCCTAAAATGTTGTACCTTCAACTTGGACTAAATATATCTCTCTCCATGTACATATGTACGCATTTATATGTTTGTGGTTTTGGTTTTTTTTTTTTAATTAATGGCATTTAGTAGAACTACTAAGCTGTATGTATGAGCAAGAAGTATAGTATTGTTAGCATTTTCCTTTCTCTTCCTCCTTTTTCTCCAGTTTTTCAATCCAGATTTTTGACATGTTATTTCTGAGTTCTGGCACCAGTTGGCAAAGGCAAGTCCTCAAACCCACCCACAGCTGTTTCTGCCAAAGTGTCGGATCTGTAGGGCTCTGAAGCACACAGTTGAACCACGAGACATAAGTCTGTAGGGAATGGTCTTTTTCCCTACTAATTTTCTGAATGTGCTGCTGGAGCACTTGCAAAGTTAATTAATAATTACAAGTGTATTGAGTAGGCCTAGTTTACAATGGGTGTAGTTTACAATTACCATTTTTCTTTCTTTTCATGCTGTAAGTAAAACTTCCTTGTTTCTACAAGTTCCCAGATGACAAACAAACATATGCTTAAATGTACTGGGGGCTGCCACACAACTTAATCCTTAGCTTAAGTTTTTTCCTGAAATTTTTTTCTTTCCTTGTGAATCTTCTTTAGCTGGCTTCTTTCCTTTCGTTTCCCACCACCAGAATAAAAGCTTCTACATCCTTATGTACTCTGGGGCAAGAGTTACACTGTGAGAAACCACCTGAACCAACACTGGAAGTCATGAAAATAACTGCACTAAGGACTCTTGTCTACTGCTTCATCGGCTGCATTTTACATTTTTCTGTGGAATTAGTTCAACAGATGTAAATCCCCTAGATTGTACTGTAAGAGTAGCATATTTTACCTTAGCCAAAAACAATTCCTAAGGTATTTGGCTTAAAATAAAAGTATCCATATGGGGTTTTGCTGATTTAACTCTTCTGGTTTCAAAATGTAGTTTTACTTACATCTTTAGAGAAATAAGTTGTACTAATTTCAGACCTAGCATCTAGTTTAAGAGTGTGTGTAATGGCGGGGGGGGGGGAGGGTGAGAGGGAGGAAGGGGGAATAGTCATGTATCAAAATGAAATAACATTAAAAGCCAAGAACATCATCTTAGCCAGCTATACTTTCTAGTTTGTATTCACAAACATAACAGTATGAGGTGGACCTGATCAGGGAGGGGGAAGGGAAGAATATTCTGATATATGTGATAAAGCCTAGCTAATTTTGGCCAGTTTAAAGATGACAGGCACCCTGTAACTTCCAAAGATAGATGATGGTGTAGTTGGGGACAGGGGTGTTCCTCTCTGGTTATACAGCTTCCCGCGTCTCTTGGGGTGCAGCGCGGGGGAGGGAGCTGCACCAATTCATGTTGCTGGATATAACTATGCATTTTTCCTTAAGTGTTCTTGTGTGGTCAGGAAAATTATCTCATATACAGAATATCTACGAAGTGTCTTGCCCAAATGCATGCATTCAGCAAAAATGCTTCTGTAGCTTCTGTAAATAACACGGGTCCACAAATGTCTCGCTGGCTCACAAATGCCTAAGCGCTGCTTGCGTACCAAGGTGATAGATGCCTTATAAATACTTAAGATGGACAGAATTGGTACTGGCTAGATTGCTGCCTCCCTTATGCAGATTTGACAAGCTTTTTAGCAACCCTTTCCACAGTGCTCAGTAATTACTAGATGAATGCTGTCTACATGTGCATATGTTTTGGTGGGTTGGAGTGTCAGCACACAGAGTCTTTATTGGTAAAACACTGCTTAAGGGCTTTATTTAGTATCACTTTTTGGAGACTGGAACAGCAGCATCAAGTCTCTGTCTTTGAATACCTGTGTGTGGTTACCACTTAGCAGGAGATAGGTGGTCTGGTTCAATATACAACAGCAGCTCAGCTGACAGCACTGTTATATCTTAATTAAAGGAGCCAAGTTCAGTTCCTACTCCCAGCACACCTGTTGAAATACCATTGATGGTGTTACAGTGGTGGCTGTGAAACATTTAGTAGGTCTCCTGTACTCTGTTTAATTTTTTTACTGTGTTTGTATCTGTCCAGGGCAAATCATGAAATGAATGGGGATGATCATGAAGGTGTGGGTGGTTTGGCATTTTGGTGGGTGGGTTGGTTGGTTGGGTTGGTTTTTTTTTTAATAAATACACAAACTCTGTGCAGGAGCTCTTAGTAGAGGGCATGTTTAACAAACTACACTTGATGCATGGTATGACAGCATGTCATGTCTCACCAGTACAACAATAGCATCTTCTGCCTTACAGTGGTAGATATTTTGGCACGCGGGGTATGAAAGGTCCTGTAACTAAAGCCTAATCTTTTCTGCAGAGAATTGTGCCCTTACTGTCAGTCTCATTCAAACGTAAACATTTTAGTCATCTTCTGTAAATTGGGAACCACAGATTTGTTACATCCCCATGGTGTAATTTCCTCATACGACCCACTGCACTGGTAATCATTTAAAGACAATATAAATAGTCTCAATTAATTTGACAGGCTGCTAGCGTAACAAAGTTGTGCAGTTTATAAATTCAATAACGAGAGACAGGTATACGTGAAGGATTGGTGGAGGGGATGACCCAACCCTGCCAAGTCATTAAAGTTTTAACACTAACATTGTACCATTGGACATAAAACATTAAATGAACAATATTCAACGTGCAGCTTTTAAACCTGTGCTTGCAATTTTCCTTGCTGAGTTTGCATTAATTGAAATTATTTAGCTTTTGTTTCAGACCTTCAATAGATATGGTCTAGTACAAATAAGTAGCGACCCTACTTCTAAACKCTCATTTAGAACAGAATAATCTGGTTTCTTTAATCTGCCCAGGTTGTAATTTTATGATAATATCCTTGAAGGTTTCTGTTTCTGTATTCCTTCATCTGGAATTCACTTCCTTTCAATATTTATAATACTTAGTTACATTAAATGTTAAATGTGTTCTTCTAAGACCTGTTTAACCACACGGGAAGTGTTCTTCTGGAAACAGTTCTTTTGAAAGGAAGAAAATAACTACTTAAATTAAGTAAAGGCTATCAAAATGGACTAATAGGATAAGGCAAAAACAGACCATTAACATCCAGAAGGTCAGTCTGGGGCAGAGGCTGGAGCTATATCTGCATGGCATTGGCATGCTTACTGTAATAAAATGATGATGGGGAACAGTGTTGCAGAGTTGTTATCAGATGAGCTTCTATTTCCACCAGAGAGTTTGTGCATGGATCTTCTGAGAAATGCCTTTTTAAATCTATAGAGAGATCATCTTTAAATCTGTGGAGATGACTAAAAGGTCATAATAAGGCTGTAAAAAGCAAAATATGAAAAAGGTSATCCTCTACGACTATATGCAGCCAAATATGAAAATAAGTGAGCTGGGATCCATGCAGAGAATGCTGTACACTTTAGCTAGTTCTCTAAAACATATGTGAAGTTCTTAACATTGCTAGTGCTTTAAAATCAAGCTGGTATTCTCACCAAAAATTCAAGAAAGGTTTGGCTACGGATTGCTTCTAAAATTGGCTAAGCCTTCACAGTAGTACTGATTTCTTTCTACATTGTAGTCTAAAACAGTCATCACTTCATGAGCCAATCGTGCATGCCAGAGTGCACAAGTGTAGAAAGTAATAGTATCTGCTAAGTATCCTGCACTCTGATGGCCACGTGGAAGAGGGTGATGACTTTGACACTTTCAGAGTGATTTAAGAACCAAAAACTTGATTAATCCTGATACTGGTTGAATTCTGAACAACTCCTTGCTGGCTATCTCAACTTTTTCTTCAAGTCATTCTTGACGAATTCCATGAAAAAGTCTTACTTACCCATCTGCGGAAAGCCCTATGAAAGCAAAATTCAATTAACTTTATGGAGAATCTGTTATAAACCCACAAGAACAAAGGAACCAAAAACTCAATCTGACGACTGCATCTGATTCTCCATCCTTAACATACTGCGATGTGTCTAGAGATTACAGCACATATGGTCTGTAAAATCACCTACCATTTCAGTATGTCTGAAATACATAGTAGTACATGTAGCATCACAAGTTACAAATGAGGTAGAAGAATGGATGTTGGTGTTAAATCTACAGAAAGGCAGAATCATACAGTTCAGACCAAATACCTGTTCCTTTGTTCCGGCATCGCACCCTTCGTTCCTCTGTTGGGCTGAACTGGAAGGGTTCTGCAGGCAGCGGGTGCCTCGTGCGCCAGGTGTGCTGCACCACCAAGGTGGAGACAAGGACAATGTGCGTGTTGGAGGAAAACTTCAGCAAGGAGGCTCTGAAATGAGTCATACCAATGGCACTAACTCCCTCAATTTCTTGCTATTCTTAAAAGCCTCTCTAATCTTCACCTTGAAGATCGCTTTAGGTAGTTATCTGCGTGAGTAGTTTTGCAATACTTTCATGAAATACGATATGCTATTATAACAGTTTAAAACAGTCATCAATATTTCAAGTAGAGAAATGCAAGAAGCTTCTCAAAATAGGTACTATTTACTGTACCTACTCAAACAGATGCCTTTCAATGGGAATTACAGAAGCACAACAATATAAAAACACTATCCTGATAATAATACAAATCACAATCACACTGATGTAAATCTGAGGACACCTCCACAGTCTTGTTTCCTGCACTGCATATTTGACAAAATAGAAGACATTTAATTCCTGGTCAGAGGGAGCTAAAAGACCCAGGTTTTCCCTCTCAACAGGTCAGCAATACTACTGAAATTGTCTTTACCAACTTGTCTTTAACAACTCTTCAATCGTTCTTTAATATAAGTGGGAAAGGAATCCCATTATTGATTGAGCTCCTTGCTTTTATCCAGCCTACCTTAAGCTTGAAATAGATCTCTCTTGCCATAGAAATAATAATACAGCTCGCTCATAGTGGAGAAAGGTGTCCTAGGTGCTGTGACAGTTTTTGTTACTCAGAAAATAAGTCAAATCTGTTTGGATAAGCAATGGCACCAATGCCAGCTTCCACACAGTGACAACTAGTGCTGCACAAATTGATGTGCCACCTTAATGCTACAGGATTGATTGAACATTTCCCTGCTGTTGGTTTTTTCTTTTTTTTTGCTGTTGTCTTTCCTCAAGAGAACAGTGTTCCTAGCATGACCCCTTTTTCTTTGCACGTCAAGTGAAGGAAAATCACCCTTTGCTGTACTTGTGGGGACAGATATTGATCTTGGACACAGTGATAGAAACCAAAAGTAACTCCTTGGGAGCTGAAGGAAATGCTCCAAACATTGGCCTGTGAAACTGGGGTCAGAGTCCAGCCACTGGCCTCCAGGCTTTATTTCTTGCCTAATGAGAAGCAGTATATCTAATGCACCAGTGCTGTAAAGAGTGCTGAGACATTTGGCAGAAGTGAAAATTTATTATTATTTATTATTGATGCTCATAACGCAAAACATTGATGTATGTCACAGTCTCAATACATTTTCTTAATGGTCATATCTATGCCAAATGTATTGATATTTCTGCAACACATTATGAGCAGTAATACCAACATATAATTTTCATAAAAGCTTTTTTTTTTTTTAAGGAAATCACATAAAGCTTCGTCCCATAACTCAGCTACCACTTACTGTGCAGCAACTGTTTCATGCTCCATTTGTGTCACTTCAACTCTTTTTAGAAAATGCCAGATATGGACATAGCTAAACTCAGGACAAATCCCTTCAGCCCTGCCTCTAATTCTTTTTTGGGGTTCTATTACATACCCAAGGTGAAAAGGTGGATTAAACTTGAGCTGAGATAAACATCAAAAAGTTTGTGCATTTAAAAAAAAGAAAAAATTGGGGAGATAGAGGAGAGACTTAAGAAAATCTTATCAATTAATATGATGATCTACAGATAGATGATGTTGTACAAAATATTGGAAGCTATTTTCTCTAGAATTCAAATAAAAAAGGCAAGTTCTCATACCGGTCACTGGTTACTGCCTTATTCATGAAAAATTAGAAAGTGCAGCTCTTCCTCAGAGAAATGCCACAGCAGCTAAGTGCCACTGCACTGAATTAGACTATGAGTAGATTTTCTGAAAAAGGCTTGAAAAGAATTGCAAAATGTGTAACCAGGCTTATGTAGAACCTTTACAAATCTAAAGCATTGTGCTGTCTGCTGTCCAGTTAGGCTTTTTTCTCCCATGAATGGTTCATACATATAGGAAGATTTTTCTCTATAGAAAAACTACAGAAATACGATCATTACTACCATCAATTGTCATCAATCCTTTGCAGGCAGTCAAGACACTTATAATAAAACCACAGAGTCCAAAGAAAATTAAATATTTATTATTACTTAGATCTGTTTTCTGCAGATTCTTGCACTCATTGGAGGTTTAATATTCATAGGAAGCTTTGTAGGAATGCTTTTGTGGCAGAGAAGTGGGTTCCATTACAGCAATGAAGACAAAACAGTACTTCTCATTAATGTGAGGGGGTTTTTCTTTTTTTTTCTTTCAAATCTAGCTCCTTTTGATTTTAAATTATCTTGCTGATAAGCAATTTTTACAGCTTATCAATTGTGGTACACCATCTATCAACTAAGTTAGATGGTACTTTTCCTTCTTCCTGACTAGGAGACAGTTATTGTATTTTTTTAACAGAAAAATGATGATTGGGGATGGGTGAAAATGAGGAATAAATGGTGATCAGCCAGTGTCCATGGTCATAAAAAATGAATATAAGGTTTTGTGGCCAAGTGGGAGCATTCACAGAGCTAACAGCAATTCCAGACAAGAGTTGTACAAATACAATGCTATATGTGAATATAAATTTAGAGAGGACAGAAGGCAGCACAAAGCGAACAACCATTCACAGTTCAAACATTTTTCCTCAAACACTGTTAGTACAACATTTAACCAGCTTTGCACTTAAAAAGTAATTCAGTGCTGATGCTTTGCCTCTCAGAGGATGGAAAATATTTTTGCTGTCATTTGCCTGAGATGGTACTATTTCCTAGTGCTTCAAAGTAAATAACGTATAGTAGCTTGGGGCTTTCACTCTAAGACTTTTCATATATGATACACTACTTACCTTAGCATTCCTGTTTATGTATTTACATTGCTCTCATCTCAGTGGTACTCAGGCTCCTATGTACCAACACGTCTTCCACTCCCTGCAGAGGAAGAGTATAAGTCATTAATGCTTCCGTATCCCTGATGATTTTATTAAATGAAGTTTAATTACTTCCATTGCTTTTGTATAACATAATCTAGTGCTCATTTACTCTATTATTAACATTCAGAGGAATTAAAGTAGGGTGCATTTGCATCAGTACACATTGAGCATGATGTAAGCCCAGGCATAATTAATTGTTCTCTCTTACAGCTATGAAGATTGTTAATTTAAAAAAAAAAAAAAAAAAAGATAAGCCAATATGTAGGACTTGATTTTTATTTGCATTAAGGCTACTTTCTATCACTCTGGAGTTGTAAATCAGCATTTTGGTTAAAAGTGTTCCTGTTTTTACTTTTGAGCGCTCTTTACCAGAGTGCTGTCAAATGGTAAAATGTAATAGCGTAGCTAAATCTTTTTGCTGCAGGGGAAAAGAAATGAAACTATGTATTCAAAGTTAAATAACTGAGCTACAGATCTAGCTCCTCTTATGAATGGTAGAATTTTCATCAGCTTCAAGAAGAGAAGGTGTGAGTCCCTCAGTCAGTGATTCCTAACTTTCTGGGGAAGATAAGTAGTTCTGCACAGGCACCCAGTCAGGTTCAGTCCTCCCCCCACCCCAGCACCRTGGCTTTTACCCCGTCTGCAGCTCCCATCCTTGTTACCTCCTGGCTCTGGACGGGAGGTCCGGGAGCTCCACACCTCTCCTGTCATGTGCTCATGCCTCACTCGTCAGGAACCACTGCCCCAAATGCCATCATTTGCAGAACTGCCTGGTTTAGAGAGTTTTAAGCTCTGTTTTGCTGCTCCCAGTCTGACAGAAAGCCAGTGACCTATTTTTTCACAGAAAGCGCTGAAACAGTGGTTCTTCTAAAAAATTAGTTTCTTTAAAAGCTTGCTGAAATGGGAACCCCAGAACTGAGGAATACCCAAATCCTCGAGCACTTTTTAAAAATATGTTGCTAGTGGAAGAGGATTTGCAAACAGAAATTAGACTGAATCTTTTAAATGAACCATCCACTTTTGAAATATATCACTCCAGTAGCATTCCCTGACCCTTTGCAAAGGATCATCTGCATGTGTTTGCTAAAGAATTTTTTGGTAGAGAAATGTTGTTGCCTTTCTCATTTAATTCTTTACTGTTTCCACATGGTAGGATGTTGAGATTGCTTTTTCTGTCCTCTGTCAATAAGTGACCTGCCTTAACCAGGCACTCGGAAATGAATCATAACAGTTGTCAGCATGTGCACCAATGATTGCTAAGGAGCTAACCACTCCGAGGCCATCTGTAGCAGCGCTCGCTGTTCCTTTCACAGTACAAAGGTCAGTGTGGTTATGTCTTTGGAAGTGAATGTTGCTCATTGTGCTGGTTTTGGCTGGGACAGAGTTAATTTTGTTCATAGCAGCTAGTACGGGGCTATGTTTTGGATTTGTGCTGGAAACAGTGTTGATAACACAGGGATGTTTCCATCACTGCTGAGCAGTGCTTACATAGAGCCAAGGCCTTGGCTGCTCCTCACCCCACCCCACCAGCGAGTAGGCTGGGGGGGCACAAGGAGTTGGGAGGGGACACAGCCGGGACAGCTGACCCCAATGACCAAAGGGACATCCCACACCATGTGGCGTCATGCTCAGCATATAAGGCTGGGGAAGAAGGAGGAAGAGGGCACATTCGGAGCGATGGCGTTTGTCTTCCCAAGTAACGGTTACGTGTGATGGAGCTCTGCTTTCCTGGGGGTGGCTGAACACCTGCCTGCCCATGGGAAGTAGTGAAGGAATTCCTTGTTTTGCTTTGCTTGCGTGCGCGGCTTTTGCTTTCCCTATTAAATTGTCTTTACCTCAACCCACAAATTTTCTCAGTTTTACCCTTCCAATTCTCTCCCCCATCCCACCAGTGGGGAGTGAGCGAGCGGCTGTGTGGGGCTTAGTTGCCAGCTGGGGTTAAACCACAACACTCATGAAAAGTTAGAGATGGGGGAAGTGAAAGAGAAATACTCCACCAGCTGTATTCATTTCGTTATTGCTTCCTGGTCATAAAATCAGAATGGGTATAGCAGTGCAGAACAGGGATGTAGCAGCCAAGATGGAGGTGGTCCTGTGGGGACATGGGAAAGGAATTGGATAATTGTTTGAAAAAAGGCTTTAGCAAGTGTTTTGGGAATATTCTCTTAGCCCCTAACAAAACCAAAAGTAAAGACTGAGTAAAGGTAGTCAAAAGAATCCAGGAACTTTCACCACTGATGTAAACCATTGCTGTGGACTTTATTCCTAAGGAATTCAAATCCACAAGTTGTAGGTATCATAGATCTGTCTCAAAGAGAAATTCTTCTCTAGTTAACCTAGTTTTCAAAGACAAAGACAATAGGGGAGCAAGAGGTATCTTCCCTTTCACGCTGAGGAATTCCAAGGAGAAGAGGAGGAAGGAAAAAGAATACAGGGAAAACTTACCCTGGACCAATAAAAATACTTCTTGCATTCCTGGTGAAGGTCTAGTAAGCAAGATACAAGACAGCCACTAAGATCTCTGCTGAAGAGGTACAGCTTTTCTGTGTTTGAGTACTGTGTTTAAATTCTTAATTGTCAATCTTGATTAACTCTGGAGTTACACTGGAATTCCCAGTTTATGCATTGAATTCAGATTTTGGAAGAAGAAATAGTCATCATGCTTTAAACGTTTTGCTTGCTGTATTAGAAATGTAGAGTTTGGTCTACTTTCTCTCTGATTTTAGAAAATTGTGATATAATCCTGGGGCATTTGATGTAAAGAAATAGAAAAAAATAATTCAGGGGACCTTCCTGAAATGTGATAGAATCAGATTTATTTTGTTAACAAAATTTAGTCTATGTGCCTCTTAAACATCCTTCAGAACTGGATTAGAGCAGTGATATAAGTAATAGTGTACTGTGAGACTTAGCATGTGAGGGCTTTTGTAATGGACTGTTTTCGAAGATATGGATAACTGAACAAAATGGAAAATTCCACTTGAGAGAATCAGCAGTCTTGTTGTTTCAGTCTAAGAAATATATTTTAAATTCCACAGATTTAGTGGAATTTAATAACTTGGGATCCAAGATAAACGGTCTAAGAAATTGGACTTCAGAAAAGTTGGTAATAAATTATATCGGTATTACTCCTTTTCTTCATGCTCCCAAACCTTGCTAAACGTGTTCTTCGGGCCAATAAGGAGTACACATAGTGTTCAAATTAGATTAATATTGGATTAATAAAGCATTAATAGGGCAATAGCTTGAAGTTATTGGTGGTAAATTTTAATTTGAGGAAATTCAAAAGACTGAAACAGAAATTAATTGTACCTCACCATTTGTTCAGCAGACTTGGTAGTACCCACATATCATAAAACACACAGAAATAGAGTGTGCTCAAAGGAAACCTACTGAAAGTTAATAGTGGGTCTAGAGCCTGGGTCAAAGGCCATTGATGTTTAAGGAAAGATTATGGGAGTCAATAATCCTTTGGTCTCTCCAGGATCTAACTGCAGAAATATCAAGGAAGCTGCACCAGTTTGCAACTGCTAGGGATTTGATGGTGTAATCTTCTATATCTTAAATGTTAATCACCTATATTTACCCTACTCCCATTTAAAAATTTGAGCTTCTAAAAAGAATGTGTTTTCTAGGAATGTAGGAGCCTGAGCCAATATTCCTCTGTATTTTTGTAATATAAAATTATTGCTATTCACACCGATACAGAAACGATCAAGCGATACAAGAGTATTGTTGTGTTGTTCACAGTGTGGGAGTAATACCAGGGATTTCCACTATGAAAAAAAAATCATCTTATTTTAGAAACAACAATGAGGTCATGATCTTTTGCTTTTCTCTCAAAAGAAGGCACATTATAATTATTGATGGTAAGGCTGGTAAATCTTGGCAACAGACACATCAGGCTGAATGCTTTGTAATGTAGCAAGAGGAAATTGTTGCTGGGGACTACTTCTAGTCATTTCTAACACCAAGTAATTATTAGTTCATTTCTTCTATCTTGTGTGTCAGGAAGGAGAAGCATTACCTCATCACTTCAGAACGCTATGTCAGGGTCTACCCCTATAGAGGTATGAACTATCCCTATTAGTGACAAGCAATGATCCCAGAAGTGTCGTAGAGAGGAGGAACTACATGCGTATCTGTCTGGGCAGTTATAATGGAATATGAGTTGCCATATTGATAACGTGCACATAAGAAGATTTTACTCAGGCCTTATCTAAAGGGAAAGGGTCCCCACTGTATGAACTTTTAGGTCCTTTAGCTGAACATCTTCACCTTSTGCCTTCCAGCTTTGTAATGCCTTTAAAATTCAGGGCGTGATTCTCTCAGAAACACAAGCAGAATACAAGGTCAATGTACTGCCCTTGCATGGCTAGATGCACCCCTTGCGGGAGGTGTAATATAGACTCTCAGGCTTCTCTGTCGCAACTTGATACTGTCCTAGTCTTTTCTGAAAGGTATGACAGTCTTTTCTTTCAGTAACCGAGAAGGACAATACATTATCTGTTGCTTGTCTCTGCTTGTTGGCCTCCTGCTACCCGCTACTGTCTAGACTATGTCTCCAGGGCTGCAAGTTAACATTGTGCACTATTTTTCTAAAAGATATCTTAGCTGGTGTTGGAGCAGTTGGTTAAGTTGCTGGATTAATTATGCCAGACCCTTGGTACAAGTAAAACTGCTGGGTTTTTTGTTTGTTCATTTTTTTGTGAAAAATGAAGACGTTGGTAATTATTTTTTCTTCGACTCCACACTGCTGAACAAATACAATATGGATGTCAACCTCAGTGGCATCTCTGTCTAGCATCATCAATATCTCACAACTTGAATAGGCCAAGATTAGTGTGTTCATAGACTTTCACATGTAATTCTAGAAAGTATCTTGACCAGCTATTTGGTTTTGTTTCATTTAATTATGACCGGCCATAACCTTAATTGTATTAACATTGTTTTTTCTTCTTGATAGTTTTATGCACCTTTGCATCACCTACAAATGTTCTCACTTTGAAATAAAGCATGTTTTGATAAATGCATCTTCTTCACACTGTCAGCAATAAATCAGCCTTGACAGAGCTTGAGGTGTGGGGGATTTGGGAGAGGGGGTGTCATTCACAGGCTAGTTAGAAGGTATCCGAAACTGTTTTCTGGTTTTGTGATTGTAACACAAGTTTGGTCTGCTGCCTGGTATTAAATCTCTGCAGTTTCCTTCCTATGGTGATTCTTTTCTATACATATGATTTTTCAAGGTAAATTGGTATGTCAGACTCTAATGAAGTTGCGAATGGTTATCCACTGGTGACATCAGCGTTTAAGCACGAGTTCGTGGCAGGTGAATCTCTTGATTTGGGCCTACTAGACTGCATGCGGGAGGTCTGCTTTTGGCATTTTTATTTTGGAGTTTCCCTCCTTCCAGAAGCTCTCTCTCTCATCTTTTCTGGCCTTCATAGTTAATGGTGTCTCTGTAAAAATCCAGTTGGTTTTTTAAGCCCCTTAACTTTCTCTTTACAATGAGAAATCTGGCAGTCTCTCCTAGCTGTGTGACACAAAGTAAATCCTGAATTCTGGTTTTACTCTGGTAATGACCCACTGTCGTACACCAGATGGGATAAGTAAAACCAGCTGTGGATCCCCATTTTTCCTGACTTTTGTTCCTCAAGGAGGAACTTGGTAGAGTTCAGGAGCTGCTGCAGAGCACCCTTGACAGATCCCTTCTTCTTAGGATGGGGTATCACATCCGTTCCTCCCATTCTTCCTGCATTTTGCCTTTGAGCACCATGCCACACGAATCCAGCTAAGTGATCTCATCAAAGCAATTTATTCTTACTGGGCTTTTAAAAACATTAATACAGCTAGCTCGGTCTCAGCTTTTCCCAGACTTGTCCTATTTCTTCTCTAGCAATTCAAAGGAACACATTGGCTGTCAGGATATTCCAGTTTATCCAGAAATACCTCTCTGACAGCTTTCCCTGTAGCATCCAACCTGTATTACCACCATGTTAAATAAAGCTACGCAGTGTTGTTAGGAGCTACCCTACATAAACTAGAACAGTCAAGAGCTGAAGTTCTTCAGCTGCTAAATGGATCCTGTTGATTCTGCCCTTCAGGGTCCAAATAAACATTTGGCTAGATGACTTCCGTGACTATGGTCAAGGGGCAGGGGGAGGAAGACATGGCAGATATGTGAGCTTATGCAATTTCGTGCACACACTGGAGAGGCTGCTTGGATGTGTATAGTTGTCTTTTGAATGACTGTAGCCCTATCTCACAGCTTCAGCATCTCGTCAAGAGTACAGACTATTTCCCCAGGTCTTGGGAGCCTCAGGTAACTGCTAACTCTATTTTTAGCAAAAGCTTCTTCAGCGATCATGACCAATAACAGAAGTTTTTGCAAGCATTTCACAGACATAAACCTATTAAGAGGACACATACACATCTTGAAATGATGAGCAATACAAAGACTCAAAGCAGAAGCTATGCTACCTGTGAAATCAGAAGTAGTTTAGCTATTGATTTTGAGAGTAAGCTAATGGGGTTTTTTACAGTGGTTTATTGTGCTGTGAAGATATGTTAGCCTGCACATGTCTTTATCATTGTGCAAGCTCAGTACATGTTGCACACACCCCCTAGGTCAGGATCATCTGAAGTGTTTACTTCCTCTGGCAATTGACAAGGTAAAGAGAGCATGCAATAGATCGTTAGGAAGGCACTGAAAGCAGAGGGGACTACCTACCTATCCCCTTTATCACAGAGCCAAACCCAGCAGAGAAATGCCATCAGTCAGCAGAGGCTCTGCCAGTTCTCCCGACCCCAGGTCATAAAGAACCCACGTAAATTTTCATTTCTCTTTCCTTGTAGCCTGCTTAGAGTCCCTAGAGAGGAGTTGATTTTTGCATTAAGATGCAAAAATGAGAGACTTCTAGAGGCATCAGAGAGCATGCTTCATCTCTAACAAACTCCTCTGTGTTGCAGTATAAGACCTTCTTGGAGAAGAAGGCTTCTCCAGGTTTTGGAAGAGAGAAAATCAAATCTCATTCTCTGAAAGAAAGAAGCAGAAGACAAATTAACTGATTGTAATGTTAATGAGATTAAAAAAATCTTTGTGTTCAAAGACTGTATTTATTCAGAATCCCCTGAAAGACAGAGAACAGCCTGTAACATCTGATGGGGCAAAAAGGAGTTAACAGCTTACTAACAGAATGATCTAGCTATGCACAGAAAAAAAGTTACTCTGAGAGCAAGAACCCCTGGGAGAATTCCTACAAGTTATAAAACAGCTAATAGTCTGAGAGAGATATTTTGTATTAGTGATTTATGGAATAGATTGTGGGTTTAAGGCAAGCATTATTTTTAGCCATACCTTTTATTTTAAAATGAAATAATTTATTTTACTAATAACAAATATTCAAGACACAACTGCTGTGTTTTATAAATTTTTTAAAAATTATTAGAACACATGGTCAGAGCAGTCAAGCCTTTGACTTACTATAATCCCCTCTTCCACAATCTCAGAGAAGTAAAATGATTTTGTCTCTCTAGTTACTTTGGAGAAAGATTGTATTACTTATATTTAACATTCATATACTTAAAGATTTCTAAAGAGATCATAGGTGCAGAAAGGGTTTGGAGGTCTTGGATTCAGTTTGAAAGTGCTACCAAGTCTACATGGCTGATGTGACAAATGAACATGGATCTGGTCTCCAGTTTGCAGTAAGAGGGAAATGGTAATGGTATATTGATTCTAAGAAGAACAGATAGGACTAGTCAGAAAAGCCTCTATATATTTCAGTTCCAGCTTTGTTATTTACTTGGACTGTCTGTTTCAATCTCTACCTCTGAATAAGGTTTATGCTTGTCCATCTTTTAAAACGCATGAGTATTTTTCAATTAAAGGGGTGCATAAAATATTTAGAGTCCTATGTTTCCCCACCTGGTACAACTAGCACCATGGGGAGAATATTCTGGGACACAGTTTATTTTGTTTATAACATTAAAATTGTCATTAGCTCATAGTTCGTAGCTCCTAGTGTTATTCTTTGGCTCAATCATTAGTATTATTCCAAAATGCTTAAAACCCTGTGTTAGCCCCTCTTCATGTTTCTGTTAAGAAAGCTGCTGCTAAATACAGCTCCCTAACCAACAGACGGTTTTGTACCTTACCTAATGCCTCAGTACCAAAGCCGGTCATCTCTCATCTGGAACTGAATATCAGATGTTTCTTAATAATCATAATGTACAGTGACCAGGATCTGTTCCATGTTTACTGTAGCGGTTGTCACTGGAAAGAAAACCTCCCTCTAAATTAGTTAAGCATGTCCTTCCACAGACAATAAACCCATCATGATTGGTAAGTAGGTGATGGCTTTCAAGGCATTCTTGTATTCAGTCCTGTAAAATTGTCTGCAGTAATTTCCCTGTTCTGCTCAGCTTGCTTGCCTATAATGTTGATGTGCTCTTTGTTTTTCTTTCCTTTTTGAGTAGGTGTTTCGAGTTTGCCACTTAACGGTTCTCTAGGGTCTGTTCTGAAATTATCAAAGTTTATAGCACACATTTTCAAATTAACATTCTAAATATGCCCACAAAATCTGTTGCTGCTCCCCAAATGCATCTTTCTACATTAAGCTGCACATTAACACATGTAAATACCCATTTGCATTCACAGAGAATGTACAAATAGATGCTCAACAAATTTTGCAAAGATGTTCCACAAAAAGTTTGACAATTATTCAAGGCAAATGTTTTCTAATCTAATAGCATATATGTGACCAAAGCCAACAAGATCTTGGTGTACTTTCTGGATTGTTATGATGACTCTCGAAGTTACCTGCTCAGAGAGGACACTCTAAATTTAAATCTCCCTCTAACTTTAAATCTGGGTGTGGATTTCAGCACTCCAGTGCCACTCTTTCTTTCCCTCCAACTATTTTTAGATTTCAAGATCTGTTTATATGCAGGGACTAAAACCACAGTAAGAGCAAGCAGGAAGATTTCTCAAACAACCTGTAAATTAATAGGTATAAAGGATCTTTTTAATGCATGCTTATATTCAAGTGGCTTGTCAGATCCCATGCTCTATCCCAAAATCCGAGGATTATGTTGTTTTCCACAGATTCTGGCTCTACAGACTCCATGAAGTACCTGAAAACCAAACTACTTACTTTCTGTATTGGAAATTTTTACCAGAAATATTTATCTGTTCCAATCTCCATTGATAACTCCTGTGATGTGAAAAACAGAACAGATTCCAGTTTGCAAATCTATACTTGTGATTTTTACATGGCACTATCTGTTATCATCCTAAGGCTTCACTCTTAGGCTATTTGATTGAAAAACACTAAGAAAGAGACTTTGCATTTAACAAATGTATAATTTTTGCATTGTCACTTTTCAATTATTTTTCAGTTTCATGTTCTTTGACATACAGCATATTTTTCTTAACCAAAAATAATCATTAAGATGAGAGTGTATAATGTCTCACAGTAAATTTAAAGTAATTTTTTAATCCTAAATATCATTGGTGATGTTATAAAAGGGAAAGAAGTTGTTGGTCGATACGTTCTTCAGACATTCTCAGCACTTTCACCTTCTGACTATTCCAGAGTCATTGCTGGCAGCATTGCTTTCCCCCTGAAGTAACAAGCACTGTATTTCAAAKCTGAGACTGTTGATCACTTTGTTAGCAACCTTCACAAACATTCAAAAAAATCCTGCCCAGTAGAAACCTCCATCCGGTATCACTATTCCAAACTAAGAGAAATAAGTATGTACACAGAGTTAGAAGGATTATTGCACAACAGTTCTGGGCTTCTTTCTGAATGCCTCCCTTTTTCCATACTGCACCTGTATTATAATATGAAGTTTATTTGCAAAATCCCAAAGGTTGCCAGGAATCTCTCTCAAAGAAACATTTATGCTTACATAGAATTTAGTGACTTTTATAAACACTTTTTTTTTTTCTTTCTTTTCTCTCCTCTTTCTTTAGCTCTGTCAGCTTACTTATCTTTTAGCTTCTGGCTCCCTAAGGACAAAAGAGTCAGATGAACACAGTCCATCTTTGTCAGATAGACAAAGTCTACACCTTTTTGAATGTCTGGCAGGTGCCTCATATTTCAAAGTGTGCCCACAAAACAGCAATAAAAAGTGCATAGCTGAATTTCTGACTTCAGTTTTGAAACAGAAACAGAYCTGAATTCCACAAACTGAATGCACTTCTGCAGTGCTGAGTTTAACTGTTTCATTTCAGCCCATTAGAGAGAGATCGAGCTGTGGAGTTCAAATCCCAAACTGTGATCTGACTCTGAGTACCCGGAAAGTTCAGAGAAGAGTTTGGAGCAGGCGCTTCTGCTCTAGTCACACATTGCATGAGCCCCAGCCTTGAAGCAGGACTCAATCAAGGAGACCAGATTGACTGAGCACACCTTGTGATGGCACAAAAGGTATTTAAACTGGCTTTTTTTTTCTTCCCTTTCTTTCTTTTTTTTCCTCCCTTCCTCTCTTTCCCCCACATTCTCAAAACTTAGCATGAACCTTCATAAAACAGAGTCCGAGTTTCTGGTTTGTCACAAAGCTTTGGAACCAGGCAAATTTCCCAGGGTTTGTGGTTTCATTCCGAACATTTCATAGAGCTTTAAATTATATCCAGGAGCTCTCTTCTATGTTTTACAGAGAACAAAAAATCACAAATCTGGCTACTTATTGAAATTGTAACTATTTCACTCACCTATTGAGTACAGTATATTAATCATTTGCAAGCAGCAAACGAATACCTTAACAGATGGGAATTTATATTGTTTCCATGGTTACTATAATAAATACAATACTGATCTGCCCAGAGTAGCTCTTGTTTTTCAAAAGGGTCTTTAAATTACTTGCATTTTGCAGTGGATTTTAAACTTCTTTTTAATGATGATAATCTAGAAGCTATTTTTTTATTACAACAGTTTACACTAGACACTATAGTTGTTGCAAGACAATACGATTCCTTATTTCATTAAAGTATATAATTGGTGGGGTGAGTTAAAATAAAGCCGCATTCTGTGCTTATTCTAACCATCACTGTCCTGAAATATAGACAAATTTTAAAACCAGCAGTAGAGCTATGGCAACAGTCTTGAATTTCACCTTTTTTATTCTTATCTGAGGGAATTGCAGAAGTGAATTAGCTCCAAGAACTGGTTGAATACTGAGAACAGAACTGATGAAAAATCAGTAGGTTCATTTGGATGAAAGAAAAAAGTTTGTTTGTAGGCTCTTTGAGACRGTGACTGTATTGTTGCATGCATTTGAACAGTACCTCAAATAATGGCCGTGTAGTAGGTACTTTAATCCACAAAGAAATACTTACTGTCTGAAGCAGTAAAGTCATGTTTATTCACAAAACCATTGTTTCAAAATTGATAGGAAAATATAGCTGAATAAATTGTACATCAACTACAGACCATTCTAGGTGTCAGCACTGAAAATACTTGCAATACATTTTGTTACCTAGTTGACCTAAATGTAAACTTCTCTTGAATCTGCCTGTATTGTGATCAAATTCTTTGCCACAGCCTTTTTAATGGAAATTATTTATTTCAGTGTTTCTCTTACTAAAGAGTTTAAAGACTCTCTCTTTCTGAAGCAAGCAGAATTTCTTCCTGTGTATTTCTTCCTCTTGGAATCAAATGGAGATGCTGTAGAAATATACTGCAACAGTCGATTTGAGCAGGAACTTTGCTTCCTAAAGTAAATAAATACTKTATCCAGCTGAAATGAGAACAGACAGCTTTGGAAGCAAGAATTTCATGAGCTGCACTGAAATATGGCAGATTAGGAAAGGCAGCAGTACTCCTGGGAACCAGTGCTTTTAATGACCGGAAGCAGTCAGCGAGAACGCTCAGCAAAGCTCGTACACCCTAGTCGGGTTTTATTGTACCCAACTGAATCCCAGTTTTGGTTTGTAAATTCTGGGGTTTAATCCTCTTTTTGGTTGTCTGTGAAAAGCCATTTGGGCATCTTTTTATTGAAAAACTGGCTAGATTTGGAGGCTGGGGGAAGGAGGAGCAGAGACTGGGAGCTGATGCTAGACACTGATTTTACTGAGACAGCTTGGCCTGATGCATTGCTTATGAAATACTTGGTAATTATTCTGTTGGGTTGCTTCCCCAGGCTCAGGATTCAAATTATGCAGGCTGAATATGTGGCAAAACAGGATTAAAAAATGCATTTAAGGCAAGATGCTGTCTGGGCTGAATACAGACCCACTGCAGCTTGCCAGAAAAACAGCCAGCCAAAGCAGACAATTCAAGAGGGAGTCTGTCTGGATTTAAGTGTTGACCAGGCTTTGGGCTCATATATCAGCTGAAGGGCTGCAGAGAGAAGCAGCATGTCTCAGGGATCCTTTTTGTTTTGTAAAGATTAGTAACTCCCTAGCGTTCTCTTCAGTGTAAAGATAACTGTGCTTAAGAAATTACTTGGCTACACTTGTTTTCCTAGCCTGTCTTCCACATTGATTTTGAGTAATCTTTTCAAACAAGACATGAAATTCAGAGGGAATATATCTTAAGCAGGCAGGTGCTTGAAGGAATAAAGTTCTTGCTGATGACCTGAGGCAGCAACAAGGCAGAGCAGTRCTCCAGGAGAGAGCAGCGGGCGCTGCTGCGGCCGCCCCTTGGCATGCACCTGCCAAGAGCCACGTCCCAGCCCTGCCCAGGTTCGGCTGGGTGTAAAAGCACTGGGATCCCAGCGCAGGGATTTACTCAGGGCAGTTGATGTCTCCCTGGAATAGGTTTGCTCCAAGTTTTGTCACCTGCTGTGTGTGAATGATGCCCAGAAGTACAATGGAAAACTCTTGGTAGCGGACGTGATCCTGTGAATCAACCATGAGACACAACCTTAAATTACAAAACCAAAAATTGCAGTAAAGGATTTTGTAATGCTGTCTGAGAAAGCAGGTAAAATTCTCAGTTCTTTACACACATGAATGCTGTCTATCAATAGTATTGATACTAACACGAGTAACTGGTGTTATTTTCAAGTAGAGATCAAGGAAGAATCGGAATGCTTGGATGCACGAGGCACAAATGCTATAATGGAAAAAATAACTGCAGTTGCTTTCCTGGCAACATTTTGCTAAGCCTTTGTGACTTAATAAAGGCCAGGGCAAAGATTCTTATTCATCCTTCTGAGTGTCTTGTTTTACACAGTGTTATGATGCTCAGTTCCTCAGAACTGGGTGCATTTCTGAATCTTAATCTTTAAAATGAACCATTCATCCTTGAGAGGCCATAACCTTTGAGGTAGCTTGCAGCATTCAGCCAGCCTCAGAGTCTGCTCTTGTAGTGCAGGCAGAAGTAACCAAATTTCAGTGACTCTGCTTCTGGTAAACAGCTGTGTACTTTCTTTGGTTTGGTTTTAACTCAGAGATGTAATCAAACAAGAAGCCCCAAGGACTTCAGGAATTACTGAAGAAACCAGAATAGTCACTTAGTAGCTGAAGAATTAACCCTGTATAACACATTTTTTTAGGAATTCTATAACAAGATATTCTGAATGAATGTGTTCTTGATTCGTAGAATACACCATAATCACAGGAAAGTTAGTGGGACACATGGTTTCAGCCTTTCTCCTAGAGTCTCTTTTTAAGCACCTGATATTATTCTCTGAAAGCAACCAAGATAAATAATCAAAAAAATTACATGGTAACCATTAAAAATCTTTCTTGGGAACTTTTTATATTGATTCCAGAAAGGTCATTATAATTTGAGGATGGAGGAGTGAAGGAGCAGGGAGTAGGTAGGTGATTCTACTAGAAAACCAGCTGTGTTGTGCTGTTTAGCATGAAAATATGTGCAAAATACGTTAATGTCTTGATCACGAGGCAAATTTCAAAGGCAACCAGTGCCAGTTAGCATTGATCATTTTAGTAATAGTATTCTGAAATATAAGTGTAAACAGGCCTTATGAAGATTCGGTAAATTTGAAAGTCTTTTTAGCTGGTACTTAGTTTTACATCCTTGACTACTAGAATTAATAATGTCAGGGTTTCAGACTTGGTCTCTAATCCACTTTGTAGCATACAGTTTGGAAGACATAAATGTACGCCTTCCACTGTTACACATTTATATCTTATTTTCATGCTATTGAAAAGGTAATTACTTTTTTTCTATCCCTTTTTTTTATTATCAGTTTTATTATTATTTATATGTATCCTATTTAAACTGTCTGTGTTTTCCTAATGGTGAAGTTGCAGTTCAAAAGAAAAGGAGTCAGGAGAACTAGAAAACTTTGCTAAAACACATTTTGATGTAGCTCAATAAAAAACAATTTTCAGTAGGGCTCAAGGTTTGTAGTAGGCTCAGAGCCCAGCTGTCACAAGGGCTCAACAATCAATATTTTGTACTGCTACTCTGTTTAGAGGCTTTGAGGGGCAAAAATCAAGTCTTCTGTGGCTAATCTTTACACTGCCTACATATGGAGGGAAAACCACTGAAAATGCTTACACACTAACCTAGCTTTACCATACGATGGGCTCATGTCCTTTTTTCCACTGAACATGGTCCAGGCATAAGTTATATGGCTCTTGACTTCATTTTCTCTCTAACTTTTCTAATGTCTCTTTGGCTGACTAAAATACTCTAAAATACTAAATCTTGTTGACCTCAGTTATATACACTGGTGAAAGGAGATGAAGCGGACAGTGGACTTCTGTGCTAAGGAACATGAAGGATACTGTTCCTTCACTCGATCTTTCCTGAACTGTTGCTGTCTTCCAGAATATAGTGTCAACATCTGTAAAATATTGCAAGCTGATAATTGATGGGTGGGACAAACACCGATGAGCCAGTCCCAAGCTGAAAATCAAGAGTCTGTTTCCTATAGCAAGAATCAAATACGGTAAAACAGTGCTTCATTCAGCTTTGACATTAATGCTTTCATTTCCAGCACCACCCAAATAACATCCTTATTTGGTAAAGTCTGGGTAAACCCTAAGTCCAGAAGAACACAAAGTAGTTCTGCTCATTTTTCCATTAAAGTATAATATATGCTTTGATGACTTGGAAGAAAAGCTAAACATTCTTTTTCTTAAACTGCTTGTTTGTAAAATGATAATCCCTCTCCAATGGATATTTTCACCCTGTGGTAGACTTTGCTCCTTTGGCACTTTTTTCTTTTTTATGTAGAGTCTAGATCAGGGACAGATAGGGATAGTTTAAATGCGTTTCATAAATGAGGACGTATCTAGGCTCAGATACTTCAATCTGCATTTAAAATAAAAAAAAAAAAAAAAAAAAAAAAAACAAAAAGCAAAACCCACTGGGAACTCAGGAAGTCATGCTTCAATGACAGGTTCTTCTCCTTTCCCTTCTCCTGTGGATGTAGGTGTGTTATTCTTAGTAGGACACAGAGACTCTGTGATTTAACTAGTTATTTGTGTTTAACGCTGTGCAGTAAGCTGCAGTTTCAAACTAGATGATGTTTGGTGCATCAGGCCAATGAGAAACRCAACAGTAACAACAGTCCATACTGCAGTTTCATCACAGTTCAGCTGGGTTAGAAAGGAAAACCTGAGAGTGGGAAGTAGCTGGGCCTCTGGGTAACGCTGCCCTTATCTTTCTTCCACTCTGCAGATTTGCTTTGCAGAAAATATTTTGCTCTACTTAGTATTTTCTCCTGAATATACAAGAAAGACCTCTCAAAAGAAACATGACAATAGGGATGCAGAGGAGTTCAATGCACTGTGCACAGAGATTAGATGCTGCCCAGCAGGGATGGTGGAGTCAACACTTCCTAGACAGTCTTGTGCGTTTTACATTTGCAAAGTGAGAGAAATTTATTCCCTTGAAATGGAGGAAGCATTTTGTTTTGAATAAAAGCAGTCCTTTGAGTACAGTCCTATGTATCTTTCTGGAGGCACAATGGGATGACCAAAGAGCCACATCTACTGTTCCTAAACATAAACATTCCTCTTGTTACCTAAATCACCATCTATTTGATCTCACTGATGGAATGAAGTAACAAAAGTCTCATGTCATGGCTCCTAAGATGGATTTATTTCTCAGTGACAAAGGCAGCTTGAAGTTTACCTAACGGGAATGTGCTATAAGGTTTTATCAGTCTCTACTGTCACCACTGATGAGTTACTCCCTTGACTAATTCATCAAGGCAGCAAACTTGGGTAAGCTCTCACACAACTGTTTATTTAAGGTACCAAAATATACCTAATATTAAGAAAGAATAGGTATATAATTTTTCAATATATCAGTGTTTTAATTTTGATAATCAAATAAATGCAATGGCTGCTGAAGCAGCACACAGAAGTAATTCTCATTTAATTTAGATGGGACAGGGATAGGGGTACTCCAGTAAGCAGTCTGAGGTTTCCATGTGGGTAGTACATCTTTTTGTTCAAATCTATGATGTTTAACCGTACACCTGTCAAGTTTCCTTTAAAACACTCCAATTGTGCCATTCTGGTTGCAGTCCTGAAAGTGGGTGGTTGTGACTTCCCCTGTTCTGAGCAGAGCCCAGAGCAGTCATATCAGCATTAGGTAATGACACCCTAGAGCTGACAGGCTTCCAAAATCTTTTTTGTCTTACAACTGGTACAAATCTTCATAATTGATTTGGATCGTGGGGCTGGTAATACAGCACTGAGTAGCAATTAATGCTAACATTTTAGTTTCATTTCATTCTGTCAAATACGCTTGACACTCTTTTTATGTGCGAGATTGTCAGGTATAAAGCCATGTGTCTCATTATATGCCTATTTGTCACCTCCCTTCAGATCACTGCCACAAGTGATGCAGCTAAAGCCTCCCCTACTCTTAATTCTTTTAACTCACTGGTTTTGCAAAAATTTATAAAAGATGTGCTTAAAGATTCCTGTAAATCAGATCAATTGGCACTACTGCCTCATTAGAAGTAAACACATGGAAAAAAAAGTTTGTGTTTCCATTTAAAATAAAAATAATTTTTAAAAAAGGCCTAAATAAAGACATTTCCTTTGTTATGGTGCCATTTGGAAACAGAAGTATATTTAATTGTGAATTATGTATGCTTCCACTGTTTTAAAACTCCACAGACAAAGCTGTGTCTGTGCAAATCGAGGCTGGCATTGGTACCTGGAATCCCAGCGAGGTCCAGCGAGCCAAGCCTCCTGCACCAGCAGCGCCAACGCATGTGCCACAGTACAGTTTACGTTTTCCTCGACTGTTTTTAAGTTAGGCTGAGATTCTTTTGGCATCACATTAAACATATTCACAGACTATCAATTTAATAAAAAATTATCATAGAAATTTCTCATCTTTCAGCTGTTCCTTTATTTGGTGAATGTATATTCTGTTTGATTAAGACTTGGTCTTGGTGGCCCAGGATGCACTATAAGGCTTCAGTTTTAGGGCTGCTGGATAGATACTGCAATCACTTGATCGCTGAGAAAYTACTGGTTGTTTACTTACTGTGAAACTACTGATTCTCTAGCGTTTCCAATTTGTGGAAAAAAAATTTCATGGCCTGTTCACTGTGTTAATACATGTGGTGACTTTGCTCTTTTTGCCAGTGCTGGGAATTTTTATGCATATGGTAAAAAATACTGCTCTTGCTATCTGCTCATCTTATACACATCGGTTTGGGGATATATCAGTGTCAAATAGGACATGACAGTTTTAAAGAGTACTTAAAAGGTAAACCTGTGACATGACAAGTGATATAAGAATGCCTGATCCAAAAGGGATCATGAAAGGCCTCTAACTTTGATGTAGGAGTCCCTGCCATCCAGATTTCTGTCTCTGCATAATAAGGGTTTGCACACAAGCTGGAAGGCAACTAACAAGAGAGCTCCCACCTCTGTTGACAGCTTCATAGGTGCAGGTCCAACAGAAAGCAGTGCTATTGCTTTAGTGAGGAACTCCTTCAACCTCAGAGGAGACTTGGGGTACTGCTAGCAGAGGCCCTCCTCCTTTTTTGAATACTCTAGGCCCCCTTTACGGAGGTTTCAAAGAGAAGGTAGGCAGGAGAGCTGCCTGGGGCTGGGCAGCCTTTCCTCACATCGTGATTCTTCCTTTGAGTCAACGCACGGGCTGGGCCAGCAGGACTCGCACTGCTGGTGAGCCTGGTGTTCAGGTGACTTAGTAAGCAAATAATAGAAATAGAGATGCCTGAACAATGGAGAAAATAGCTATGAAGATTTCCCAAGACATTTCTATCTCAATTTTTAAAAGTTGAGGAAGTTTCAATAGTTTCATCATTTATTCAACTGTGAAGTGCAGTCAGGATTGAGAGTGAGCTTTGGGATTCCTTATTCCCCTTTTTCTGTCTGTCCACCCATCCATTCCTCCTTAAAAAAGAAATGATAAACTGAAAACCCACCATACAAAATTGGAAAAATTGAAAATCTCAAAAAGTACTGAAATTAAAGAACTAAAAGCCTTTTTCTTTTTTCCTTTTTTTTTTTTTGTTGTTTAAAGCACAAAAGCTGTTCTTTGAAAAATATCAGCTAGCGCTATTGTCTTGTGCGTTTTGAAAGCCTTCAAACTGCAAAAACATTAACTATGCATTAAAGAGTTAATTAAGAGTTAATCTTGACCCCTTGGCTAGGCAGTTTCAGTCTTTCAGTAATTAATAATTCTGTTTCCTCAGGATATGTCATGTCTATCAGCTTTTCATCCTAGCCTGGTTTGTGCCATGTTGCTTTGCACTGTCTTAATAAAAGAAAAGAAAGATTTTTTTCACTGTTACCAAATAACAGAATGTTAGTGGTGGGATCGCTAGAGACCGTGAATACTAAGGTCATTGCTTTAGTGCTTTTTGTATTTTACATTTGCCAGGGTTGTCTGTGCGTTATCTTTGACAAGGTGGCTGGTGTCGCAGCTTTGTTACGACCTTTTAAAGTGTATCATGCAACATGTATGAATCTTTTGCAAATGTACCCAGGCTGAGGGCGGGGAGAATGAATTAATACATTATTACATAATTTTTAAGTCTCTCTAATCTCTTTCCTTTTTACGCAAGTTTAGAATTTTACAAAAACCCATTTGAGCTAAATCATGTTAGAAGGAGCCTAATAACAGCTTTATTTCTTGGTACTAAATCCTATCTCATTTAAAAAACAAAAGCACCACAAAAACATTATTAAATAACATTGTGATGCAACTGTTTGGCATTCACCATGCTCTTTCTCTGTACCATGCAATTGGTACCTGCTTGCAGAACTACTACGATACAAAACAGACAATAGATGCTCACAACATCAGTGTGCATACATATCTGTATGTGTATATATCTACAGATGTATACACACTGATGTCATAAGTATATATACTTATTGTGGTGTATTACTGTTACAGCATAATCCTCTTAAAAGCAAGATTCTATTCCTAGATGATCTCCTGCTAGCATTTATCAGTTTTATTCTTTTAGTGATTGATACTTTTTTCTATGATGTGCTATTTGGTACATGGGACTTTATGGATTTAACAGTTTTATTAATTTGAGAGGTTTCCTCTGCACAATAAAAAGGCTCAGTCTGACAAAGGAAGTATCATAAATTAATTGATTTGTCACCTATCAGAATGTAATCCAGCAGTGATTTCATTATGGTAGTTATTTCCCTTCAATTATCTGCAAACTTAAAATGCTACATAACATCGCTGTACCAATTGACAGAGGAAAAAATGCAAATGTGACTGGGTTTCACAAATAACCTTTGGATTATTGGTGCTTCATATTAATTTTTATTCCTTAAGACACACTCTTCCTTGAGATAAACTAAATATTTATCCAAGTATTTTAAGTGAACTTGGTCTCCCAGGAAAACAACAGATAAGATGTCAAAAATTTTCAGTATTTGAACACGTAACACTGTTGTTATGGAGGGCTGCATGCATCCAGCATGATATGGTTTCTCTGTAAAACAGAATTCCTCATACCTATCGCTAGTGGGATCATAAAAGAATTGTATAAAATACAAACTGTTCTTATCACTGTGAGTATTTAGAAGGATATAGGATGAGTTTTTCAGCATACACGACTGGGATTTTCAAAGGAGTAAGCCTGCAGAAATGACATAAAATCGAGATGCTAAATTCTCCCAGGTGTCTTCGAAAGCCCCGACCTAAAACTCTATGGCTTTATTCACATATTTACCCTTGAAATAGCTGTAGCTGTTTGAAAAGTTACTCTCTTTTCACCCATTGTGAAAAGGTAATTTAAGCAATCTTACTTTGTGCTGAGATGAACCTGGAACACTTATGGGATGTGTTACCACAACCCAGCTATATAGGGTGGTGATTTCTTGAACGGTGAATTTTTAAACTTTGAAATCAAGCAAGTATTGTGAGATGCACTAAATTCTCTGGGATTCTGATTGCCTGGGAGTCTGGTGGAAAGTAGGAGAAATGCTGTTGCTGGGGATGCTGCAGCTGATCTTTTTAAATAAAAGTAGCTGATTATACCCTATTAAATGAAACTTCTACCTCTCTGCACTGAATGTTGTGCTTCACATAATATTAGTTAGTGGCACTCCTCTAGGACTGCTTGATTTTCTGGTGAAAACAAGTCCCAGGAGTGGTCATCAGGATCTGTCGCCTGTTTTGTACTGCAGTCGTGCCTGGAGGCTGGGGACCAGTTCTGTTGGGCACCTGCCCAATGATACACAAAGAGTTTGTGGCTTTTTGTATAAATATTGCAATAGACATTAGATGGACACAGCTTTCAGACAGTTTAAAGAATTATATAAATTCATACCCAGAGGGTATGAATCACAGTGCTACACTTTCAGTCCCTTTTATTAAATCTCACTCATTAGTGCATTAAGTTCCATTTAACCTGTTAGAGATGTCTTAGCAAGACACCAAATATTGATTTATGGGCTTTGGATACTTGAACATCTGCCACATTCCCAGGTAAATCAATCCAATTGTTAATTATCTTGTGAGTTTAAAAGATCTACTTTTTGTTAGTCAGAATTAGCCAGATTTCGGTTTCTAAATGCTACCTCTCTGTATACCTCTAATGCGTACTTATATATTTCAATCACTCTAGTATTTCTTTTCTGAATGGTTTCCAATGGTTTTCAGCATCCTTTATGAAATGCAGATGCTGGGCCAACATGTCCTGCAGGTTGCTGTACAGAGCACACCAATATTTCAATAGAAGATAAATGGAAGTAGGTGGAGTTTACCCAATTCTAGTCTTGAGTAGTAGAAGAAGATCTATCCTGTTCACTTCTAGACTTCTGCCTGTTTAGGGGTCTCTTTAATCCAGAGAGTTTAGGAAGCGTATTTTCTTCATTTTTCAGATGATTTATAAAATTAGTGTCAGGCTATGAGAAAATTATAAGATCTTATCTCAGCAGAAGCCATGATTAAACAGACACAATTACGAGTTTTAAAATTGAATAGACAGAAACGGAACTAACTTCCTACCCCCGTGGTCCCAAGCCAGAGCACTCGGTGCAGGGAGGATATTCCTAATGGTATACAGAGCTTGAAATGCTGCAGGGGACCAGGGGGAATGGAGAGTTGTGTTTGTTCCTTCTCCAGGGATATAGCTTTGCTGACTTTTACCAGCTCTCTTAAACCTGAGAGCAAAGGAGTGTCACAGAAGACAGTAAAGAAAAAAAAATGTCCCAAATTATGGTAACAGTTTATTGATATCCCACATTTTAGTCTTTAAAAGCATTKAAAATAACTAAAAGTAAATAAAATATCTCAAGTAAAATATGAGAAAGAAAGCATGAGCAGTTCCTTAATTCGGTGTATTCTTTGTGGTTAAGAAACTGGATGGAATTATATAGAAGCACATAGCTACCAAAGTGTTGCACTACAAATACAACTTTTTATCAGACCAGTGGAATACATGACATTTGAAGTCAGAAAGACAGGTGTATTCGTGTTGTGTTATTCTTTCTTCCTGGGATTTGCTTTCACATACTGTATGTGGTTAAATCAAATTATTCATGTGCACTAATTCTAGCTTTCATTCATGGGTTGCAAGATGAAGAGAGACAGACTCAAACATGGGAAAAATGACTAAACCTGAAATAAATTCAAGGTGAACAATTAGTCCTGCTTTCTACCTTGACTGTTTCATTACCACTCTGACCCATAATCACTAATAAAGGTTTACAATATGTCTGGCATTAAAATAGGCTAATATGTGCAAAGCATATCTTTCAAATTAATTCTGTGGCAAGAAACGAGTGTCTCCATTAGGCTGTGTTTGCATGCGGGAAGGTTACAAACGTACCTGCAGTAGGCTAATATGTCTGAAAACATACAACTAGTGAAAAAATCGGGGAAAATATGAAAGTGGAATTTTTCTAGTAACCTCAACATAAGTTCATAACCAAACATTTAAAATTTTTGAAAAGGTTGATCATTATCTTCTGCTTAAATATTTCCATTTTTGCTATAAAGATGACTTCTCTCTGGTCACTTATTTTGCTTCTAGTTATGTAATACAATAGTATGGATACCCAATGGCACAAAAATTTAAGATATATGCTGTATCTAAGTGATCATAGCTGATGAGGTCAGAATCACCTAAAAACATACCCCATCTTTTTATCTTTTTTTCTTTTGTGTGTGGTTTGCATGTTTTTCTTTTATGTTATACAGCAAAGCATTAAGTGTTTTACGGAGAGAAAGAAAAAGGATGTTTTATTTCTGTGATCTGGCATCATTGAGTTTACTTCATTTT
Organism: Oceanodroma leucorhoa; assembly: GCA_030449065.1. Classification (NCBI taxonomy): domain Eukaryota; kingdom Metazoa; phylum Chordata; class Aves; order Procellariiformes; genus Oceanodroma; species Oceanodroma leucorhoa. Next base: position 6,462,561 of record JASVER010000014.1, read on the forward strand.
CAAAATAAGATCAAGCAATGTGAATTTCATGAAGGCAAAACTGGAAAAAATAAATTGCATGAGTCAGCTTTGTCAGCATCTCAGCTAGAACAAAATCTTATTGCTCCCCTTCAACAAAACTTTGGTATGCATATCTTTGCAGAGAAACTATCTGAAAATATCAAAAGGAAGATCTGAAATGTAAAGTCCAAGCCAAGATGAGGTTTCATTATGAAGGATAATAGTAGCACACTGGTGTCTCATTGTTACAGGCCATCAAAAAAACACAAACGTGGAAAGAACAAACTTAATATTGATTGATCCTTTATTCACTCACAACAGCATCAAGATGCAGTTCTGACCTCAGTTATGTCTCAATATAGCCAAATTAACTCAGCAAAATTACACCAATTTTAAGCCACAGTGGGATCAAAATCCCACCTTCGGTGTTTGTAACAGTGAATTCTAAGCAAAATCATTTCAAAGTACTTCATCCTCATCAATGTATTATTATTCTTGTTTATTTGAACTGTCATCTAACATGATCTTTTTTCAGTTTTAAAAAGCAGTGAAGATTGGCTTATTTTTTCTATTTATGGGACACATTATAGATCATACAAACAGGTAAAAGCAATAGAGAAGAAAATAATGAAGAAATAAAATAACACTCCTTGTGTCATTACATAATTAGTTGTGACGTTCTTTGGCATTCAAGACGTCCAGTTTCTGCCTATTGAATGCAAAAGCTGCTCCAAAGAGACTAAAGGAAACACTGACCAGCCCTTTGATATGAGCTGTGAGTATCAAGAGAGCTGTTTGCCTATAAACATGTCATATTTCATTAGTACTTCTCCAGATCTTAAGGAAATCCTGGTTCRTGTAATGGGAAGTGTCCAAAGTAAATTATCAACTATCTACAGAAAAGTATGGCCTGCAAAAAAAGTCTTTTCTAGGAAAAAAAAAAMCCACACCACTTAATATTATTAGGCTTACATTGTTCCAATGTGTAGGATTTTTTTMATTTTTTTCATTAAGCAGTGAGTAGTACAACAGAACATTAAAACACTTGAATATAGAAAAAAGTCTTGTTCAACTGATTAAAAAACCTTTCAGGGGTGAGAGCTAGCCCAACCCTCTATGGGAAAATTCTCCCCAAATACTCAAATCTAGTTGTTTTAAATTTCTGGGTATGTTTTGTGTAAAAGTAGTTCAGTTGAGATATCTCAAGAAACCAAATATGCTGCCATCTACCTTCCCTCCAATAAGACATAGAAGTGGGTAATTATTATTTTTTTCTTCTTAAACATATTGTATCTGCTGAAACTATGATTTTAGGATAACATCCCATTTGGAGAATTCATGTTGCACTTGCCAGAAGAATTTGGCTTTTAAAAAATTCTGTGGATAAGCGCCAAAACACAGAGATGGAAGGGATGACAGTGGTGTTATTCTCTCCCTTATGATGAATAAGTTACGCAATGGGTTCCTGTCCTTGTTCTAGCTAGTGCTAAAGAAATGCCCAGAACATTTTATAATGTGTGTGTTTGCATCTTTTCTTGGTAGCTTGGTAGAATGTGATTCAGATGTTTGCTCTAGTTTATGTAGATGCTGGGGTTTTATGCACGTCTCCCAGATCTCAAAGTGAATTGACTACTAGATTATAAGGGGAGTGCCTGCCTTTCACTGCTTTTCTCATTAAACGAATATTTAAGGAATCTCCCTGTAGTGTTGGGCAGCCTGGAGAGAAAATGCTAACAGAAGTTAGAATATTTTATAATACATTAGTTACAATAGTCTTTTGAAAATGGACTTGTAAACTCAAGTCCTATTTAGAACTTAGCTAATCTGGGTTTCCAACATCTTGACCCATTTTCTACTTCTCCACACACTTGGGGTACTGAGTCTAAGAAGAATTAGAACCCCTTATTGCACCTCTGTCTTGTGATTGCAGCATAAAATTAGCCTTTTGTTTTCATTTGTATTAATTACATTATGAACGTCTTTAAGAAAATAAAGCAAATTATTTTCTTCACACAAAATTCTTCTGTGTCAAATGAAAGCAAAGGGTTTTTTAATGCAAAGAAAAAAGTTCCTTTCTATTCGAAAGTAAACTTAGTTGTTGTTTTTCCTGGTCCATCAGATCAAACTGCAAACGGAGGTGCTTGCACAGCGGCAGTTAGGGGAGCACGCCTAACCTCACCCGTGCGGTTCCCAGCGCAGGGGCCAAGCAACTGTGTCGAGTCTGCAGGTGTGAGTGGGGACGTGTAGGGGAGGCCAGAGGTCAGCCAAAGTCATCATCACGGGTGATAAATGTGCTCCTGAGCTGCAAGGCAGCCCGTATTTGTCTATGGTCCTTGTCACAATCTCATGGTAAATTTACCACTGGTAGATTGTAGGTTTTGGTGTCCTCCACTGTACAGTGAGCAAGTGTCACTACTGGCTCTCCTGTGAGGCGAAGGAGATAAGTGTCCATGATTAATGATGTGGATGCTATCTAGCAGCAGGAGCCCATCAACCTGTGACAACTTTCTATTCCATGGGCATTAAACTCCTAAATGCTGTCACAGTCCCGCGGTAGATTGTAACAAGACAGCAGGGAACAAGGAACAGGAAGGAGTTTCATAAACCTTTTCTTTTCCCTTAAGTAGATGAATTTTTATTAGTAGTTATTTTTGCCTCCATTATTTTGTTAGATCCCAAAAAAAGTTTGGAAAAAGGTCAATTCCAGCTGTCTCCCAATCTATTTGGCAAATATCAATTCCCTCTGGCTGTTCCTGCTCGAGTGTGATCATTACCATGCTTTCTATTTGCTACTTTATTTGTTCGTGAACATGATCAACAAAGGCCAGGGCTGTTCTGGGATCAGGGCATTTATTACCATAATTGCTGCAAGAACATACAGCTTTGGTCCTGGCTAGGTTTGATACAAACAGTGGCTAATTCTTTCTCTTCTAAAGTCTCAGAATTGGCATATATTTTAAAAGACAGAATATTTTTTTTCTTTCTTTCTACAGATGCTCTTTTTAAATCAAACCGTGCTGGCAAAAAAGAAAAGAGTGGAAAGCACTTACAAAAAATCTTGAGGTGTTCGTGTACTTTGAACAAAATAATCAGAATTTGATCTGTAGTGATCACCCCCACAACTACACAGCATGAAGAAGCTTAAGTAGAATAACCAAGTGACAATATTAAGAGGAGACAGGCTGAGCCTTGTTGGAAATCAGGAGCTGCGAGGGGCCGAGGCCTGGGGACCCTGTCCCCTCTCTGCCCGCCTGCCAGCGGAGCCGCTGCTGCTCCAGGGCCGCTCGCGGTGCCCGGCTGTGCCGGGCCACGGACGGGGGAAAGGTTGGGTGCCGTCAGGCGAGCAAAGGCCCCTGTCTCTGAGCATTGCCTGAGGAGCAAGACATGCTGGAGGGAGGGGAAAAAAGACAAGAAAGGGGAGGTTTTAGCATTCGGCAGAAGTGGCTGATGGTGAAAGGGCAAGTTTGCTCTGCTCTGGGAAGGGAGGCTGTGAGGGATGCGGGTCTCAGCGCTTTGAGTTCCCCTAGAGAACTGCAGCTAGGTCTTGAAGATACAAACGGGCCTCAGTAAAGTGCCAGACGCATGCAGCAAAATCTACAACCCCTTCCTCCTGGTCTAAAAAGCACCGAGGCCGGGGGATGCAGCGCTGCTCCCGGGACTGCTCCCTGCCCAGGGCACAGTTGTTTCTCCTCATGGTGCTTTCTTTCACGCGTGCCATCTTACACATTTCGTTGCGAATCACACTGATTACAGTCAGCAATGCAGTGTTCCCTGAGAAAGAGTTAATCTCGAAATAATAGCTTCTTACAACTGTGCTTAACAGATTCTTAGCTTTCCTAACTAAAAGTGCAGCAGTCTGTGGTTAGAAAGCYGAATTTTCTTTTAAGTCATTGTTTCTTTTTTCCTCAAACTCTATTTTTTTATTTATGTGGTACAGCTGCGGATGAGCACTGATACGGAGCATTATATTCTGTCTCAGGTGTGAAAAAACCAGCTGCATGAGTTATGAATATGTCATCTTCACTTGAGTATATTGATACATCCCATATGTTAGTGACTTATGAAATGAATACTGATTGTAAAGAAGAAACTTAAGGAATAAAATAATTCAGGAAGATCCTAGCTGTAAACTTTGCAAATAAATTTCCACAATTTTTTCCAAAAAACAGGGAACACAGTCCTTCCTGCAATTTTGATATTTTAAGCGTAGGAGTCAGCTGCAAAGGTCAGATCCCCAATTCCTGCATTTCACACAGGGTTATATCCAGGGTTTTTCTACTGATCTACCCCAGAACGTTCATTAAAATACATGGTAGCAGAGAGAGAGGAGAGAAGGGAAGAGATCACATTCCTGTAGCTTGTCATGATTTGTTGTACCTTCAGTAGAGAACTTCAAAGCAGATTCAGAGATCCCAGCCTTCCAAAACATCTCTTTGGGCAGGAGCATGGTAAGACGTCTAGGCTGGGACTCTGTGAAGAAGTTAAGCACGGTATCTGACACATTGCCTACCACAGAGATAAGTAGCACAGGGGCCCTTTGGGAGTTGCACCTACCTGCCAGAAGCTGCCCCAGCCTCTAATAATTTCCTCGATGCGTGAAAAGAAGTGTAAAAAGGAGAACTTTCTTCTGGTTTTGTGGCATCTCTGACTTGAAGAAACTGTTAGAGATATGTTCTCCATGGCACTGAATTATTGTTTTGTACCCTGAGGCACTAAAATCCCAAAAACCCTGAAATTGTTCAAATACAATACGAATAAAAAAGTACCTGCTTTTGCCACCAGAACAATCCTGTGTTTGCATATATTAAACTGAAACAGGATCCTTAGATGCTGAGAATTCAAGGAGCTTTGTTTGTATATTCCCCGTTATTCAAGAAGTCTTTGACAAAAACAGTTTCTCTTGGAGGTCTGAACAGAGGGTCGAACTTGCCCCAGGGGAGGTCTACTGTGACTGGAGTAACTCTCTTGCTGCTTCTGGAAGCAGATATCGTTGTTGGTTATTGCTATTTAGATGTATTAGCACAATAATAATACCGTACAAAATTTAGACATTGTGAATTTCAAGTGTGCAGCACAGTGGGTCTCTAACTCTACCTGGACCTTCTGGGGTTAGAGCCAGCAATAATATTGCCATAGTGTAGTGAGGAGCCATCCAGACTGGACTGTTATTGGTAACAAGAGTGCAGACGGCTGAGAACTGTGGCCTGCCCACAACAGCTACCTTTATCAGCAAGAAAAGGGCTTTTAGGAACTTATCGCAGCTGTAATGTGTTAATTGCACCAGCCACAGACCCTGGGTGACAGGTTCGTTGGTTACAGGAGGCACAGAGAGATGGGATGTAGAGACTGGTTCTCATGGCAAATGCAGCCAATATAAGAGACGTGCTAGAAATTTGGAGGGAGAGACTGTGTGAGGGTGTTAAGCCAGGAATTCCTTTGATTCTGTCAATCAGCTCCCAAAACAACGTATTTAAATTTCTAAAAATGCAGAAGTGACTTGGGTGCTTTTGGGGGAGGGGAGGAAGCAAAGGCGAATTATATTCCTTCTGCTGCAGTGTCCTTTCATAGCTGTAAATCTCCCTCAGAAAGCTTTGAAAGACTTTTTGAGTGTTAAAAGCTTGGGTGGTCAAGGTCAGGTGAGTTCCTTCCTCCCTTTTTCCCCAGACAATGAATACTTTTAAGAGGCCTACCCTTCTAGTTAGGTTTCGTTATCTGCACTTTTTATATCCCTCTCCCTACAGGAAACAAAGCAGCACATACAGCCAGCTAGGGGCTCCGCTGGAGGACTGTATAATTCCTAACGCAGATTTAAAAGGGAAAAATCCTTCTTTTCTTTTCTTGCATATTCCCAGAAGACATGATCAATATCTAGTGAACCCATGTAGATGTAAATCCATTCACTGCTATATGTTACGATGCTATCTTTTGAGCCATACCTGAGAATATTATGTTGCACAGAAAACAAGCACCAACAGATAGGTTCCAAAAGAATGAAATGCTCTGATCTTAAAATACTGAAAAACATTCCTGGGGCATATTCAGGTCCTGCTCTATTCACATGTAGAAAATACTGCATGTGACAATTTTACTTTTTATAGAATCATAGAATCGTCTAGGTTGGAAAAGACAGTTAAGATCATCAAGTCCAGCTGTTAACCTAGCACTGCCAAGTCCACCACTAAACTATGTCCCTCAGCACCACATCTATAGGTTTTTTGAAAGCCTCCAGTGATGGTGACTCTACCACTTCCCTGGGCAGCCTGTTCCAATGCCTGACAACCCTTTCATTGAAGAAATTTTTCCTAATGTCCAATCTAAACCTCCCCTGGTGCAACTTGAGGCCATTTCCTCTTGTCCTATCGCTTGTTACTTGGGAGAAGAGACCAACATCCACCTCTCTACAGCCTCCTTTCAGGTAGCTGTAGAGAGCAATAAGGTCTCCCCTCAGCCTCCTCTTCTCCAGGCTAAACAACCCCAGCTCCCTCAGCCGCTCCTCATCAGACCTGTTCTCCAGACCCTTCACCAGCCTCGTCGCCCGTCTCTGGACACGCTCCAGCACCTCAATGTCCTTCTTGTAGTGAGGGGCCCAAAACTGCACACAGTATTCAAGGTGCGGCCTCACCAGGGCCGAGCACCGGGGGACAATCACTTCCCTAGTTCTTTTACTCATATGTGTCCAGTTTTGAATACCTGCTTTGATTTGTGAAAGAATAGCACACACTGTTGCAGATAATAGGACATGTTAGGCATTTTGGCAGAGAGCAGCTTGAAAACACTGGCGTGTTTCAACAGTGATTTTAAAGATACAGGATGATGTTCTGAAAGGAAGTTATACCTTCCTTTCCTGTTGGTTTCCTTAAAAATCTCTCATATGCCTCTGTAAAAATGCTGCCGATAGCTGTGTTTCTCAAAGATTAAACTACAGTCTGCTGCATATACATCACATTAATTCCTTTGATTTTTAAAATTCTTGCCTCTCTATTATTGTCTTATATTAACAAAATTTCTGTACCTTTGAAAATGGAGGTCTGGTTATTAGGACCCTTCCAAGTCAGGTCTTGAGACACTTGTTCGCATTATGAAATAGGACTGAGGTTTAATCACAGTTACCTGCCATGCTGAATATGATTTGCTCTGATCTACACTGACAGGTCAGTTATGGTCATCATTATGTCAGTCCAAATACAATAAAATTTCATAATGAAGGCAGGTGCACAGATAGTGAGTTTTAAGAAACAGAGTGCACCATTTGTTGTACATGTAATAAGAGGTATATTGTGGAACTGTGTGTACTGGGCATGTAGAAGGAGATAGTAAAAGCTGTGAATGTTCAAACCATTTCTCTACTTTATAGCTAAATCCCTATTTAAGACAGAGGTTTTATTATCAGCAGACTGTTTTTAAGAGGTGCTATTCTTTCAGTGGGGTCTAAGAAGCAGGTGCATTTGTGACTGCAGTAGGTATCTTCAAAAGGACGAAATTCCAGAAACTGCATGGGTTTCTGGACCTCTCAGAAAAGACATCACAGCTTTTACAAGAGCTGGAACAGTGCCAGAGCTTCCTGTCTGCAGGATTAATTCTCAGCTCTACAGAGAGTCTGTAAATCTGAACTGAGTTAAGGACTGGATCCTAAATTTCTTTGGTTTCAGCAAGACTTTGGATCTAAATAACCCTATATCTCAGGATTTTAGCGTTGGATAATCTAACTTATTGAAGAATCTTGTCATTTATTGTATAATACCAATAACTGATCAAATCAAAACTTTCAACTTCTTACATATATCTACAGAAGAGCCTTTTTCCCTCCTCATTCCCTTCCAGGAAAGAATCCAGAATATTTACAATATAGATAGTGTTGTTTTTCCCAGTTCTTTCTTTCCTTTTTCAGATGTCAAGATAGTTTTCACTGAGCCCTGATTTTTTCTTTCTTACAACCTATGAAGCCTTCCCTCTCTTACTAAGAGCTCAGTTTCTGTATGGGTTGTGATAGTCAAGACAAACATCTGTTTCTTAAAGAATATTATAAGGCAGGTTTATCATTTTGGAGACTAAATCTGGATTTCTGAATGCATGATGCTGGCATGCACATATACCTCCCAATCGCAGAACACCTCACTTATGGTTTGTATTTGAACTGGTCTGTGTAATGAAGTTATAAGAATAGGGTCACCATTTCCATAGTTGAAGTCCCCCATTGTATGGATGCCTGGCAGAAGATAAATTTGAATAGCTCACTTTCAGCGCCTCCTGAAAATTAAGTGCTTCAGTGGAGAACAAAAAAAAAAGCGGCATCCAAATTGGCATTTTGGGATGGGAGCAGGATGCCGAGTGAGACAAAAGCATGGCATATATAAACGAGAGGGCTAGAAAAACTTGCTATATATTGTCCATGTTTATGTTTTCTCTTGTCTAAATTTAGATCTTTCTTATAACTCGGCTGCACGAACACATCTGCCAGGCACAATTCCTGCTGTTCTGCTAGGTCTCATTACCTGCATTTATTAAAAATCATGTATATTATTGATCTAAATTTACTCTGCCTTTACATAACTATAGCTCATGGTAACCATTCTGTGTCCTAAACAGTATTTTAGTGGGATTTAGTCCCAGGCTTAAAGTCAAGCATATATTTTGGTGTTTGGGTGACGCGGACAAAAACCACTATCTTCCTATATCAAGGTCAATACTGCAATATGATCTATTGGTACGATAACCATTCTGACTTGCCCAAAGCTTAGCCAGCCTCCTAGATTTTCTTGGTTTGATTCTGTGGCCAGTGGTACATGAAAAAGAAGTTACATGGCCAACATCCACCTCATTTCCAGCATGGTGACCGTGGCTGAGCGCAATATCTGTCACGCACATAGAGCAGGGCCCAGGCTCCTGCCTCTGCGCTGGCTGAGAGCCCCCTTTCCCCCCGGCTTGCTCCGCCTCACCCTGCAAGCGATGCTCTGCGGGGGCTGTCAGCCCAGCGTGGTCACAGCATGCACCAGCTGGGGCCCCACTGCAAACTCTCCCAGCAATTCCCATCTTTGATTTCACTGGGAAACTGCCAGCGTCATTTCTAAACAGTTCATTTCTAATTACTATAGAGTATTTGAAAGGGAGTAGAGGCAGGTATTTCTGCTCTGGCTGCACAGAAACTATAGGAAGCTTAAACTGTACAACGGGGAGGGAAATCCTGATGGTAGGAGGAAATTCCAAATGCCAGCAAGGTGGGAGAAAATAATTAAGGGGTTTGCTTGAGATTTTCCCTTTGTATCTTGTAATTATTTTTTATTTACTCCTTTGAACTATTGAGATGTTGAAGGCAAAACCTGAGTAATGTTCTTTTCTGTCATATCCAGAAAGACAGTAGGAAAGACATCATGTTTTTAGGATAAAGAATAACCACAGCAGCTCTTAAAGGCTGGTGTCAGGCTAGTAAGTGAACCACATGTTAAAAGCTCTGCTGCACTGCCAAAGACAAAACTCATCCACTTTCTGGTATGTCTCTTACACACAAGTCAGAGTGCAAATTCACCACTCATATTTATTGGCAGTTGAAAAACAGGCTGGCATTTGCATAGGGTGAAGCAAGTGTGGAAATTCTCAGTATGAACTCTCAGAGCATGCTAAAACCAAACGCTCAGTTGCAGTAAAAATGTAGATGGCTTAGGTGACCCTGGCCCTRGTGTTGTTAAAACCATGTTTAAACATGTAAGGGAATACTTCTACCACTCCTTTTCAACCCCACACTTCTGTCCCTAGCTTCAAGTGGGAAATGTCACCAGCACCTCCAAGTATAAAAAAACCCCTGCCTGTTTCTACGGCTGGCAGTTTCTTTAGTCTGCACAGACGGGGTACGTCTCTCTGAAAAATCATGCCATAAATTGCAGAGACAGTCAGCTGTTGTGATTCTGTCCTTGCCGCCGATTTTCCCACTCCCTCTCTGCCAGAGAAGATTCCCCTTTTCTGAAGCAGTTGAAGAAACTCCTCTATTTCTACGAGAAATAAGAAACAGTGACTTCTTTAACTCTCTTTTATGGCTATTTACCAACCTCCTTTAGCCAAAGTTTACTAAATAGCAATACTGTCTTTCCCACATCCGATCATTCAAAACTTTGGAAAGAGGCTGCTTCAGGAGATCTGTCCTGCTGCAGAGGAAGCCGTGTATTCAGCATCTCTCGGAGGAATTACAAGCCCAAAAGATGCCTGCTTCATCCAAGAACACGGCCGTCAGTTGAGTGTTTGCTCATAAATGGCAAGTGCAGACCTATGTTCTAAGACTCTTCAAGGGCTTAGGTTTTTCCATTGTAGCTGAAAACCTCCTCCACAAGGTTAGCGTGCTATTTGTTTCTCTTTCTGTGTGTTAGGTAGTGTCTAATAACACACTGGACTGGTAACAAGGGGAAAAGGGTAGATCTTCGCATGACTGTTTATAAGTGACTAAGGTTTCCAGCAAGGGAAGGAATGGATCTGTGGCTCCTGGGAGAGACCGTGGACCAGAAACACAGCCGGAGCCCACGTGGGTAGAGGCGGGAGTTACCTTCTCTGTGCCCAAACTAACTGCTTTTTGAGCACACTCCAAAGGAGCTCAGAGGCGCCAGGGCATGTGCCTGGCCCTTCCCAACACAAGCTTAGGATTGATGAAATTTTCTGTTTCACTCCAATCTGGTCCTGGAGGCTTTGCTTTCTACTTCATTCTCTCATTTGAGTCTCTATATTTAGTACAACTAAGAATTTCTGGATTATCTTTATCCTAATCATGCATATTATGTAATTGTGCCTGCACTTCTGCAACCTTTCTATGGCTTGTTACATTTATATATTTTTTTAATCTCTCTTTCTTTGCTAGATTCCCAGGTTGGCAAATTAATTCTCTTTTTCAGAGTTTTGTTTAAATGTTATGTGCAACACTTGATTGAAAAAATGTCTTCTGTAGTTTTGAAGTGAGATTCAATGCCAGAAATAAGTGAATGCTACAATTTCCTTGTCTTTCAAAGTGCAACTGGAAAATTGTATGAAACTCCTTTCCTGATCACACTTGGAAGTTCCCAAAGAGGTGGTTTCATTTTCATGTTGATGTACTTTAGGAATAATACTCTGACCAAACATTAAGTAACGGAGACGCTCTGGGTTCCTCAGTCAGTTGCCAAAATATTTTTTCCTTTTCATTCCACATGAGAGAAGTTTCTACTGCAACCACAATTTTAGTGGTTAGTTAATAGTTAACTTGTAGTCATGCTAAAAAAAAAAAAAGAAGAAAGAGCTCTCTGAAGAATCTCCACTGGGTTTTAAACAAATAAGAGTCTGTTTTATCATTTTGTTTTGTTTTGATGATAGGTGATTTCAAAGAAGGGATAGGAGTTCCAGGTAGAAAATCCAGGCAAAATAGATCTATCTAATAAAGTCACTGAGTCTTGGCAATTTTTTTAAGCTGTTAATAATCCAAGATTTACAACTCATAAGTTTTTAAATTATTTCTCTGTGTGATATTTGTGTTTTCTGCTGGATTGATGTTTTGGTAAAAGGGATTTGTGAAATTGGTTAGGTTTCTTCATCCGAAAAAACAAARGTTCTCTTCAATTCTTTCTAAAACTGCTACAAACATGCTAATCTATACAGGTCTGTTAGTCCTGGAAATTCCTATATTAAATTCTAAAGACTAAAATTGTTAAGAATATTTCATCCAAGTTTCATGTCTGTACTGAAATCAAAAGTCAGATGTGCTTAACACACTTATAGATTTCATAGTGAATGGCTTGCACAGCTCTATTCTCAAACTTGGAGGGTTTAAGGCATATGTTTTTCAACTTGAGATGGAGTTTCTTTAATCTGATGCTAAGGTGAAGTATCATGCAATAGCATTAATGTTATGATTTATTGGAACCCATTAAATCCAATTCATGATCTTATATATTTCCATTGCAGATTGGGTGTCTAGTTTCCTTTATAGCTCAATTTTCAAGCATCTTGATGTACTGACAAAGCTAAACTGCTTGCATACTTTAAATACTGAAACTTTACAAACTTTAAATATCATTTTTTGTTTATTTTCATGATTACTTTGCCTAGATGGAGGAATGAACTTTAAAAATGAGGCTGGAAAAGAGCTGCCCTTGAGACAATAATAAAGTCTTTAGGTCAGTTCTTTACATGGCATGAAGAAACTTTCACTGACTATTTGGTAGTCTATGATTTTTAGCCTACTCTGTCAGGTTTGTCCATAAGAAAATTCCAGCAAAGAAAATTAAATAATCTGTGTGAAACTACAAAGCTAGTGAGAAGTGTTTTATCCAGTTTCATTTGCCATGATTAAGTTTAAGTTCAAATAAGATACAAGATGTGAAATGGATATGTAATATTAGAGATTTTTTACATACATTTTTTTTTGCATTTATTTATAATAGAAGCATTTACGTGCATTGCAAAACCCTTAATACAAAGTCTGCAAAGGTGACCATTTAAGGCAGGTCAGCATCTGTCCTGCTCATCTCATCTCAAAATATGTGGTCAGAGGAGGTTCAGTATCCCCAGAAATTCTCATTACACGTTCATGAATGAAAGAACGATACAGCTAACAGACCAGTGTTGGAATTAACATCCGTGGTTTAGAACAAGTCAGAGAGATGCATCACTGGAGCCAATTTCTTTGTTGAACATTTTCGTATGCTAATAATAGAAGTAATAGGAAGACTTATATTGTTATGTGTAAAAAGTAAAATAAAAAATAAATGGAAAATAACACTGAATTTATGCTTTTTTCTTCCCAAAGAACGATAATACTTCTTTGTATGGTTCTAAGGTAAAAACGTTTTTTATCGAATGATTGTTTTCTCTTGTGACTCACAAAGAGAAAGTATGGGGGCTGTTATGAAAAAGCTGAGGGTCTATTAAATTTACATTCATACCAACGTTAGCATTAAAGACTTTGGGACTCATTTCTCATTTGCTACAGTGCAAATGTATACCATATATTACAAACACTTCAAGGCTCTTTTCTACTGCCAGAACTGTGAAAAGTGCCCAGAGGGTGAACAAGAATCAACCATTAGCCTGTAGCCAAAGCCTCCGGCCTCCAGTCTGGATTAGGACCGTTGAGAAAATGTCTGTAACAAGCCCTTAAGATCACAGTCTTTTCAGTGTATTGTTCGAAACCYGAATTACTATCAAATTGACAGGGAAATTTTGAGGCTGTTTAAGGGTTAGGCGTGAAAGTGTCAGTGCTTGCACCTCCTTTTCCATAATTGTAGGTAACTTCCTAAATTTTTTAAGGAGTCCTAGCAGACTTTCTCATATTCCGTTTTATTATTCCACCATACTTTTGCTATGGCTTGTACAAATGACCGATAAGCCATTCCAGCCAGAACTGGTGGTTTGTGCCAGCAGGTTCTGACATTACCTGTGAGTGCTGCAACTGAAGACAGCGTGCTTCGGTAATAAAACCTGGGGAATTCTAAGTTTAATAATGAAGAGGGTCTAGGTCAACAAGAAATATATTTTCCATAAAAAATATGCTCTCCATTATTCTTGGATAGTGTTTTTATCATTTAAACTCTCCTAGGGCAGTGGAGTTCTCGAGTCCTGTTTTCCCATGTGCCATTTAGCTGTGTCCATCCATGATATTTGCAAGTCAGAATGAGCATAAATAGCTATTAGCACGTGCTGTGCTTTGCTCCTTGGGAGAGTTATAAAGAACAAAGGCAGACACTGACTCACCAAACAATTTGCTCTTGATTCTGTACCCAATCCAAACAGCCTTTCTCAGGGGTTATCTGATACTTTGGGAAACATCCACATTCAGAATCTCTTGTTCCAGAGAAGAATTGGGTTGGAGAAGGGATCTCTAGTATTTCTACATCTGGCCACCGAAGACAGCATTTCAGCACTTGTGGTTAGTAATATTTGGTCACAACAAGGATTAAAAGATTTAGAAAAACTGCCCAATGCAAAGAGAAATAAAATATTTGGGGGGATTGTTTATTTATTTAATTATTTGGGGTTTTCTTTTTTTTAGTAGATTTTTATTGAGAAACTAAAGGAATTAAAGAAAAAAAAAATAGGGTTAAAACATGCAGGTCTTACTTCAGCAAGCGCCTGAAGAAAACAAAGCAATATCCCAGCACAGAAAGCACATGTTCATTTTGCAGTCAAACCTCCTGAATAATAAAAGCCATAGAACTTGACCAAATAATTGCAGTGAGATATTCTGTAAATTCTCTGGTTCCTGCAAAGTCCTGAATATTGTGGAAGAAAGTCACAGAAAACAGAAGACAACTCTGAGCCCTTCACGTCTCGGAACAAACTCCGTTCCCACCTACTCTCCTACTCATTTCATCTCTCCCATGTGAGAGACAGAAGCCYCATCAGGTGAGAATCAAACCAGGATTTAGTGAGTGAGGTAGCAAAGAAGGAAAAGGGACTACATTCCAGCCATTTTCTGTGGCTATGAACCTTCTCTTCAAGATTGCCTCAGACGTGGTGCAGAATATACCAGATAGGGCCCTTGTGAGAATAAAGGAATTGAATATTACAAAGTGGTGCAATGGGAGCCATATATAAATACTAAGATAAATACAGATTTGATAAATTACTAGCAAAGGCACTGGAGGGAACAATACAAGATGATGCAGTCAGGCTTTTTCATCTCTAACTTTCATGACCCTGACAGAAGACATGGCTTTCCAGAACTCTGCACCCGAGGCAAGATATTTTAGTCATTTTATAAATAATTACCCCTTGAGGCCTCTCAGATTCTAGGGTAATAAAATGTAGCTTTAGGTCTTCAAGTGTGCTGATATACAGATGTCCATTTCAGAATACAAAAAGACACAATAGGTCTACATTTCTTAGCTCTGATTGCCAGTGCTAATGTGTGTAAATATACTGAGAAAGCATGATATCTGTAAAAACTTACCTTCTTGGCTCCACCTCGTGCCCAGCACTGTGAGGGTTTACTCCTAAGGCTTCCAGCATGATGGAAGGAGAGATGTGCAAGTCTTTCAGATTTGTACTGAAGACAGCTCCTACAGAGCTGAGGATTTGTCCCAGCCGCTTGTGCTGAGCAGCCATTTACCTTAGCTCTGTGTATACCAGCACCTAAAAGCTAATTTAAAATAAAAGATTTCAAGCAACTAGTGAAAGGACAATAGTCATTTTTGCTCCTGACATCCTTGTTTCTCAGAGCTGTTAAGCAAAGCGATAATTTGCTGCAGAGGAAATATAGTAAATAGAATACATTTATACAAGAATGTGTTTATTAAGGAATACCTCTATAAGGATGCATAAATGCACGCACTCTCTGAAAAAATGCCATCTTACATGAGTTCTCACAATGRTTCATATTCACGTCTTGTTACTCAGCGCCTTCTTAAAGGTCTTTTTTGTACCTTCTACAAGATGTTTTGTCTTGCATCACTTTGCCTGACAGAAATATTACTTACACTAAAATCCTTAATGTGAGATGCCCTATAAAGAAGTTGTTTCATTTAATAACATTCATTGTATTAGTTCCCCCTAAAGTAATCACTTTGATGAGAACACACTCTGTGCTCCTTTATTTGATCTGGGAATAAAATTATCTTGTCTTTACTTCAGTATCTCCTTATTTTTTCTAGAATAAATAAACATGAAGCTGTCACTGCAGAGTAGGCACTCCCTCTCCCTGTTATGAACCTTTTGATTTCTGCATTGAGAGAATTTTTCTGCACAATGATCCTTTTAGAATATGCTCGAAGCACTACATTTTCTTGCTTTCTTGTTTCCCATGTAGATACATGAGTAATGACAGAAAGTTCCTGCTGTCCTAGTAGATTATATGTCCTATCAAGTTTTCTGTCCTTCTCATAGAACTGATCAGATTATTTATCATGAAGAAATTATTCAATGTATCAGGCACTAATTTTAGTATAATTGTTATTATAGCAACCAAAGTCACCAGTTGTGAGATTTGAGCCCCTTTATACCAGTAAAACACACTGCAGCCCTCTGTTCCATAAAGTCTCACTTGAAAGTGCTTGACTTGTGCGCTATTCACCTACATGGCCGTCACTAGCTCTAAACCCTTGTTGTGTAGCCGGGCCCTCAGAGTTGTCTCCTATACTTTGGTGAGGCCACAACTTCAGCTCTTCTGTAAGTCTTTGCAAGATAGAGGCTTCATTGCAAAATCTTTATGGTATGAGCTTTTCTTTTGAAGTGAGAAGACATTGAGATATGTCTACTTTCTCATTTTCATTAAGTAAAGGCTTCGGCAATTAATCTTTACCCAAGCATTTGAGTTAATGAGGTGCTGGGGGATGTTAACAATGATGATTGCACACTGTTTTTTCAGGCC
The DNA here is from genome assembly GCA_030449065.1 of Oceanodroma leucorhoa. Classification (NCBI taxonomy): domain Eukaryota; kingdom Metazoa; phylum Chordata; class Aves; order Procellariiformes; genus Oceanodroma; species Oceanodroma leucorhoa. The sequence continues at coordinate 6,478,876 of JASVER010000014.1, forward strand.
AAAGAAACAGCCATTGTAGTCAGCCTTAGGCCACACGTAGCTTCACCACAACTTCTTTCAGCGTAGAAGCAACGTAGGCTGGAGAATAATGCTGATAATTTATATTACTGCATATTTTTTATTATTATTATTTGGAGGATCAAGCCACAAAACTTTTTGTGCTGAATCTTGTCACCTCCTCCAGATGGTGATGCTACTGCCTGCCACATTCACCAAGGGGCTGCAACATCCGCTGTGTAAATATCGGAGATCCTGGCCTAGAATGCGGTGGCTTCYTGGTAGTACTAGCCAAGCTCCTTTTTGCAACGTCTTATGTTGGTGCCTGGATAGTTCCAGGGGCTAATGAGGAGATATAAAATCACAGTGAGCCCAGTGACCATTTCAAACCTAATCCAAGTAAGTATTGTTCATTTGATCTTTAATCTGGTATCTAATCGAAGTAGGTGTTGTTCATTTAGTCTTTAATCTGGTAGCTATCTGATAAAGGCATATGAGAAATGACTTGACTGTGTCACTGCAATTTGCCAGACAGTTGCAAGAAATCATCTTCCAAACTGATGTATTTATTTGGTAGCACCTGTGAACAAGCTAGCAACTCAACAGGAACAGAAATCTTGTCATCATTAGTCAGAGGACTGACACACTCGAATGAAGAGAATAAATATGCTGGGCTTTTTTCTGGTTTTCTTGCCTGAAGAACAGCACTTCTTTGTTCAAATAACATCTGAGAGCTTAGTTAAGCAGTGGAAAGGAGGTGGCTTTACGGAGCAAAGAGAAATGCAGATGCTAGACATCTTTAGAGAAGATGGAAACGCATTTATCACCCATGTACCTGGCACCCGAGGCCAATTTCAAGCCCTGGGAAAAACAAAATACCAGAGCCTCTAGCACCTCTGCTTCCCCCTGGTTGTCAAGGAATACAGTGCAATTGCGAGGTTAAAATTAAGTGGGCCCTAAGATCAGGTTTTTCATTTATCATAAAGAGAACATTTAATTTTATCTACCTCTAGTTGATTTTCATCACTGTTGAGAGGATCACCGTCAGGAAACAGTCAAGCACTCTTCTCATCCCACGAGAGACTTTGGTGTTTATTTCAGCTTGAATCTTTGGTTGCCATAATTCAGAGACCTGTATGTCCATCTCCTTCTTAAAACTGGAAAAGAAGGGTTAACGACTCAATATGTTTCTCTGGTGCCTAAAGAGGCTTTCAGGACCCTGCCCTGTGTACTGCCAGGAGGGGTAGACCCTCTGCCCTGAGATTTGGTGCCTGAGCCCCATGTGCTGTCACCAGAGCCCCACCGAAGCTAGCCCCCCACTGCCCCCCACTGCACTGCCCTGCAGGGCGGCTTCACCCCACCTGCAAACTTCCTGAGGACGGAAAATGCAGCTAACTGTTGACAGCTCTCTTAGGCTTGTAAGGCCCAAATCATCCAAGTCTGGGGAGGGGAGGGCTTGCTTTTTTTTTTTTTCCCCTAATTCCCTTTAAGTTAGACAAACTGTAAGTGGATTAATATAAACAAAGAGCAAGTAGTCTGTGTAGCATAAGAGCGAACATTATAGATTATGAGCTGAGGGACAGGGCTCAAAAGGCRGCAATTCAGCAGCCAGTCAGAATTACCAACTAATTTTTTCTTTACTTACTTTAGGGTTTTTAGTGCCCTCTGGAAGGACATCAACAAGATTTAGACACAAGCATATCACTACTGTAATGAACACTGACAAAAAAATTGAGAAACTGGAACTGGAAATGCATTTGCAATACTCCTTCTTTGGGAATTACTACCATAATTACACCAGTTTAGAAAGCAATACCTTTGTAAGTGCTTTTACCCCATCATGTGTCACACTGGGGATTACAGCATTTTAATGACCTTGGTGGCTAAATTGTACAATATCTATAATAGTATGAAATCTAGGAGAATTTTTGGCCCCATTGAGGCCATAGAAAATCTCCTACTGACTTTGTTGGAGCCAGCAAAATCCATCCTAATTTTCCAGGTGTGACCAGCCCCAGTCACAAAATGGGCTTATATTTTCCTCATACTCTTAACATATGAGTGAACTGATATTTTTCATATACATATACTACAAATGCCCTGAATTTTATTTCACAAAAGATGTTATGACATGGAATACACTGTTTCTTCATGAAACCTTTTAATAGCAGTTACTGAAAGGGTGATATATACATGCCTATTTCTCYTGTCACCAAATAAAATGAAATTCATAGACCTGCTCTTAGCTAACGTGATACACGTTTTATGGCTAAATAAGGCCTTGAAATGAAAATCTTCTGCCCTTCTCATGAGGTATATAGATCCAAATTAAATGAGCAAGTTAGATTAAGGCACCTGCAAACCTTGAAAAGGCTGTATTGGCTTGTTCATTCTTCCTACGGATAATAAAATCACACATCAAACATCTTCTAGAGAGCAAGCCAAGGAAAGCAAATGTCACCCTGCCTTAGCTTCCTCTATATGTTTTCAGTTTTCTGAAATCGGGCATATCTTCTGGAGACAGGACTATAAGAGATTGATAGATACCTTAGGATCAGTTTGCACATGAAAATGTAATAATTGATCCCTGGCCACTCCATGAACCACCATTTAGTGTGTTGTGAAATTTCAGGAGTAAATCAGAATAACTAGTTGAAAAACAAAAGGAGGTAAAAAAGCTAACTTCTCTTCAGCTTTAGAAAATATATGTTGTGTTAGAAAAGGTGTTAACTGACAACATGTTTTAACTGACAACATGTTTTAACTGACATGGCGATAAATATGACCAAGCACCAATGTTTTCTCCAGTGTGCAAACTGCCTTTGCAAGAGCCTGGAGAGATTCCCACTGGTCTCTGCAGGATTTGGTTTGAGCTCTTCTGCAGGAATTGTTTCTTGCCAGTGGAAGTAAATAGCCCCTTGGGGAAGCTGCTGCTGCCGCTGCCACTGAGGTATTTATTTTTACAATAACTTCTTGGCTGGTGCCGAGATGGGAAGTCACAACCTCAGCTCCTGCATGCAAAACTCCCCACCATTCATCCTTATCAGCTGGAGCTCTTTGCAAGGACAGAAATGGTAAGAGCCATAAACTTGGGGCCTGGCCACCAAACACGTCCGGCACCCTGATGGCCACTTGCCATGCTTCTGGGAGCAGCTTCTCTCCCAGCRCTCTGCAGTGCTCAGTGGTGCCTCCCAGCAGCCAGCAGGCAAAGTCGACCTCTTGGACCATGGGGTAACRTAGGCTGAGGGCATCAGAAGATCACAGGATTTTTCTGACTCGTAACAGAGCTAATAAAATGCACTCCTTATGAAGGAGCCTCCCTCACTATTCACAATTTCCAGTGGTTGCTCACACCGTGTTATCATTCAACAATCCTTTCTCTAGCTTGGCTCCTAGGCACCTCCTGGCTGACAGAGCCCAGCACCATTTGAGGAGCTCTTCTTCTAGCCTCCAAAACTGTGATCARATTTCTCCGTTCTCACTTTCAAATCAGTTTAGAAAATAGGAGGGAAGCACAACTCTCTATCCACCACCTTGAAGGAAAAGAGGGCAGATTAGTCAAAGAAGAAATGAGGTTATTCTTCTTCCCTTGCCAGACTCCAGCACTTGAAGAAAACTGAAATGAAAATAAGACTGAAAGGGCCTTTGATAGTGACACAGCACTTTCTCATCACGTGCGCTCTTTTATCAGCACTTACAGACATTTGAGCACAGAGTGGAGTCCTGTAAAATTGGATGGTTTTTACATTTTTAAGAATTGTTTTCTCACTTATTTCTTGTTTTATTACCAKCAGGCCCAACCACATCCAGAACCTAGATAATAGTTGCATTGGTATCTCTGCCAGCTTTGTTTAAAGTGGAGCTTGGAGCTCCACTTACTCCCCTTCTGATACATAACTTAAGCAAAACTTGACTTGAGGCCACCAATATCTAAAAAAGGAGACAGAAAGCTTGGGCAGAATAGGAAACASGTAATTCTGCTGCTGTTGCAAGTGCTGGAACATAGACTTAGCATTTTCTAATAACTTTCTCCAGCTGCCAGTTACTTGTTCAAAATGAAACACATATACTGCAGGGGGAAGAAGGTTGATGTGTTTCTAAGTTAAAAGAAATGTTGTCAAACATCTGTGTGCCACCTGGTAGCCTTAACCAAAATTTTTCCCTCCTCCCAGCTGTTGCTTGCCTTGCTATGCATCCGTTGGTTGCCACCTCCACTCCAGCGGTGGTTGCATTTCATTGGTTTTGCACCTATAGCATGATGCCAGAGTCTGTAGGCTTCACTTCATTTTCACCGAGTCCAAACTCCCATTGGAGTTCACCTGGGGAAGCAGTCAGAAAAAGTGACTGAGAGCCTCAAAATACGGTTCGGAGCATCAGAGTCCTCTGGGATCCAGCAGGAACCGAACCATTTCTGCAGCACGTAGCCTCTATGGAAAATCTTGAGCCCCCTGAATATCCACCCAGCCGAACAGGAAAGCCTATGTTAGTGTTGGACAGCTGTAACACCTTCATGATTTGTGAACAGAAAACATCAAAGGCCACTGAATCTCAGAGTCCTAGCTCCCTCTCCTGGCAGAGCACTGTAGTGGTAATAGAAACGGGGGCTGTGCGGGGTGCTCCCCCGGCACGAACAAGCCTGACCTCCGAGCTGCAGCTCCGCAAAGGGAGATGCAGAGGAACCGTGCCCCCAGTGAGCAGTGGCTCCTCTCTGCAAGGAGCCCAGTGGCAATAATGCAGATATAGCTSTACCAGCAGATTAATACAGGATTAGCAAAGGCAAAATCTATTCTAGTGAAGAACATCTGCGACATAGCTTTAGCTGCGTAAAAAATATGTGCCTGAGCACAGATAAAACTTCATTGCTGTGCATTATCTGCAGTCCTTAAGGTTGGGGGTAGTGCAATTTATTCTCTAATACTTTGATACCAGACCAACTCATGTGCAACTGTGCCGTGATTCCTTTCCAACACCACAGCCTTCCTCTGTTTGCTGTTTTCCGTAAAGACCGAGCCCACAGAGCGCTTCCCCAGACTGTATCTTATTCCTTGAGAAACACACATCTATCTGGCTAGGTATGAACCTGTCACTGCAGCAGGTAACGTACAGCACGGGGGCTCTCATTAGTAGTCTCCAGCCCTTCAGAAACATATGTTGCATTTCCATATGTGAAGGCACAGCTTACTGGCCAAGGCACAGCTTACTGACCCTACATCCCAAGAAGCATCCATGGCATCCCTGCTTAGTGAAATACCCACTGGCACCAGGTCCTTGGGCATGCCACCTGTGGCAGCACCAGAAGTGGAAGTGTGACACCTGCCATCTTGGCCCAGGGCTGAGCCAGGGTCCTTCAGAGGATGACCTGGCTTTTACAGTGGCGAAAGTCATCAGGAGCTGAGAGCAGCCCGACTTGCAAGTGCTCCGCTGGCACAGCCCCACGGCACTGCAGCACCCACCCCTTCCAGGCTCAGCACAGGCATGGCGTGGTGGGACCCCAGCTCAGCACAGCTCCTGCTGTATAGAAGCTTATCCAGTTTGGCTGTCTCAGCTGTTGGCCATTAGCAACTTGGGTTGGGTACATGAGCAGTTTAGTTTTGTAGCGTTTTGCTTCAGTTACTCTGTGTTTCCACACCAAGGGTGGCTGAAGTCAACCAAAAGCCTCCCTAGTAAGTGGGTGGGCTTGGACTGCCAGGGACAGGGCCTGTTAGCATCAGACCTTCTCCATTCCTGCTATTTCTGTGGAGAAAGTGGAAACGGGGTTTCTTATACAAGTCAAACAACAGCTCTCTTAGCTGTTTACAGTGGTCTTTTTTAGAGGATTATTTGAGTGKTTTTTTAATTTTTGGCAATGAGTTTATAGCTCTTGTTTATGAGGAGCAGGAGGCAGCTCACAGATGTGTATGCTGGTTTCTGTTGTGGTTCTGTTTTCTTCCAGGTTTCGCACCAGAGCAGTTTTCCCAAGGCGATGGTCTTTTGCAGGTCAGTGGCTTGCTTCAGGAGACCCCCTCACTCTCCAGCACTAACTACAGCTCTTCCTTAAACAGTAAGGCCTTAAGTATGTTCTTACAGATCCGTAAAGCAAAGCTAAAGCTGCACAGAAGGCATTTAGTCAAGCTGAGGCTGTGCTCATGAAATGTCTCATTATAAGTTAACCATCCTGGTCATAGGAGACTTTCTGTGTATTAGTCAGAATTAAATTATTGTTTCTTCCTCAGCAAGAGAAAAGGAGATATTGAAGAAGAGAGAGAAAGACAAAGGGGAAAGTATGCTTCTGCATATTGCGAAGATCTCTAAACTTCACTACAAGATTTTATCAGCACACTCATCGATTTCACGTTAGGTATCGTAAGCAACTTATCTTTGCATTACTATAATGCAAAAGTTTCTTAAAGAAACAAAGGTCCCTCTCCTGCAAATGCTCACACGTTTCCTTAGTCAGCCCTCATTCCTGCACTCACCATCAGGTTGCGGTTGTATGCTGTCCTGCAAAGCGTTAGGTTATTAGTTGCTCAAAACTGACTTCAGTTAAAGATACAATAAGAAAACCTAAGACTCACTGTGACCTGAAGAACAGTGGTTTCATTTTCCTCCTTTACCTCTCTTCAGCATTTTGTCCCTAGCAGTTATTATGTTTCTGTGATAAAACCAAAGCTCAATATTAATGTACTATATTCTGGAATATGTCTCATAACCAATCATTAAGTGTTGGCGCTTACTCCCAGCTTACATAACATTACTAATGTTAACTGATTAGATCTAGTTATGTTTGTTCAGTTTGTTTTTCAGACTGAGGATATATTTTCAGGCATCTGAATATGCTCATGATTTTTCTCATAATATTATCTTTTAATGCTATACTTACTTTTCTCAGTTTGTACATGTTTCCTTAAAGTATAGAAAGAGTATTTACATACTTCAAGTTCTGCTTCCCCACAGTTCAGGATTTGGCCCCTTGTCTGACAGTCTGTCTTGCAACACAGCTAGCATTGAAAGAAGGGGATGTTACACCTAATGCACTTTCAATTTTTATGTATTTATTTTCATTTGCTCTCCAACCAGAGTAGGTAAGCAGTTTTAAATTTGAGAAATAGTTTGTGGTCTCAGATGGAGAAAGGGAAGACGAGTCAGCAAGAACAAAAGTTTCCAACACTGAAGAGCACTGGATGAAGCAGTGGTGTCAAGTCCTTCTGACCAGCAGTGATCCCAGGCTGAGTCCCTCCTCTGAACCTGAAAGTCTGCATTTCCTGAATCAACAGGCCCGGCGCAGGGCTTGCTCTCACCACCATTACTCATGTAAGAAGCCCTGTTCACATCGCTGACTACACATGTGGTTTATGTCAATACACGAGGTGCTTGATATGTGTTTTGTAGCCATGAGAACAGCGAGCAGTCAAATCACTAAACTTTGTAACTGATCACAAAGGGATGTGGGAAAGTTCTCCATCAATCAGAGTCCTTAAATCAGAGCTGGTCGTCTCTCAGAATGGTYGTCCCACTCATTCAGCTAGAAGTGGATGGGGCTGATACAGAAATTATGGGGCAAAATAATTGTATGGCTGCTTTTATGCAGTAGACCAGGTTAAATGCTCGTCTCTTTTAACCTCACATTTTTTTACCAGAGGAGGGTGATATATATGCCCATAGGCATACATGGTAGACTGCAACTGAGTACTGACTCTTCTTTTTATTTTGCAGAACTGTGCATCTCCAGGTGGAGCGGTCATTCTGCCTCCCAAGTACCTGTTCCGGAAGAGATCTTAAAACACGTAGTTTCATGCAAAAAAATGCAAGTCTTTTGCTTCCAGCCGCAGCTTATCTAGTAGGAGAGAGCTGCCCACACCTTGACCAGTTTGGCCACACAGCTTGCTAGGTAAGGACAGGCCATCACACTTATACTGGTGCCAGGAATATTGCTACTGATTGTGCTCACTGAACCATGTTATATCAGCTGCATCCGTGTCAGAGGAGCATGTCCAAGACAAGTTACAGCTAACAAGGCTCTATTTGAGGGGAAAAAATGAGATCAGAGTGAGATTTATGACAACTTCAAGTACAGAATAAGCAGTATAAACAGATGAGCCCCAAAGAATGGTAAGGTGCCCTTTACATACAAATATCTTCAGTGGAAAAAAAAATAAAAAATAAAAATAAAATCAGAAAATAAGAGAGTGAACTATAACAAGCACTTTTCCTAAGTAGAGTCTTTCTGCTTTTCCCATGGGATTCAGTTGAATGTGGGAAGATAAAAAAAAGGAAGAGCAGAAACTGCTTGCAACACAGAACAAACCTTGAGTGCCAACAACATGCTCCAGATTTTTTGAAGGATGCCTGGCTCTTATCTCAGCCCTGATTCATCACAGTTTACTCCCAGAATTATTCAGAATTCAAGGACCTTGCTCCTATGGGGTTAATGGGTTACGTTCAGCATTGAAACCCATGACACAAATAGCTGTTTAATTATTCAGTCCAGACTGGTTTTAGCGGTTAATGGAAATAAAAATAGCAACAGCAACAATTACATTGTTTTACGTTTTGTAGGTGAAATGTTTTTTTCTTTTAACTGCATAATCCACAACCGTGTACAGGGAGAAGGGGGAGCATATAAAGGAGGGGTTGTGCTGCTTGTGACACAAAAGATTAGCATGCCCATGACTGAAGAGGAGGAAAAGGAAAACACTGCCATAAAAGTGACAGTAGAGGTGAAGAATTGTGGTGAATGTGTAATGCACCACTGAAAAGATGCAGGAGAAAACATACCAAACTGAAAGTCTTATCATATCTATCCTGCTATTCCAAAGCAGGAATTAATTTGAAGGGAAGAAGCTGCTGTTCTCATTGGCTTACATCACTTGTTCATAAACACGGGCAGGAAAAATGCTAAAAAAGTGGTGGTGGTTTTCCACCCTGAATTTTGCTCAGGCARCCGTTGTGGCTAGTACCAGTTGGGAGCTAATGGCACGTATTGCAGCTACTCTAGGAGCAAACACAGTAAATCTCGTGCTTCAAATGCACCAGCCACACAGGATGTCAGAGCATATTACAAACACAGGAGCACCTAGAGGTATTATCCAGTGTTCCTGTTACACGGAATTTGTGTGTAGCTAACCAAAGATATAGCATCAAGCCAATCCTGGCAAACATATGCTACTCCGATAGCAGACAAAACCAATTTAGAATCAATGGGTCTAAATGTAGGGTTTCTGCAAAGGGTCAGACTAAGCATTTAATTAATTGAGCCCTGTTTTAAAAGCATGCTGTGGCAGTAGGGTGGAAATAGGCAGGCCAAAGAATAAACAGGATCATTTTAAGCCCAAATCATCACCAAACRCAGCACTGCTGTGTAAAGCGGATATCAAATTAGGGTCGTCGTTCCCAAGCCCCATCAGCTTCCAGTCTTGCTGTGGCTGCCCGGGGGACAGGCTACTGACAGGGCTCTCTTGGCTGGAGGAGGCTGTAAAGCCCTGGTTATACAGGTATCTGTTTGGGTTTGGATAAGGCTTAGAGCAAAGCCTTGCTTAAATGACTTAAACGACTTGCTTAGTTGATGAAAACTAGCAGTCCTGGTCACTAGTCTCTTGCCTTCTCACGCTGATTTGCTGTGGTAACTGGTCTGCCTCAGTAGAAGGGGGGGGTAAGCCAAAACATTTTTTAACTTCTTTTTTTAACTTTAAAAAAAATCTTTCACTTGTGAAGTACACAAGCCAGAGCTATTTAAAAGGATAAGTTTGGGTTCAAGTTCTGATTCACCTCCAGTTTTCTATTCCTTCCTCCTGCTCCCCCCTCATTATACCATTGAAGAAGAGGGGAGCAAAAAGAAAAAAAAGAGCAATGGAAAAAATGCTAAAATAACTGTATACTAGTTTTTCTCTATTTTCTAAACACTTGGAAAAGTTGGGATTATTTCTTGAAATTTTTCAAAACAAAGAAAAAAATTTGGGCTGTATACCTTGCTTTTTTCACCATGGTATTTCATACTGCTCACTGATCAGATAAAGGTTAATATTTGGATAACTTGGGAATAAAAGGATGGCGGTGTGATCTTCGTAGAATTAACGTGAAGGCTGCATTGTCACTCCTGTATTGAAGACAAGCTAGAGTGTGATCATTTTGTGTTCAGCACAGAAGATAAAGGGTTACTGCCTGCGTGCCACTAGAAGGAAGAGATTGTTCTGCAAGTGACAGTGGAGGAAAGGGAGTTTCGTGCTTGTGTCACAGAAGGAAAAGGATTACTGTGCAAATGATGCTCAAGGAAAAGGATTAGACCGCGCATGACACGGAGAAGAGAGGTTATTGTATATACGTCATGGAAGGAGCAGAGTAGTGTGACACAAGGCAGAAAGGATTCTTTGAAAGTCAGAAAGAAAATGACAAAGAGAAGCAGGACTACAATTGTGCAAGTGTGGCTGGAAGACAAGGTTTCTTATGGGCAAAAATAAGTAAAGAAAGAAAGAAATGGCTGTATCCTAAGTAAAGAAGTACAGCTTATTCTATAACCAAGCACCTAAATTTTTCTGACAAAACAGAGTGCTGTACCACTCACTAGTTTAAAGGAACACACGATTTTCACAAATACTTTGAGCAATAATTGAATAATGGTATCTCAGAGAATAGTTTGTCATCTTGATCTCAACTCCCCTACAGACTGGAGTTGGCTCCTTCTTAGATTTTTGTTTCCTTATCTCTCTAATGAAAAGTAGGTGCCTCACAAATCATATCCTTCTCAAGAAATAAGAATATTATTCCCAGTGATGCAGAGTAAAACAGAGGTGAGACTGGGTGCAACATGCAAGCACGGCAGATCTGCAGGGCGTCCAGCGCTTTTCTTCTTAGTTAGGAATCCCAGTCTCCCAGCTCTAAGATAGATGGTTCGTATCTACRTATGAATAGAGAAGTAGCGCAAGCCTAGGCAGAGGATTTTTTGTTGTTGTTTCTTTAAACAAAAGAAAATTTTAAAATACCCTTTTTCCATAAGGAAAAGACGTATGAAACAAAAGGTTTTCCCTTTCCTTATCACATCAAGGGGAAGTGTTTCAGACATCTGTCCAAGTAGAGATTTACATTTCCACATTACAGCGGCCACCAAACCCCCACTCTGCCTGTGCTTTTGTAAGACATTATAGGTAATGGCACGTGTCTGGGGTCAGGGCTGTGGTGCACCGCATTGGGTTTGTATCACAAGAAAGGAAAGTAACATGTGAAAATAAGAATTATTTCCACCTTTATTATGCCAATTTCTGGTTCAAGACTTCCTAGTCATTTGGGGATTTGTTTGTTTTCACAGGATGATCCTGACATCCAGTTACCCACAACATGTCGTTCTCAAGCACATTGCAACACTTTGTACCAGGAACTGCATTTCAGAGAAGGTGAAGCTGGGGTCAAACGCATTCCTGCTAATTGTACTGATTGCAGGAGAGTTATTCCATGATTGAATTTGCTCTCTGATGTTAAAGGGGGTAGCTGCTAATTGCTTTTGAGGAGGACCCAGAAAAATGACTTGGGGCTGGACAGTAACTCCCTGCCGAAGCCCGTCGGGCACATGCGCACGTGCACACACGCAAGATAAGCGCTGCTAATCTCTCGGGGGAGTGTGGTATGCGAGGAGGATGTGCAGGTTAAGCTATGCGAGGGCTTGGAGGGGATACAGGAACAAACAGTGATGGAAAATGGTTTTCTGTATGTTCATTCACTTGGCACTGTGGTGCTGACTGTGTAGAAGAAATCTACTATGTTGAGCTGATTTCTTCAAAGCTGCCACCAGCGCAGTGGCATGGCCACCGGCTCATTTCTGTGGTGTTTCTACAATGCTCTGACCATCCTCAGTCTCTACAAAGCCTACATCTACTATTACCATCATCCCACCAGGCAGCATAGAGGTTTCCTGCCTGATCTGACTTTTTCGTATAATTTTCCTGTTTATCCAATCTGTAATCTCTCATTGAGTTGAAAATTTCGCGGTTAGGACAAGGAGAGCCACACAAGCTCTAGTTTGTGCAGAATATCACAGAGCAGTCCTGGCTCATTAACGCGCAATGTCACAAGGACAACCAAACTCTGCCTCTCCACTACAGTTTATGATTTGATGTGTCAAAGTGAGCCTCAATTCATGATCCTGTTGTAATTGTTTCCTTTTTTCCACTTTTACCAGAAATCCTTGCTCCCCAAACATTTTCAACTCAGAGGTCCAAGTTCTGAAAATTGCCCRGAATGGTATCTTGTTTAGTAAATATTTCTGTTGGCTGAGTCATCCTGCACCTTACTGCTGAGRAGAGTGCAGCCCTGCAGAGGAAGGGGAATTGCCTGGGGTTTGGGAAGGTTTGCCAGCTTCCTACACGAGGAAGTGTATGGGAAAGATCTAGGAGGATATCTTTGCTGAACTTCCTCAATCTTGGGCTGAAATTTGTGAACTAAGAAACTAGACAGCACTTTGCAACAAACTGAGACTACTTGGTTTACAGAGCTCTTACTAGTGGCCACCTTAGGAGATGGAGAAAGCTACAGTCTGTCTTCTTTTAAGAATTATTCTATCCTTGCAGGAAAAAAACAGAGGCTGTAAATAAGATTTCAGCTGACAAAAGTTTTGTTCTGAGTTCTTTGGGAGGATGTAGCAAAGCTGTCAGACTGACTGTCTGTGTTGACCTCCATCTGTCGTTTTCCTTTGTCTGCTGTTTCTTACTGCTGGGTGCAGGCTCCCATTTAACGCTCTTGGCTTTTGAGAGGGTGCAACTCCTAATGCTCAGGTAGGCTGCTGCAAGTACACTGCTTGCAATATGCCTTTGCTGAGTGAGACCATGAAGGAGGGAGAAAATTGCCCTAACTGAAGTTTAGCAGGTCTGGTTCACTGCGCAGCAAAGTCGATGGGAGACTTTCCATTGGCCTCAAAAGGAAGGGAACAGGGCATAAGGACCACCGTGAGCAATGTAATTCTCTTGTATGCAAAGGAAAAGACAGAGGAACACCAGCTAAGAATCCTATTCTGACTGATACACGTCAAATTTGAAACGCACTTGTAACAGTTAAAGGTTACCTGAAAGTGACTTAAATAAAATTGGCTTCTAAAACTATTTCTTACAAAGGCTCTGCAAAGTATCCACAATGCCAGTTGCAGCCATTCCCCCCGTGCCAGTGTGTGGCCTGGGCTCAGGCTTCAGTACACGTTTCCCAGGAGGCAGGCAGTGACTGTGGAGAAAGTTTTGCACTGGAATCAGGAGAAACTCGAAGTTTTGACCTCAAGCTTGTCTAGTTTAGAATGAGTCACTGTTGGCTTGAACCTGATATCTATAAGCAAAATCAACATAATCCTCTCAAATGAAAAATGTGATCACYAACCGCATGCAAACAGCATCAACGCTGCATTACAAGCAGAGTGACAAACTATCTGAGGCAATGTTTCTGGTGCTACTTACTGCAGGGCACCCATRACTGGGGAAAAGTGGTTGGCACTGGCCCCATGGAAGCAGTGGTTTGAGGATGGGAATAATTTAGCTTATCGTTAGGTCCACCCCTTACCAACACTTCTTCCCCGGGTAGAAACAGCAAAGACAAGCAACAGTATGGCTGCTTTTCTGTTAGGTAAACGCCTAATGAGGTGTGTTCACTTGCAAAGGAACTGAGCATGACCTAATTAAAGGTGATCTGGTGGCACAGACTTCTTCCCTGATTTTGCTCTTCCCACAGGCTGGTATTTTGCAACCCAAGGTTTCAGTTCAGACCCACTGCTCAGGACATTTGACAGCAAGGCGGAGGGAAATAATTTTCTTGTTAACTCACCTGTGTCGTGAGGGATTCTGTTTTCTCTGTTAAAGATGATGAAATTGCTAACCCCAACAGCTCCCTGCCCTTCGTTTAGGGATTAGTGACTTCATCAACACAAGCAGAACAAACACAGAGCGCTGAACTTAGATCTTGGCAAATTCAAAGCCTCCCAGTCTGAGACGAGAAAGCAAGGAAACACAGCAGTGACAGTATTGGAGCCTTTTAACAAATGAAGGGACCTACAAGCTAATGATAAAGGCTTGGGAGCCAATCGGCCAAGCCCATCCCTGGTGTAAACCTGGTATTCTTCCAATTCAAACAGCGGAAAAGGGGCAAACAAGAAAAATCCTTGGTAGCAAATGTGATTAGATGAAGCAAACAGTAAAGACTCCCCTGTAACTGCAGTTCATCACGCAATTAGTTTCTTAACAGCTTCACCATTCAGATGGCCTCTTCCCTGGCGCAGTGCCATGCCGGCCAAATAAATCAGCTTTACATACACAAYTGTCAGTCAGAACTGCAGCTCCAGACGTGCGAAGCTAAACTGGAAGGATCAGTTGAAAGGGAGAAGGAAGAGAGGCCTGAATAAGTAGGTGGAAACAGGGCAATGAGGAAAGGAGGTTGTAGCCAAACAGCGCTGGGCTAATACTTGAAGGTATCCAAGAGCCCCTACAGAATAGAAGGGCTTGCCAAAAACAGTTTGTAATCAAAGGCCCTCWTATCTCTGGCCCTGTCGTTGAGATTAAATGGGATCATTGGGAATAATGGTGAAGTGGAATGCATATTTAATTAGAGAAATCAATGAACCCAAATGATTGGGAGGGGGCAAATCATTAAGATCCAGCTCTGGCTGCCCCTGCTCGGCAGTATTTCAGACTGCCGGCATTGCGAGCGGGTCTGGTGTGTGGTACATCACAGCAAAGCAGATGTGACTTTTGTGATTGCTGTTTTGCACATGGAAGTGTTGTGAAGGGAATAGTGAGCAGGGTGCTCTGCTCACGTGAAAGCTGTTATCTTCAGAAACGAGAGCAATCGCTAGGAAAGAAAGCGATCACTCAACACTGGGGCAAACCCAAAACTATCAGGCTCTAGGGTTAGTCACAAATGGGCATGGTCACAACACAGCCACAGTGGGCTCTTAAATAAAGCAGGATAAAATGAAAAATCTTGATTTTTTTTTTTTTCCACAGCAGTATTGCTTTTGGAAGCTGGCTGAAAACTATTTGACAGAATCCTTTTTGCCTGTAAACATTATTTTGTCAAAAAAAATTACCACTGTGTATGTCAATTACAGGGAAAAAAATCACAGTAGAGATTTTTCTGAAATGTTTTGGGGTTTATTTCAATATTGTCATCTCAGTGTTTATTTTCTATCATATGATTTTAGGAAGTGTAGAGCARAAAAGTGAAAGTAAAAATCAGCACCTAACTTCTGACTGAGTCAAAGTAAACAATGCCAAAGTTTCATTACACCAGGCATTTTCACTTCATTGTCTTTTGGTTTTATTATACACTGAAATAAAAAAAATTACTATTCTTGGACATCTCTGTTACTTAGTGCTCAGGTAACTCTAGGAAAAAGTCCCCTGATTTCATATGAGCAGATTTAAAATGCGGGCCAGATTATTTTAGGTGCTTACAGGCAGGGAAGCAGAGTTGACATTTTCCGTAACATATGCAAGAGCTAACTGACAAAACCATGAAGTTTTGCATTAAGTAACCTTGTAAGTCTGTTTGGTTTGTGGCTGTGGGGTTTGGGGAGGGGGGTGGGGAGAGATATGAAAATTAACCAATAAAATGCTTCACAAAAATAGCGTCTTGATCTGAAACAAGAAAATAAATTATTTAAATTCTTTGGAAAAGCTTGACTATGTAACATGCSTTATAGCTCCCCTAGAACACTGTGGAAAGGAAGGAATTTTCTTGCAACAACATTTTGGGATTAACCAAGCTATTTTGCCCAAGGCATGATTTAAGATACTTTCCTATTAAACACAATTCATGTTACTGTTTGCATAAGAAATCCTACTCTGCAACTATTTCTAGTGTAATACCACTGAAGTCAGTGAGTTTACACCAAGGATGGACTTGCCCTCATCCTGTTTTCTTCACTTTATTTATTTGCCTTGGAAACCAGGATTACCCACAATTACTTATTTATCAGGTCTAAAAATTTGGCACCGCTTTGAAAAAGCATTAGAAGCTGATTGCAAGAGTTCCTGCTCAAGTTGATACCTGTCAACCTAAAGCAGTGCAACAGTCATGATCATTTCAATTGATACTTCTAGATCAAATGAACTGCAAACAGCAAACCAGCTGAATTAAAAATAAAAAGTAGCATTTGCATATTAATACCTAATTTCTCCACTTGAATCCATGCAGTGGAACTACCACTGACTCCTAATCCAGATCTTGAAGTATTTCTGGTAATACAAAGACTTTGTAGCCTGTGTTTGGCTTCTGTGGGAATGGCTTGTGGCTTTCTGAAGGCAAGACACCCACCCCATCTTTTGGCAATTTTTGTTTCTTTATCTAAATAAAGGGGTATTTTTTTAACAAGTGAAGGAGAAAAGATATTGGTCTACAAATAAATCTAAAGACTTACAGAGACTCTTTTCAGTATTCCTAAAATGCTGTTAAACTGATTTATCATCAGATCTAAAGGTATTTCAGGATATGTTTAATTTACTGGAAGAAATGGACCTACCCTTTAAAATAGAGCCAGTGTTCTGTGTAACACTGATGATTTTCAAGTTACAGCTGATAAAAATATAGTTCTAAATTATTTTTAAATTCTTAGCTGTATTTATGTTCTTACTTTTGCTTATAAATTCCCACATTTTGACATGTTCTGACCAGCAATACTGAAACCGAATCCACAGAGAGTTAGGACTCTTCACAACAGTCCCGACCCAGAATCCATCAAGCCTCATGTTTTTKGGGGTTTTTGTTTGTTTGTTTGTTTGTTTGTTGTTTTTTTTTCCTGTATGTATGTACCTAGAAAACAAAGTTATTCATCACAAGAACCAACCACATAGACTGAGATTTCAGTCTTATTTACAACAGTATAAATCAAAGTAACTTCACTGAAGCCAAGGGAGTTACTCTGGATTTACACTTATCAGTGTAACAAAGTGCCAGTTAGGACATTGTTTGATYATTTTTTCACTGAAAACATCATGGAAGTTTTTTCATTTGCAATAAAAAAATTTCTACTCTTTTTACATGCATCTTCAGTGAAGTGCATATTAAATTTTGAACAGAATTCCCATTTTGTATGAAAAAATGGAATTTTATATTTTTACAAAGAATTCCATCTACCTGAAAGCTATTTTCTTTAGGAAAACTGTTCTGATGGAAGTTTTCTGACGTGCTCTAAGCCTAACTCATAATTCATACAAATAGGACGCAGCTCAGGAGACGCTCAGGGAAGAGCAAGCCAGGGAGGCAGCACACATGCATCCCCGTGAGGTTACACCTGAGGTTCTTGGTGCAGCAAACAGGACGGATGGGACAGTAGCTAAGGTGGTATGAGAGCTATGAGAGTTATTGGAATTTAATTCAGTAGTGCACCTAGGTTTTGTTTCCCGGAAAATAAAACCATACCAAATTTCATTTCAGATGAAATAAAACAGTACTATTTTGACTTTTAAGAAAACCTTCCCTTACCCTGTCTATTGTGAAGTCTAGCTCCTTTTTAAATGGAAAATGAAAATTTTTAATGTTAGAGAATGTTGAACTGCATAGCTGTAACTGTTCATGAAGTTTKAACTGAATTTTTTAGATCTGAAACCAACTTTCACAGTGAATAAGCTGATTCCATGAGAAAAACCTGAATCTGAAGAAGACTCAGACACCTTGGCTGAGGATCAGGCTCGCTCTGTGACTGAGGATAAGTCACCTAGGCCAGACCTTCACAGGTATCTGGCTCCCAGAAAAGCAGTATTTTGAAGATCTCAGCCACAGTGTCTCTGTATTAATTCTGTAACTACATCATTGGATAAATTTATGAAGGGCTGGCTGAATTAAGGTATCTGCACAAGTCTGAAGAGCAAGGCCCCAGCCCCAGCTTTCTTCACTGGAAGCAGTGCAGGCAAAACCTGACAGTACTTCCACGTAGACAAACCCCCCTCTTTCTTTCTCCCAAAACGTAGGATTTCCTACAGAATATTAAAACCCCTCATTTTCCTGTGTCATGTCTAATCCCCCTCCTATTTTCTAGCTGCAGGGACCAACACCACACAGGGCTGGATCCCTCTCTCCGTTGTAGCCTGGCTTTGTGTGCCGCTGAGGGCAGAGGCCCGGCAGTGTTCCTGACGAAGGGCCGCTGCCTGCCGAGGGAGATGGATGGGCTCTGCCCGGCCACCTCTGAATGCTCCCGGCTCACGGGAGATGGCCAGAGCGGCTGAATTGCAGCCGTTGATCCTCTCCTTCCTTCCCTCTCTTTCTCCCGCTTTCTTTCCGGCGCTGCCTGCGGGTTGGCTTGGCTGGCTGCCGGCGCTGCTGTGCTGTGGGCAGGCCCTGACTGCAGCTCCCGGTGCTGGGGGAGAGGTGGACGCAGCGAGGGGTGCAGGCTGGTTTGAGTTTACAGCCCGAGCTCTCCGTGAATGAAAGTGGTTACAATAAAAATAAATAAATAAATAAAAACAGCGAGCGGCTGTAGCTGCTGTCAGAGCCATTCCATAGTATCCAAGTGCATCTGCTTTTTCTCACCTCCAAAGCGAATCAATATGGCTTTAAATGATTTCCCTGATGCCTGGATTTCTTACCTTGCGCTGCCGTTAGCCCAGCCATGCTACTGCCAGGTCATCCTACCTCGTCTTTTCAGTCTCTCTCCCTGGCTACTTCTCATTGCCTTCTCTTAAAATACATACAAAATGCTCACTGGAGCAGCTCGGTTTGGCTCATGTGTCATTTTCTCACACACACGCATTTGCCATCACTTGCAGCCACACACACACTCACCACCGTGCCTTGATGCATACGCTGCCGGGCTGTATCTCCATCCCTCTCCCCCGTACGCACGCACGCTGCCTAGCTGATCACTGCCTAAGCAACATCTGCTTATCAGGAGTTTTTCTTCTGATGCGGTGGTTAGTGAGGAAGCGCTCATGTTTACTTCCAACTCTGTCTGTCAGACATTTGTACTTAAAAAAAAATAAATTAAAAAGTAAATAAAATCTTGAGTTCTGTTTTTTTTCCTCTCCCATACATCCCCCCCCCCCCCCCCTTGGGGCAGGCATGTTTGAGTAAACCTATCACCAGTGATAAAAATAAAAGACCTTCACACACATAAACCCATGCTTTGGGGACTGGCCCATTTTTCTAGATCCTGCCTAATCTTGGATTTGAGTTGTTCAGAACACRAGGTATCGCTGACGGTATAAAAAGCCCTCAGAAATGCTTATGCATCATCTGAGTACATTGATGTACAAGTGATACGCTCAGAGAAACCCGCAGCCCATCCCTGCAGCCGGCTGATGCAGGAGTCCCCTGAATCCCCTTATCACTTCAGTGGCGCACATAAACACATTAGCTGCTTATTCCAGGCAGAACCCTCAGCTTACAAATCCAAACTGCTTTTGCCAGCATCATCGCCCTTTATTTATTTATTTATGTTTAGCAGGTATTGCTCTCTCACTAATTTTGCATTTTGAGGCGCTTTTACATGCCTAGTCACACGCTTCAAGTATCTAGGAGATCATTACTTGCTTCTGATTAACACAGTGCATTTGAGTGGCATGCTGGAGGCAAGAATTTAAAAGGTATCAAAATGCAAATATACCCCCATTGACCTCTGGAAAAATGTGTTACATTACAAAGTACTTTCAAAGAAAGCCAGGAAGGAAGAGGAGAGAGAGTATGAGTTTGCAGAGGCTTGTGATATTAAAAAAAATAATCGCGAAGGGTTACTTAGAAGTTTGCATTCTACATAATGCAGAAAGCTTTTTTTTTTCCTTTAACGAGGGAGTGGAGGGACCAGATGATGTTAATCCTGCCCACTTTGTCTCACTCCGCTTACTTTGCTAGAAGAACCACTGAAGTGAATGGGGTTGCTTGTGGTGCATATTTTTTCAATCTGCCAAGATTCAAGTATGTAGTCTAATATATGGCAATGGCCCAGAATGAGAGACACAGAAATTATTCATGATCTTTCTTTCAGCGTGAAAGACTCCTTCTATAACCTCAGCTTAATGACTCTGCATTTAAGTAGTAAATGATTTTCACCAAGAAAAGCAAAAGGCAGCCAAATTTGCCTGGAGAAAATAMAGGTAGTGTTAAGACAAGTGACATCCCTGCAGTGAGGTATGCCTGAGAACTGCATTGGGGAAAAAAATGCAATGTCACCCAAGTTATCTGAGCAGGTTGCTTTTTTACCCTCACTGGTAATAGGGAATATACTCTTTCACTAGAGAAGACTGCAGCTAGATGTTGGGTTACGCTAGCAAAAAAAATAGTCACTCACCCCAAAAAGGAAGCTTATGGCCTSGCCTTATTCTTAGTCTCCACAATGCTTTTCTGCATATACTTGTTTGCCTGGAGGCATGACTTCTCTCTAATCCCCTGACACAGAGCCAAAAATGGTGGTGTCCTCTCAGAGCAAGTCAAATGCCTTAAATTAACCTACCCTATGCAGGCAAGAGTTTGTATGAAAGTTTAGTATCAGCTCAGTATTCAAATTAGCACTGCTGCCGTAATGAGGGAAGTCGTTACAGCATCCTTTGACCAGTGCCCTCACTGCATTACGCATTGCTGCTGTTCCGTGACTGGGGATGGAAGGAAAAGCACACAGAGGAGCACTGCTGCTTCTGACTGCACTCGGTAGCACATATTTTTATTCTTCAGGCCTTATGAATATCTAATGTGATAAGCACAACAGACCAGCAAAAGGAAAGGAAACAGCCATAGCTGTGATGATTACTAGCATATAAAAATCATGCAGAAGAAGCAGCATATGACTCCCCCCACCAAGTCTCCCAATGGTTGCTGTGCCATTGCTTAGTTAGTTTCTCTGTCTCTGGCTATTGCTTCATTGCACTTGGTCATAAATGAAAGCTATCTAATGCTAATGACCATGGTGCCCACCCTAATCATGCATTTGAAATATTAATAAAAATAATTTATGTCATGTGACTGCTTTTTAACTAGCTGCTTTCAGGACTTTAGATCAGGATTATAAAAGACGTGCATTTATAAATTATTAGCCTTGAGCACATAAGCACTGCATACTATGGGGAGCACTTTTGTAGCACTTTAAATTAATTTATTGTTATTCATTCCAGCTGTCTGTGATGTAAACCTTTGGCTATAAATTTGTACCATCATCCAACACACCATTAAACTAAAGTGGTGCCCGTGCTGGAGCATATAATAAAACATATGAATAAGATTTCTGTGGGGACACTTTTTTTAAACTCACTTCTCAGTTAATGACACACGAAAAGTGAGATAACATAGTCACCCTGTAACTATGCATTCATTAAACTAAGTCTGGTGGGGGGACACACTTAAATTTGCACTTCTATTGAATTCTGACTCAATGTTTTTCTTTACCAGATTGTTTCAATTCATATCCTATCTCAAGCAAAAGGCTTTGTCTGAAGCCATCATGAAGTCACTAGCTAAGACTGCCAGAGGATTTCTGTTGGACCTGAACTTTCCAGTAGTGGAAATAGCTCCTGACCACTGAATCACAGCAGTACAAGAGCAGAGCAGTTTTACTGTCTTATCTATCTCCTCTGCAGGCAAACATTCTTTCCTCCTACAGATCACCATAAGGGTAACAAAACCTTATCTGCATGACTAACACCATAATGTCTTAATCCACTTAACAGTATAGATATATTTTGTACCAGCCCATTGGGATACAATTTCCTAAACTCTAAAGCAAGTTGTGATCATGCAGTGCTCTACCAAGCGGAGTTAGAACCCCCTATTGCTTTGCTCTTGTCATGTAGGTCTCGTCTTGCTCACTTTAATGTTACTTTTTGTCACTGTTGTGACAGATTACTTCTATCAAGCTTGTTCAAAGGCAGTCGTGCCCATCGCAGTCTTCTACTGATATCAGTAAGAGTTTGCCGCTAATTTCTCAGATTTAGGCTCCTGGTATCAAATATAGCTGTATGAAAATAGAGACAAAAATCTGAATTAAAGATTCTCAGCTGACATAATATGGCACAACTCCTTTAATTTGTACCAGCTGCTCATATACCCCATGCTTTTCAGATCTAAAGCTTTCTGAGTCATTGACGCAGTAGCAGGGCTTTTGGAAAATTGACTGAGAGCAGAAAATAGTACTCATAAAGAATAAATTTTTKATTATAACTAATCTCATTAATATAAAGACTAGTTTGATGGAATAAAGTTTTCTTTTCCTTTATTTCTAAATCTATCCTAAATTTCAAGGTTTGGGAATCTGAGTCTTTGATTTGGGATCATCTCTAAACAACCAACAAGCAGGATATCTGAACTACTCGGGAATATGTGTACACCAGTAACTGCCCTTTATATAAAAAAATTAACATTTGACAATAGGAAGAATATATAATAAGATACTACTGTGCCAGGAAATTTTATTTTGATACAAATATCTAGTTCAATTGTCCAAAATTCTTGAAACACGTTTAACAGAAACTTCAAAAAGGAGCCTCTAGCGTACCCCAGAACTGAATTCTGCTCTGGATAGCTGAACCACACTGGTGCTATTACAAAAAGATCAGTACTTCTTGGATTAAATGTACCATAGCATAAATAACATATGGACAATCTTTTTGAGTCTGATTTGTATGCCACAGCAAGACCCTCATGTGGACATCTGCACAAGAGGGAAAGATAGTGGTGGGGTGGAGAATACAGAAGTAACCTGAACTTTATTTACACATCTGGGAAAAGTAGGTGAGAGATCAGATTTACCTGCAGTTTCCTGCCTCTCCAAACAAAACATAAAGCACGATCAATGTGCACTTTAATATCACTTCCAATTAAAAGAAAAAAACATAATTATGGCAATCTGTCTGATCACAAAATGTCTTTCAGCTTCTGCCTGGATGTAGGCTCTTCACCTGATATCTAGCAAACAAGGAGTTAATGATAGTTTAAGCTTCCCTGGCACAGGAGATTAGGAGAAGAGATACAAATCAGGTGCCTGAGATGTAAAAGGATGCTGATTCCTGGGTTAGAGGGTGGGCTTTAGCTGTTCTCTCAGCTGTGAGTATGATGACCTGGATGGTTACAGCAGTCAGAGTTGTTTTGGGCTCTCCCTTCCTTCAAAGGTGCTCTATTCTTACTGAGTTTCCTTTGAATGAAGATGTGCCCTGCTACTTCCAGCTGTAGGGTTAGTCTTCACCAGCAGTTTTTACATTCTGTCTGAGGGTATATGCAGACCAGCTCCTGTTTTTTTTACTGATGTATTGATTTGGAGCCATTTTGCTAAGATAAAATGTTATTTACTTGATTAAAAATTTCTTTTAACTTACTTAGTATAAAAGGAGAAAACTTGGTTGTGTGAAAAGAAGGCAGATAGAGCTTTCCTTTTTATGAATTGATTTATCACTGTCACTTGATGTGTTTTAAATTATTTAAGGAGAGCTTCCTTCCTTGTAACACATAGCTTATAATGACTACGTAACTTAGATGGTCTCAAAATAAGGGATTGTCTTGTGTTTAAGYTGCAGCAGCTAACACAACAGTATTCATATCCCAGCTGCTAATTAATCTTTTCAGTTATCTCTGCCTCCCTTTCCTTCCTGATTAAGYTGAAAGAAGGTGCCTTTTTTCCATTCTTACTTAAACTGTAATATTTTAGGAGTTGGCTGTATCGACTTCATTCTACGAAAGTTTGCTCAAGTCCTCTAAAGCTGCCTCGTGGAGAAGAAGAGGCGCTTCTCTTCGGTTTCCGTGTTCCCACTGACATTGGAGATACTTGTTGTACGTGCTTTTTCATCTCCCCTTGTTTGGTAGGACCAAGCTCCTTAGTCCATTACAGTGCGTAGTAGCTCCAGCCAGGAGCTCTGTGTGTGCCAAGCAGTAAGGAAGCCCCTTTGCACAGAGAAGGCAACTCGGATATGACAAAAGATAATGGGTGGATACCAAGAACTGGAGGAAACAGAAAGATACAGTAGCCGAGCTGTGCCTCCACTACTAGTCTCCAAAGTAGCTGGTACACGAATGGTACGCTCTATCTTTCATGCACACAGCTGCCCTCAGCTGTGGAAAGATCGGAGGAGGAGGGCTGGTAGCCCGTTCATCCCCTCGCCGAGCTCACGGACACGGGGCCTTGTGTACCCGGGAGGGCACCTGCTTCTATCTGAGTCATTAAAGTGATTGCCATGCCTGCCATATTGCCGACTCACAGACATATGCTAGCATTTGTGGCACTGTCAAAATATGCTTTAAAGCCCATTTCAGCAGCAAGCTTGCTTAGATTCCTTGCCAGGAAACGTTAATTACTGTGGTGCAGTCTTCTGTTTTCTGTGGTGCAATAACAATTAATTTACACCATTTGGAAAAACACTTACACTTTTTTATTAAAAATCAATAAAAGCAAATCAATACAGTGTAAAGTATACAATATCAAAATGAAAAGCTCTTGTTTTTATACTTGAGCATCCCTAATAGAATTTCATTGTTGATTCAGGCGGCTTGTCTATTCTAATCTAATGAGAAACTGTCAAGTTTCTTTTTAGCATTTTGGACATGATGAAAAATGGCTGCCCCAATACATGGCAAAAGAATGCAATAATTAACCCCCAAGCTGTAAGTCAATACGGTGATGCAAATGCCGCTGCATTCATCTCTGCATTGCATCACCCCTGCACCTGACAGTCCATGGAATCCATTTTGAATCAGGATGGAGGTTAACTTTTATTTATAGCTGTAATTAGAAAAACACTAGCACTAATGGAGACTGCTCCATTGCTAGAACATGTCACCACAGAGTAAATTCCACGGCAATTTTTGCATTTTAACAGGTCAAAGAGTAAAACAAATTAATTGCTTATTCCTGGGACAACCTGTTTATTCTTCAGAATCTGATGATTTACTGGAACACTGATTTCAAAGATTCTTAGAGAAAAATCCCACGGTTGTTTTTTCTGCCACTGCTCCAACTATGCGAGGTGCTGCAGAGCCTGGGAAGGCAGCTCATGCCACTAATCTCATGGTTCCTAGGCTCCCCTGCAGCAAGGGCTGGGCAAGACCAAGGTTGCTGGGTGGCTTAAATCCCAGTTCCTGCCCCCCGCCATTGAGGGGACAGAAGCCCTGGGACTTGTGCAGCGGTGATCCAGCCCAGCAGCTCCACCAGGGAAGTGCTCCCTCAGCCCGCGGTGGGACGTCCCCGGACGCCGCGGTGAGGAACACTTTGCCCTTTACAGCACAAGTTCCTGCTTCCATCACCTTGACCCACTGCCATGGCTTGCATGTTTCTGAGTGCATCCACAGTGATTATAGCTGATTTTTGGGAGTTAACCAGAACAGAAAGAAACAGGGTAACTTTAATCCTGTGGATGGGCAGATCACCGTTTCCTTTCTACAGACAGAAGTATCATGGGTTTGAGTTTGATGTGGTTTTTTTAACAGTGATTTGATAGATGGTGCTTTTAAATGTGTGAAATGATCCAGATATGACAGTAGGTTTTTCAAAGCCATTAGACAAGTCTGGTAGCTCATGGCAGTGGGCTGGGAGGACAAGTGTTACTGAGATAAAAATGCATTAACTAGACTAATTTAAAAGGGATGGAGAACTCATACAAAACCACCAGAAACACCTCCTGCTTTGCTACAGTGGTACTGGCAATCCAGACATGATAAATGAACAAAAAAAAAGACTTTGAAATAAAATCAAACTTTTGCAAATTGGGATATTTAGTTTGAATCATCTTTAGGAATTCCAAAGTGTGGCAATATGTCACTGAGATACCGCAAAAAGTTGTATATGACTTTTTGTGGCACCTGTGTATGCACCAGTGTTCCCCTCTGCAACGGGAGCTGTGATATAACCACTATTTTGTTATCATGGTGGAAGAGTCTAAGGTTTCTCTCTACCACAAAAATTTACATTAGTCCATTCTGCTTTTTGTATGTGCTGTTATATTTTTTTGAAGTTCTGTTCTCTGTGTGGTAAAACATAACTGCTCCTGACTGACTTGCCGATGCCTGAGCCAGCTACGCTAAGACAAGCCCTGCGAAGGTAGGATGATTATTTACATTATATAAGCTTTTCAGAGTCTTGAAATATGGGTCTTAAGCATATTATTAACTTCAGGCACATTAGTAAGTCCCACTGAGGTAAAAAGGATGTGCTTTAGGGCACAGATGACTATCAGCTAAGAAAAAACTGAGCAACTTGTTTCCTTCACAAGGGTAATTGATTACTTGTGGAATAACTTCTCTCAGAAACTATCACTTGATCTGTATTTGAAGTGTATAGGAGTGAGCTTTATGTTAGTAATCTCCTCCTACTGCAGAACTGATGAGTTTCAATAGCACTGCAGTATTTTCAAATGGAAACAGATGTTCTGTTGGACATCCTACAACAGAAAATCAATAGTAGGTGAGCCATAAGTAGACCTTCCCTCTGAGAGGGCTCCACTGTGATAGCTGTGCAGGAATGAACTCATCATTGGGCTGGACTAGCAGAAGTGACATGAAGACCAGAAAGTTTTCATGGCAGGCTTATCAAATTCCCACTATTTGGCTTATCTCAGGTAAATTAGATGCTTTGTATGATGGTCTTTAATTACCCTCCAGAGGAATTGTGTACTGTTTTCCATCTGGAGCTGAAGTAGGCTGCCTTTCAGTTGTTAGCATGTATTTGTACTGCATTTTTGCATGGATATGTGAGATAGAATTGTAGGGGGAGAGGCTCCGGAAACACACAACATAAGATGGTACCTGTTCCAAAGAGCTTACTATTTATCTCAACCTGACAAAGGATGGCTAAGGTAAGAGGCAGGGGTGAAGCAGTATTTTTGCTTTTATTCAGAAGTTTATGTAGAATGAGGAGTAGAAATTGGGTTTTCCAAATGTCATAAACATATAAGCACATTCAAGGATCCTTTGGAATAAAAGATGCTTTAGAGGCTTTAAATATTTCACTGGTCCTCTCATTCAGGTAACATAGTATGGCACCATGCGAATGTGCAAGAAGGATTTTCYGATGATACTCCTTTCTTTCTTTTAATGGATGTCATAAGACAGAGAGAAATATTAGATGCAAGCAAGCCCTA
Source organism: Oceanodroma leucorhoa (assembly GCA_030449065.1). Lineage (NCBI taxonomy): Eukaryota > Metazoa > Chordata > Aves > Procellariiformes > Oceanodroma > Oceanodroma leucorhoa. Next base: position 6,505,851 of record JASVER010000014.1, read on the forward strand.
TGGTTTTGATTGTGGTTAGTCTGACGGTTCTGGTTTGCTTTAAGTGGAAGCTGATGAACAATGGTTTAAAAGGAGAAAAGGAAAACAGCCCCAGCACTGAGGTCAGCCAGCCACTTCCTACACCCAGCTGTTTCAGTTTATTTTTTTAATTAAGTTTGGCTTAAATTAATGATGACAGTTTAAAGAGAACTCTTTCACCTATTTAGTTTACTTTACATCTGAAACCAAGTCCCTTCTGTCCAATTGCATTTTGTTACAAGATTTGCAGTTAGGTTCCTAAAAGTCCCTGGTTTCTCCCCATTTTGTTTGGTCATCTCTCTGCTCTGCTATTGCCCTCTGCCCTTTCGTGCCCTTTCAAAGGAGGGCTAAAGCTATTGCTGCTGCGGTATGGAAACAAAGTGCCTCCTAATTGATCGTTAATACTGCTGGAGTGTGAGGATGTTGGGAATTGCTAGATCAAGCCCATTTACTCCAGCTTCTGGGTCAGCTCTTCAGATGGCATAAATCAGTGTTCCTTCCTGCCTCTCTCACAGTTTGACTAGGTTTGCACGAGGAGCTGGTTTAGTGGCTCTCGTCTGCAGCTCTGCACAAGCACCAGATCCTACGGGGTTTTTGTCTAGCAAACTGAAGTATACCCTCTGCTTCAGAATAGTGGTAGTCTATTTCCAGAAGCCTGAGAATTAGCAGCTCTAGAAGTAGCTGCTATAATTGTCTGCAATTTAGGTGATAGGGGAGAGAAACAGAAGCTCTAGTTTTTCAAAAAGAATACAGCTTAAAATAAGAACTTTTCTGATCCTGTGAGATGCTAGAGTCACAGGTGTGCGTGTGCTCCCAATGGTCTTTCTAAGCCAGTAGAGTCCCTGCTTTTTTCAACAAACTTCATACTTGCTGTAGAGAAGGAAAATATCATCTGCTCTAGGGCTTCTGGCTTCATTAACATGGGGATTACTTAACCTCCTTGTAACTATCAATTTAAGCCTTCTCTCCAAGCTTGACTGCTTCTCTTTCCCAATTAGAGCAATTTTTTCTTCGATGGGGAGACCTCACCTTAGTATTTAAGGTAAGAGCTGATGACTCATAACCGAAATAAGAAATGAAGTGCCACTCCTTGTACCTCTCCCCATTTGCTAGGAAAGCAATAAGAATTGCATCATCACTCATTGCAGATATAAACATGATCGCTATGGGTGCAGTCCTCTGTAGACAGTAAAACCTTAAACATTTCTTAAATTAAAATGAATCCCATGGCCTGAGTGGTACTAATTTTGGCGAGTCATGCAAGACTACCCAGGGAATGGTCCTTAACTGCAGTCTTGAGAAGACTCTCAAAAACATGCAGACTTGGGGCATTTTGGTCATTCATGAGTTAGAACTAGGTTGTGTCTCATCTCCTTCACTCTTCCCAGTAGAAGTGAGCAGAGGTAGGGCTACACTTAGTAATAAGATAATGACAAATCAGCTCCACACCTGATCTGAATCCCTGACGGAAATTGGCTGAGCTAGGAAGGACCGATGGAAGATGCTCTCCTGGGTGAGTCTTTCACTTCTTTGGGATACGGTTCCTAAGTTACAACTCGGAAACAGTTACAAATGTTTTATGATGCCTAATTATAAGAACTTTGTATGTTTTTGCCATCATGTATTCTTACTAAATGACTACATGGCAGGTATGAGATCAAATGCAATCTGCAAATATCAGGTGAAATCTCCTGTAGAAGTTTCTGGGTCAAATTCAGCTAAGATAATAAATAGCTGTGTATGTACCATATGGAACTGACAGAAATTGAGACGAATGGCAAAGGGGCACAACTTGCAGTGTTTTGGTACTTTATATGTGTACAAAAGTCAGGCTTTGAAAACAAAAGCAGTTGAAAAAAGGTTCCTATCTCTGCTCTCCTCTGAAAGTACCTAAACCATCTAGTTTATTTTGGATGTCTTTTACCTGCTTCATTATTAAGATATTTAACTTGAGTTTTAAACAAAAATAGAAACATTTGAAGAATGTAATCACATGTTGTTTTATTCCAAGAAAATCTGCAGAACCTATTTCACTGAACTTTGCACAAATTCACAGTTAACTTTGATTGACATTGAACTGCGCTTTTTTAATGTTCTTCTGTGATGAAAGTCTCTTCTTCACTTGAAAAAATTCTCCAGCTGTATTTCTGGTCTTTGTCTAAGGTGTTAACAGCCAGACACTAGCACCTTGTTTTCAATTTTGCCTTTGTTGCAGACACTACTTAAATTTAGGCTTTTCTTTTAATGGCAGTAGCTACAATGGTCTAGGCTGTAATCACCAGCAGCTGTAGAAATGAGAATAGGATTGCAAAAGCAAATGCCCCCTTGAAGATCAGTTGAATTCACATCTGCATGTGCACTTTTTTCCTAGTATTACGCTCCAATTTGTAAGGTCTTGTATACCTTGGGAACTCATTCTTGGCTCTTTTCCCACCTCCAGGTTAAAATCGTGCATAAAATACTTGTTGTGCAGGGAATGGTGATGTGAGCTGGGAAGAGTATCTTTTGCCTGGCTTATTTCAAAGTGAAATTTTACAGAATTTAGCTTATTGTTTTGCAGATCCATAAACCTCCACAAAACTCCTTCTGAAATCAACCAGACTAGCTGCACTCGCCTAGCCTAGCGGATACAGGAATCTAACAAAAATCCAGCTCGATCTGATATTTAATATCCAGCTTTTCACACTGTAGCTAGATGGTAAGACACAGAGGGGGATTTGCAGGCTCTGGACCACCGAAAAAGCTATTGCTCCCTGATGGCCATCCCACCCCTCTGGCAGAAGTTACTGTAGCAGAGGTGGCAGAAGAGGTAGTTTCTCTGCTCTTGGGCCATCACTGTTCACAGCATGGTGTATTCACTCCAACAGCCATTGTTTTCAATTTATGCCAACACGCTGGGCTGTGAGCTGCAGCTGGAGGGGTCTCTGGTTCATGACTCCTGTCAGGTTCAGAAAAGCTGTGGTTATCACCTCAGCAGTAACCTCTTTAGCCACCAAAGTTGAATCCAATTCCATCATGAATCAGTGCCCTGAATTAATTCTCCTTTATAAAAGCCCAAAGCAATCATACTGATGTCAATGAAAAAAGTCCCAGATGAGAGTTTGATTGTTTCCAAAAAAAAAAAAAAAAAAAAAAAAAAAAAAAAAAAAAAAAGTAGTTAAAAAGCTAAAAACCAAATGGCTCCTTGGGGGAACAGATTGGGTCATCAATATATCACATTCATATTTCAAAAAAGTTGTGTGTTAACAATTTAACCCTGACAGCTTCTCAGGACGAAATAATTACTCCTCTGAAAGAATGACTTACCTTCTCAGTATTCTTTGAAACCAAATTACATTAGTTGAAATGTAACAATACATTTTTAGTGAGAAAAATTATGCCTAAGACAATTCTGCCTCAACTACACTCACATATTTTAATGCATTGAGGTTTTCCTTCTTTTTAAAAACAAACAAAAAACAAACAAAAAAAAAACTTGGCCATAAATAGCTCATAAACATCACGACTACCTACCAACTCTCCCCAATTCACATCTAAATAAAAAAATCAGTCTGAATCATTTTCTGTAGATGTATAGAATAATCTTTCTTAATATGTGGGTAGATCTCTCCACTCTTGACATAGTCTTATTTGTGCTCGATCCTGCCTGTTTCAGAGCTGTGAAGAGATATGCAAACTATAAAGGACTGTATGAAGTTTTGCTAAAGACTAAATTCTGAAGACTACCAGGGTTAGGTCAACATTGTTTTACTGTTCAATGCAGACATATCGAAAAAGGTTGGAAAGGACAAGTGCTGCTCCAGAAAAAATCTTTTTACTTTGGTCCTTGGATGTCCTTACATCCTCCTGGCCTCATTAGGGTATGTCTGGGAGCACTATTTCAATGTGCAGGGGCTGAGTGCAGGAAAGGGCTTATGGAGGTCTAGGTTGGAAGAATCGATCACAACAAGCAGGAAAATGCTCTCAGCCCCCATCCCAAGTAACCACTCTGGAGAGGGAAGCCAGGACCACAGGTCAACTGGACTGTGTTGAATCCTATCCACAATGCTCTGGGTTTCAGTCCTTTGGGGTGGATTGGCCATGTCAAAATACATAGTTGTGGGCCTCACCAGGCTGTCCGGTGACAACATCAGTGACTTTGATGTTTCGGTTCAAAGTGCCCACGATGATGAGAAGCAGCATTGATGGCCACCAGCATGGTACAAATACAGCATGCTTCCATGGAGGTGTGTTGTGCGGCATGAGCAGATGTGGAGGCATTTGAGGGCGCAATCCCTGCTGAGGTACTGTTTGCCCGGCCTCAGGTTAGGGAACAAACTTTGATATAATCCAAGTTCTTTTGTCTCTGGTGTGGCGCCTGGGAGTGAAGCATGCTGTCTGCTCTGTATGGCCTGCATCTCCACAAAGAAGTGCAGTAGCAAATGGCAGGTGTCATCGTGGGGGCGACTGGAGAAACAAGGTCTAAGAACAAAACAGAGCATCAAGCAGGTGCATGGCGTAGGTGCACACTCATTCAGAAGGAGCAGCTTCACTGTGGTGGGCTGCCTCCCAGAAATATCTACAGGATCCCTGGCACTTAGCAAGCAAGTGATGGTTAAGCAAATTAACCGCTGCTTGAAATCTCTCATTTGTGGCTTCTTTTTTTCTTTCTTTCTTTTTTTAATAACTGAGCTTCACCATAGCACCCGGGAATATTTGTCCTGGTAATGACTAGGGAATAAAACCTCTGGCAGCAGGATCCTGCGGGAGGGAGGTGGGGGCAATCCGATTCTCATGCAATGGCCTCAGGAGCCCGGGTTTCATACAGCATAGCTGGATATTTGAGTGAAGGCAAAATAATTCTTCAAGTTCAAATTAGGGCATATTTAATCTTCTTTGGAAGTAACAACAAAAAATAAGCTGGTGTACTTTTAAAAAGAAATCCAATAGAAGTACATGAGCACACACCGGCCGGCCCTGCTGAAGCCTGGCCGTGGCTGTGCCCCGTGAATGCRTTTGTCCTGGAAGAGCTGCCGGGAGCACGGCTGTGCACGTTACGTGTGAGCAGAGCCCCTGCCAAGCCATAACAGACAGGTTGCAGCAAACAAAGCTAACATGAAAAGGCTTAACGATGTTTAAACTAGGAAGGGAAAAACCTCTTGTGAAACAGCCTCAGCCTGGTTCATCTCCAATATAAGTGTGGGTTCATCAGCAGAGGCAGGTCACTGGGAGCCATCTGTGCCACCGCCGTTCCACGCTGGATTTTTCCCATTTATAGAACTAAAGAAAATGGAAACATTTTTGGCTATCAGCTTTGCATGAGCCTGAGACCTTCCAGAGACGTCGAGCAGKCCCTGCCCAGCTCCCAGCTCCGGGCTCAGGGGGAGCGATGGTCTGGGGGCACCCGCCTCGCAAGGTGCAGCTCTGTGGCTGCTTACTGCTGCACCTGAGCGCAGGAAAGCCCCCAGAGAGAGTCCACAGGCTGGCGGTTAGCAAAAGAAAAAGTAGTGTTTTGGTTTTTTCCCCCCTAATTAAATACAAGCCGTTAGAATCTGGCAGGTTTTTTACAGAATGTAGTTACATGCACTTAAGTTAGAACTGCATTTTAAGCCTCTGCTTTTGTTGCAGTAAGCCACACCCAAAACCTTGAGTCCCGAACCAGGACAGAAGGAGCTGTGCCTCGGCCCGGCTGCGGGGAGGAGCCGCTCCCTGGAGAGGGGAGATGGGGCTGCCGCAGAGCAGCGGCCGCGSTGCCGCTGCTGCAGGACCACTGTAGTGTCCCCATCCGAGCTGGCACCAGGCCGGGGAGCCGCCACAGCTTCGACATGACTCAGCTGCGATGCTGAGGTCTGTCTGAGTCACCGGTGCCGAGGTCTAGGGCACCTGGACTGAAGTGAGAAGAAGGGCAGGACTGTGCCGTAGCCATCCCGGAGCTAGGGACGGCCATGGGCTGTGCCAGGGTCCCACCGCTTTGGAGACGTGGAGCCCAGGCTGTGTGCTCCTTGCAAGGGGAGAACAGCCCCTGGCTCCAGCCGCTTCCCTGCGATGTTTGTGTGCAAGTCCTGGTGGGGGGGTTGGACAGCTTGACCTCCACGTGCCGCTAGCCACATACGTGTAAGCGACAGCAGAGAGCATTTATAAAGCATTTATAAAACAGGGAGGTACAGGCTGCATAAGGCCTGGATGAAATGTTTCCCCAGATAAACCTCTTTCTCATGGGAAGAGTAGGGAAACCCATTTGCAAACTGAGATCTGCTAAGCTCCAGCTAAAAGAAAAATCATAATGCGAGCTGGGCAATAAGACCCAGCCAGGTTGCTGATTATTTTTTTTTTTTAGTGGGTTAAAATGGAGCCAGTTGCAGCAAACAGCATTGTAGATTTATTCAGCTATAGAAGAACTGGCACACAGCAGGTGCCTTGGAGGGACAGAGGAAAGGAGCAGAGGAAAAATGAAAAAGGCTGATGAGAGTGAGCAGCCAGGGAGAAACCTCTGGAAGGTTCGGGCATGCAGGCGGCTGCACTCATGCTTTATGTCACTGCAGAACATTAAATGAGCACTTAAAAAGGTAATTAGCACCTTTTCATTGGACCAGAAATCAAAGGTGTAATTTACCAGAAGTCAGTGAACAATGTAAGAGATGTAATTTAATCACATTGCGCAGCTTAGCCAGGGTGAGAAATCAGAAGCCTATCTTGGCTCAATGGCTGCACTTAGGGCATTTTTGTTCCCCCGACAGGAAAGTGCCACTGTCACCAGAACCGCACTTGGTGCAGGCGGTAAAGAGATACAGGGTCTTTGTGCTATTTAAATTCTACTGCATTGTTTTCATTATTTCCCAGTAAAAGCGGAGGGTCTGTGATATATAGCAGAAAATGCTCTTGTCTAGAAGAGGCAGCAATTTGTAGCCAAGGTTAGGCATTGCAGTTCAGATGCTCTCTTCCAAAGCCTCTACACAGGCTGACAGGATCAGACCTCTCCAAAGTTCAGGAAGATGGGGAGGCAACGGAGGTCACTGTAGATGAAAGTCGACCTTTCAATATTCAGATTTCAGTTTAGACTTTGGACTGTCCAGTCCTGCCTTAAGGATTTGGAATGGGTGATTCAGCTTGCTTCTAGTTTTGGTATCAAACGAAGTGTTCAAAAGATCAATAAAAGAAAAAAACACTATTAAAGTTGAAGTGCCATATAAAGAAACTAAGCTTTAGCTCAGTTATTTTTCAAGCCATAGCTACAGCACAAGGCACATTACCTTTATTGGGATTTCTTAAATAAAAATGTGAACTGTATGTGATCACAGTTGTAAAATCAAGCTGTTAGCTGACTAACAAAGTTGCAGTACAGCAAATCATGTTCACCTTTACACCACCTACTGAGGATTAAGCTTTGTCCCCTGAACACTACTGCCTTTCCAAGATTTCTGTCTTTTTTTTTTTTTCCCTGCTAATCTTCATACATGTTCCTGTGGCAGCTTGGAAAATCTGGAAGACCTAACCACAGCAGCCAGAACTCTAGATTAAAACCGCTAATCATACTGGCCAACTGTTGATAAATACAGAGAGATCCCCTGCCGTCATCCCTCCAAAGGGCTTCACAGTTGCATCTGAAAGAGGAGGCAGCTGGAGCCAAACTGCAGAGCAGGACTGTTTGTGTCCATACGCAGTTCTTCTCTTCGTGACTGTGGTGCAGCCAGCAGAAGATAACAAACTTGGAGGTGATGTGGCCTCTGCTAAACGTGTCAAGAGAACATTCTCCTGACTCCTACATGATAGCCCTGGCACAAAGATCTGACATCATTTTCTTAGAGCTGTAAGCTCAAAAAAATAAAACCCGTGTGTAATAACCATAACATAATGGGACTACACAAACCAAAATTTCAAACTTTCAACTTCAACAGTATGTCTAGTTCATCTAAGGATTAGCTCCTGAGGAAGTGTAGGCAACTGAGACTTGGATAGAGTGGTTAGTAGTTCAGACACACAGTAATCATTCCAATTCAAGAAAACTGAAAAAGCAGTAATCAAAGTAGGTGATCTGGCAATCTCTAAGAAAGATCCAGTTTGCTTAAGGAAACTTCAACAAGCGAGAAGTGTGTCTCTTTACTGCAAGACATTGACTCAACTCAAATATATTAACATGCTCCTAATTATTATATCTAATTATAGATTGTCCTAAGCACATTGGCAAGGGAAATATGTTGTAAAATGTACATTGAAATATTACTGTGCTATTGTTGGGTCAGCTCCTGGAACATGAGGCGTTAAATATCTGAATCTCTGGCTGATTTCAGTGTTTTTATGTTGCTTAACCACACTGTTAAGCTGTATTGTTGCAAGCTGCTTCTTGCTGGTTAAATTTAGCTTCTCTGTTCTCCAGGTGCAACCTGATACCTCCTAAAGAACCGTCTTTCCCATTCTCATGCTTTTCCTCCACCAGACGTTTATTTCCCCAACTGGCCTTATTTCTTTTATGTTTTGGTTTTTTGTTTTGTTTTTGTTTTTTTTAAGTCTATACGATAAACATTGCTCATTTCAAGTTTCACTGTAAAACTGTGCCATGTGTTGCTTCTTGCTTGGTATTGCAGCCTGGTATCACCCTCTTGCAAACCCTACTATTCTTGTGTACGCTTTGTACTCTTTGTCAGTGGATGTGATACATTGTCACCTATATTCTGTATTAACCACTAAAGAATAGCCTACAAACCACTTGAAAGATTTGGACCTTGAGGATGAGTCCACATGAAGTGAATTAGGATATTAAGCCACGGGGAAAAGAGATTTGGCCATAAAGCATGGAAGAGAGAGCCCTAGAATGGAAAAATTACTTTTCACTAGATCTGTCCATGAGTGGGTAACAGCAGAGAGTCTGACACAGGCACTGTGTTTCAGCACCCACATAAAATGCATTATGGCCTTTCTTAAAAAAAAAAAAAAAAAAAAAAAAAAGAATAGCAGCGATTAACTGTTAAAATGAATTGCTGTAGGTTTTTGTTAATAAAATGGGAAAAAGGCCCATAAATCATTGCATTTATTAATTTCTAACCACTAATCTTTTAAAGCAATCTCCTTAAAACACCTCTGAAATGCTTCAAAAACCTCCAAGAGAGTTTCAAGCAATTACACAACAAATGGCTTCAAATAACCATTGTATAGTCATGTGGTGACTTGCAATACAACTCCTGTCTCTTTGTCTCTTAATTATGCAGTGATCATGTACTGCACTTGATGACTGTATTAAAATGTACAGCAGGCCATGCTGCCAGAATAGCCTTATACTGTGAATGGTGGGATAAGGATGAGCCAGGAGGCCAAAGATGTGGCTGGCATCACTAGTTCTTTGCTATAAGCCTTTTTAGGTAATTAACAGACTGAATTTTTATCAAACATCACAAGCACACTTGCATATGGAAAGAGAACATAGATGGGACAAGCAAATTACAGTACCACTGATGTCCCCAGTCCTGGGACATATGCAGAATAGAGGTTAAAACTATTATTAGAAATCTAAGAGAACACCTTGATTTTGCTGTTTACACAAACCACACAGATCTTGCATGGCATGACTGCTGGTTCTAGTGAAAAGGAGAATGAAAAGAGAGGGAAAAATCTCAATTAACTTCAGGTTGTTTAGTCTGAATGCTGTGCAGAAGTCTGAGGGAGTGCTGTTCTGTCCTTGGAAAGTCTGCTTTTATCTCTTTATAAAAACACTGGATCTTTCTGTTGTAAAGGACCCTGATGCTGTTTTCTCATGCCTCAGCTTCATACTAAAATGCCTTGAAGTTCAAATACTCCATGATGGACTTTAATTGATTTCCAGTCAAGACTTCTTAAATCACATTTCTGAAGAATCCACTTATTATTGGCAGGCTATTTCCCCCATTTTGACTAGTCTACAGTTCTTCAGTTTTACAGCACAGGGAGCAAAATATATTTACATACAGAAGTTACCTGAGGAAAAATAAGCAGAGGACAAAGCCGGTGCATCAGAGCCGGCGCGGTACGGCTGTGCTCTGTGAAGTGCTGCAGCCAAAGAGACGGCAGCTGCCTCTAAAGATAGACACAGATATTAAAATGTTAAAAGTTCAATACACAGAAAACAAAGTGAGGAAAATTATAAGTTTCAAACAGTCCCTTTCTCTTTTTCCCTTGTCCATGCTGCAGCCGCAGCAGTCTGACCACAGCTCTATTTGATATTTATAAAGTTCAATTCAGTCACACACCACAGAAACACACAGAAGACAAAAACCCCACGCACAAAACCTGTTAAAATGGTCTGCTCCATGGAACATAAGGCTGATGAGCATTGCAGGTAATGATGGCCTTGGGTCTTCTCCCCTGGGCCTGGGTCAGACCTCTCCTTGTATTCAACAAGAACATTTTCACCAAGTCCGTGGTCTGTGAATTGGCCCTTAGATGTTAGTACAGGTAAAACTTTCAAAGGGAAAGGACTCTGGGGAGAAAAGCATTTATTAAACCTCTTCAGTTCTTCATTCTGATAAAGAAAAAGTCTTCAATGTAATAAAAAATAGTTCAATCTTTTGAAAAGATGTACTRACACAATCTCACTTACTTAGAAGTTCAACATATTAGCTGTTAAAATGGATTCCAGCAGCCTTCAGTACTTTTGTCCAAAATTTCCAAAACTCACCTGCCCCAACACAAAGTTAGGACCTGTACAGAGGAAATGTAAATATGTTGTTACATTTTTCTAAGCTGGCAGCCAAAGTTTGTAAACCCAGTTTCCAGAGCACACCATTGAACAGAGAACGCTGTGTCCTGTTCAGAAAAAACACGCATTGCCTTCTCTTGAACAGAGAAAACTTGGAAAGGGGCATGGCTGGACTTACAGAAAATTTCTTAATCTTTTTAACCGTAGTTCCTTTAATTTTCAGGAGTACTTTAAGGTTATAGCACACCTCCATCCCTGCCGGAGCACAAGGGCTGCCGCAGCTGGGAGAGACCAGGGCAGCTCTGGCGTGCAGCGTGGTCCGGCTGTGCGCTGCTGCCGTGGGGCCGGCGCTCACGCGGGGCCGGTGGCGCTGAGATGGGGCCTTCTAACACCTCCGTCTGCACGGGTTCCGGAATGGCGGAGAGCTAGCAGGGATGTGGGGCAGAGCAAACTGCTGTACTGCCGTTGTAGAGGCAGCAGGAGGAAAAGAACTGCTAGAAACGATCATAAAGCCGGATGAGAATTAGCCTGTGGAAGTGGATGCTGCTGTCAGAGAGTGTAGCAACCTCAGCAACAGATTTGTGTGAGGCAATTCATATCTATGCGGCTCTTCCTTGCAACCAAGCAAAGCTTTGCACATTCAAATATTTCAGAAGTGTTCAACGTTAGCTTAATTCTAGCACTGACGTGAGGAGTAAAACTTACATTGATTTCCAACTGATTTCATTAATATTTTATCAGGACATGGCCAAGCATCACCTTGCAGCCTTACATGCTCATTGCACCCCTACTCCTGGGGAGACATTTTTTAAAAGCACAACTGTGGAGAGCAGAGACCACCACTGCTGTCTGAACAGAAGGCATTGCACATGCAGTGAGTGCTCCAGAACACGTTTAGTAAAGTTCGGGGAGGCACCGCTTCATGGCGTAGCCATGCAGGAATCCTCATGCATGACTGGATGCTGAAGAACACATTCAAGATTGCAAACTATGACAGTACGAACTGAGATTTCTTCTGCACTAGCGTCTTACAGGGCACTATAAGGTCATCTGCACTCACCTTGCTTAGATGAAAACTTTTGTTCCTGGAATGGATACAGATAAACCAGAGGGGCTTTGCCTGCATCAGGTAATGCATGTATTATGTCCTCACGATTGTAACACACTATGGGAGTCTTAGATGTGCTGCTCCAAAATAAACAGAAAATAAAGAAAATGAGAACAGGACCATCTCTGTTAAAGAGAATGTAAAGCCTTCTCCTGAGCAGGAAATGATGTTCTTACATGAGAACTAGCCAGAATGAAACTGCAGAATGAAAGCCTTATTTTGGGGATTTTACTTTTTTCTGTACCATCCCAAGGACAGCAGATCTCCAAGAAGGCAACCTAAAATTTTCAAAACATTCTTCCTCACTACCATTTCTCAACATTTCAGCTAACCACAAAAATAACAGTGCTTCTGTGAAGCTGTATCACATGATTTTTTCTTCTCTGATGAAATATTTTTCAGGGTAATAAAGCGAAACCTGATAGAAACGCAGTAGCAAAATGCACATATTTGGAAATCAGGTGTTTTTTGTTTAAGAACCCTAATTTCATTAAAAAATCAGTATTGTTAGTTTTATTAGATGAAAAAAATCAAGTAAGCTGTTTCCCAAATGATGTTTGTTTCCTAGAAATGCAGACAAATGCTGTGCAAGAAGTCCTTAACACCGACATGAAAGCTGTCAGAGGAGACAAACTATCTTGAAATCACAAAATAACTTTTCTTATCTTATCAGACACCACCACACAGAGCCTGTCTGAATTTTATACCACTGTAACGCTGACGGTTTCCACAACTGTAGATTTTCTTAGTGACGAGTGCAGAATTAGGCCAGAATTACAAAGGTAGCTGGAGACGAACCTTGATGCCTGGTAGCATTTAAAGAAACACATGGTTTTGGTGTCTAACTCCCAGTGAGTTGATTAGCTATTTAAAGTAGTCTGCACCTCCTGAGGAAGGGATGTGTTAGAAGTTAGCAATCTGCTAATCCTTCTGTGATGACAGAACCRAGTTGAGTAAACCATCATAAAAATGTCACAGGTGAAGTAAAGGATCTCGCATGGTAGCCCATCCTGGGCAACAGGGAGGGGGAGGCCCAGGTTTCTTTGTTGTATTGGGAAAGTACCAGGTCACAGTGAACATGAAGTTTTTGCCAGCTTTCCTGCTTTTATTCCAGAGGCTTTTCTTATGCAGCCTCCATTTCACGTAGGTACCAATCTTGGTGTAAAGACAATCTAAAGGTGCACTTTAAAAGAATTTAAAGGGTTCATCCCAGCATCACAGCTCTTTCAGATATGATTGACTTCTACATGCACATTGTATATTGGCACGCTAAAAGAAAGTGACCCTACCCAAAGACATTTAAAATAATTTATATAGAACATGTCAGATTAATTCTTTGATTTCATAGTTCATATATATGCAGCTTATTCATGTATTACTTGAGGTTGCATTGTAGTTGATAGGTCAGATCCATACCTATTTGTTTCCTTCCTGAATTTGGCCCAATTACTTTTAAATACTAAAAATGAAGGATTCTGGTAGTAAATATTTTCAGAAAATTTAACACTGTAACTGTGGGAAGAAGACTGAGAGGATGAAATAATTCTGAACAGTACCAGCAACTTGATTCACTCAGCAGCTGAAAGGCAAAGTAATGGCAATGTAAACACCTGGGAAAATAACTAGAARGGAGAAAATTATCCAGAACACCAAGACGACGCAGGTTTTTTTCTGGTGTACATTTCCTTTGCTTCATTTGGTCAAGATTGGAGTAAAGTTGGAAAGTGAACGTGGTATAGTGCCTTGGGACAGTATTTATCAGTTTATCTTTGCACGTAGCGCAATATACAGAGGACTAACCAGAAAGGCTTTGTTTGTTTGTTTGTTTGTTTGTTTATATGAAAGAGGCTCCACTACCAGCCAGGCAGCTGAAAATGGTTAAACTTTCAGACGTCCAAAAGAGCCCTATAGCACCAACGCTTTAAAATGAAATATAGAAAATGAACCTACCCATTAATCATTGCAGGCTCCATGACTGCACAGGTAAAATAGCACGCTAAATGACTATTTGCCTACCTACAAGTGCAATCACCATAATTGTAACCCTGCTGGAAGAGTGCAGACCTCTTGCTTTCTTCTTAGAGAAGAGCTCTTATAATCTGCATTGGTTGCACTTTCCTACTTTGTAAATAACAGTGGCTCCAAAGCCTTTGTAGCAGAGGTACTTGAAAGAGAGAGGTATTCAGAGAGAACCTGAAGTTGCAATTAACTTTGGAACAGAAAAAATTGCCCTTCTTCCTGCCCATAAGCGAGCAGGAGCTTTTCTCTGCACTTCCACTCCTCCATCCCCAGGGGTGGGAGAMTGACCCTTGTCCTTCCTTACAGACCACGCTCCATCACTGACATGGGGAGCTGGTGGTTGCTGCTTCCCAACAAGCTCTTGATCATTACAGTGGAAGGGAAAGAATCACTGAGCTATTTGATGTTATTGTTCTGTTTATGTGTATTTTTAATGGTTTAGAAAGGGAAACTAGAGCATGCTGATTTTTATCTATGTATCTGTTGTGAAAGGCAGAAGCAGTCATAAGAAGTGATAGGAACTGTGATACTATGGATGAAAGAGTATACCATAAATGGAGACTCTAAAACTTCTTTTTTTAATAAGTGAGCTACATAACTCTCCAAGTTATATAGCATTGTTTGGGGTGCGGGGGGATTGGTAAATGAAGACTGAGAACTGACACCTTCCTCAAAGTACTTGACAAAACTAATTCTCTCSTCCAGCTTTATAAATAGAAGATTAGGACTGATTAGAAAAGGATAATTTTGAAAAAAACCACAACTTTTTAGATTAATTTTCTACAGTCATGTTATCCTTTTACTCCTAAAATCATTAAGATTTTCAAAGGGTGTTGAAATTCTCCTRTATTTTTAATACCCATATTAATCAAAATACTATAAATGAATATTTTATGGTAAAAAGCAGATAGCCAGGGTCAACTGAAAATTGCCCGCAAGTTGRTTACTGCCTCCAGCCCTCCCCTCAKCTGTTTGAGTCTGTTCTACATCTTCCTTGGCAAAAGGGTTACTCTCGTTTTCCTCACAGTCTGCYTGTGACACAGAAAACGCCACTTCACCCTTTTCCACCAAGAATAAATGACCGCGCACAGTGGTGGCTGTTGCTGATGCACAGGGCAAGTTTGATACAAAAACATTTTTGTTGCAGCGTAAGATTTGTCATGCTAGCGCAAACCGTCGTGCGGAGAACTTTATCTATGCTTAGTGTGATAATGGTAAAGCAGACATGAGTAAATTAACCAGCACAAGACAAATGTCAGTGAAGTTAGTTTAAGAAATCTAAGCCGATCCAAAATGAAATGCGCTCCCTTTGGACTTGCCTGCTGTAGGATATTTGTGTAACAGATTTGCATCTTAATTTTAAAACCAAACTTAAATGTTACCTCCTCTTTGATTTTCCCTTTGTTTTGCCACAGACTTTGGCAGGCGGCAGAGAAACCCCAAGTGGCCGTGACCATGCCTTGACCAGATAGTCAAAGAGTTTGCCCGTGCCGGGAGGGCTTTGGCCAGTGCACTGTCACTTCCACTGAATTGCCTCTTACTATCTCTTGCACACGTGGTGTTTTATCTGCCAGGAAACGGGGGAACCTGGTCACTCTCAGTGTGGTCCCTAATGATAATAACAAAAGCTATAAATCACATGAGCTTCGTTTGACTTGCAAGGAAAGGGCTATAGTTTTGCTATAAACGTTTATTCAAGCTGAGGCATTCTTGAAGATTACTCTGCCATAAGGGGGTTTACTTTATTTATGGATCTATATTATGAGGCTAGAAATAAAGGCTAGACTGTGGCTTTGCTCCAAGGCCTCAGTATGAGTATTCGGCTGCAACACAGTAGAAGTAAAACAGAGCACTTTTGGAAGCTCAGAGGAGAAAGATGAGGAAGAAGCAATTTTCTATGAGCTCATACCTGTGAACAGTCAGATGCCTCCTTCTCTCTTCTTAATTATCTCAGCTGCTCTGACCAGGAAATTTGGGAACCACAATGACATTTCCATTCCCTCTAGCCAACCCACCTGCTCCAGGTCTTACTTTATCTTCTGCTTCTCATAAACTCCTATTCTAACACTGGAGCAAGTGTCTGCATGTCAGCTGCTCATGCCCAGCATCCAACACCACAAAACACCAGAGATGGTCCATGGAGCAGTTAACTTACTGCAGTGGATTCACAGGATTTTTTTTCTGTACAAGGTGGCATGTTCCAGCTCCCATGTTTTCTCACTATATGCTGTATCTTCCTGCTAGAATAAAGTTTCTCTTTGTTCCTGGCAGCGGTATGAAATGCCTAGCGGTCAATAAAATCCTTCACAATCTGTGGGATGGCCATCACCATTACAAGGTGCCTGAGGGACTGACCTGTACAGTTTCAGTTAAAAAGGAAAAAAACATACCCTTCGTGTAATGATGCTATAAAGGATCCCCCTTTGATTAACTTGGTTTGATGAATTAAGAGTTTTCTCCTCAGCATTACACTGTTTAACTAATGTTTTCCTGTTTATCAATAGCAGCAGTATTAGGTTAAGTGCTGTTAGCTGCCTTTACAGGCTCAGAAGTAAGAGAATGACATAAAACTTGATGAACTACACCACAGACTTTCTCCTCTCCCAGCATGCAAAGGTCTGGAACTACTAGAGACGTGATGGGACTTATTGTTCCTGTTCTCTTATTAAATGCGATGCAGTGAAATAGGGCTGACCTTAAGGTCTCTTTGCTAGTTCCAGATTTGGTTTCTTCTGGTTGACTTCTGCCAGATAGGTTATTAAAGTTGTCAGTGGTGCCTCAGAAGGCAGGTCTGGTCCTTTCTTTCAGAAAGGACACTTGTTTATGACAGCTGCCTTCTTACTCTGTAAAAGAGCGGTAAGTGAGAGGGTCTCGAAGCCTCCAGAAGCCTTTTCCATGAGCAGGCGGCTCCTGGGCGATGGGAACAGGAGCACTCTCTGTGCTGGCTGGAATTTCATTTTTCAGGAGTTGCAGCTGGCACTCTGGGCCTCCCAAAGACGAGTGCAATGAAGGCCTTTTTTCCACACTAAATAATCAAGCTAATGTA
Organism: Oceanodroma leucorhoa; assembly: GCA_030449065.1. Taxonomy (NCBI): domain Eukaryota; kingdom Metazoa; phylum Chordata; class Aves; order Procellariiformes; genus Oceanodroma; species Oceanodroma leucorhoa. The sequence goes on from JASVER010000014.1 coordinate 6,522,687, forward strand.
AGCAGCTCTCTCAGAGGCTTGAATATTTTTAACAAGATTCTTTTGATTCAAATCAAGCAGGTCTCTTATTTCTCGCTCTTCCAGAAGCACAAAAAGGCTCGTGGGACTTCCAGGAAAGCAGTAACAGGAGAGACTGCTATTTCTCTTGCTCCCCTGGTCTCATTCCAAACRTCTTTACCATTTTCTGTGGGTTTGGATGAACCTTCCTGCAAGCTCGTCAGTTTGAATAACAGACTCACCTGCCTCCATATGTGAAAAAGACTATCCTATGGACTTGAGCGAGTTCTGGATCAAGCCTCATGCATTTCAAGTGGCCAGTTCTTTTACCAAGGAGCTTCACAAACTGGATTTAAAGTTTTTCCCAGTCTATCAAGACCTCCTTGCAAAACACCGGCAAGCACAGGAACCTCTTGAGGAACTTCAGTTCTACTAAAGGAAAAAGACTTGTGATAAACTACCTTAGTGGATGTTAGGTTTTAGGTTTTAGTTTTGACCTGAGTGGCATCATTTCAGGATCTTCCTCAGCAGCTGTTTCATAAAAAAGTGCTCCTCTAGCCGGTAAAGACTCAGAGATGCTTCTTCTAATCTATTTCTCCTAGGAGCATCTATGGATGCAGCTCTCAGGTTTCAGCAGAGGGACCTTTCTGGCTGAGCCTGTGCATTATGTGAAGTGAGAGAGACAGTGCAGCTAGACATACCCTTCTTCAGCTGAGCTGTGAAGCAGAGCCACTGGTCACTGTGGGCACTAATTAAGGAAACTCTCTCTCACTAGAAAAGTATTTTAAAAGTCCTGAAAGTCTGGCAACTGCTGTAGTGCCCAGCATCCTAACGGGAATTGAGTATGAACTGATAGGTTGGATATAAAAGATATGTGTAACCAACTTGGTAGCTGATGACCTAAGTATTGGACAGAAATAGTCATAGGACTAAAGCTTTCATTCTCAAATGTTAGAAGTATAAACTGGGTTCTTACCTTCTCAAATTCCTTAAGCATTGTCAAGCACTGATATTTTTCATACCTCTATTGATAATGTGGTTATGTATCTGCTGCACTGCAGTAAAAGGTAAAGCAATTATCATATATTGTTTATCCTTCTGTTTTGGAGTACTATGAAGCTCAATTGAAGGGTAATCTAAATGCATGAAAGACACTACTGACATACAAAATCTTGCTATTACTTTCAGGACAGAAGAAGGACAGAAGACAAGATAGTACATCATTTGTTAAACACACTGGCTTCCATGAAACCTCAAAAGCTTCTTTTCATATCTAGAATTTCTGGTGAGCCACTCTTTAAATCCATACTGTTCAGCAGTTTTACTTGCATCCCTAGATATTTGCTTCTGTAGTATCCAAAAGAGGCCAGCCTGTGCTAACTATAGAAATTTCACCTTATGCCTTATCATCGGAACCAAAAAAAATTGGTAGAGAGCCCTTTTGATTCCCTACCCTCACTAGAAGTTCAGCAGCATTTCTATGTATTTTGAGAGATGTTAGTGCTGATACTTGGTTTCAGAAGACAAATGCTCACCCATACACAGGATTCAATTAACATTCTTTTATGACTGCATCCATATTATTCTTAACAAGCATACTGCTTGGTGAGAATGAATATTTACCTCGTGGCATTAAATCCASAGTTTTCTACCACAGGCATTAATGATCATATATCAAATGATCACCCCAACACTCTGGCTACATTCCAGTTCAAGTAATTATATTCTGCCTCTCTTAATTTCCTTTCGAGAGTAATTGGACCTGGTAACAGTCTTCACTTGTTATCCTAAACTGCTCCACAGCCTGACCACATCTCAAAGCTTCAAGGACTTAATCACAGCGCCCAATAGGTGAAATATTGATAGATGATCTCTCTGCTCAGCCCATCTTTTTATCACATACAAATCCATTAATTACTGTAACACCAAATTAAGGCATCTACCAAATTCAGCTCTGTAGGTACTGTAGACTATAGCATCTGTAATATTGCTAGCTGCCTAGAGACATAAGTCAGGAGCTTAAACAATCTCAGAAACTTATGAACTCATTGATTTTAGGAAGCTGGTGATATGAAACTGCTGTACCTTTTATGCGCCTCTGACTTTGTCTACATTAGCAAGCCGTTAGGCATAGTAAGAGCAGATCAGCAGGACAGTGCAACTAGCTGTGAGGGCTCTACATCTACAGTGCATRTGGTTTGGAAGTTTACTTCGGATTATATTTAGTTTGATTTACAGGACTGGACATCCCAAATCCATGTGGTTTAAATGTATCCTACAGATCTCTTTTGTCCCTACTAGGAGTTGAACCACCACTGGCGTGCACCTGAAGCAGAGCTTCTCGTTTAGTTTCCTCCAAGAATATAATCCATACACACCAAACCAGCAAAATAAACCAGCGCAGGATAAATGGGGATGATGGAGAGATTTGCTGCAAAGCTGCTCTACTGTTCTGAATGTTAACATGGCTGGGGATCCACCATGCACTGAAATGGATTGTCATCTATTCAAGGACTGTTAAGGSACAACAGACCGTAACAGGGGACTGTTTTCTGACAATTATGAGACCAGACAATAATAAGGAAACATATAACTGACTCAGAATGTTCAAAAGGAAGTTTTTGGGGAGGAGAGGGGAAGAGACAAGCATGCTTCAGTAGCCTGGTGGGGGTGTGGTCTTCAGGAAAAAGACTCTTGAGCCCTAAGGAAACTACTCCAGATGGCGCAGAATCTRAGACAAACAAAGCATATAGGGTTTATTTGATATGTGCTGGTTTATTTTTGAGTTATTCCAGAGAGACCAAACAAAGAAGCAGTGTTGTTGCCCATTTATACTGCAAAGCAGTTGGAACATGGAAGAGTTCTCAGTATGGCAGGAACTGCCACAGCTGTGACAGCGGACGGGGKGCTCCAGAGTCACTCGACGGGGTATCTCACAAACCCAGAATATTGTATCACAGTAATATGAAAAATCTTCAGCATCAGGAGGAAGCAATGAGAAAAGGTTTCTTTCATTTCTGATTCAGTCAAATTCCAGATCCAGATCTACTTTTAAGTTATTTAAGCTTAAAATAATTCTGAAAATGTTTAATTTTAGCAAATTTCTACCAGAAAGGAAAACAAAAGCCAAGAGGGGGTGTTAACACTTTGTTTTTTCTCTCTGTAAAGTTATTGTTGTGGGGAAAAAACACAATAAAATTATCTATAGCTTTTTTTTTTTTTGCTTTTTTTCTCCAGAAAAAGAAATATATCTATGCAGAGACATTGATCCAGTCTGGTTTTTAGTTGAAATGTACCCAGCAGTTCTCTGCATGTACCATATATCCCAGCAATTTATTACATGATGCAAAAGTCAGTTTCTCAGAAAATAAATAGCTTAGAGCCAGCAGTAGCCAAAGCTGAAGTGTCCTAAAATGAACATTAATCTGGAAGGAAAAAGGTAACTAGCTGGAGACTTGAGAGCTGTGTTGCAGAGACGTGTATGGTTCCTAGGGAAGCACACGCTCAAGTTCTTGTGAAATACACCATTTAGCACTCTCTGCTCTTCAGTCACATTCTTTCACTTCACTGTTTATATTTACTCACCTTCTTCTGCCTTCTGATCTTTGCCATAGCTTTATAATTTTCAGTTCGCTTCACTAACATTAAGTGCAAACAGTGTGCGATCGAGTAAGACGTGGTCAGAAAAATTACAAGGAACGTGGTGTCCTAGGCCAGGAGTTACCCTGAAGAGCCAGGGGAGATTTAAATTATTTCAGTCATTGCCTCCTCTATATCCATATGGTGCCCCACACTGAGGACCACAAGGGTGGGCTGAGGCTTTTCCCTGTTACCGTATTACCAGATAGGAAACATCTCCCCTACCTGGGGACGTGGGACTGGAAGGGGACACCTGAGTCATCCAAAGTGATCCCTGCAATGATGCAGGAGATATCCAACGACAGGAGGTTCCTCAGAATGATGACTCCACATCCTCAGCCAAGGAAATGCTTCCTAATGTTCCCCAGGAAAAATAAGACCTCTAATTTAAAAAAAAAAGCAGCCTATTTATGATGTATCACAGACAGACAAGAAGAGGATCAGAGGTACCATGAATACCCTGTGTCACTGCAGTAGCAGAGGACTTAGTGAATAAAACTTCCCAACCATTATAGACAGCAACTGTGTTCCATGTTATAGAAAAAAGCAAAAGAAAAGGCAGTTTTAAATGGAAGAAAAATTTCTTATTGCCCAGAAAAACTCGTGATCAGTTTAATTCTGAGGATATGAGCGGGACACATTGACTGGATACCTTAAAGAATGTAATGCCAGCCACATCTTGGACCAACCAACTTCCTCTCTGATTCAAACACATTTGCTGTGAGAGAAGGGCAAAGGCAAGCTATCACATGTGGTATGAAATAACCTGTCCCTTGCCTCAAGAAAGGGAGGGTGAAATAGGGTAACTATATAATGAAATGGTGCTCCATCTGCCTGTCTTTTGTCTTGCAGTGCAAGGTCTGTTGCCATTACTCCATCAAAATTAGAAAACAAAGGTCTAGGTGCCAGTAACATTAAAAATATGCTTCTCTCACAAATTATAGGTTGTAGATAACCATGGCAAGAGGCTGCAGTGCTTATTAAGGGTCTTTAGCTGTGTCAATGACACCTATGCTCAACCAACTGTAGCTGCCCGTTACCCTTTAAGAGCTGTTGAAGTCTTGTTCATATTTACAGGTTTTCAGTAACAAAACTGCGCCCTGCGGTTGGGGATCAGCTGCGCGCCGGAGCTGCTCATTCACGGCACGTAACCCTCTGCGGGGTGGTGGGGTTTGTGACAGGCCCTCTCCGTCACCCTTCTGAGCAGGGGTCAAGCTGTTGCCAAATTGCCACATTTCTTCCAAAAGATATGGATGAACAGTCAAGGGTGAACATGCTGTTTTATAAATCCCACACTGATTATTTTAATGACCAAGGGCCCTTCTGGAAACCTCGTGGAGGGTACAGAACGTCACAGATGTGGCAGGAGCCCAGCAGCTGACTAAAAACTGTCCTGGGGGACCCACTTATTCATGGACAGATGCRTAAGCTAACAACAGACATCCCATCATCCTTTCTGCCACCACAAGTTGTAACTACGAGGACTCAAGGTAAGCCCCGGCAGTATTCAGCCGTAATTCCCAGTCAATGGGAATTGTCCCGATTAAACTGAGAGTGCAGCTGAGTGAGTATTTGAAACTCTACTTAAAAGTAAATATTGACATGGTTTAAAGGGATTAACTAAGATGACTGGATTCTTGTTTAAAACTTTTTGAGATAAAAAAGAGCCTTTTACAAAGTCTTCACAGTGTTTTGAGACGTTATTTCCTGTGATAAAATGGAAAAAGGGGAAAACTTGCTCTAAAAGTATATGAAAATCTCATGTTCCTAAACACTTATCTTTAAATGACCAACTCTTAAAATAATAGCTCTCATAAAACCGCACATCAGGTAGCTCTGTGTGACTTATTAATGGACAGTAGATGATGTCACACTGGCAGCAAAGAGGTAAATAGATTAAATTTCCGAAACYCATATTCTTTAGTGTCAGCAACATGAAGTTGTCGGTCCTGAATTTTAATTGGTTGGCTACTTTTATTTCTGCTAAGTGCAGATTACACATTTTGCTTCTCCGCATCAGTCACCCCACGTGTACAATGGGAATAATACCTGTAACATCAGCCACAGAAGAGTTTTATAGGGATGGATGGATGGATGGATGGATGGATAGATGGATGGGTGGATGGGTGGATGGACTGATTGATTAATCAGGGCCTTGCTGCAGGTTCCTGCTCTCCAGCAGGAAGACCGAGTTGCCACCCCAAAGCCCGTGACCCAGCCAAAACCGGGGGGTGGCTTTCCCCCGGCTGTGTGGTGGGGTAACCCCCGCGGCAGCTCTGTGCCTGACCCTGCGCTTATCTCCCGCCGGAGCTGGAGCCCGCTGTTTCCCCACGGCCGTCTGCGCGTGACAGCGGGTACCAGCTTCGCCCAGGCGATGCGACAGCCGTAGCGGGGGAGAAGAGCGTCCCCTGCACCGCCTCGCCTCGGAGGCAGCCAGGCACAGCCGGGGCGAAGCCGGCCCTGCCAGCTCCAGACGCATACGCAATAAACCACAGCACGCTCTGGTTGCTGGGGCTGGGGAAGAAGCCTGGGCTATTAAAGAAAGAAAGCGGAGATAATAATAGATATATATCAATATTACGAAAGTCTTTGAAATCAAAACAACCTCAAAAAAAAGCTCCCAGTTTTCTCTCCGCAAAAATCCTGGAATTAAATCTTTGGCTTAGTAAACTGTTTCTTTTAGCAAAGCAAATTTTAAAATGCCACAGTGATGAACAATGTAATAAAAAAAGCCATCATATTATTCTTGAATGAGGTTTAATAAAAATCAAATAAAAGCAATTATCTGAATTTTCAAGAGGATCACCTCTTCCTTCCCTGAGGTACGGAAGAGAATGAATTCAGGAAATCATTAGAATCAGAAACTGGAGCTGCACAACAGAGCCAGTGTTTGCTGTACAAAGACAAACAGAAATCTCCTCCCAGGCTAACAGGCTCCTTGCTAAAGCTGTTGGAGTGGAAATTCCACCTATAGGTGAAGAAGGGTAATTAGAGAGGCACAAGAATTTCTTTGTAGTAGGGCTGGCTTTTCCACTCCAGAGCAGGCTTCAGCTTTTCAAGTATTCATATTCTTCTTCACTCATACAGAAAGAAATTGGACATATCGCAATATTCAGAGCTGCCCACAGATCTCTGTAAGCAGGTACATGTGAATTAACACCCACCAACACATTCCGTACAGCGCTTTCTGCTCTCACTCCCCTGTAAATCCAGAGGCCCGATTTACCATTTCCTTCTACTGCTTGCAGCCGTTTAGATTGATGGAGAGCGTACACTTTTGGTTGGAAAATGCACTTGGAGTGAAATCCAAATTTTTTGTGAGAATGTGTTGATTTCAATGACATTTTCAAAGGCAGAGATCAGAAACGCGTTATTTCAACACTCTCATTTATTTTGATAAGAGGAAAACATTTCATGCTGACTCATTTCAATTGCTTTCGTTTCCAATGTTATGGTACACTAAGCATTGCAATATTGATATTGCTGTTTAATATTTTGATAACAAGCATGGTTTTTCAAATTTTCACAAGAAATCTTTTTTTCTTCGGATTCTGAATGAAAACAAATTCTGAAGTAGAAATCTTAGTGTCAAACTAAAACATATAGCTAGATTAGACAGATACCACTTGGCAGTCAGACTCAGACCAACTCCATGGACTTCAGGGGAGTAGCTTTAGCTTGCAGCATTGTTCCAGGAGAGCAGAAGTATGTCCTCTGTGTTATCAAGCACTTGTGGGTGGTAGTAGACCATTTAAGAGATCTTACTCCACTCGACTGATACTCGTAAATGCTCTGACCTCTGCGGAGGGAGGACGGCTAAAGTTGGGTGCCACATTTTCACCATGAATGCCTCATGGCTTTGCTGTACTCTTGGTCAAATCGTTTAGGGCTTGATTCRGTCTTGCAGAACTGGGTCCTTACATATCTCATATAATATAGTCACTTTTTCTATGAGCCTGCATCTTGCCCTGAAATCAAACTCTCCATGTCTGATTTTTGGCAGCCCAACAATTAGCAGAGCAGACACTGATTTAAAATGTGCCAACAATTTTTACTTGACTTCAGTCAAAACAATTTAAAAAGAAAAACATAACAATGGAAAAATAAGACCCAAGGAGGTAGACAGACAGGGAGAAAAGAGCCTCTGATCCTAATCTTGCAACAAATTGTATGTAAATGGTGCCTCAGGGAAGCCATTGGGCTGCACGAGTTTCCCTGTTRAGCATTTTGTAGAATTTGGGCCTTAACTTCATGTCACAAAAGTGGAGAAAAAGCACTGAAATGGAGGGAGGTTTGACTCTGCTCCCATTGATGCCCTGTGGRATTCATTGTTCAGCTCCCCTGAAAAGAAAGCAACAGCCTCCTTGTTACGTATGTTTTATAATACTTGGAACATAAGTACTGTTGGGCCAGACTGCCAGGTTTTTTGGCATACATTTTCCCCAGAGAAATAGCTACGTTCTTCAGTAGTCTCAACAGCAAAAAGACTGAGAAATGCAGGCTCTTCAAATTAAAACAGGAAAAATAATCTCACTACAGGTGTCTAAATATTACATGAATTACATGAATTCGGCTCTGGCAAGATGTGTCTTCCACATGCCTATAAAATAGCAAAAAGATTGTTCATATATTTGAAAAGATCAGAGTCACTTCTCTCTACCCTTTCCTCCAGATCAGTTTAAAACAAGATAGGAGGGATGTTTAATATCAAGCTAAGGAATTTTTTTTTATCGCTCTCTTGCTTTTTTCCATCTCCATCATTTGAGAGGCCGGTTGTTCTGYTTGTCTCTTCCCCACTCTGTAGGGCCAGACAAAGTCTCCCTTCAGTCCCCAAGGACTGATTATAAAATATCATACAAGGAGGCAACACTGAGGCTGCATTAGCGCAGATTGCCCATAACTAGGATTTCCCTCACCTGTAAAAATGACAGAGCAGTCCGGGTAGCATGAGAATTCGTACTTTCTCCTCACTAAGTTTTCTTTTAGTAAAGGTGCCTTGTGATTTCAGGACTTTGATGAGGGTACCYTGTACTCCACTGATCTAATCTCCAAGTCCTACCAAGCCAGCRTAGGACATAATGTTGGAGATGTCACTGGTAACCTCTGCACTCCCCATCACATGAGATTATGGAGTCTGAACAGAAATAATTTGAGTTGCTAGCTTCCATCTACAAGTTTTATTCAGCATTTAAAAAAAMCCCAATAGTAGTAGCCATACAACGTATGCTATATGTTCTTCCAGATGGGTTTGGGGATTTTCCAGGTTTTTAAAGGTGAAGTCTATGTAGTAATAAGTGGTCTTAAAGCCACTTCTACATATTGGGACTATTTTGGCCCCTACCCATCAGATAGGGTCTAACTGCTGCATGCCAGCTGCCAAAAGAAAAGAAAAAAATCCAGAAAGGAAATATGGAAAAGTAGCATTCGTAAAAAGAATTTCATCACAAGTCAGGAAGCGATTAATTCAAGTCAAACTTGCTGCATGAGCCTCCGTTTAAAACAAAATACAAAAAAAATGTAGAATCATTAACAGTAACAGGAAATCAAATGGCTGCTGTTTCAGCATGTACACTGGAAAAACRTGTATGTATAGAGATTAAATAAAATAAAACCCCACAGCTAAAGAAATGGCTTAAATTATTACTTTTCTGCTTTTAAATTTTCGAGGGCAAGGGAAAGTGGAGCAAGTGTAATTCTGCTTGGAACGATAGCATTATTATTCTTCTTTAAAAGAACAAGCACAGCAAACAAACAACTGCTAGTACGCTTCCCTTTGTAGCCATATATYGTGATACAGCAACTAGGAAATAACTGCCCAGCATTGGGTCACGCTAGGGATGAATTTACGGGGCTGCGCCTGCTCCACTTAGGGAGAACTCCATAGACAGTTTGTAGCAGGTTAGTGAGGATGACACGCTCAGGTGGTTTAAGTTCCATTTAAATGACGATGACTCAACACAGGGATTTAAAATATGCAGACACGGTTGCCGACTTGTTGGAACAAGGCACTTGACAATGCAGTTCCCCTGTCAGGAACAGGTTCAGGTACAGGTTCTGGTCATGCATCTGCCACTGATTTTTGCGTAAATCACGATRCCTAGATTTACAAGAATATCTTCTGTTGCTGGGTGTTTGGGTTGCAATATCTGGCAAAGGACACCTTCACTGTGGACAGGCTTGAAACAGCCACGGTTAGTATATTCCAAGAGTCCCTACCGAATAACCTGCTGTGTCAGCGTTTCTCGTGCGAGGATCTCAGAGCAACGAGTTCATTTCACAACCACCTCCTGTGATGTACATTGATATGCATACATTTGTATTTACTTAGATCTACTTGTATTTAACAACATTTATTCATATTTTTCATGCGGGCCAAAAGAATCACACAGATGTTTAATTTCTAAATAAACTGTTTGCTAACTGCAGATATTTTCATGTCCAAGCTATCAGTTTGAGACACTGTGGACATGATTTTCAGACAAGTTAACAGTGCAACTCTTCTTGTTAAGGAAAGTGAATGTCAGCTGCACCAGCAACCTGCTTTTGCTAATCTGATTAATCAAAACTGTTTTCATAAATTAGGCACTGACCAAAGAAATGCTTCACAAAAGAAGGTGCTTGCACTGGACCAGTAAAGAGAGAGCAGCACTAAAATATCTACGTTGCCGCCTTCTGTTGGTCTTCTAGGTGGCTGTGGTCATTTCACCTCTTGATAATACAGTTATGTGAAATGGAGATGCTGGTACTGACCTCGCTGGTAAAAAGATGTTTGAAACATACTGGAAAAGCACCAGTGACATTTAGGCAATATGAAGAGAACAGCCCTGTGTTTGCACCAGGCCTGGCATTGCTAGTATTGCAGCTCATAGCTGGAGTATGAGATACCAAAATATGAATAATATTAGTAGATATCATAAATGCCTTCAGTTCACTAGTCCTTTAAATAATCCCTAGGGCCCAGACAAATTCATTTTTCTCCTTGTGACCTGTAAATCTTCCCCACATGGAGGTATTAGGTTTTTCCTGCCTATGCAAATGTATTTGGGCAGCACATGCAGGAGCATCAGGTCCAAGGGACCTCACTGGATTGAGGCTTACTCAGCTTGGGTAGTCCTGATGCTGGAAGCAAGTGTTTATCATACAAGTTGCTGCTAGACATAAACATCCGAAAGACCTTTGGTCCTGCATTAACGCAAGTTAAAGCTCTAACTTAGCCTCACAATGCTGCTGTACAACAAAGACAAGCTGAAATATATTCCCTACAGACGCACAGAAAATGTGCTCCAGCTGTAACCTGACTCGCCTGCTTTCCATTCGTGCCCACAAACTCCACATTCTATGGTTTTAGACATCCACCATCCATTATCTGAAGAASAGATGAATTTACTGAAAAATTAAAGGAAATTAATACAACAGATCACTGTTTTAGCAATACTTCTTTTTTCTCAGAAAGACTGCATTTGTGTGAAATCTTCTGTATTGCTACAAGATCCTCAATTAATTAAAAAACCTGTTACTGCAAATCGAAAATTTTAAAATGACACCTTACCATCTTTAATCCCTATCAAGCAAGAGTATAGGCATTCTTGTTAACATAGAAATAAAAACCTTGAAAATATGTCTATTGTTAGAAACAAAGTAGAAAATAGTCTCTGTCCCAGACAGCTTCTCTTGTTTGATTGAACCCCAGCAATTAAAAGCTGCTTTTAAAATAATTTTGTACTAGACTTGATAAATTTTTATCACATAGCTCCATTTTTCTTTAATTTTAGCTTTAAAATTGAAAGAGTATCTTCAAAACCACGTTTTTTTTTTTAAAAAGCACCTGAATCATATGAAACTTGTTTAGGGCATCAGGAAAAATACACTATTTCAATTCAACTGTAGTTCTAGTAATTTCTTTCCCTTATGTTTTAAGTAAGTGCAGAAACATTTATTAGTCCTATTYTCACAAGTAGGGGTTTGGWCATTTGGGGGGAGAAGAGGTTGTTKGGTTTRGGTTGGGTTTGGTTTGGTTTTGTTTTAAGACAGAAAACAATCGGCAGATTGCACATTCAAAAGTAAGTTTAAAAAACAACAAAAAATATTGAGTTCCTGACAACTCCTCCAGCCCAGGAAGTATTAGAGAGGACTAATTATTGCCCCAGCTGTGGCTGAGTAGCCAATTTGAAACAGCTGTACTAAAAACCCRCCTGAAATTAGCAGCTGGGTATGCTGCATGGAGCCTTAGGGAAGGGTTTGGAGGCTTGCAGTACAGCCTTACTGGTGTCTCAAGATTGCAGGATATGGTTTTGTGTCTTCTGTTGCTCTAGAGTGGTCTGCCTTCAGTTCTACAGGTAAGCAGCATGGCTGGTGTTGTGCTGGGGTGCAGTAAAGGTAGGTGCTATGAACATAGAGCTTTTTGACCCATGTCTATAGGGTTAGGTTTAAATAAGGAACAATGTGTGGTTATGAGTCGTATAAATCTTCTCAAAGTTTTGTTGCAAATCCTGAGGAAGCTCTCTTTTGTGTCTTGGCTTAAGCTATTAGGTCCTGGTAGCTTAAAACTCTGGTGTTGACTCTCTGTTGAGGTGTCCATGAGTGAAGATGGGTAGTATGTACAAACAAGTGAGACTGTAGCTGTGCCATGGGGACCAACGAGCACACCCAAAATCAAACTGGTGGTGGTAGTGTAAGGAATATTTCTGTATTAAAGACAAGTCAGGTTGATGCTTTACAAGTGGTTTAAGTCTTATGAATGCAGAAACCTTCCAGTGACTAATAAAACAGCAYTTGACTTAAGTGATTAAGATCTCAAACAATGTGTTTTGAAACAATGCCTTTCAGTGTGAAATGCTTTGTAGTGCTCTGAATTCATAGCACCTCGTGTTACGTTGCTGTGCTTCTTGAACAGCCCCTTGTGCTCCTGGCATAAGGGCAACGGGGTTGTTCTAGAAGGCTGCCCAGGTTTGCTGTCGGAGRTGGTTAAAAACAGCTGGACAATGCGTGTCCTTATTTGCTGTCTTGGTACGAGCAGACGTACGCTGCGTGTTTCTAAAGCGGCGTTTCCTTCGTATGCCTGAAGTCGTTAAGGAGTAGCTAATTCCCCAAGACCCTAAAGGTCCACGGAGCACGGCAGCACCGGCTGTGGTGAGCAGCTGTGCTGGGCATGCTCAGCCTCGGGCTGCAGCGTGGCGTGGTGGGGAGGCACGGGCAGCTCCTGCCTGCTGTGCTGGGGAAGCGCTTGCAGGAAGGTCTGGGTGCTCCCCAGAGGAAACCTGCAAGTYCACCTCTGAAGATTTCAGGGTGGGGGGAATGGCTGAAGTCTTAGGRGGGAGGGTAGAAAAGGGGGAAAACCCCAAGACAAAAGCAACTTGAACCTCCAGTGTACGACACTTGCGCTAAGGCAGCACACCGTGCTGGGAGATCGATCCAAATCCAAGCGGTGCCAGGATATTTCCACTGACATATTCAGTGGAGTGTGATAAGGCCTCTGGGAGAGGGAGCAAACTGGTAACAGTAGCGAGTGATCACCACAATAGCAAAAAGAGAGCATAAATTCATTTCTCTTCCTGCCTTCCACTGGCTAAATGGGAAAAGCTGGGACATTAAGTGGAGAAAGTGGGGGAATACTTAGACCTTAGTTTTAACCTACCACGAAAAACTCAATGTGTTTTGGGGGGTTTTCTAGGGTTTTTTTGAAGTCTGATAAGAGACTCTTTGAAAGAAACTGTGCTCAGGCATGACATCTGTGTTTGATGATGAAGCAGTGTCCTTTATCCACTTATTTATGTAAAAATCTCTGTATTTTAAGAAGCATGTTATCCTGAGCTTCCTCCTCCTCCTCCCCCTTTCCACTAGGTTACATGACTGACACTTTTGCCATGACAAATCCATGAGTGTCTTAAAAATTTACCATGAAAACCCTGGAGCTTTAATTATTGTGCATTTACATAATTAGTGCAAATACATGCAATTACCATGTGTACCTACACAATTACCAGCTACAATGATGTACTAACAATCCTTATTAAACTTTAGTGGGGRAGGGATGCATTGATTGTATGCACAAGAAACATCTGTAGTTTTGTCTGTCTTTTTCTTGCCCTTATTTGCAATAGCCGTGAGTGTTTGGGGGTGGGGGGGTTAACATGCTGAAAGCAGTGACATACTGAAAGTAGGTCAATAAGCTGTCCAAATTAGAGTTCTAGTGAGATGAAAATACAAGATAAGATATTCCCAGCAATGTTTCCAGGATGCAGTAGTTTCTGCAGTTAGCGTAATACTGTCAATTCTTGATTACCCATGGGTTAATTACCCAAACTGCGAGGTAACTGTGCTACATCAGTATCTACATCCTCTATCACCTCTGTAGTTCACCTGAATAGAAGTCCCAAATTTCTATCGCATCTGCACTCTTCCTCCAGTTACAAGTGTCTGCACGACTGGAATCCTCATGACGTGCCCCTTGGCTGCCATGTTTAGCTGAATGTGTACTACTGGGGAAAAACAAGTGTTTCCAAATGTCTTAATTATATTACTTAATTAATCTTTGAATTAAGATTAGGGGGGGAAGGAGAGCTCATGAATGCTCTCTCTTGCAAAACATATGCTTCCTTTGTTATAGGAAGTATTTAATGTAAAAATCCCAAGCATTAGAAAGCCTGCTAATTCAGTAGTTCTCCGGGCTTTTCTGTTCTCTAGGAATTTCAGTGGCCTTCTTCTCTTGGCTCACAGACAATAAAATACAGCAAATGATGCATTAGGGACCACACCTCTTCCTGTTGTCTTCAGTTTTGCACTTATTCTCCTATTCAGCTGTAAGGAATTTGTTGTCTGTGGTACTTTTGCGAGAGCGCCTTATTACGAAATTCTTCCCTGCTCCCTCTGCCCTGTGTAGTCCCCCAGAATRGGAAGAAAAATTGTCTGCTCCTTTTGTTTTCAGTTTTGTTTCCTGCACTTCAGATCACAGTTCAAGCCTTGACGGTCTTTTGTGCCACTTGCACATATGCCTGTGGAGTGTACAGCCACACAGAAAAGCCTGGGTTTTGTTTTATTTTTTACCTCCTCTTAGAGTAGAAAACCATACTGCCTGTTAAAGCAGTGAAAAATTGAGAGGTTAATTGTTGCTGCTAAATGCAATAAAGTAATACTTYGGGCCCTCAGGCATGTTTTATGACCAATACGGCAATTACTGAATAAAATCCCATGCCCCAGAATGTTTATTTGTGTAAACAACTTATGGTTATTTATTCATATTTTATTACTTTATTTTTTTCTTTTTCCAAAATTGTATTAACCATCCCTTGTGGTACAAAATACAGTTGGTTAGGAAAAAAAAAAAAAAAAATGCTGCATGCTAAATGGGAGGACCCACTGAGAATCTAGTCCTAAGTGTGTTTAAGACTACACTTTATTTAGTGTGATTAGCTGTGTTACGAAGCATTATAATGTTCTGGCAAGCTCTGTCTGATACAAAGCAGTCCTCACTGTCCTTACAACAACATCCTATTTTGCTGCTGTTTGCTCTCATTTCAGATTGTCAGGATGGCTAGTTTAGACTCAAATCTCTCACCGAAACTCAGACCAGAGTTCAACCTAAGAGTTCTCCACTTGGTGCTGGTGTTCTTTGTCATCTCTGTCTTCAGCTCTTATCTGACCTGGTCAGGAGACAAGGGGAGAAACAGAAGTAGAACTTGGACTTCAACATTCATGCTCTACACATAGCTGCCTTTGTTGCTCTTTGAATCTTGTTACCTTTCTCCATTAAAATTCAGTGAGACTAAAATACCTGCTTACTGTCAAAATCTGGCAGAAGGTAGTCAAATGATAGAAATAGAGAGTAGTGTTTCCGCTACSATCTATGAAACAGGAATCCACATCACTGGCATCTCTGCTGACATACCAAGTGAAATGCTCTCAAGGTAGTTACATACATGTCTGGTTTTACGTAAGGTTACCCGATTGCATTATTTGGAGCAGATTAAAAACAAGGTCCTGATGTTTGCGGTCATTAAAAATCCTTGGGTATTTTTTTGTAAGAGCATGATGTTGCACATAGCACTTTGGCCGTGTTCCAGCTTTGCTAATTATATTCTCCTTGAATATATTCCCCTGAGTTTAAACTTATCTAAGGTTTTGTTTTCTTTTTCACTTTTTTCTCCTGAAACTGTATGGTGTAGCTAGAAAAGCGTTTAATAACAACAGAAGTGACTAAAGTCCCTATTTACAAATCTCAGTTTCAAAGTTTGGAAGTTATTTGCTTTTTGGGCAAGGTTTGCATGAGTCAAGTGACTTCACCCCAGACCAAATTTTGATTTGAGATTTCTTAACGATGAGACGTGCTTGGTTCTGGAATTTGGGCTTTGATTTGGCTCTGACAGGGCAGTGTCTTTATCTTGTTTAGAAGGAAAGATTGTATGCACTGGGGTGACTAATGTTTATGTGTCCATAGAAGTATACTTTCAGCACTATATAAATAGCATGTTTACAATGCTGCATTTCCTCAGCTCACACATGTTAAGTTCCTTTTCAGTATGTTATAAGCACAGGGCATGCCTTCTCTTCCTATCCTCTCAGCTCTTTCTGTTTTTAAGCTGTATCCTTGACTCTTGAAGGCATACATCCTGGATTTCAGTGCTATCTTCCTACATTGTATTTTTTAAAGGCTTTATTCTCTTTGCCAAACTAGTCAAATCACCTTGCTTAATCCAGCAGGGTGTGCATGTGAAGGCTGAGCACAATGCTGTAAACTACAGCTCTGATCCTTCTCAGAGTATACCCCATGCTTAACTGAGCCATGGGTGTGAAGTTCCCCAGTGGTTACTCAAGAGTCATAGTTACTTGGGTCTTGTGTTTGCAAGACTAGAGAGTTAAGTGTATACGTTCCCTTACCATGGCACCCTGAAGAGCCCCTAGAAGAGTTTTAGGCTTCTGAGTACGTGGAACAATTTGCAGAAGACTGGCATAAATAGCAACTTGGTACAGAAAGAATGACTGTAAAAGGAGGTGTGAGTGTAAATTCCCATAAAAGACAAGATGTGTTTCCTCAGTGACTAAAAAATGCCTTGATGATGCTCCTTTCCTTCCCTGTTGCACTGAAGCTCCCCTTTGGAGGAATCCAGTCCCTCATTTTAGTCACGAATGACTACGACTTAAGCAGTACAGGTTGAGGAGGACCAAAGAGGGATCAAATTTAAGACAATATGCAAATGTTTTCAGGCCTCAAAAGGAAAAGGGAAGGGGAAAAAAAGAAAAAGCCCAAACCTCCCGCCACTTCCCTCTTAATGTCTCGTAATTGTTTTCAATTTGTTTGTCTCAGTAAAATTGTGTACTTTTTCCTCTAGGACTCCAGTTGCATAACTGCAAATTTCCTTAATATCTTTGCATAGCAATTTCATCTCTAATTTAAGAATCCAAATAAACCCTGKTTTTTTTCCCATACTATTAAGGAAAAGATAAAAATGGACATAGTCCTCAACAAACTATACCAGTTTCTCACTGTGCGTACTGAAATGTGTACAGCCTGACTGCAGCCTCGCTTAAACTTAATTTCACACTGGTGTAATTTAACTGCATCCAGTAGTATTACTCCTGGCATTCTATGCTGTTGCTAAGTCGGGAAAAGRCTTGTTCTCCCTCATTCGGAGACAATATTAGCTAAACTTCAGCATAACTATTGATCTGAGTAAGCATTTGCATGAGGTAAGCCCATGGGTTATGACAGAAGAGTAGATCAGAGATCTGTGTTGGTGGATGAATGGGTCCGTGAGAGCTCACACTTCAAAATGTGTGTATCTGGGGAGCACCAGGTGTGGTGGTGCCATGCATGTGACTGTGACATGACTATCGCAAAGAGCTACAAGAAAAGCAAAACTGATGTCAGACCCTCTTATGAAATTGGCACTGATCATAGGCAGTCTTTTGTTCATATTGTACACCTGCAGTCCATGTTGAGCTTACTTGAGTTAGCTCTTAAACTAGGCAGCTTAGTTACTAATGGCTGTAGCACCCAATAGCTCAGTGTGAAYTTGCGATCTAAGCACTTACTCCCTTTGGTCTCCATGGTCTGCACTAAACCCTACGCTGCAAAAAGCTGCAGTGATAGCAGTTACCTGATAAAACTTGTATACAAGTAACCTGGGTATGTCTAGACACAATGTCTACGTACCATATCAATCAATTCCATTTTCATTACAGTACAGTATGAATTACGATAGCAGCAAAACCTAATTTGAACTGCAGCTGAAGAGGGTTAGGGGGAGGTGATATTCTGGTTTAACATACAATCCTCTGGAGAAAAGAGTTCAGATCTGTCTTAGGTTATATAACAGAAATGAGGTTAGCAGATTTGGTCTAATCCCTTGTGGATAGGCCCACCACAGAGCGTGGAATAATGTGGATAACTGTCTGTCTGCCTGCTCGCTGATGGCTTCACTACTGCAGCAGCAGAGCGCTGTTAAGCCAGGATCCGAGATCATGTGCTGAAGCTTGTGCAGCTTCTGTTTTAAGGTTAGTTACAACAACTCTCCATCTCAAAATTGTCAAGAGTGTTCATTTGCAAAAAGCAGCCTGATCTCTTAAAACAAATAAAAAGGGCCTAATCCTTGATCATGTTGCAAACACTGCTTTTGCTTTGCTCTGACATTGCAAAGGAGTTGGCTGATCAGCCTAACTGAGCACTTTCTTTGCAGGGTTGTTCTTGGGACAACACTGAATAACCTAAACCAGCCCTAACTCCTAACCCTTTTTTTTTTTTTTTTTTTTTAATCCAAGTGGCCAGTCCACCCTTTATGCCCCAGCAGGCAACTGGCAGTGAACTGCAGCAGCTCTAAAAGTGCTTTATTCTTTGTTGTGAATTAGCCCAGTCCCTGGCTGTAAGAAAGCACATCAACACGGGTTAGAGACACCTTTCTAATTTCATGAATCATATCAGCACAGGTCAGAGAAAACTAAAGCCCTCCTAATCTTTAGGGAGTTAAATTTAACTTACAAACAAACTGATAAATATACCAGATAAACCGACTGCTGCAACTGCTTTTGGGCCAAAACCTAGCAGCTGACTAAGGCAGCCTATGGAGGAAATAAGGAATGTCTCCTGCAACTGAGAACATGAAGGGCTCTATGTGGGCAGAGGTAGCAGTTGGGATCTGGCCGTGTTGCCAGTTAACGCCTGCTGTCACTGTAAGTGCTCCCTGGTCTCTAATGACCACAAGTGGCCAAGGCTGTTGCAGCTGTGCATCYCCTCTGGGCACGTATCGCCTCCAGCCCCTTTGGTGTCCCTAAACAGTGTGTGGCAACACCCACTTAGTAGAGATAGGCTCAGAGGGCACAATGGCACCTGCTAAATCACCAAACATTTCCTACAAGACCTTTATTTTCCCAGCTGTGTACTGATCAAGCAACTTAGTCTCTGAAAGATGGCGGGATGATGCAGCTGGTAAATCCTGCACGATGTGGTGATGTGGAAAGTATTCTAAAGCAAAACTACAAAAAGCTTGAAAAAGTAAATGTGTTATTACAAATCTGTTTTCTGCCTGGATGACATCAGTGGAAGTTATGTTTAAATACAGTGGACAGGCTGTGCCCTTGTAATTGCTTTTCTGCACAGAGATATGTTTAATTTTCTAATCTTATATTTCTGTAAGATGGTTTGAGGCAATGAAACATCAGACCTGCTGCTTGACTTTGCCTGTGTCCAAGACAGGAGTTCTGACACCTTACCAAGCTGATGCCTTTAAAAAAAGGTATTAATTGCAAATTAATTTACTATTAAGGTATGATGCAATGACATCTGTGTGATTATCGGGAAATTACTATATTGCTACAGTGCCATCGTCGGTTACTTAAAGGACTGGGTTTATTCAGTGCCTGTTTTAATAATGGACATCAAACGCCATGCAGGAGTGGAATGRCTTACGGGCTGCATTGACTAAACAGTATCCACTGTTTTCATCTGCGGACTGGGGGTTAAAATCGCTGGTGTTGGTATGGCTCTCCGAGGAGGGCAGCGCACAGTAAAAAGCAAGACATGAAGGGTCACTGTTGGAGCAGCTGAGGGTGGCATCTCGGCCAAATCCCCTGGAGCCCCTCCGCGTGGAGGTGCTCGCCCCTGGGGCWGTGCCACTCGGGCATTATGCGGCCGCTGAAGGCCCGGACCTCTGAAGAAAACACCCCCTTGACGGGTAACAGGGCCCCTACGCGCGACACCCGAAGCGGGGCCTGCGTGCMCCGCACCTGCCCCTGGGCTTTAGGCCGAGGCGGCCGCGCCGCCCCGACCGCAGCCCACCCTGCTCCCCGCGCCCCTAACGGCCGCTGCCGGCCCGCCCTGCCTCTCACGGCCGCGGCCTGCCGCCCCCGCGGGGGAAGGAGAGCCCGGCCCGGCGCAGCCCGGGCGACCCCCGCGTCTTGCGGGCAGCCGAGGGGAGCGTCTAGTGGCGGCGGAGGCCAGGCGGTGCCGGGCCGCGCGGCGCGGGAGGGAGCCGCGACGCGGAGAAGCGGCGCCGCTCCCCGCCCCGGCGGGCGGTGCGGCGGAGGGACGCGCCGTGGCGGAGGGACGCGCCGGTACGCGCGCCCCCTCCCTCCCCTCCGCGGGGGCCCCTCGCAGCGCGGCGCGGGCGGCCGGGCGCCTTTAAGGGGCGCGGGGCGCGCGGGGCGGGCTGGCTGGCAGCAGCATTGTTCCCTGACGTCACTGGCAGCCTGTGCGGCGGCGGCTGCTCTCAAACTTGTCTTTGTTATTCGGCGCTCCCCGGCTGACACCGCGGCCGCACGCAAAACGCGGAGCCGGAGCGGAGCGGCGGGACGCGCCGGCCGCCACCGGCTGCCCGCCCCGCGGGGGTGGGGGCGCTGCCCGCCCGGGGCTCCCCCCGCAGCCACAGCGGAACCGTGGGCGGCGGGCGGGCCGCCGCTCTGCCTCCTCGCTCGGGGCGGCGGCGGGGCGCAGCCTGCGCAGCGCCCGCGGGGTTCCCCCTGCGCTCCCCGCGGCGAGCGGGGGGCGGCCGGCGGGAGAGGGAAGAGCGGCAGGGACAGTTCTTTTTTCTAGGGAAGCCACGGAGCCGTGAATGAGCGGGGCGGAGGGCCGCGCCGGGAGCGCTGCCCGGGGGGGAGGGCGGGCGGTGCAGCCCCGCTGGCGGCCGTCCCCGCGCCTGAACCGCCCGATGCGAGTCAGTACGCAAATCCGCGGCAGCCCTCGGAGCGGGGCGGGCGGAGCGGGAGCGCTCCCGGGGGAGACCCGCGGGGTTACCGGCGTGGAGAGCGACAGTAACGGACGATTCCGACTGCGCGCATTTAAAAAAAAAAAAAAAAAATTCCCCCCCCTTCCCCGAGTAATCCGACATCAAAAAAAAAAAAAAAAAAATTCCCCCCCCTTCCCCGAGTAATCCGACATCCCTTTAAAGTCCAGATCTTTCTCCTCCTCCTCCAACAAGACGAATGTGACCAGTGAAGAGCTGCGCAGTGCTGTTTAAATTGCTTATCTTAATTGCATAATCTAACAAGCCCCGTTGGAGCAGGGATGAATATATTAGGCTTATTAACAACTCATCATAAAATATTGATTGTCCTGGAAATGTTTTATCAAGGGGAAGAGAAGTCGAGGGAGATGTTTTTTAGCAGATTGGTGCTCGTCAGACAAGGACGGTTTCTTGTTATTTTCTCCCTGGAAATCGGGCTGGATTTCCTGAGGAGGATAGCGGGGGAAAAAACACGCCCTATTGTTGGCGCCTCGGGGCGGTGGGGGGGGGGCCGGCCTCTGCCGGGGGGCCCGGCCTCTGCCGGCCCGGCCCGGCCCCCGCCGGCGGGGCCGCCTCCCCGGCCCGCCCCGCCGGGCACCGCCGCCCGCCTTCGCCGGCAGAGCCCCGCTGGCGGGCGGGGACCCCCGGGAGGACCCCGCTCCTACCTGGGTGGCGGGAGCTCCGGGCTCTGAGACTAACAGCGGCCCCGAGGGTGGCAATAAAGGGGGCGGGGGGGCACCTAAAGCAAAACGCACGGAGCAGCGGGGTATCTCGGCGTTCCCGTGTAATCCCCCTGCCCGCCCCGTAGTTCTTCCCATCCCCGTAAAAATTCTCCCGTGAAGACGGTGCAACGGAGGCACCGCACGCTTCGGAGTATATTGGGTCCAGGGTGGTTTTCCCCTATTTAATAACACAAAAATACAGAAGGGAGGATAGATAATTCTCCTGCTTTCCAGAGTGGAAGGTATTCCGAGTGCCTGGTATTCGGGAAGACTAAAACGAGAATCCCCGCCTTAAAATATACTGTAAGACAATATTTGTATTTTAACGCGTATCTAAGATTTTTAACTTTGTGTGATTTGGGGGGGGGAGGTTGCGGGGGGGGGGGGGGAGGAGAGGGGAAGGGAGAGGGCGAAGGAAAGAACGTCCCTGTAGGAGGCAGCTCCCTTTCAGATAGGAATCTGGGACAGATTTTGCCAGCAGCCACAAAGCATGGCCCTTTGGTAATAGAATAGCCAATGTAATTTGACACTTCAACTTGCTGTGCTCTCTGCTAGTTGATTCACTTACTCACCCACTAACATTGAGCTCCTTTTCACTGTCTGTGGGCAAGGGAAAAAAAGGGGGGGGGGGGGAGAAAGAAAAAAGAAAGCGGGGGGGGAAGGAAGAAAGAGGGGGAATAAACAAAATAATATATTTWAAAAAACCCGAGTAGAGCTGCAAATCAGTTGGGGAGAGAGGATTTTGCCTGCCTTCTTCCTTATTATTTTGCTGCTGCAAGGCTGCTTTGCAATCTGTAGGTAAGTTTCGCGTCTATTTGCGCTCCCTGCTCGCACCTCCCCGTTCGCGGCCGGGCAGGGGTTGCGTCTCGGCGGAGCAGAAACAATGGAGCGACCACGCTGGGGAAATAGGTGTACAGGGGGGAAAAAAAAATACGTATTTATTCTGCGAGGGGAGAAAATGTGCGGAGACTTCTTAAAGGGGCAGGCTGTCCCCGCCAGGGGAGCGGGGCGCGGGCGGGGAGCCGCGGAGCCGGGCCCGGCGGCGGGGAGGCAGCTCTGCCCGGGAAATGCCCTTCCCGGGCCGGCCGCGGGGCCGCGGGGGGACCCGGCCCGGGTGTAACTTGCAGCAGCCGCGACGCGAGGCGGGCGGGCGTCGGAGCCGGCGCAAAAACAAAGGGGGCTGCGGGGGCCGGGGCGGCGGCTGCC